>OX101736.1:4817020-6027885 GCA_944452665.1 Stenoptilia bipunctidactyla
CAGTTTAGAGGTGATTTTGTCGTAGAATGATCAGATTTAGGCATTTTTTGAGCGCTCTACTTAATTTGTTTCGCGTAAAAAGTCATCTGATTGAATTAGTGGACCAGACAGTATCGATATTATATTCGACAAAATAATGAAAGATCTCAATTTGTTATCTATCTATCTATATCTTCTATCTATCTTCTATCTATCTATACTCTATACTTATAATAAATCTGTAGAGAGGTCAATTCTGTACATGAAATATATTTTCAAAATAACTATCAGGGGGTGATTAGTGATCGATACTGATGCCAAAAATGCAATCAGTAAAATTTTTGTCTGTCTGTCTGTCTGTATGTTCCTTATAGAAACAAAAACTACTCGACGGATTTTAACAAAACTTGGTAAAATTATTCTTCATACTCCTGGGCAGGTTAAAGTATACTTATTATTACGCTACAATCAATAGGAGCAGAGTATTGAAGGGAAATGTTGGAAAAACGGGAGAAGTTACTTCATTTTTTAAGCTTCCGTCGCGTGTGCAGCCTTAATGGTTAAAGCTACATAGAAGTCATGTATGACAGAAATATTCTTCATAAAATTATATAAAAAATATCCCACAACAGTATATGTCTATATTTTATGGTTGACTCACAATAACACGTGTAAATCCCGATAGCTTAGCAGTTCGGAGCTTTCTGATTATATTTCTTTACTCTTACGTTTATAATACTCTCACTCATCCCTAATTAAAAAAAAATACATTATTACCTATTCAATAAAAAAAAAATCATAGAAATCGGTATAGAAACACCAAACTTATACATGAAATACGCTAATAACCCATCGCGCGTGAATACTGAATGATGTAAGGATTATTTTTGCGTAACGGTTGCAGCGTTCGACGCGGCTCGCGGCGGCAGGGTATAAAAAGGCGGGAGGCGAGCGCAAGCTTTTGCGCGATTTAATATAGGTAGGTACAGAAGGAACAAGCGTTACATTACCTGTCAAATTTCCCCAACCAATTTTAACTTATTATCGAGGGCATAGAGTTCAAATTCAAGTAAAAAAAATTGACAGATTTGTAACGCTTGATGTACTGCCTTCTGTACATACAGAGATAAAATGGAAATCAAGGTTTTGTTTATTTCATGATCGTTTCTGCCTCTTGGAAGCCAGAAACCATAGATTTCTTCGGAATAAAAAGTAACGTAGGTATGTGTTAACTATTATACCAAATTACATTAATATTGGCTTAGCCGTTTGGCAGTGAAAAGCAGCCATACATAACTATAGGTAGTATTGTATGTACACTGATAATGGCTGGATGGATGGATTTTTGCTATTCTTTCACGCAAAAACTACTTAGCTTTACCTAGAATAACAATAAGCTAAGTATAATTAATGAAGATATTGCATGAATTAAGTAAAATTGAAGGCATTCAATACAACACTTTTTAACCGGATTAATGGCGTATAATTTATATTTTACATTTTAACTCGACGTTTCTGCGACTGTTAAAATTTAAAATGTAAATATACAAGATAAATCCGGTTAAAAAGTGTTTTATTTAATAGTCATACATAATAGTCATCGTGAAAACTTAAGACAATATCAAAATTTAAGGCACTTTGGCACCCGATTTGTTTATAACGCTATGTGCCTTTGTAATGTACCTAATAGATAGTTACCTACCTATGTTTGTGGTTAGGAGTTATACATATTATATGGGCGAAGATTCTTCATTTTTATTTTTGTTATTAAAGATTGTTAGGAACTTGGAGAAGAAAATACCCTACTCGAAATACTAATTCAATACAGACGAAGTCGCGGGCATCATCTATGTAATATACCTACCTACCTATACTTTTTCACAAAACCTAGGTGAAACTGCGGATCGCTGCTTTGTTGGAACAGTTTTTGAAGTAATTCTGTCTGTTTATCTATCAGTAACGCTTTCACAGCTAAACTACTGAGTCGATTTTGACGAAATTTTGAATAAAGTAAGTTTTAACTTCAAGGAGGATATAATAATAGTATTTATCTAACTCTAATAAACTGTATCCACGCGGACGAAGTCGCGGGTCACAGCTAGTTGTACATAATTGCTAAAATAAATAGTTAACATTGTTATGCAAATTGAAAACAATGACCATGATTGTTTTTTTTTCCAAAATGTTGGTTTAAAATCGTAAGACCTATAATTGATATAAGAAAAGGTGACAAAAATAGTAGTTCAATCCTAATGACAGTTTTATGATAACAGTGACATTATTTTAACAATATATCGGCGAATATGAAGAGTTTCGATAAAATACTTTTTTAATGTCTGTTTTGGATAGCAAATTGTATAGTTCAGTATAGGAAATCGTGAACAACTCAATAAAATATATAAATAATTACTGTCAATAATCTAGATTGCCTGGAGCCAGGGCGAATTTGAACAATGACATTTAAAAGCAGAACATTAAAAAACTTTGGCTGAAGTCTATTTCATTCACACAATTTTTTCTTAAAATAAAAATTTTATAAAATTTTTTAAGAAATTCTTAATCGATTTAAAGTATCCTCTATCATATAAAACTATTCAAAATCGATTCATAATTGACCTAAAAATCGTGTAAGATTAAAAAAAAAAATAAAAAAAAACTATATATGAATTTAGAACCTAGATATTATTCGTTATGATTTTAATTTTTGTAACCATTATGTTAATTTATAATTGAAACTTATATTATGAAATGAAATTTAATAGTTTTGTAGAAGTATTGATGCGTTTAGTTTATTTGATCATGTTTATTATGTCTTTATACACAGGGTTGTTTTTAAGTTACCGGCCAAATTTTTTTTACACAATAAAAATCATTTATAGAAATGATTTTTGTAAAAAGGTAAGTATGTCTTTTTTTTACAAGGAATTTATTATATTGGCTAATATATTAAGCAAAGTATGGACACTCTGAACTATGAAATATACAATTAAAATAAATACGACTACGCGCTACTACAAAACGCCTTGTAGTATGTCCTACGTCGTGGTATTATCAATGAAAATTTGAAAAAAGGTCGTGGTGCCATATTTTTATTTTTTTCTACTGAGCGATACTAAAATAAATATGCAGGTAGGTACATACGTTCATATCAAAGAAAAGATTTTTTTTGTCTGGTGGCTAAAAACCCTGTATATGTATAATATGTCGATTCGAGGAAACTAGGAAACTTAGGCCTTTACTCTATAAATTTACCTAGCCCTTTATCATGCACAGTTTCATAATCATCATCATCACAACTCCGTGTAATGAGCCCACTGCAGGGCTTTGAGTCTCTCCTCTGGGTGACGAGAAGGTTTAGGCCGTAATCCACCAAGCTGGCCCGGTGCTGGTTGGTGTGATGTCAAATATTTCAGGGTGCCAAAATGGCTTCTGACAAACCCTAAAGACTACTGTATACACGTATACAGCACCCGGGACCGACTGCTTAACGTGCCCTCCGAAGCACGGAAGTCGTGGTCAGAAATGAATGGTCGGCGGTCACCCATCCTAATACCGGCCGCACCGAGCGCGCCCAACCTGCGTGCGACATCGTTTGATATGCACAGTAACCACGTAAAAAAAATTTTAACCAGTAATAAAGTTTAAGTTGTGCTGAAGTCTAAATAAACTTTCAGAATACGAGCTTTAGTAAGCCGCACCAATTAATTGAAGTCAATTTAGTCATATGTGCGATTTTTTAATGAATAATTCTTAATGCGGCTATTATACCATCACTGCATCACTCCAAGTAAATCACTTCGCTGGTATCCTTCAAGGACATTTACTTACGTTTACCAAGCTTTAATTAAACAAGCGGCGGGACATCGCTATGCACTTATGTAACAATGTGTACTCCGTGCAAGCACTACGTTACCGCTGGGACTATGACGAGAATGATATTGTGTTTACATGGTACATTAATGCTTTAATGTACAAGAATGATAAATGAAACTGTTATTAATTATTTAAACTGTAAGTTTTTAGAGAAACTCACAACAAGTGACTTTTTGAGAGACGATTTGAGAAAAAAGAATCTGGTATTTTTCATCGCGGCACAAACTTTTTTTGAATAATTGAATAGAAGATCTCAATGTTGTAATTTATGTGTAACTTCTGAGCTAGCTGTTACATTAATATATCTTAATTTGACAATCAACAATTCAGAAAAAAACATATAAATACTAACCAGTTTTACTAAGTAACTACACAAATGTTATATACTTAAACTGGTTTGCATTTTAATTGAAAAATGCTTTGAAATATAATAAAAGAGCACTAAGTTGCTAAGCGAAAGTTTTCTAAAGAACTTTCAAAACTTTAGTTTATGACAAAGGGTGTCGTTTGAAGCTCAACAAACTTAAACAAATTAAACTCACATTTCAAATCACAAATCTCGATGTAACATGACTATACATAAAAAAAGAGCTTTTATACACCACCTTTGTTTAAAATTCGCATTATGTATGAGATAAACTCCACCTAAAACAAAATATTAATCCCTTAAGATTAAAAAAGGTATCTTACAGAGAATAAACAAATACTTTAATCTATTATTAAATACTTTAAGGGTTATAATGTCATTTGATTTTGGAATGTCAATTGGAGCGAAATTTAATAATACCTACATGGACAAGGCTGTATGATTAGTTGCTTTGCCTAATTAAAAAATATATGGACTTTAAATTTGGCTGTATAAGTTTGTGTATTGTCCGTTCATCGTAAGATGTCCCCTGCCGTTATGTTGGCACTATTGCTTGTCAAGCTGTTTTCGTTATCTGGGATAGTGAATTAATCCTTTTTATTGATTACTTGCCAAAAGGGCAAACGATAACTGGATCCTATTATACAAACTTAATCCCGAAATTACGTGAAGCGATTAAAGAAAAACGTCGTGGGAAATTGTCATTGGGCGTGTTGTTTCTCCAGGATAACGCTCCACCTCATCGTTCGGAAGTTGCGCTCACCGCAATCCGCAGTGCTGGCTTCGAAGTCCTTGATCACGCACCATATTCTCCTGACTTAGCCCCGAGTGATTTTCACTTATTTCCAAAATTAAAGGAGCATATTCGTGGAACTAAATTTGACGATGATGACGCGGTTATGACTGCCGCAGAGGAGTTTTTTAATAGTCGAGAAAATGATTTTTTTGCGGAAGGAATAAGAAAGTTGGAGATGCGGTATTCTAAGTGTATTAGATTAGAAGGAGATCACGTAGAAATATAAAATATTCTTGTTTAAATTTTTTTTTTTGTATTCATTCTAAGAATTTTTTGATTCGCCCTCGTATAATATAAATTGTGTCGTCATTCAAAACCTTCCTAGTCTTATAGTTGTTTATTATTTATAAATCAGAAAATTAAACATATATTTATTCGTGGTAGGTATAAACAAAGTTAGATTACGGGGTTAAAATGGACACATATTATTGGTAACACTGCTGCCACAATGCTGCCAACATCAGCAGGCAGGGGACATCTTATAGTGAACGGTCTGTACCTTTGCATTTGGAACGACTACCAAGAAACACCGAAACAAAACTAAAAACCCTTGTAAAAAGGTTGTCTGTATGCGACGGTTTCTTTTGCCTTTTGAAAAAGCCAAATAAGAAGTAAAATTGCGCGGTTTTTGAAAAGAAAATTCTTTCAGAGTTTTTATTTCAATAGTATTAAAATAAATAAAATATGTTGAGCTCGAGTGACGATTTAACACCAGAATATATTAGAAATGAAGCAAATAGTATCGTCGATAATATTTTGGAAAATTTTCTCAACAATGCTCCAGATGAAAAATTAATCTTGGGCAGTCTTGAATCCCTCGCTTCATTCAGGATTCTAACCATAATTATCATCTTAATTCCCTCACTTTCGCTCAGAATTCAATATGATGCCTGTGACATAATTCACTGCTTTATCCTTTATCCCTTTGATGCATAATCTACTATTTCCCGCATCTTCGTACGCGCTAAACTCTCTACGTCAAGTAGTTATGGCTGTACGTTGTCTGTCAGTCACTGAGTCAGTAACGGAACAGTTTTCAAACGACTTCAAATGCATGTAACTTTTTACTGAACAGTTGTAGAGTTATAGTATGTTCACGTTTTTATAGCTATATTCCAGACAAAAAAGTAGGTAATCGTTTCATTACGCTAAATGTCATCAGAACTCAAAAAAGACGGTACTAGCACTGTAACTGCCAATGTTCTTTGATGCGAAAGCATAGTTTTTGCAATCGCCCCCATTATTTTTATTCGTTCCTCTCTGTCATCTAAATAGTCCAGAATAGGCAGAACCAGCGATTAAACAAGAGATTTTTTGTCTGAAAAAGCAAGAAACTTAGTAAGTTTTAATTCAGTGATAAGTGAAATTAATTGTTTCTCCCAGGCACAATCTAAATAAGTACCTAAGTTAATTAAAAAAAGGGATATTTTGGGATAATTTTCACGGCACTCAGTAACAATCGTCAAAAACTACGGTGAGATTCAGGCGTATTTTTACTGTTAAAACAGAATGCAAAATTGTTTTATCCACCAACTTCCCTATGAATGCTTATTCTTACTCTTACTTACACTTTGTTACTGTAGCCGTGTGACAAAGTTTAGTAGAAAATATTGTGTAAAATTTTATATAAGTAAGTAAATTTTCCTTTATTAATTCCGGATTTAATTTTGAAAATTTGCAGTTTCATATATATTTATGTATGCACAGGCGTGATGATACAATATTGCGCTATGTTTTCATAAATTAAATTATGGTCTAAGAAGACTTATTTATTTTCAATAAATACAACGTGGTTCCGTCCGACTCAGTCGCTCGTGACCAAAGTGTCCGCAAAGACACCGAAACATCGAGTCAAAGTCTTAAACTGAACCAGCCAGACACTTTTGATAATGGAATTTTCTTAAATTCAGGGTTGTAATTGGTCCGGAAATTCACATCAGTAATAGCTTTTATACACCGTTTTAGTATATTAAATTCAACAAAGTTTTAGCACTATTGCTTTTAAAACTATTTCTCGGAATAAGAATACCTTATCTCAAAATGACCGCCTGCCAATTTGAGGTAATGCCTACACGGTAATTTAAAACAAGGGTGGTAAAGAAAATATTGATAAAGTATTAAATTAAAGCAAAAACAAAGCCTATTTATCCACAACAAAGGCCATGCAGGCAAGACGCATTGCAGTGGTATTAGCATACAACAAGCGAAAGATGCACGCGCGATTTTTTTGCCCTAATTACCTTAGTAGGGTTAGTCTCATATTGGACACTAATATTTTTTATTAAAGCTTATTTTTGAAGATCGTTCTTTAGTCCCAAACTAGACTGCTTCAGTGATTGGGCCCACTAGATTGATGTCCCATAAGGACCAAACAGTGAATTCAAAACAAATATTATTTTTTGTTCTGTGATACGTCCCATTGACTTTATTGTAGGAAATAATGAGATCAAGTACGGTCAGCAAGCAACCTAATATCAATAAACGACAAAATATTGATTCGTAATAAACATTAATATTAAAAATAATCAACAATAAAAATTAAAAACATGTTACATTTAAAACACTATAAAACTATGATGTAATAAAATAAAGTATGTAGGTATTGACAATTTTAATGTATGAGGTTATTTGTCTTACAATAAAAAATTGACTTCCTAAAATTAAAAAAATCACAGTTCAAATAATTAAAATAATCACAGAATCAAATATTATCAATGTTTTAAATCAGTCATCATTGTCTATTGATTCGTAATAAACATTTATATTAAAAATAATCAACAATCAAAATTAAAAACATGTTACATTTAAAACACTATAAAAATTTTGCTTGGTGGTAGGATCCCTTCTGGGTCCGCCTGGCTAGCGACCACCCTTTATATAAAGTCTGCCGCCAAATGTTACCGCTCCGGCGGTAATGTGTTCCGGCAATATTGTATAAAGAGCCAGTTCCTTCCTAAACCCGTGTGCTTTCATCTTCGACCTCATCGTCACTTACCATCAGGTGAGATTGAGGTCAAACGCGGGTTTAGTCACTTACAAAAAAAAATAAATAAATAAAGTATGTAGTTATTGACAATTTTAATGCATGAGGTTATTTGCCCAATTTGATTATATGATGTAGATGGTTGTGGTTGTGACATCTTGTTCCCTACGAATTAAAACTGGAGTTAATTATAAAAATAACACCAAAAAGAAAAAAAAAACCAATAGGATTTTGAAAACTAAATGGCTGCTGACACTTCCTAGGTATTTTGGCTCAAACAACGGCTTTTCCTAAATATCAGTTTAGACCTCAGTAAAACTTGATGCCTTTGATATTAATATGTAGGTATTTTTACTTTTTGATCCTTCTTTTAAATAAATTAGTAATAATTCGCAAAAATTAAATCATACTATAAAATAATTAGTTGATATAGTTAAATACAATATTATATTTGTACTCTTAAGATGATGATGAATAATATATTAGAAAGTATTAAATGAAGCAAAAAACGATTCATTTTACAGTATTTATTTAAAAAAATGGTGTAAAATAAATAAATAAAATTCGTTTTCAGTTAACTTACCTTTCCCAAAGGTAAGTTAACTGTAAACGAATTTAAGAAACTGCAAGTTAACTGTAAGCGTGATAATTATATAAACCACTTATCACAGAACTAGATTTTCCATTAAATTTAATTCTTTGTAATATTACTATTATTTGTAACTAGCTGCTGCCCGCGACGTCGTCTGCGTGAACGCTATGCAGCACCAAACGCACCTACGATTATAACACTGCTAGCGTGATAATATGTAGCCTATATGTTGACCCGACTTCTTAACTATCTTCATGCCAAATTTGAAGTAAATCCATGCAGTACTTTTTGAGTTTATCCCGGAAAGACAAACAGACAAACAGACAAAAGTTCTAAAAACTATATTTTTTGTTTCTGTTTCGATTGTAGATCATACCCCAAGTATTCTTTTAAAAAAATATTCAATGTACAGTTTTGACTTTCCTACCATTTTATTATATGTATAGATAAACAAAAATCAAACGCGCGTGCACATATTCCCACAATAAAGTTTAAACTGAACGGACTGTGAATGGAAATACAGATATTTTTAGTGCTTTCTTTGTCGCACTTGCAAATATCGTTTCACAGTAACAAAGCTCGCGCTCGCTCACTCGAGATAGCCTGATGAAGTTGAACTTAAGTGCAAGTGAGACAGCGAATCGCAAAGTTTCGCAACGTTGCAGTCATTCTTATTCTTTTATAGCAACCCGTAGATACTAAGCGACGTGCATGCAGTCATGTTATTTCTTTTTATTCTTTAAAGCTAAATAAATTGTGTGTTTTTTTATTTTAAGATGATTAATTTGTAAGATCTTTTATTAATTTTTCTTACTAGTTTGCTTGCTGACCGTACTTGATCTCATTATTTCCTACAATAAAGTCAATGGGACGTATCACAGAACAAAAAATAATATTTTTATTGAATTCACTGTTTGGTCCTTATGGGACATCAATCTAGTGGGCCCAATCACTGAAGCAGTCCCAAACTAAGTGAAACGTACGATATATAAAACAGATGCAGGATTTAAAACTAAAATACTTAATTTCTACGAATATTTATTAGGTTGGTACATTGTACATGTATTCCATCAATGGAAAATATGTGCAGATCAAAATAAAAATATGATGCTCTGGTTATCGAACCTATAACTTTTTGTACATAAGCGTTTACTGCCAACAACGCTACGGACAACAACAAAGTTATATGACAGCGGTCAGCGTGAAATCAAAGACTATCTTTATCGCGTATAATTTATCTCGATGTTGACGATGTTGATGGCCACTTTGGCGATGGGGTAAATCTATCTGCCGTAGACTCCAGTGGTTGCGGGTTCGATTCCCGCACGGAACAAGAAAAAAAAATGTTCCGGATCAGGTGTGTTCTTCTGTGGTCGGACAACAGTTTAGTACCCAGATGCTATAGTTCGAAATAATAGCTACATAAAGTCTACTTTATTAAGTATTTAAGTATGTTTTAGTAACTCAACGGATAACTTTTCAATTAACAATCTATTGATTCAGCCGCGAAGCAGGGCTCTCCGGCCGCGCCATCTCAAAGTTAATACCTAAATTATAATGAACTATTAAGAAATCAATATCCCGAAAAATCTACCTAAAGAATACCTTGCATACGAGAACTATGGTTCAATAAACTCCTTTAGTTAAGGAGTAATTGGTCGTAGTGTGTGGTCCGGCTGGAAGGTATACTTTGCAGCAGCTTTATTCAATTTCGCAATAATGAACATTAACTATCCGTAAATCCATTCAAATAATAATACCTTTTCTCTACTCTTCGTTGATATAGATTATTAATTAACCTCTAAAGTATGTGGTGCGGCTAGGGAGGATTACTTTCAGCAAATATAACGAAATATGGTTTTTTTCTTTATGACAACCAAAACCGCATAAAAAGTACTTTATGAAAAGATCCGGACTTCGCCTATGAACTTTTTTTATTACCAATTTTTTTTTTGAAAATTTTACACTTTCTGGTTTTTGATAAGTTTGATTAAATTACCAATAATTGTGAATATATTTTCATAATCAAATATTAATAATTGTCCATACTAGGTAATGGTGGAAATATGTTTTGTATAACAAACTAATTCAATTGACTGACTTTAACTCCATAACAATAAAAAAGTGTACAAAAACCGCATTATACTTATTTATTCAAAAGCGCATGTTTTATGAAAATATACTTATTTATTTAATCATACTTCATTGCACAGTTACAAAATAACAAAAGTAAAAACGGTTTTGAAAGGCACAACAGGCGGCGATATCGCTATAAAGCGATCTCTTCCAGACAACCTAAAGTCAGACAAAATATAGTCAATCAGTATTAAAAATAAAGGGCTTCTGAAGTTATTTTCGAAATTCAAAATGTATGGCCTAAATTAAAATTTTCATAAATATTTTTATATTTTCATAAAGATTGACAATTTAAAATTTTGCATACCTGAAACATTTTTTTTTCTTTCAAGCTTTTTTCAAAATTGAAGGAAAGTGCTACTGAAGTTAGAGGTACTCATTCAAGATATGATGATAAAAAACTGCCCCCGTTCGTGAACTATACGACATCTCCAGCAATTTCTGCATCATCATCATCGCAACCCTTTGTAATGAGCCCACTGCAGGGCATGAGTCTCTCCCCTGGGTGAAGAGGAGGTATAGGCCATAATCCACCAAGCTGGCCCAGTGCTGGGTGGTGGATGCCAGAATTTTTAGGGCGCCTAGATGGCTTCTGACAAACCCTCACGACTATTGTATACAAGTATACAGCACCCGGGACCGACTGCTTAACGTGCCCTCCGAAGCACGGAAGTCGTCGTGAGATATGAATGGTCGGCGGTCACCCATACAAGTACCGACCGCGCCGAACGTTGCTTAACCTGTGATATCGTATGATACACACAGTAACCACGGCGCCACGACGACTTCTGCATACATTAACTCTAATACTTTAAAGTTATAAATTAAATCGATAACAAAAAGGTGTTTGAATTCTTGTAAGTTCCGCAATTTATAAACCTATCATATTGAAAATTTATTATTGCTTATAGGCCGTATGATTGAAGTATGATTTATTATAACACTGCAGTTTAGAACTGACAGTATTTACTCTGAATACACTGATTCCTTAAAAAAAACATAACTTTCAGTCTCTAGAAGCTCGCCGCGATTGCATCGACTCCGTTATATTAATCCGTATGTATAATTTTAAGTAAATAAATAAATAAATGTTCTATAAATTAGTAAATAACAATATAGATGCCCCCTCACTATTCAATAAAATATTATTTAGAGTACCTCGTAGACGTGAACGCCATTGCCGTGATAAGAAATTGTTTTTTATTCCACTCAGTAAGACTCTTTATAAAGCTAATTCTTTTGTTAAGCGTGCGTGCAAAATTTTTAATGAAAGTCAAAAATTAACTAATGTGGACATATTTTTCGATAAATTATATAATACGAGCGTTTGCCCGCGACTTCGTACACGCATAAACTCAAAAGTCCTATTTTCCGTTCCCGTGGAAATTCCGGGAATTCCTTCCATTATACAAACAGACACTTATTGAGGAACCTTTATACCAAGTATCACATCCGTGCACTCAAAGAATAACATTTTATCATACAAACTAAAACATCATCAATAACCCGAGTGGTTCCAGTCCCAAAAACCGGTACCGGGGCGAACATAGAAAACCATAGACCAGTGGCAGTCCTATCCGCACCTGCTAAGCTGCTAGAGTCAGCTGTACACAAAAGCATATTCACACAGGTCAGCGCACAACTATCTGAAGCTCAACATGGATTCCGGCCAGAGAGAAGTACCACAAGCAACCTGCTGAGCTTTATGACGCAGGTGGTATCCACGGTGGACTCTGGGGGACAAGTAGACGCAGCATACTTCGATTACAAAAAAGCGTTCGACTTAGTTGATAACGACGTGTTGCTGATGAAGCTGGCTGGCATGGGGTTCACTCCACAGTTGCTTAGTTTTTTTGCTAGTTACATGCGTGACAGGCGGCAATATGTTGAATATGCAGGGCAAACATCCGAGCCATATTTCACGAGATCTGGAGTGAGCCAAGGTAGTAACCTCGGCCCCCTGCAGTTCATCATAGTGGTCAACGATCTACCAAAAGTAGTAAGTGACGCAACCTGTCTATTGTTTGCTGATGATCTAAAGTTATACTTTTCCATAAGGAAGGAAGACGATTGTGAAAGATTACAGGCCGACATAGACAGGGTTACGGCATGGAGCGCTAAAAATCACCTACAATTTAATGTCTCAAAATGTTCCACCATCACTTTTTCGCGCGCTCGGGCACCATTAGAACATACGTATAAAGTCGACGGTTGTCCTTTGGTTCGAGTTGTAGAAGTGAAAGACTTAGGTATGGAACTCAATGCGGGACTATCGTTTCGAAATCACATAATTAAAATATGTAAAAAAGCATATCGAAATTTAGGTTTTATTTTGCGGACAGTTAAAGGTTTTAAAAACATAAATGCTATCATAGCATTATACAACAATTTAGTAAGAAGCCACCTTGAGTTTAACGCAGTCGTTTGGGCTCCTCATGAAATAATGTATATTCAAATGTTGGAGCGAATACAAAACAAGTTCGTGAGATATTTATATTTTAAAAATTATGGTGTGTATCCCTTTTATCCATTGACGTATCCAACTTTATTTATTTTGGGAATGGTTGGATACAACGAACTTAAAACTAGGAGGGACCTTGCATTAACGTCATACGTTTTTAAAGTATTTAGGGGCAAAATCTCTAATAGCGACATATTAAGTCATTTGGAGCTCCAAGTCCCCGACAGGTACGTGTGGCGGCGCCGCCGGCCGCAGCTGCTGGCATTGCCTCGCGCCAGGACCAACTTGTTGAAGGAGGCGCCTCTGACGCGGGCACTCCGCATTCTCAACCTAATAGCTGAGGAAATAGACCTTTTCCACGACGCTCTGAGTGAATTCACAAGAATTGCATTATTTATAATTTGTTATAAAACATAATAAGTACTTACCTATGTATTAAATTTGTGTAATGTTGTGAATGTAAATGTTTAAATTAGTTATTCTATCGCATTGGGCATGACCTGTAAGGATAGATATAAGTGTCGATAAATAAATAAATAAATAAATCATATATTTCCCGTTTCCGTGGGAATTTCGGGAATTCCTTCCTTAGTGCACCCCGAAATTCCCTAAAGAATGTATGTTCCAAATTTCAGCTCTCTACGACCAGTAGTTACGGATGTACGTTGTCTGTCAGTCACTCAGTCACTCAGTTACTCAGTCAGTAACGGAACAGTTTTATATATATTGATTGATGATTGATAAAGAAAATGTTTTAGGATAAATGATTGAATTAAACAATATATGTAAATTTGAAAAAAAAATATATATGTATCTTCTAATTGTTCTATAACTTTATTTTAACGTATCGTTTTATGTATTGTATAAAATCTGTAAGTACGTGTATGCTGTGAATACTAACGTAAGTAAACTACTTGAACTGTAAAATAAAATTTTCCTTGTTTGTTAGATAGTAAGCGTTTAGAATTACTTTGTATTTTTAAGGAAACTGTAGCTCAATTCTAAAAAAAATGTTTGATATTAATTACTGTGAAAGACCGTTTGTTTCTATTATCTATACATATAATAAAATGGTAGGAAAGTCAAAACTGTACATTGAATATTTTTTTAAAAGAATACTTGGGGTATGATCTACAATCGAAACAGAAACAAAAAATATAGTTTTTAGAATTTTTGTCTGTTTGTCTGTTTGTCTGTTTGTCTTTCCGGGATAAACTCAAAAAGTACTACATGGATTTACTTCAAATTTGGTATGAAGATAGTTAAGAAGTCGGGTCAACATATAGGCTACATATTATCACGCTAGCAGTGTTATAATCGTAGGTGCGTTTGGTGCTGCATAGCGTTCACGCAGACGACGTCGCGGGCAGCAGCTAGTAAATAAATAAATATGCTCTGTTTACATTTTGCTTTTCCTACTAGCCTGCAGTAGGAAAAGCAAAATGTACTAAAAATCTCTGTCAAACTGAAAACAACCCCTTGTTGGTACTAAGTCCGTTGTTACAAGTATTTTATTACTCATAATTACTACTCGACCGTACTAGCTTGCGACCAGTCATTAATATGGTTTTTATAATTAGTTTTCTATGTGTTTTTCAAAACTTTTAATGGGAAAAAATAATGACTTGCGTGAAATTGAAAATAATGGCAACAGGTTAATAATACTTACGAACTTCCTTTGTTGTTTTCAAATTAATATCTAATGTCTTACTTCCGAATAATATTCATGTGAGAATTGACAGATCGACATCTTATGCCTTTTTAAGTTGAAACAATTTTTTTCATACAGCAGAAATTCTGCATCAGAACCCATTTTTCCAGTCAATGTGAAACTAGCAAAATTATCAAAAGGACAAAAGCCATTCGATCAATGTAGGTATTACATCCATACTACGCATAAATAAAGTGAAGTTATATTTATGACCAATAGCCGCATTTTACGGGAATATATTTATAGCTTAGCTTAGCTTAAATTAGCTGCTTAGTGCGGATAAACCCACGGAACTTTGATCCGGTAGGAACTAGTAGGAACCCTTTAGCCTTCTTCAAGAGATGGGTTATTCAATTGAGTTACGTCATAGGAAAAAATAGCAAACCCGACGAATTTTTCATGAAGTACCTACTCAATCGATTTGATGAAATTTATATGGGACGAAATGGAAAGAAAATGATATGAAACAAAAATCATCGAAATCGGTTCACCCACTTGAAAGTTATGAAGTAACAAATATAAAAAAAACATACAGACGAATTGAGTACCTCTGATTATAAAAGTTAGATAAGTCGACGTTTACCGATAGACGAATTTATCGATGGTCGTACATTAGTTTGATGGTATCTACCTCTGGTAACCAACGAGAGTAAGCTCTGGCCATAGACAGGATAGAGCTACTCATTAGTAAGTTTTTAAAGGAGGTAGTCAATAAATCTTTGAAAGTCTAATCAAAGATTAGTTAGTCAAGCTTGAAGTGGGTTGCTAACGCTAATTATCTGTTTAGCGTATGTACAGAACGCAGCACATCAAGCGTTACAAATCTGTAAAAAAATACTTGAATCTGAACTCTATGCCCTCGACATTAAGTTAAAATTGGTTGGGGAAATTTAATAGGTAACGCTTGATCTGTACATATCGGTTAGGGAGATTTATCTTGTACTACAAATGTATTTTTTTTTTATTTCAGGCAATATAAAAAAAAAACATAATGATAATTGATTACAGAGGCCCATAGTCAAATAAATACCTTAAAAACTAACATATAGGTATATAAATAAACAAACACAAACACGACTTTGCGGCGGCGACGTGAAGCGCGGGTCTGGCGGCCCCTGTGGGCGGCCGTGGAACTTGCGGAAGATCTCGAAAGAACTCCCTTCGGCCACAACTCTTGCTTCAGGAACACCGATACGTGGTCCCAGGGTACGCGCACAAAAAACGGATTAAAGTTGACGTTGTTGCGCGTTTCCAGTTTTTCAACCCTGAGCCGGAACTTCGTCTTTTTTTCCAAGTACCCTAGGACATCAGCATCCTTCGTGGAGTAATGGAGACGTGAAACGTACACGTACGTGTACGTTTCGCAGGAGAAAGTTAGGTCCTGTCGGAGCGGTGCCGCAATTGTAGCGACAAAGCCGTTGTCTTTTCTTCCGGTCCACCTTAATGAAGCCATCTTGTTTCGGCTGTTCACTGCAGACGTCAGTACGAGGGTACTCATCGTGGTGACTCCCACTACCCTTCACGGTATGTGGGGCCTGCAGGTGGGTGGCAGCAGCGGCGTAGTCTCGTCTCGGGGTTGCACGTGCGGGCCGGCGATGAGTCAAGTTTTGCAGACTCGAAACTTGCACACGTTGCACTAAATGCCCCGCGCCGCGTGTTGACGTTATTAGCCTCAGGTGACCTACTTACGCTAGAGTGTTTTTCAACTCAGCAACTTCAGCCCGTAGCACACTGGTTATTTCCTGTGAGGCCTTTAACTTCAACTCGACAGCAGCCAGGGAAGCCGTCAGGGTAGTTATATCCTTCAGGATCCTGGTAACATCAACGTAGTTGAACGAGACTGGCGGCAACTTGTTGAGGTCTTTCAATAATATATGTTTAACGTTTTAAGTTTAAAGTAATTTCTCCTTCGTTAGAGTCCATTGTTAGAGTTTCGTTATAATATATTTATCGTTTCTGAAAAATAAAAATATTTATTTGGAACTTGAAAATTAATAATTTGACTGAATGTTATTGTACGATGGTTCTTTAGTTATTACAAACAAAATGGAAATTAATGTAGATTTGGTTCACTAGACTGTTGACAAACTAGCTACCATTGTTCCTGCATTAAATCTAAGACATTAAGTTATTTAGAAGCTTTGAAAATCCTTGTATTTTCTGACTTCATTTAGGTTGAACCTTATACAGGGTGACTGGTGACAAATTTTAGGTACTGAAGAAGAGCATACTGCACTTGATTCCGATCATAATTATATTACAAAAGTAGGTATTCAATTTTTCACCAGTAATCCCTATGAATAAATAAAGAGACCTAACTACACTTTTCCCGATGCGCTGCTTTAATCAACACGCACACAACAGTGTTCCCGCCACACGCACGCCACCACCCGCTAAGTATCTATTGCATTACCATAGAGAATTCATTACGCAACACATTATTCATTACGCGTTGAGTTAACTTGCGGTTAAGTTTACTCAGTAAATAATTAATATTTATTTTTTATTTTATGTTTTCTCTTCATGTATGATCTCGAACTATAACGTCCTGGGATTTCGAAAATGACGCACCAGTCACCCTGTATATTTAGAAAAATAAATACAACCACTTACAATACAATATAATTCGCATTTAAAGAATGTAAACATTGGCAACATTTCTCATTTTGTTAAAAAAGAAAATACTTTTCCTATCACAAAAAGAAAATCCTATATCACTTCTTCATAATTATAATCACAAGTTCTCAAACTTTCATTGTAGCGTTGCTCGAAGTTTTTTCTTACAAATCACTTGGATAAAGCGTAATTTGCGGCGATCAATCAACACTGGCATTACAGAATGATTGTAAGTTGGCTGTGGGTTGGGGATGGTTCAATCCATCAATCAGTTGTCAATCGTGAAGATTTCATTCTTACTGGTAGGAACTTAATGACGAGATGTGGGTTTCGGGCGGGGTGTTAATTAGAATTCAGTCCACGTGGCCCGTGTGATTGTTTCTGTTTAAGGCGAATATTTTCTGTTAAAAACGTATTTAGTTTCTTAAGTTCCTTTATTAAGAGTTCCAATACGAAATGCAACTATAGGTATATTTTTAAATTTGAATGTAAACTGTATTACACTTTTTTTAAATGGGAATGTGAATGTTTATTATCTTAATATCATACCAATATTAACTCATACACCTCATTCTTCTTTCCTTAATGGTGTATGCTAATCATCTATCCAAACAATTTCTTCAAAGAATTGATTCAAAATATAATGTTGAAAAAAAAAAGAAAGGGGTGATCGTTCTAAAAAATATAGCTCTCTACTAAGCAATGTAATGAAAGTGAACATCAATGTAGCCTAGGCACCATTACTGCATAAATCACAACAAGATGTACACAGTTGGAAAATACATGTATGTGTACTTAGGAACCATTTACTTTTTGCATAAAGTCTGCACACATGCTATGGCATATATATTTTATCTGGACGATTAGATGAGTTGACTTTAGTGAAGATTTCAACGCTCTTTGGTCGAGCGTTCGCCTCCTGTTGAGAAGTGACTCTGAGGAACCTCTGTGTTTAAGATAACTAAATAAAAAAGCCTGCTTAGTTCTTTTCTAAATAAGAAAGAAACAAGAAATAGAATTCAATATAAAATTAGTACCTATATAACAAAACACCATACAAGTATATTAAAAGCTTGCTTCATTCATGCAACTTAAAACATGCCATAAGCTTAACGATAAATTAGAGGTGGTAATACTTTCAACATAATATAATGTCGGGCATTACTTTATGGAAAGAAAAAGAGTATAATATATACTTAAGCGTATAAAGGTTTGCTAAAAATATTTCGGCAATTCGTCAAGAGGATTTACGGTGGGTTATTTGCAACCAAATCACACTTTATGATCCATTAGCAAATGCCAACCATTTTCAAAGTACTTTGTCATGTTATGTTTTTTGATGAAATGTGCGACGTGCAAATTTAAAAAACAAAAGAAGAATAGGGAAAAATATTTATTGTGCTTTTATTAACTGCTTGGTGATACTTTGATATCATGAATCACATTTACCTACTATAGTTTTTATGCCAAAGAGAGCATCGATGGCTAGAGCTGCAAATCGTTACAATTTTCATAACAATGAAAATGTATTTTTTCTTTTCGCATTATAATACCTCCAAGTTTGTCAAACGTGACTTCAGATGGTTTTATAAATTCCAGTGTTCTCAGGCATGAAGTTATGTATGTATATGTATTTATTGGACAGATCATTTCATGTATATCTTCTCACTTACCAATGGTACAATGTGCAATGAGATTTTCAAGATACCATTTTTGCTGTTGCGAAATTATTGTTACCGGACTTTTTATTGCTTGTACACACGTAGTGATTACTTGCTCAAAGCACACCGTGATCACGAGATAAAACCCGGAATAAAACGTTTTTAAGCTATTGCATAGCTTTTATCGCGGGCCTTGAGCGTCTGGGGGACCGAATCCAGAAATTCCGTAACGTAAAAAACCTAACACCCCCCACTCCGACCAACACAGCGGTGCTACTTTGATTTCATAACTTAACATGCGGGCTTTAATAAACAATCAGCGCCATCTACTAGGAACTTGTGGAACTACATATTAGATCAAACATTACTGCATTAATAAAATAAATAAATAATTATAATTGCATAAGTTGATAAAAAATGCTATGCAATACCGCGCGGTCTTTACCGCGGCAGTCTCCGAGTGCCACACGTCTTTTTTTAATTAAGGATTATCACAACAGGGAAATAGCTGTACAAAAGGTCTCTGTCACTAGGTTATGATGCCACTTGAAATGTCAGGTAATCGACTTTTAATGAAGGTTATTATAACGCTAACTAATAACTTACAAATTTATGCTTATATTTATAGTTTACTTTTAAGATTAAATAATGAATAAAGTTTAGTTTTAGATCGACTATCTTTGGGTTTGTTTCTTAACATCCCTCATCTACTGTAGTGGAAAAAAAATTCTTCAGCTTTATTACATTGTATAGATATTTATACTGGTCACACTCGGCACACTGGTCACACATAGTAGAATATAATAAATTATGTGTTGATGTGCCTGACATACTGGTAGGTCATTTTCTACCACTATTTAGCACGTAAATCACGAACGAGGACGACGTTGACGTGCAAAATTCAAAATTCAAATTCAAATTCAAAATTTCTTTTTTGGAAAATTTTATTTAGAAAATATGTTGAAGGACACTCCTTTTAGGTACGCAGACCTGTATTAGGAGTGAACACTCTTCCCGTAATTACGTTATATGTGTAGAGCCCGCAAACAAATTATCTACCACATTTATCCAGAAATTGAAACTTTGGAAGCGGCTAATAAGGCATACATCTCAATTCGTTGTAATAAGCCCACTACAAGACCGTTTGCACTAAACTTTGATCCTAAGTTGATACTTAAATCTGTATTCTGACGTGCAACGAGAATTTAATATCATTTGTCCTGTCTGACGGCTGATTTGACACGATCGAAAACATACATACATACATACATAACCTCACGCCTGTCTCCCTTTGGGATAGGCAGAGACAAGGGAACACCAATTGCTTCGATCCAGACATACCTCTTTCGCTTCCTCCACGTTCATTAAACGTTAAATTAGGGGAGAGTTCGGACACCTACACATTTATCAGCGAAGCAAATGGCTCAAAACGCTGGTTGGATCATTGCTTGGTAACAGAAGCTGTAGTTAAGTCCATAACGGATGTTAAAGTTTAATACGATGTGTACTGGTCCGATCATATACCATTACATATTACCTGTAATTTTTTAAGATTAAGACCAAAAACTAGAGAGTATGCAACATTAAACCGAAAGAAGTGTGTATGGGGTGTAAAGGACGCCTCTCAAATTAAAATATATAATAATTTTTGTAATAAATATCTCAAAGATCTGGACTTTCCTACTGAACTTAGTTCTTGTTGTGACTCGATATGTAACAATAAACAACACCATCTAGTCATAAAAAAACTGTATCATGACATTGTTAATTCTCTTAGCAATGCCGCTGAGAAAAGTTTTACATTTAAGCATAATTCAAATAAGAAAAGAAATGTAGTTGGCTGGAATAAATATGTTAAGGAAGCGCATAGGGAGGCTAGGCTTTGTTTTCAGCTCTGGGTTCGAGCCGGCAAAGCTAAATCTGGAAAAGTATTTGAAAATATGTACAATAGTAAAAAACTATTTAAAAACAAGTTGAAAAATTGTCAAATTAATAAAGAACAAATCAAAATGGATACCTTAGCAACACAACTTAGGGAAAAATGCTTCAAAAAATTTTGGAATACTACCAATAAGCTGAATCCAAAGCCTAGCCTTCCTATCTCGGTTTCAGGTAAAACTGACTATCATGAGATCGCCAACTCTTTCATGAATAGCTTTAGAGTTGAAATGGTGAAACCACTTAATAACAATCAGGGCTGTGTAGCTGAGGACATATATGTTTCTGAGTCAGTACCTATTAGGTTTTCAGCAAAACAGGTACTCAATATCATTAAAAAAATGACAAAGGGAAAATCACCCGGCCATGATGGGCTCAGCGTAGAGCACCTGCAGCATGCTGGTCCTCACCTTAGTAGAGTCTTGGCTATGTTCTTTACTTTCTGTGTTCGACATACCTACCTCCCAGAGGACATGATGAGAACGGTGGTAGTACCTATCATTAAGAACTCTACTGGCGATGTCTCAGACATTTCTAACTATCGTCCAATATCCCTCGCTACAATAATAGCAAAAGTTTTTGATGGGTTACTAGAAAGACAACTGCTTGAATATACACAATTAAATGATGCCCAATTCGGCTTTAGGAACGGCTTGTCTACTGAAAGTGCAATTTACACATTAAAACACACTGTAAGGTATTATACAGACCGAAAAGCTCCAGTATACGCAGCGTTCCTCGATCTATCCAAGGCATTTGATAGAGTAAATTATCCAGTACTATTTAAAAAGCTCCAAACTCTAGGTTTACCTACTGAAATTGTTAAGGTTCTTAGTTACTGGTACTCGAATCAGATAAATTGTGTTAGATGGGGGAATGCTGTGTCAAATGAATATCGCTTGGAATGTGGCGTGAGACAAGGAGGCTTAACCTCTCCTTTGCTTTTTAATATTTACGTGGACCAACTGATTGATGAACTCAGTAATACCAGGGTCGGTTGCTCGGTGGATGGTAAAATTATAAATAATATCAGTTATGCGGACGACATGGTATTACTGAGTCCATCAGTCAGCGCCTTAAGAAAGCTTTTAAATATTTGTGAGAGTTACGCTGACCGACATGCATTACTGTACAATGTAAAAAAATGTGAGTTTATTGTCTTCGAAGCTGCCAACAAACTACCATCGCAGGTTCCCTTACTTCAACTCAATAACATCGATTTAAATCGAAGTTACAAATGTAAATATTTAGGGCATATAATAAACTCAACATTATCAGATGATGATGATATTGAAAGGGCACGTAGGGCTCTAGCTGTCCGTAGTAACATGTTGGCTCGAAGGTTTGCACGCTGCACACCTCAAGTAAAAGTGACTCTATTTAGAGCATACTGTCAATCCTTTTACACGTGCAGCCTTTGGATCACCCACACAAAGAAATGTTACAGTGCCCTGCGTGTCCAATATAATAACGGTTTCAGAATGCTGTTGGGGTTGCCGCGGTACTGTAGCGCGTCAGCCATGTTTGCAGAGGCACACGTCGATGATTTTTTTGCGATCATTCGTAAAAGGGCTGCTTCCTTGATGCGCCGGATCTGCGATAGCCCCAACAGTATCTTACAAATAATGAAAGAGAAGGTGGATTGCCCAATAACAAAACATTGGAATAAAATGCACTTACAGAGTAATGAAAAATAAAATTGTTATATTTTGTAAATAGGTTTAGAACTAACATAGTTGTAAGATTTTTTGTAACTAACTCTTTTATATGGATCATGGGTCCGAAATAAAAACTTATTATTATTATTATTATTAATCTTTTCATACATGATCGCCGGTTACGGGTACTTTTAACTAGGCCCTTTTTAAGAACGTCACCAATTTGATCGGCGTACGTTCGCCTAGGGCGGCCCCTTCCGACAGCACCATCCATTCTTGCTCTGTAAACCTCTTTCGTAAATCTACTTTCACTCATCCTTTCCAAATGTCCAAACCACCGTAGCATACCCTTTTCAATCTTAGTCACTACATCTTCTTTCAATCCGCATCTCTTTCTTATTTCACTATTGCGCACCCTATCACTCAATTTCACTCCACACATGCTTCTCAACGCTCTCATCTCCACAGCATTAATCTTGCTTTCATGTCTCTTCTGCCACACCCAAGATTCACTATTATACATAAGCGTTGGCGCCAAAACTCCCTCAAGTACGGCAAGACGAGCCTTATTTGATATAGTTTTGCTTGCCATTATCGAGTATATGGCGCCATTAATACAATTTCCTGCTTTTACTCTCCTTTCAATATCACCTTCACACTTCCCATCTCTTGTAAACAAGGACCCCAAGTATACAAACTCTTTCATTTGTTCCACTTTTTCGTCCCCTATCATAATATTGCATTCCGTCATATCTTCATTCCTCTCCATAACCATGACTTTCGTCTTTCCAACATTCACTTTCACACCTTTTCTTTTAAACGACTCATGCATCACAGTGACCATTTGTTGCAATTCCGACGCAGACGATGCAAGTAGAACCTGGTCGTCGGCGTAAAGCAGAGTTTTGATCACTGTCTCATTCATTTTTAAACCCCATTCAGACTCTTTCAGATCTTTCAAACAGCTATCCATGAATAGGTTGAACAGCCATGGAGACGCTACACAGCCCTGTCTAACACCGCGATCGATGCTAAACCATTCTGTGTAGTCATCATTCAACCTGACACAAGCACTCGAGTCCTTATATAAGGATTTGAGTGCCCGTATCAAGTCACTGTCCACCCCAAACTCGGATAGTGTTGACCAAAGTTCATTCCTCATCACACTGTCATACGCCTTTTCCAAGTCAATGAAGCAGCAGAAAACCTTTCGGTGTTTAGCCAGAACCTTCTCGGTTACTGATCTTAAGGCAAAGACTTGATCCGTGCATCCCATCCCCTTTCGAAATCCCGCTTGCACATCCCAGATCTTGCTTTCTGTTTCATCCATCACTCTTTCGATTAATATCTTTGCATACATTTTGCCCACAATACTCAAAAGGCTAATGCCACGGAAGTTTTTGCATTCCTGCTGTGACCCCTTTCCTTTATAAAGTGGCACAATAACGGCCTTGCACCAGTCGCCTGGAACACGGCCGGACCGCCAACACTTATTAAAAAGCTGGTACAACAGGTTTGCAGTGACACTTTCACCCGCCTTGAGCATTTCGGCATCTATTCGATCATACCCTGCCGCTTTACCCAATTTCAAACCTGCCATTGCTTTCATAACTTCTTCCATACTTATCTCACTTTCACGATTGGCCACACCACTGGACCACCTACTTTCCAAAACATCACTCGCACTTCGTTCAAATAAATTCTCGAAATATTCTTTCCACTGATTCATAATATCTTCATGCTCACTAACAATATTCCCATCCTGACCTCTTAACACGCCCACTTTCGAGTCTCCAACCTGCCCTCGGGCTCTTCTGACTAAGTGCCAGAACAGATTGGAATTGGCTCGAAAGTTTTCCGAGAATTTCCTATCAAGCTTGTTCTTACATTCTTCTTTCTTTTTGCTTGCAATATCTTTCACAGTCTTTTTTAATCTATCATACTTTTCTTTTGCTACTCTTTCATCATCATTCAAGTCATCTCGTATTCTATTTCTGCCCCTCACAGCTAGTAGATCTAGCCACGCTTTCTTCTTTTCTAATACACAACCTTTCACTTCATCATCCCACCACTCGTTCTTATCTCTTCTCACATTCTTCTTCACACTTACAACACATATTTGGGTGGCCGTTTCTACGATACCATTCTTAAATCTACTCCAATATTCTTCTATCTCGCAGTCTTCATCATTCAATAGCGGTCCCAACCTTTCTTTCAGTTCTAACTTATATTTCTCACGGACAGTCTCATCTTGCAAATTTTCGACTTTCACTCTTTTCCTTCCAGACATACGTACCTGTGGGCGATGTCGCCATTTTCTGAGCAGACCTGCTATTCTTGACACCACAAGAAAATGGTCGCTTCCGACATTTACTCCACGGTACACTCTCGTATCCTTAACTTTCGTTCTCAATCGTTCATCCACTATTACAAAGTCAAAAACGATCGAAAAGTAATGAGAATACTATAAATAAAGTATTGTGGGAATTTGTGTGACTCGGGTTTCGTTAATATACCAACTAAGGAAGGGGATAAGAATTTTCGTTTTTGAGAGGATGTTCCATGTTTTATTTAAAAACTAGCTTTATCAAATTCAAATTCATTTATTGCTCAATGTATGTTAAATAGATGTTTACAATTAATACTTAATGTCCTACATACAAAACTGGTCACCAGCATGCAATATTACAATATTATTTTAATCCGAAAAAAGGTAAGTACATAGTTACACTGTCATTAAATATATGTCATTTTAATTATGTAGGTACATGTCATATAATTTAAATTAAGAAGAATCATATTTTTTTGATTTCAATAGGTTAAATTTCATTTTATTCTATACAAATTCATATTTTACATTTAAAGTATTCATTAAGTGAATAGAAACATTTTTCTTTTAACCACCGTGATAATTCGATTTTAATGATTTAAAATGGTTTGGTAAGGCGTTGAAAATTTTTATACATATTGAGGAAGATTGATTTAAAGAAAGATTGAATAAAATATCTCGCAACTTCGTATGCGCTTAACTACCCTTCTTGTGAAAATTTCAGAAACTATACAACTAGACACCCACTGAAAGAACCTTTATACCAAGTATCACACCCATGCACTCAAGGAATAAGTATTTTTCTTACAAACATACTAAAAATCATATATTTCCCGTGCCCGTGGGAATTTTTGGGATTTTTTTTCGTAGCACAACCAGTCACTCTTTGAAGAACCTTCATGCCAAGTATCACATCCGTACACTCAAAGAATAAGATTTTACATACAAACTAAAAAGTCCAACCCCTTCCCGTGGGAATTTCGGGAATTCCTTCCATAATACAAACAGACACTTATTGAGGAACCTTTATATCGAGTATCACATCCGTGCACTAAAGGGATGGGATTTTTTCATACAAACTAAAACATCATATATTTCCCGTTCCCGTGGGAATTTCAAAAATTCCTTTCATAACACAACCAGACACACATTGAAAAACCTTCACACCAAGTTTCACATCGGTGCACTCAAGGAATAAGATTTTTCATACAAATTAAAAAGTCCTATATTTCCCGTTCCCGTGGGAATTTCGGGAATTCCTTCCTTAGTGCACCCCTACATCCCCTAAAGAATGTATGTTATTTCAGCTCTCTACGCCCAGTAGTTACGGCTGTACGTTGTCTGTCAGTCACTCAGTCACTCAGTACCTCAGTCACTCAGTCAGTAACGGAACAGTTTTATATACAGTGTGTCCGGTCACGACCTAGCGATAATTTAAGGTTACAAAATATACCTAATTTCATCGACAAAAACACCCATATATGGTGGTCTACCCCCCTCCTGTCGGAATGGCCGCCATTTAATTTTTTTTTCAGTCTTGTAGATACCTCTGCTGAAAGATGCCGATTTCTCTGGACAGAAAGATCCTACAGATGTAAAAAAAAATGTTATTTTAAAGGTAAAAATAGCAACTATCAAATAAAAATAAACATTATGGAAAATTTTCCCTACAAAATATCTTAAAACCTTCACAATGCTAATTTAAGTGAAAAAAATTGACTGTTTTTTATATTTTTCTTAATATATTTCAAAAACTAGCACATTGATACAAATTTTTTTACTACTGTGCCAATACTCAAGGATATTACTTACAAATTGACGTTAAAATTATTGTTTTTAATTGCATAACTCGAGAGTTAGTAAGTAATATCCTTGGGTATTAGGACAGTAGTAAAAAAATTTGTATCAATGTGCTAGTTTTTGAAATATGTTAAGAAAAATATAAAAAACAGTCAATTTTTTTCACTTAAATTAGCATTGTGAAGGTTTTAAGATATTTTGTAGGGAAAATTTTCCATAATGTTTATTTTTATTTGATAGTTGCTATTTTTAC
This sequence comes from Stenoptilia bipunctidactyla, assembly GCA_944452665.1. Classification (NCBI taxonomy): domain Eukaryota; kingdom Metazoa; phylum Arthropoda; class Insecta; order Lepidoptera; family Pterophoridae; genus Stenoptilia; species Stenoptilia bipunctidactyla. The sequence continues at coordinate 4,844,174 of OX101736.1, forward strand.
CTTTAAAATAATATTTTTTTTACATCTGTAGGATCTTTCTGTCCAGAGAAATCGGCATCTTTCAGCAGAGGTATCTACAAGACTGAAAAAAAAATTAAATGGCGGCCATTCCGACAGGAGGGGTGGTAGACCCCCATATATGGGTATTTTTGTCGATGAAATTAGGCATATTTTGTAACCTTAAATTATCGCTAGGTCGTGACCGGACACACTGTATGTAATATAATAGATTTGGGAAATATTAATAAAATTACTAGTAGAACTTTCCGCAGAAATATCATCGTTATTACATGTGAGAAGATGGGTTCAAAATTAACGTACGTGATGTTACAAAGATGTAAAAGGATAAACAGGATACGCAAAACAGTAAAGTAAAAAAGTTATAGTATTATATTATTTATTTCTATGTATTAAATATTTTAACCTGTTATTTTCTTTTTAAATAAACGTTTGAAAAAAAAACTAAAGAACTTTTATAAATATAAACGTGTCAGTTTTATTTTAGACTTGTAGAACTCCTGCGCAATGAGGATGTGACTATTAATTTCAATACAATGAATGAAGTTCAAATTTCACGTGAACGAACTTATTAATTTACAGGCAGCGAAAATAAATGAAAATGAGTACAATACGTAGATCAGGGCAGAATATTTGACTTGCAATATAAACATATAATTAAAAAAATCCTAAACGAATAAACATAATACCTACGTATAATGAGCATTGAATTAATACTGTAAAATTCTACTAAAGTTGTTAAAACATTTTTGAGATCCATATTTTTTATATAACGGTCAACTACAGGGTTAATGAAACTTAATATTAAGCCCGATCGCAATAAAGTCCTTTTTACCCTAACCACGACCGCAGTCGTGGCTAACTAAGGCTTCAGCGTCAAAATAAAAAGTAAAACGAGCGCACGTTTTTCTAGTACAAAAGAAAAAGCCTTTTAAGTGGCCCTCTGAAAACACAATAACTAATGTACAGGTCCCGTAATAAAAACACGACGTACTTTGAATATTAAATGGTCCAAGTTTCATTTAGCCAGAGATAAGTTTAATGCCTTGGTAGTATTCCGGGTCGTTTTGTAAATTATTGTCCGCGGAGGCTCATACATTATGTAGCGTCCCGTCTGCTTGACGGACAAGATATGAAAACGTAATAAGAAGATTACATATTTCCTTCATTCGGAATAGATTTAGTATTATATGCTTGGTTTTCTTGAAATTAATTAGAACATATTATACAGGGTGTTAGGTCCATCGCCAGCCAAATTGATGTGGCCTGTAGAGTAGGTTATCTGCTATAACTTAGTGGCCATTAAAAATTCAAAAGCCATGTGGTTTTATGTAATAATATATTTTTTTGTGTTTTACCCGGAAATGATCATAAACATATAAAAAAAAAGTATTCAGTGTAAACAGCTTATTTTGATCTCGTTTAAATGTGTACTATTTTAAGCTTCTTTTGATACCCAAAACAATATCATTAGTTAACTAGTTTTTGTTTAATTTTCTTCCGAAGTTTCGGAAACGAAAAAAATTTATTCAGTTCTTGTCTTTAAAGGCGTATAAAAATTAAAAAAAAATTGCCAGTGTCTTCCAATTTCTCAAAAACTTTCTTGTCTTTCTTCTATCGAATGATATGCCACATGCTATAAAAACTGTAAACAATATCGTGACATTTGCTAAATAAGTGAAAGGGGTCGCGTTTAGCGAAATTCAAAATTGTGGTAAAACAAATCTTTTTTTGCATAAGTTGACACATGGGAAACAGGTAGAAGCTGTTACATCAGTCTTGCGAAGTAAAATTATGTTATTTGAGTCGAAGATTTATTTTTGTTGGGTCTTAAATACCTCTTCTACCAAACGTGCCTTTTTTAACCAGAGGAAATCCTAATGGATACGTGGTCAAGGACTTCACTATAGCCGAAAGTGTCAGGGATCGGTGAAATCACGCGTTAGATATACAGAATTCGGCACCTGTGGCCCCGTCATCACCCGGTGATATCATCCAGCACATCACCAAAAGATCTAGAAGGCATGGAGATCTTTCATGGCATGGAGAGAAACTCCTCAGTCACTCATCCTTCAGGTAGCGACCGCCTTAGCTTTCTACATCGCAACCAGCAGGCCCCCCATCTTTTTTTCTGCCCAGGATTACAAACCGACGACTTAAATGATTCAAGTCTGCCGTCTACTGATAGCAGCTGGCAGGCTTGATACCAGTATTCCACACCCCTGTCATCAACGGTCCCCTATGATAATCAAAGGAATACCGAGAGGGTTTTGGTAGTTGCTTAGATTAGAATTAGATTCTGGTGATCTAACTCGACGGGATTTCACTGATCCTTGATCTCTTCTGGCGATAGTACCGAATATTCCTTGACCGGAAATCCATTAGGATTTCCTGGGCTAAAAAAACTGCGCACTAAAAAGAAAAATGTCTAAGTCGTAGTCGCCCTGAAAGTCTACGACACGTCGTAGTCCCAAAAAATTATTCAACTCAAATACTTTATTTCTCAAGTGGTCTGAGTGGTTTTCTTTGCTACCGCGAAGTGCCGCAGCCTTTCACTCGTAATAAGTGAATACACTTTGCAGCATCCATAAAAGTATAGCCCGATGTATTGCAATCTCTAAGAAATAAATTATTGGAATATTAATTATATTGAATCGTGTTTAAGAAATCGATGTGTAAGAAATATGACAAACTCAAATTATGTCTTGAAAACTAATTAAATGAATCGTGTAGACATACTACTTAAAATATTCTATTACACATAATTTTAATTAAACTATTTACGCAGAAAAGACCTATTTAAGCTAACAAATCTCGAAAAAGAAAGTGTTAAAACGGGAATAAACCTTAACGTAAAAGTAATAAGGGAACAGCAAATAGAAATCAAACTGAAATCTTAATTAAAGTCTTGTCATTCCTTCACAAAACATTGCACAAGTCATTATTAGAACCCCTTAAGACAAAGTCCCACTTAACTTACTAGCACATAGTTAAAGATTACTGAACGATATTTGATTTGGCAGCCCGGGTCAGGGCGCGCCCTTATTGTTCCCCTCCCGCTTTTGTTCGCTCTTAAATTCCACGCATGCGCCTTACGCTTCTGTCAGTCTGTGAGCACTACAGTAAACATTGCTCGGTCCGTTTGTCAGGCGCTTAGTTACTAATGTATGCGGCGATGTATAGCTTTGTCTGAAATTGGCTGCGTAATGTTGTTTATGGGGAGGCTGTAACTATTTTGTAGCATGTTTGTGATGAATAAGCAATTTTGGTTTTGCTCTGATTGCAAGGGATATGCGAATTTAATGGTTGATGTGTATATATTGTAATTAGATAAAAATGTGGCTAATTTTTATAGCCACTTAACAAGAAATTAAACGAACGATTAATGATCTTAGTCCATACACCAATACAGCACATGAACTGGCACTTTGAGATTTTTATCGGTCTCTGTAAAATTCTTTTGATACGAGAAGTGTAATGTAAACATCAAGAGACGACTGTCAAAACTATTTATCGCAGTTTTTTATGTCATCCATCTTCTATTAGGAAACTTTCCTAAGCTTGCATGCTTTCATCTTCGACCTCATCTCCACTTACCGTAATAAAAAAAGAAACATAATAATGCCACTACCGAAGAGATTGCTTCAAGGCGATTAGAGATAACTGTGTTAATACTTCAAATAAAATGTACTAAGTAAATCTCAAACATAAATTATTGTAAAATGTATAGACATTTCTAAAACCTTCCAAAAATAGGGCTGTTTTTTAGTCATTGGCCAAATTTCTTGTTCACAATGAGTAGTTCATCATCATCATCATCACAACTCTTTGTAATGAGCCCACTACACTACCCTGGGTGAAGAGGAGGTATAAGCCATAATACACCAAGCTGGCTCAGTTCTGGGTGGTGGATGCTAGAATTTTCAGGGCGTCAAGATGGCAAACTGAAAAACCCTAACGACTACTGTATACAATTATACAGCACCCGGGACCGACTGCTTAACGTGCCCTCCGAAGCACGGAAGTCGTCGTGAGGAATGAATGGTCGGTGGTCACCTATCCAAGTACCGACCCCACCGAACGTTGCTTAACCTGTGATATCGTATGATACACACAGTAACCACGGCGCCAAGATGACTTCGGCGCCACGACGACTTCAATAAGTAGTTATCATTTATCAAAACGATTTTTGTAAAAAAGGTATTTTTTTTACAACATAATTAATATAATATCCGCTTACACGTTAAGCAAAGCACTATAAATTATGAATGAATACTATTTAAATCAAGAGGACTACGCGATACTACAAAACGTCTTAGTAATGTACTACGTCGTAGTATTATCAATGAAATGCCGCGTCGTAGTAGCTGTGTTCATCAACACCGGCTATTTGTAAAAAAAAATGTGGTGCCATATATTAAAATCAATATGCTGATACGTTTATATCGTATCAAAGAAAATAACATTTCAATTTAGCTGGTGACTAAAATACAGCCCTCTATATAAAAGACGAAACATTTTATGCAAACATTAAACAAAGTTTATGATATTTTATTTATGAAGTTTGGTAATGTATCATAAGAAATGTCAAGATTCTTGTTATTTTTACCATCCCATTATAATGATTACATAATCTTGTTAAAGGTGAGTTTAGTCTTAAGTTAGTTTGGCATAATGGTGTCGAGAAAATTGATACCTAAAGATTTCTTACATGATATATTTTGGTATTTATTTCCTTAATAAAAACAAGCGTTACCAAGAAAAATAGACCGTTTTTTTACTTTTGCACAAATAAACACGTTAAAGATAAAATAGAACCTTTTTATCTATTTTACATATGAGGAAAACCTGAACAGTTGAATGCTTAATGATATATGTATGTACCCAACTATGTACTATGCATTTTATGTCGTGTTTTTTGCTATTATTAAAACATAATAATATGGCATTTGCATCTAAATTTAAAACAAAGTTATGTTTTCAAATTGGCCGAATAATTTTATTGTATCGTCTATTCAAAGGTCGGAGAATTCGGCTATAAAAATAGAAATACCTAAGAAAAATTGGCGTCCGTACAATTTTCAAAGGAGATTATCACGATTTCAGTGCTTTGAGGAGATCACTTCTGTATTTAGTGATGCAGCACCGTACATCTTACGACTTTAGAACGCTGGTTTTTACAAATTCAACATGGACACTTTAGCCTCAGTGACGTGAAGGTCGTTCAAAAACCGCCATGACGCAAGAGAATATCGAAGCAGCAGCTAATTCTCTAAGATCGTCATGTGACATACCGTGAAATAAAGGCATCCATGGGCATTTCAGGGACCACTGTCCAACAATTCTGCACGAAGAACTTTGCGTAAGGAAGCTGTTCTCTCGTTGCATGTCAAAAAATAACCCATGCTAGTTGGTATTTATTTATTGCAGGAAAACTTACAGTTAAGTACAAAATTAACTATAATTACAGTGAACGATGACCATTTAAGAGTTTTCACGAATATAATTTTACAATATAACCAATGAAAAACAATACAAAATTAAAATAAAATATATACATAATAAGAAATTAAGATTAAAGTTTAAATACAAAATTAAAATTATATCTATGTTTACAATATTTTTACAAGATTAAATTAACAGGAAAACAAACACAATGAAAGACAACTCAAAATTAAAATTAAATCAAGCTTAAAATTAAAATTAAATAAAATAAATATACATCGTTACAAATATTAATATAAAATAAGAAAGGTATCGCAAAACTCAGCAGGAGATTTATAATATGGTTAGTGGCGTCGAATCTTGGATATATGCTTACAATCTAGATTCTTTTTTTTTTTAAATAATAATAAAATTAATCATTTCTCCCACAATAATATTTTACTTATTTATTTATTTAAGCAAGATACGCCAACAATATGCATACAAAATAATTACAGTCATATTAAAAAAAATCTTAAATCTACTAGTATCAATTATAGGCTTATACATCATTCATTTTTAAAACACGCACTTTACTCGGCTATATTAAATTATTAACAAAAACAAAAAATACAAATGAAAAATGAATGAAAATTGAATAATATAATGCCAAAAAGGATTTAATTTCAAAAGAATGTCAAAACACACAAAATGAAAAAAAATACCTGGTTTTATAAATATTATGTAAAAAGAAAAAATACAAATTTTAGATAATGTTCATCAGAATAATGTCAAAAGCGGTAGATTTAAAAACAATAGAAAAGGAATGTCAATTAGGATTGTAATGTCAAAAAAACTACTTACACAATACTTTAATTGCAAACTACCTATATTATAAGAGGTAATTCAATTTAGGTTTTGAAGTGGGAGACTGGTGCCCCTTTTAGGTTTCCCTGTACTAGGGGATCACCAGGCTCTTCCCTTGTGCCAAGTTCACGATAAAATAGTTCTTAAACTAAGACTAAACAATGACTAACTATTATGCTACATTAAGTAGCATTCAACTGTCTGGGTCTTCCAGGATGTGTCAAAACCTTCAATTCAAAAATTTTTTGCCTCGTTTGTGGCAAAGGGTGGTCACGTCTCCACTATTGTACTAGGAGATCGCAAGACCGTTTAGCTGAATGGTATACCTAAAACTATTTGTTTGTCACTTTCATCACTGAATTACGAAAACAATGCGAATTCGAATTGAGCACCTAAAATATCGAAATTTTAGATCATCCGCCTTACAGCCCTCACTTAAGACCTTACGATTTTTTACGTTCCCTAAAATTAAGCAAAGTCTTCGTTTGGTCAACGTTTCAGCTCACCCGAAGAAGCGGTTGACGCATACAAATCGGCAAATTTATTTATTACTAGCTGTGACCCGCGACTTCGTCCGCGTGGATACCGTTTATTAGAGTTGGATAAAACTTACCTTATTCTAAATTTCGTCAAAATCGACTCAGTAGTTTAGCTGTGAAAGCGTTACTGATAGATAAACAGACAGAATTACTTCAAAAACTGTTACAACAAAGCAGTGATCCGCAGTTTCACCTAGGTTTTGTAAAAAAGTATAGGTAGGTAGGTATATTACATAGATGATGCCCGCGACTTCGTCTGTATTGAATTAGTATTTCGAGTAGGTTATTTTCTTCTCCAAGGTCCTTACTATCTTTAATAACAAAAATAAAAATGAAGAATCTTCGCCCATATAATATGTATAACTCCTAACCACAAACATAGGTAGGTAACTATCTATTAGGTACATTACAAAGGCACATAGCGTTATAAACAAATCCGGTGCCAAAGTGCCTTAAATTTTAATATTGTCTTAAGTTTTCGCGATAACTATTATGTATGACTATTAAATAAAACACTTTTTAACCGATTTTATCGCGTATATTTACATTTTAAATTTTAACAGTCGCTCGTGACCACGGGGTCTGCAAAGACACCGAAACGTCGAGTTAAAATGTAAAATATAAATTATATTTCGTCGCTTCATTCTTCAGATATTATATAACAGGTAGTCCTTTTTAGGTACTAGGTAACTTCGCATAATTTAAAGTATCATAAAAAAACACTGTGGTGGGGCGCCGCGTGGCATGATCCACCCGGTTCGCGCCAAGCCCTCATTCTTTTTTCGTGCGTGGTAACAAGCATACGTCATTTACTTTAATCATTTACTTAAGTTTTTACAAAATGCCTAAACGTACAGCAGAAGAACAGCTTCAACATTATAATATAAAGATAAAAAAGTTGGAACAAAAAATAAATAAAAAACGGAAACAGCGAATTATTTCTTCCGATGACGAAGAAATCTTACAAGGTAAGACCTACTTATTCGGTTTAAAAATGTTATTTAAAAAATCAGAGCAGAAAATGCGTGTAATCTATAATAGATATATCACGTTATCCGCTCAATATCGTAATGATGTAAACTTTAATAAATTTTATCTGATCTTATCGATCACCTTTTGTTTTCAATACGATTACAGAAAATGCGGGTAATCTCAAGGAGATTTATCTCGTTGTCTGTAATACGTTATGGGCGTTATATTAATATGAATTAGACATAAACATGTCGCCTCCAAGGTTATTTAAAAAATCAGAGCAGAAAATGCGTGTAATCTATAATAGATATATCACGTTATCCGCTCAATATCGTAATGATGTAAAGTTTAATAAATTTTATTTGATCTTATCGATCACCTTTTGTTTTCAAAACGATTACAGAAAATGCGGGTAATCTCAAGGAGATTTATCTCGTTGTCTGTAATACGTTATGGGCGTTATATTAATATGAATTAGACATAAACATGTCGCCTCCAAGGTTATTTAAAAAATCAGAGCAGAAAATGCGTGTAATCTATAATAGATATATCACGTTATCCGCTCAATATCGTAATGATGTAAAATTTAATAAATTTTATTTGATCTTATCGATCACCTTTTGTTTTCAATACGATTACAGCTGAAATAAATGCTGAAATCTCAGCAGCCATAACTGACATAGCACGAGCACGTGACAAAAAAAAAAAAACCAAAACTTTCAGCAACAGCTGGGGTACGGTATTACCACCATAAATCGAGAGATGGACGTCCTCCCTGAGAAGGAAGAAAACAAAATGAAGGCCTTCCGTCACGTAAGTGATGGATGCTGCCTATTATCAGACCTCCACTTTATGTTCACCAAAGATAGGGTAAAACTGATTTTACCTAATTTGGATACAAACTTTAAACATGTTACACAAGACTCCGAAAGAGACGAAACTTTATTCGGAAGTTCGTTGCCGGAAAAAATAAAGGCAAGTAAAGCCATTGAAAAGTAGGGAGCCCTAATTAAAAAAGGCCCAGCCAAAACAGTCTCCTCTCAAATATCAACGGTCAACCGGTCGTCTCAGCAGGGAAACTGGACAGGACCTCCTCGTTACCCGTCGTTCAGGGGGGGGCGGGGAGGTCAGAGGAAACCGATAGCAGCTCAAACACAGCGGCGCCCTCAATCGAACTCTGCGTTCAACGCCAAGGTCCAGCCGCAGACTTAGTCCAGGACGCGTGCTCTGACCCAACATTAATCAAGGTACATGCAGGTCGAAGTAATTTATTTTATGATTGTTGGACAAAAGTAACTAAAAACGAAGTTATATTGAAGTGGATAAATTATGGATTTAGAATACCATTTGATACTCAAATTTGTCAGTATTCTATTCCTAAAAATAATTTGTCATCATGTGAAAAAAGAGACATGAAAATAGCTATAAATAAATTATTAGACTTAGGGGCTATAAAACCTTGTTCTCCTTCAAATGATCAATTTATTTCAAATATATTTTTAGCTCCGAAACCTAACGGAGAAAAAAGGTTTATACTAAATTTAAAATCTTTAAACAAGTTCGTAACAAAAGTACATTTTAAAATGGAATCTTATAAAACAGCCTCGAAATTAATTCCTCGTAATGGATACTTAGCCAACATAAATATGAAAGAATCATATCTACTTATGCCGTTTTTTGTTAGTGACAGAAAGTACCTACGATTCGAATTCCAAGAAAATGATTCGTCTGAGCCGATCACTTACGAGTTCACAGCAATGCCGTATGGATTATCGGTAGCTCCGTGGGTATTTACAAAAATTATGCGTGAAGTAATGAGTCATTTGAGAAAACAAGGTTTTAAGTCTACTACCTATTGAGACTATCTTCTTATTGGAGATACATATGAAGAATGCATGATTAATGTAAGAGAAACTTTGAAGTTATTACATTGTCTAGGTTTTATTGTAAATTTCGATAAAAGTCACATTGTACCAAAAAAGTCAATCAAATTCTTAGGTTTTATGTTCAACACAGAACAGATGTCTATTACGTTACCTGGCGATAAGCGGCATAACATTGCACAGTTAATAAATAGGTACATTAATCTTAAAACTTGTTCATTACGAAATTTCGCTAAACTTATAGGTGTATTGATCGCAGCCTGTCCAGCCACAAAATATAGATTCTTATATACAAAAATATTAGAGAGACAAAAGTTTTTAGCCTTAAATAAGTTCGGAGGAAACTATGAGGTGAAAATGAATCTTAATAAGATATTACTAAAAGATTTATGGTAGTGGAAAAATAATATTAATATTATTTCTTGTCCAATCATTACTCAAAATTATAAGTCAGAAATTTACACCGACGCATCTAGGACAGGCTGGGGAGCAGTATGCAAAAATAATAAATATAGTGGTTCATGGACGAACAGTGAAAAAGAAAAACACATGAACTTTTTAAAATCACTCGCGGTTTTGTTAGGTCTCAAAAGTATAGCTAGTGAAGGAAAAGATTGTGCAATATTATTACGTATTGACAATACTACCGCCATTAGCTACATTAATAGGATGGGAGGTATTCAGTTCCCACATTTGAATATTTTAAGTAGAGAAATTTGGCAATGGTGTGAAAAACGCAATTTATGGATATTTGCTTCTTATGTTAACACCAAAGAAAATCGAGCAGATTTCGAGTCCAGAAATGGGCCCTCTCGGATAGCGCTTTCCAACTTATTGTAAATAGTTTCGGGCCCATTAAGATCGACTTGTTCTCAAGTCGAGCCAATGCCAAATGTTAATTATTTGTCACCTGGAAGCCTGAACCTGATGCAGTCGCAGTTGATGCATTTCAATAAGCTGGGCTGACTTGGATTTTTATGCATTTCCTCCTTTTTCTCTTGTATTAAAATGTATACGAAAAATCATTGATGATAAAGCCGAAGGGGTACTTGTATTCCCCTTCTGGCCTTCCCAGCCATGGAGTCAGCACCCACTGCACTCCAGCCTTACCCTGGGTGCCGCGAGGCTCTCCGGGCGTCGTTCAGCCGGCGCAGCTGCCCACCAGAGGCTCTCACGTTGATGCTCGCCTCGCTCGCAGACACTACTGTTCGCCAGTACAACGTCTCATTGAAGTTATGGTTTCAAGAAGTGTGGTTATGAATTAATAGTTTCGAAAAATCCATTCCATTATTTCTTTGATTCTTAAACGAGCAATTTAATAAGGGATGTTCTTACGGTTCATTAAATACACATCGATCTGCATTATCTCTTTTATTAGGAGAAGAGATAAGTGATAATAGTTGTGTTAAACGCCTCTTAATAGGAGCCTATAAAACTAAACATATTAAGCCTAAATATTCATTTACTTGGGATCCAAATTTAGTACTAAATCAACTGTCTTCTTGGTATCCAAATATTAATTTATCATTAGAAAATATTACAAAAAAACTCGTTACATTATTAGCTTTATGTACCGGTCAAAGAGTACAGACATTGTCTTTAATTAAATTAGAAAATATTGTTTTTCAATCTGATAAAGTAAATATTATTATAACAGATATAATCAAGACTTCCGGTCCAAATCGTGAACAGCCCTTATTATCTCTCCCAAACTTTCAAAGCAATATCAACATATGCCCAGTATCAACTTTAAAAGAATATATTTTTATTACAAAAAATATCTGAGGTTCAAACTCCGGGAATCTCTTCGTAACATTCAAAGCTCCCCACAGAACTGCATCAAGTCAGACGCTAAGTCGATGGATTAAGCAAACGCTCGCCACGAGCGGCATTGACATGAGCGTTTTAGTGCGCACAGCACACGACACGCGTCGACCTCAGCCGCGCGCGCGGCCGGTATCAGTGTCGATGTCATTCGAAAAACGGCCGGGTGGACACAAAACTCACAGGTGTTCGCAAAGTTTTACCATCGGCCTTTAGATGATCAACAAAATAACTTTGCTTTGTCGATACTTAATCGAGACATGAACAATACTTAACCTAATATTAAAAATAGTTATTGAATATTACGTATTTTGATATTAAGTAAATTACTACATTAAAAATTATGTGTCTATAAATAGACTATCACTAAGTTTCATTAATTTAAGCTGATTATAATTTCTAGCGACTCAAATAAAGTAAGATTATTTGAAGCTCATTATGTAATAATACTAATTATTAAGTACTATAATAATAAAATATGTAATTACATATTTATATCTTTACTTATTTCAATTCCAAGTATATACCTAAATAAAACTTTCTATCTCTGAAAATCTACCTGTTATATAATATCTGAAGAATGAAGCGACGAAATATAATAGATGATTAAACGAACTTCTAAGTGAAGTTCTATCGCTATTATATGAGTCGCTTCATTCGAAGATATGACGTACCCACCCACCCCAGAACCCATTTAAAAGTTTCGTTTAGGGTCTCTAAAGAATGAGGGCTTGGCGCGAACCGGGTGGATCATGCCACGCGGCGCCCCACCACAGTGTTTTTTTTATGATACTTTAAATTATGCGAAGTTACCTAGTACCTAAAAAGGACTACCTGTTATATAATATCTTCGAATGAAGCGACTCATATAATAGCGATAGAACTTCACTTAGAAGTTCGTTTAATCATCTATTATACGCCATTAATCCGGTTAAAAAGTGTTTTATTTAATGTCTTCAATTTTACTTAATTCATGCAATATCTTCATTAATTATACTTAGCTTATTGTAATTCTAGGTAAAGCTAAGTAGTTTTTGCGTGAAAGAATAGCAAAAATCCATCCATCCAGCCATTATCAGTGTACATACAATACTACCTATAGTTATGTATGGCTGCTTTTCACTGCCAAACGGCTAAGCTAATATTAATGTAATTTGGCATAGTAGTTAACACATACGTTACTTTTTATTCCGAAGAAATCTACGGTTTCTGACTTCCAAGAGGCAGAAACGATCATGAAATAACAAAACCTTGACTTCCATTTTATCTCTGTATGTACAGAAGGCAGTACATCAAGCGTTACAAATCTGTCAACATTTTTTACTTGAATTTGAACTCTATGCCCTCGATAATAAGTTAAAATTGGTTGGGGAAATTTGACAGGTAATGTAATGCTTGTTCTTTCTGTACCTACCTATATTAAATCGCGCAAAAGCTTGCGCTCGCCTCCCGCCTTTTTATAGCCTACCGCCGCGAGCCGCGTCGAGCTCGGCAACCGTTACGCAAAAATAATCCCTATATCATTGAGTATTCACGCGCGATGGGTTATTAGCGTATTTCATGTATAAGTTTGGTGTTTCTATACCGATTTCTATGATTCTTTTTTTATTGAATAGGTAATAATGTTAATTTGTTTTAATTATGGATGAATGAGAGTATTATAAACGTAAGAGGAAACAAATATAATCAGAAAGCTCCGAACTGCTAAGCTATCGGGATTAACACGTGTTATTGTGAGTAAACCATATAATATAGACATATACTGTTGTGAGATATTTTTTATATAATTTTATGAAGAATATTTCTGTCATACATGATTTCTATGTAGCTTTAACCATTAAGGCTGCACAGGCGACGGAAGCTTAAAAAATGAAGTAACTTCTCCCGTTTTTCCAACATTTCCCTTCACTGCTCTGCTCTTATTGATTGTAGCGTGATAATAAGTATACTATAACCTGCCCAGGAGTATGAAGAATAATTTTACCAAGTTTCGTTAAAATCCGTCGAGTAGTTTTTGTTTCTATAAGGAACATACAGACAGACAGACAAAAATTTTACTGATTGCATTTTTGGCATCAGTATCGATCACTAATCACCCCCTGATAGTTATTTTGAAAAAATATTTCATGTACAGAATTGACCTCTCTACAGATTTATTATAAGTATAGATTCATTTATTTTATTAAATATCGCGGAGAACTCTTTGAAAAGCAATAAATCTAAACTTATTTCAAACAAAACAACTTAAAAGGCAGCCCTTGTATTTTATGTGCCTAATTTTAAGAAAAAAATGTGTAAGAAGGAATAAGCTTACTTTTTATTTTATTTATTTGATCGAACCTGCAACCTGTTGTGTTTTGAGCACTGCGTCACCTTTAAGTACGCTTACCTTTCCTAACTAAAAAATAAAAATAAAAAACTACTTTTATATGTTCGACATTTAATTAACTAAAGATGGTTTCGGAATATCCAGTTAATAAGTAATTTATTTGTTGATACTGTTCATGATTGATGATGCTTCTTTTGAATTCTTCAACCATTGTTTGGCTTGGTTCGTACTCGTTTAAAAATGATTGCAGCAGCTAACTAGATTGATTAAGCTTCATTCATGGACTTGTATTCATATCCTGAAATTATTTTAGTAGTTCATTAATAAATCTTAATGAAGGAAAAATTAAGAATTAAGTGTAGGAAAGATTAGCATTCGAGAAGTCTGTAAATAAATTGAATAATTTGAGACTCAGAATAATCGGAATAACTTCAATAATATTCACACAGACGACTACAGAGGAAACTACATAGAGGAACAAGGGGGTACTTGAGTATTCATGTGGACGTAAACTTGTATTCGTTTTTCAAAATTGGAAAAACACGCCTGGGACTTAGTTCCAGTACCTCTCATAACAGTCGTACACCCGGTCAATGCTCTTGGGAAGACTAGGTATGAATAAATTGTTGCGATTCAAAATTTCTACTTTTTTAAATAATATTAAGTTGATAATAAAATTCATATTAAAAATAAATAAATATTTCTGACACTCACACAACATTATCTAGCCCAAATTAAGTTTCTTAAAGAACTTGTGTTATGGATACTACATAACTGATATGCTTAAGAAATATATAAACATACCTATTGAATAAATACATATTTTTTTTATTAGAATAAACAAATAAACATATATAAACATCCATGACTTGACGATATATCTGAGTTCATCACACAAATATCCGCCGCCGCCGGGCTTCGAACCCAGGACCTCTGGCATAGAAGGCAATGTATGTTACCGCTACACTAGCCGGTCGTCAAATTAAAAATTAAGGAAGTATTTTCGAAGAATCTCTTTCATGTTACCACATGTAGAGTATGAAGATGTTGCTCTTAACTACACTCGAGAGCAAAGAATTAGGGTCGGAGACAAAACTCATGGTATCTCTCAAACTATAAATAATAGCTTATTCAAATAAAAAGCAATAGGAAGCCTCTTTAATGCCAAATATAAAAAGTAAATGTAAGTAATATCTTTTTTTAAGAAATGACTATTATTTTGGTTTTTTTCTTTTTAAGCAGAAAAAACAAAAATTATGATTTATTTTAAAAATTGAACTAAGAATTCAAATCATTTGTATCGATTTTGTTTGTTTTCTGTCGCAAAAAAATGTTATAAAAGGGTTTCCTGGTGTACAATATTCATTATGAAAGTACAAATCATTTGGCCAACATCTGAATAATGTAAAAGAATCCTCACTATGCTGAAAGATGGGCGTAGTCAGCGTTATACAGCCAGGATGGTTGGCGTATCGTTGTCTACGGTACAACGTGTTCAAACCTTTTGGGTCAAACCTTTGCCGGCCAGGAACAGGCACAAGAAGATGCACAACAGCTCATGAAGATCGATACTTAGTCACAACAATGCTTAGAAATCGATGTCTCACGGGTGTTGGACTAAAAAAAGAATTTGTACGTCTTGGAGGAAGCAACCCAAGTGCGTTGACATTAAGGCGACGTCTTGCCGAAGGTAATTTGAAGCCATCAAGACCAGCAAATGGCCCAAAACTTGAACGAGAGCATCGCATTGCACGACGGAGTTATGCACGTGACCATTTGAATTGGACTCTAGAGGATTGCTCAAGATTTTTGTTTACAGACTAGTACAGATTCATGCTGTATAAGCATGACGGTAGACACAGAGTGTACAGAAGACCAGGAGAACGGTTTCAACGGGCCTGCATTGAAGAAAAAGTTGCATACGGTGGAGGAACCTTGCATGCTTGGGCTGGAATACTGCAGAGAGCTGCAAGGAGCTAGTCCTGATAGAAAATGGAACGTTGACCGCGAGAAGATACGTAGAGGAAATCCTACGAAAATATTCAATATCTCCTCCATATATTACACTTCGTGATTTAAAATTAGCATTGGTAGAATATACGAAGAATGGGGGAATATACGGCGGATCCGTCTTAGAAACCTGGTGTACAGCATGCCAAATCGGATAACGTCCATTCTGAAATCACGTGGAGATAATACACGGTACTAAAATTTTTGAAAATCATATTCTCGTACCAGAAAATTCTTAAATGTAATTGTGTCATTAAGTGTAATTCGTGCATTTTTATTTTATTTGTTTTTATGAATAATAAAATCAATTAAATAACAATTTTACAAATTTCATTTATGTAATAAATAAAGGTCTAGTTAACAGTTTTTAATTCATCAAGCCAGCATTTATAATTTACGAGATATCATGGGTTTTGTCTCTGACCCTAATTCTTTGCTCTAGAGTGTATTTAACCTATTAAAGGTTTTACTTTTTCTATTTTGAATATCTACAACAGCATGTTAAAAACTGATATCTTTTCACTCTGCAATATTTATTACATAATATACTGCTTAAAATAAGTAAACTGTACTGTTTTACTTACGTTAATAGCATTACATACAATCAAAATAATGACACTCCAGGTGTACCTTGCAAAACGTATAAAAGATGGCAAAAAGCCCTCGGCGTTTTTGTCAAAACTTCTCATTACACAAATTAGCAGATAAGCACCTTGAAACAAACTCAACACAGCTGTTCGTGTATGCTAATTTCATGTCTCAATCGAGTTGCTTACACAGAGCTTTACATTTTTTTAAATGTTTTACATAATGATGTGTATATAGGTACGACTGCCGGGAAGTAATAGAATTTAATTATTTAGACGCTTTCCATCAACAACTGAAGTCTCGGCAAGTATCAACTATACAAGGTTGATTTTTCGTCACCAGCCAAATTTAAATGTTAGTTTCTTTGATACAATATAAACGTTCCTGCATATTTATTTTAGCGTCGCTCAATACAAAAAAGTAGAAATATGGAACCACAAACTTTTTGAAAAATAGTCGCTGTTGATGAACATAGCTACTACGACACGGCATTTCCTTGATAATACTACGACGTAGTACTACAAGAAGTGTGTAGTAGAAGCGTAGTCATCTTTATTTTAATGGTAATTTACAGTGACCATGCCGTGGTTAATATGTTAGCGGATAAATTAATTTCCTTGTAAAAAAAAAAACTCTTTTTTTTGAAAAAAAAAAATTGTTTCTATAAATGATACTTATTGTGTAAAAAAAAATTGGCAGATGACTACAAATCAACCCTGTATAAAAGTTGATAGTTGCTATACGCAGATTTTCTGTTGCCGCAAATTTGATTTGCTATATCTACGCTACCACAGGCTGTCTATAAACCTAAACCTATAACAGGCAGAGAAAAGCTATTATTATATTATTTCTATTACTCATCCATCAGGACGGAGGTTAGTTCTAGACAAAACATAAGAAAATTATGGACCGATCAACCTCCACTCAAGGCTTGCCACAGGTTTCAATGTGAAACAAAATACCTCATAATCTATACTAAGCCACTCACCATCTTCTGTTGAACGATAATCTTATTTAAAACATAAATTTAAATAAAGTGAGTTGGGTGTATTTGCTGGTTTACAGTCTAACCACACATACAATACTTCATTATTTTACAGGCAAATATAACTCATAAATCCATTCACGTAGAGTCTCTTACATTGTTCTCTCATTTCTATTATACATTCTAGATATTTTCAAAGGATTTCCGATTGTATTGTGAGGTGTTAAAGGTTGTTTTTAAGTGTTTCAGGAAGGTTTGATTAAGATATACATTGTGTAAGAACGGTTATGAGGCTTCTCGTCCTTTGGTGCTACGCTTCGTTGGGTATAATCGAGACATTGAATACGGGATGCACATGTTCACAAATGTCTATGTGCTTGTTAAGTACTATATGAACAGTAAATAGCTTTCAGATTAATTTGGGTAATGCCATCCAATGGTCTATCAATACTTTGGTTTTGTTTTATTAAAAGTGACAAGCCTTTAGGTAATCGCACAGCCTACTTTAAGGCCCTTCTGACAGTAACTACTCGGACTTAAACTATACTTAAGCATACATAATTGACAAATATCTATGGATAATCGACAGTGAATATATGCTTGAGTCATCACAAGTATTTATAATAGCAAACTTCCTTTTATCTTTATTAATTTGCACATAAATTCGTACACAAATTGACCAAGTCGGCCTCGTGATTACAATAAAACTCACAAACTATTTGACTTAAACCATACTTAACTAACTTACATCTGGTACCATCAGAGTATGGTTCCGAGAGAGCGCTATAAAATCGTTGAACGTATTATTTTTATATATTTGCCTCCTCATAGATTCTATATTGATATTTCATAGATATTCCTGCACAGGTAACTTTGTCAAGTGATAAGCATTTTTTTGTAACAAAAATCGTAAAAGCGAAAAATAATTAAAGAAGTTTTGTATTGTGTCTGTAAGAAAAAAGCATGTTTTAAATTTATTTCAAACATATTTAAGGAAATGTAAAAGTAATACAGCAATAAACGTATATATTGGTATAATGCTTTAAAGTTTTCCTTTTACCATTATTAATGATCTACGTTGCACATTGCTTCAAAATTGGTCTTAATATGGATTGTTCAGATTGATTTTAACTATTTCTTAGTACTAATTGAACCCCAAATGTGTTCGAGTCTGACTGAAAACAAAACATGGCCACCCCTTTTTTCTACACTCTTAAGTATCTAAGCCTTCTCAAGTTTTGATTGGCATTTTCAAATGGCTTTTAAGTAGAAATATAGGTAAATGTATGTACACGGACCCAATCTGAAGACCACATTGGTGATGGGGTAAACCTGGCTGCCTCAGACTCCAGTGGTTGCGGGTACGATTCCCGCACGGAACAAGAAAAAAAAATGTTCCGTGTTACCTATTTATGTATTTATATTCTAGGTCCCCTCTAGTTCGCTACATGGCATCCCATAACACAAGCTATGCTTACTGTGGGGCCATGTAGTTGGTGTGATTGTCTGGGGATTTTATTTATTAATACAACCCGGTTAAACGACTATTATATTTAAAAACACAACCTTTTTAACAGTGACATTTCGTGGTTACACAACGTAACACTTCCTCGTTCGACAACTTGTCACAGCCGCAGACCACGTGACCTGGTTACGTCAACGCTTCCCCAAAGGCTAAAGGGTGGCGGTTTCTGTGGAGAGGTGGATTTATTTGGGGAATACGCGCGTGACTTAAAATTATATAACATAGGGTTTTTTACCTACCGGATAGTAATGAAATTACTTCTTTTTCTGAAAGGTCTTTAGGTGAGTTAGTTTTTGTATTTGAATGTTATATATTGTGCTTGATTTTTTTTATAAAATAAGGATGCGACGTTTGTCTTTCATAACACATGATGGTAAGTGATCGTAAAGGCCAAGGTTGTACACATCCATTCACGAGAAACCAATTAACCAATAAACGACGCTTAAAAGTACCAGGAGTCAGGAAAAATATTGGATATTTGAAACACAACTCTGATAACTTCAAAAAAAGATAAATGCTATATGCAGGGTGACTGGTGACAAATTTAAAATATTGAAGGAGAGCACTCTGTACTCGATTCTGCAGGCCTATTACGGTTCTTTAATCACATGACTTGATGAACAAGATTTCTATCGAATATTAATTATACTTTATTCTTTCTCTTAGATTTCTATGATATAATGATGATATAATGAATGAACGAATACATATACATACATACATTGCATGCAAAAGGCATTTTATTTTGCAATGACAGTTTCAATGATATCATCTATGACTTAAAAACTTCAATTGAAAAAGGTGAGATCGCACCCACCTCTATGATATGTTTGTTTCTTGACTTTATATGTGTTTTTCCGTTTCGAATGCTTTCATAAATAAATACAATATAATTGCATATTGGTATTATTGTATTCAGTCTGCGTGGCAAGAACTTAGCTAAGAGATTTCGCCGAGTAGTAATACCGAATAAAGATCGAATGATATGTTTTACGTCAAAGTATTTCATGATATCATCGCATGTTTTTCCGTTTCGTGTGCTTTCATAAATCAATACTATACTATTATATATTGGGATTATTGTATTCAGTCTAATCCCAACAAACATTTTTGTCATATAATTAAACATTTATATGACCTTGAGTCTTATTAAAGTTATTTTACAGTAATTTTTTTAACTCTTTGTCATATACTGGTGCATTATGTGTTCGAATAGTCATATACATTTTCTGTCGTATAATAATGTCATATAGACGTTCTTTAGACATTTTTTTACAACCGTCATATAATAGCGTCTACGACGACGTCTATAAAACTAATTTATACAACTTTAAGTCGTGTATACGTTTTCGTTGTATAAACGTGATAATACTGTCAATTTTATCATATAATTACCCTTTAAACATCTGCTAAATGGATAATAATTGTTTACACGTAGTATTTGTAACCATTATATATAAGTCGAATAAGTGTTACCAATGCAACCTGTATACATTCTAAAGTATCATAAACATGATAATACGACCGCTATTTAATTAATGCTCATATTATAGGTTTATAATTACCTTATATACCACAACTTCCACTATTTTGAAATCAAATTTATCATATTAATTTACTGTTTGGTACATTATGGATCGAAAAAAGTGGAAAGGTATTAAAAGAAGTGGTGCTTTTAAAAGAAAAGTTAAAAATAACTATCATTCGCTTCAAGCGAGCCGTACTTTAATACAAAGTAATAGTCGTACAGCTCAAGCTGCGAGTGAAGAAAATGAGAAGGGTTCCGTATCATATTTAAATGTAAATTTAACCAATAAATTTAACCAAAATGCTACAAATATGCTCTGCAGTTCATTTACCGAAGTTCAGGGCTCTTGTTCATTTTCCGAAGTTGAAGACAGTTATTCAACAAGTATTCATCGTCCGAAAATGAAGATAATGTTGAAAAAGAAGACGTTTCAAACATAAATGATGACTTCAGATACCATTTTAAAAAATGGGCTATTGATTTTAATATTTCACAAGTTGTATTAAAGCAATTAAATGAAATTCTGGACAAAAGAATGCACAGTATAGACCCTTTAGACCCAAGGACACTTTTAAAAAGTAAAAAAGATATACAAATAATTATTATCGATGATGGTCGTTACTGGCATAATGGTCTCATTTAATCTTTAAAGACGATTTTACAAAACCTAAACGATAAACCGAAATTAAATCTTCATATCTTAATATATTTATGATATATGAGAACGAAGTTTCCCAAACTGAAGCCATATATTATATTACTGATATAAAGTGTAAGTTGGTTAGTGTTTCATACAACTCAAACATATATTTTGCTCCACTTATTCATACATTTATGAAATAGGTAATAAAAAGGCAGTTAAATTGTTATTTTTTTTTATTATCTCCAGTAACATAATTAACATTTCAAGTTAGTCAAACACTTATTTGAAACCAAAATTAAGGTTGAACAAGTCGACGGCACGAACTCATCGGCATCAACAGATAAATTACGCTAGGTTACATTAAACAAATTATAATTGTACATTTACTAACATGATAAACAAAAGTTATGAAAAATGCTACACTTTGTTTTTATAGAGATTTTGTTTAGATTGTACCAATAGTTGTAAAAAATATAAGTAGGTAGGTAATAACTAACGCGCGTTTTCTATTTTTCAGTATGAATCCCTAAATCAACTGTCATGGCGTACACATTTACAATTAACAAGCAGTTTATAGGTCGGAAAGTTATATAGTTGTCGTATAACGCAGTCATTTAAAAAAATTTTAATAAAAAAAAGGGAAAACTTTAAAATTTTAAAAGCGCATGATAATTTTGTTCCAAACTTACTTCACATTAATCAGTAAACTTGATTGCACAATGGTTTACAACTGATTGAATGGTTTTATCACCTCAAAAAACAAAGAAAAAAAATTCAATATTAACTCGGCTGTCAAAACACTGCCAAATTAAATTAACGTGTCAGTCTATAATATTATTCGTTCTATACAAGTTGCAATAGTACAACGATTACGTTATTTAGAAGTAATTTTGTGCGAGTTACTCGATATGAAGTCGAATAAACGCCGCGATAGCTAACTATAACATGACATTTAGTCAAAGCGCCGACGTGTATATGACGACTATGCGACTAAGTAGTATTTATTATGACTGTTACACGACACTTTTAGCGCCTTAAGTTGAATAAAATGGGCCCTAATGCCGTCGAGTAAACGTTCTAATGATATTTATACGATTATATTAAATAACAATAAGTTGCCACCAAAACGTCTACTCAACGTAGTAAATGTTTATTGGGATGGCAAGAACTTAGCTAAGAGATTTCGCCGAGTAGTAATACCGAATAAAGATCGCATGATATGTTTTAGACCAAAGTATTTCATGATATCATCGCATATTTTTGCGATCAATAATAGGCCTGGCAGAATAAACTGATCAAAATTATGAAATAATGTAGATTCTATACTTAATTTTTCAACACAATTCACTATAAATAAATAATGAGTTCACCACTGCTTCACAGCTCGACAACCGTTCGTGAAGTCGACATACCTACCTACTTAGGTACCTATACTGTGTTGGTAGCGCCGTGCATACTTCCGTAGTAAGCAGTTACCAGTGTAACCATGCGTTGCGTAATGAATTCTTTAAGTTTCGGATAAGTTTACTCAGTAAATAATTAATAATTATTTTTTATCTTATCTATTCTCTTCTTGTATGATCTCATACTATCACGTCCTGGAATTTCGAAAGTGACCCACCAGTCACCCTGTATATGTCGCAGTAAAATCGTTAAACCAGTTAGTTCATAATAAAATTTAGGTTATGTTAGGTTGTATATAATTTAACTGATGACAATATACCGTGCAATTAAAATTTCACTAGTGAGATTTTAATATGTTATTATAGCGTGCATGACTTTTTAAACTTACATTTGTGATTTTGTTGTACTACTTTGACATACATACCTTATAAATTTTGACATATTTTACCAATAATTTTATCAAGGTGAGCGGAGCGCTTGTGCATAACTGCGGGGCAGCGGCACAGTAGGTGTAGAGGGGTTTCCTCTGCGCTTTTGCGGTATGTGCAGAGCGCCGAGTCAGTGGGACCCAGGTTGGACATATGCTTGTTTAGTTTGCAGTGTCCCGTTAGTGATCTTGCCACTGCGCGTAGTTGGGGTTTGTTAAGAGATACTACCGATTCTGTGTATGACATATGACATATATATCCCTGTGTATATCCCTCTATCAGTTCCCTTGAGTGTCTCATGCCTAGTGAAAGTTCCCAGAGGCTTTTGCTTTCTGAGAGGCACTGGGTGGTGAGTATTAAACGCGTCAGGCTCTTCGGGATGCCGCAGAATGGTTCTGGAGAATATACGTCCTAAGTATTCACGATTCATTACATAAAAAACTATAATGTAACTATATAATCGCGATTAATTATACTTTACATTTTAACTCATCGTTTCGGTGTCTAAACTGGTGTCTATCGACTCCGTGTTTGCGAGCGACTGTTTCATTATAATTACTAAAGCCACCTGATTTACAAAAGAATTCCTTTTAATTAGATTTCCTATTTAGCAAAGAACAAAATTAAAATATCAATAAATCGTATAGTGTAGAAATTACGCTAACTTATCTCCATTGCTGGCGACACGCCGCGCCGCGTTGCGAAGCTAGCGGCCAACTATATCGAGAGACAAAAGACTCCACTATTAAAAAAGCAAACTTGGCTCAAGATTGTTTTGAGTGTGCCAAATACGGTACTTGGCAGTACGTTGCATGGCAATATGCTCTAGGAATATCCAGTAATGTACAGGAGAGTTATAATAGCTGTACAATTTTTAGGCTTTAGATATTCATTTTTTGAATTTTAAAGGGTTTGAACGAAAATTGAGGTTTAAATAGTGGATTTTAATATTGAATGTCATTGCTCGATCTGAGATTTAATTCTCTTTAAAGTATGAGCGGTATCTTGGATTTGAAAAGTTTGATTCGATTTGAAATCCACTTATTGTCTACACCTGTGCTATGATGAACATTAATAGTTGTTTTATCTGTATGTATGTCAAAATATTCATGAGAAAATATTTTTTTGCCCATTTCAGGAGTTTAATTTCAAAATCAACCCAAAATCAAGATTACGTCTCATCTTAAAACGTCCACTGCTGGGTATTGTATAGATTAAAAACTGCGTTGAAACCACCTTTGTATATATGTTTTTTCAATATTTCTAGAAGAGTCAATTCCTTCCTAAAACCGTGAATTTGTGTTGTTGAGTTTGAGGTCAAGAACGGTCATCGTTAAAAAAACTATTTTAGCGATAAAACAGGCATTTCAGAGTGCTTTGGAAACCTTACGAAAAAACTGCCAGCACAGTGATTCCCGCGCTAGACGTTCACACAGCTTAGAGACTAATAATAAGGTTTTTGGTGAATGTTGAGGTGGATTTAACTTCTTTATTGTCTACAAAGTGTCACTGACTATTTCATAATGTCGATCCAAGAGATGAAAAATTAAATACAAGGCATTTGAAACAGATTATGTAATATGAAAATTTATTTACTTTACAAAGCAATAGGGATACTGGTAAGTGTTCATTTTGTTTAGTTCGTTTTTTTTTGTTGTTTTATTTGTTACATATTTTAGTTACGTTCCTCAGGTGGAAATAGCTACATAATATGAGTTATTTAATCTAGGTTTATAATGTAGTAAACCTTTGCTTGAAAAAACTCAAACTTTCAATATCTACCAGAAATTTTTCGATAACATAATTTGTCTACAAATGTTTGAAATACCAAGGCTGTTAGCCTTCAAATTAAAATAAAATTCAAACTATATAACCCATACTATTTTTCTCTTCTTATTTGATCAGGATCAGGGTTCACGCGGTGTAGAAAACAGATAATTTGCTATATCTATACTAAGATCAACACGAGTTAAACCGAAGACTGATACTAATACATACGTTTGGAGGGTGGTTGTAACCTTTCCCTGTATGTTGGGTATTTATATGGTATGTGGTTTCAGCTTGGAGTGCCATGATTTGTCGACAAGAGGGAGTGCGCCCTCCGGTTACAATTAAACAGAGAAGACAGCAAATTTATTTGAATTTGCGACCAGACTATGTTTCCTAGAGTGTTTTGAAATTGGATCAGTTTAATAATATTATAATTATAAGAAGAAAGACATATTTTAATATATTATACCTTTGCTGAAAGCAGTAGGTTGATAAGAAGAACCTAGCGCTTAAGTTACACATAACAAATAGTAAAATAGGTATTAGAGTTTGTGTACTTAACCAAAATATTAAATATAATGAATCGCCATCTTCGCGGAAATCCGATTAAAAGGTATGCTGTTTGATGTAAATCGTGAAATCCGAAGATATTATTAATTATATTACCAACTAGCTTTATCCCGCAACTTCGTATGCGCTTAACTACCACTCTCGTGGAAATTTCAGAAACTATACAACCAGACACCCACTGAAAGAACCTTTATACAAACTACTCGTATCATACCCGTGCACTCAAGGAATAAGTTTTTTCATAAAAACTAAAAATCATATATTTCCCGTGCCCGTGGGAATTTTGGGAATTTTTTTCGTAGCACAACCGGTCACTCTTTGAAGAACCTTCATGCCAAGTATCACATCCGTACACTCAAAGAATAAGATTTTTCATACAAACTAAAAAGTCCAACCCCTTCCCGTGGGAATTTCGGGAATTCCTTCCATAATACAAACAGACACTTATTGAGGAACCTTTATATCAAGTATCACATCCGTGCACTTAAGGGATGGGATTTTTTCATACAAAATCTTCACACCAAGTTTCACATTGGTGCACTCAAGGAATAAGATTTTTCATACAAAATAAAAAGTTCTATATTTCCCGTTCCCGTGGGAATTTCGGGAATTCCTTCCTTAGTGCACCCCTACATCCCCTAAAGAATGTATGTTCCAAATTGCAGCTCTCTACGCTCAGTAGTTACGGCTGTACGTTGTCTGTCAGTCACTCAGTAGGTACCTCAGTCACTCAGTCAGTAACGGAACAGTTTTATATATATTGATATAAAGCTACATATTTTAGAAAAGATAACACAGGATGTTGTATAATAATAAGCTTATTATATTTCATAGCACTTTTATAGTTTCTCAATAAATCCCTTATATTTGTGAAAAAGTTATATTATTTCTCACAGGAAGAACATCCCGACGAAACAGGATGTTCTAGTTTGCACAATATATTTTCTTGGAAATAAATAAATTGATTGTCGAGATACTTCTTATTTCAAAAGCTTATTTCTATGAAAACAAATCATATATAGGACTATTTTCAATTAAATTGTTTATGAGTAGGTGTAAAATATGAGTAAGACATTTTATTGATACAAAACTAGCTGTAGAGGTACCTCCACTCAGGTTCAGTTATGCTATAAGTTTTTGCTGGCATTGCAGTAGACGTCGACCTTACAATCAAAAAACTGCAGACCCTAGAGCATATTCGTAAGGTTGCTTGTTTAATCGTGTACTACAGGATACATTTTGGTGAGTGCGCGAGTGCGCTGTTTGAACAAATTGAACCCTCACCCTTTTACCATCGGACTACTTGAACTACTCTTTAACAGGATCAAAATCCGTTGATTAGATTCGAAGATTATTTCGAAAATACAGACGCTTCTTTTCGTACGCTGCAGAAATGTATAAGTGTGCATCCATACTGCGAGCGGTGGCAACGACGGAAGCGAAATATCAAACATATGTAACCATACTTTAGTGTCCATACTGAAGTGACTAAGGCGGAAGCCTAGCGCGACCGGACTGAGCGAGTCAGCGTGCATGGTTTCAAACGTTCTTGTCCACGCTTTCTGGCCACACAAGACGTTTTTCGGGACAAAAATTTCCGGCTACACCGGTTTTCCTTAAAATATTACCGTAACACAAAAATATTACCGTAGCCAGTAGTAAGATAATTGGCAGCCGAATAAAACCCCTTTCAGAAGGCTTTTTAGAAAAACTAATTTATTTTCCTTTGCTTTTGTAAATGACTCTTGCGACTGAAAATTGCTCTGTGAGAAATATTTCCTAGGGATATTTGTTATTTATATTAAGTCTATATTTTATAATTTTGAAAGTCCGTTCTTTAAGCTTTCCTTTAAGTTTTGTTTATTGGTTTAGTATGCGAAAATAACAAAAGCAATTTTTCAAAAATATATTTGATTATTTTCATATTAACACTTATTTGTTTGATCGCTTGTCCCATTTACTAACTAGGCTACGAATCTATCGACGCCTGTCATCGCTGACGATCGATTTGTCAATTATCGAATTGAGTGTATGAATAATTTACCATCGTGTCCATAAATTCGAAATGATTTAACGTCGTAGGCAGATGGTGGATAGATTTAACTGACTTAAAAAAAGGAGAATTGTTTCAATTCGTGTCTATGTTTTTTTCGAATCATGCATTCGGATAGATTCTCGCCAAGGTTTTCTTGTGTATTTACAATATTTGTTGAGGACAGCAAGTTAATTCATTTAAGGCTATCTTTATAGACAAATGAGTACGTAATAAACTTCCTCTTATTGGTTACGCTCATAATAAAAATAATAAGGTGTCTCTCTTAATAGCCTTTTCCTAATGACATAACGACCACATCTTGAATGAAAACAATCAACTTTTTTGATTACCTGCGACAGAGTATCTCGTTAATCTGATAAATTGGAGGCGATGAAATTGTATCTGAGATAGAAAATTACAACTTTTGATAAATATAGAAACAAATAATAATAATAAATATAATAACGCTGGACTGGGAGTGAAAGAAAAACATAGAATGTGCCAGCTGCTTCTCTTCCTAGGCATACTGTAAAAGTCAGTTAAGGGACGGAGATTTTATTGGCGTTTTTGCAGGCGATAGGCTGAACACCTGTTACTGCAATAGTCTCTCTCCATCATTTTAATACCTCTAAATTTGTCAAAAGTGACGTCAGATAGTTTTATAGCCTCTTGTGTTCTGCCTACCCCATAAGGGATACAGGCGTGAAGCTATGTATCTATGTATGTAATAAATATAATAAATCAAATCCCCAGACAATCACACCAACTACATGTCACCAAAGTAAGCAGCTTGTGTTATAGGATACCATGTAGCGAACCTAGAATATAAATATATAAACACCCAGACACGGAACATTTTTTTTTGTTGTTCCGTGTGGAAATCGAATCCGCGATCACTTGCGTCTGAGGCAGACAGTGTTACCCCATCGCCAAAGGGGTCGTCGCAAGAAATGACACTATCCTGGAGATATTCTAATTGACATTATATTTCGTCGCTTCATTCTTCAGATATTATATAACAGGTAGTCCTTTTTAGGTACTAGGTAACTTCGCATAATTTAAAGTATCATAAAAAAAACACTGTGGTGGGGCGCCGCGTGGCATGATCCACCCGGTTCGCGCCAAGCCCTCATTCTTTTTTCGTGCGTGGTAACAAGCATACGTCATTTACTTTAATCATTAACTTAAGTTTTTAGAAAATGCCTAAACGTACAGCAGAAGAACAGCTTCAACATTATAATATAAAGATAAAAAAGTTGGAACAAAAAATAAATAAAAAACGGAAACAGCGAATTATTTCTTCCGATGAAGAAGAAATCTTACAAGGTAAGACCTACTTATTCGGTTTAAAAATGTTTTTAAAACATCAGAGCAGAAAATGCGTGTAATCTATAATAGATATATCACGTTATCCGCTCAATATCGTAATGATGTAAACTTTAATAAATTTTATCTGATCTTATCGATCACCTTTTGTTTTCAATACGATTACAGAAAATGCGGGTAATCTCAAGGAGATTTATCTCGTTGTCTGTAATATGTTATGGGCGTTATATTAATATGAATTAGACATAAACATGTCGCCTCCAAGGTTATTTAAAAAATCAGAGCAGAAAATGCGTGTAATCTATAATAGATATATCACGTTATCCGCTCAATATCGTAATGATGTAAAATTTAATAAATTTTATTTGATCTTATCGATCACCTTTTGTTTTCAATACGATTACAGAAAATGCGGGTAATCTCAAGGAGATTTATCTCGTTGTCTGTAATAAGTTATGGGCGTTATATTAATATGAATTAGACATAAACATGTCACCTCCAAGGTTATTTAAAAAATCAGAGCAGAAAATGCGTGTAATCTATAATAGATATATCACGTTATCCGCTCAATATCGTAATGATGTAAAATTTAATAAATTTTATTTGATCTTATCGATCACCTTTTGTTTTCAATACGATTACAGCTGAAATAAATGCTGAAATCTCAGCAGCCATAAATGACATAGCACGAGCACGTGACAAAAAAAAAATCCAAAACTTTCAGCAACAGCTGGGGTACGGTATTACCACCATAAATCGAGAGATGGACGTCCTCCCTGAGAAGGAAGAAAACAAAATGAAGGCCTTCCGTCACGTAAGTGATGGATGCTGCCTATTATCAGACCTCCACTTTATGTTCACCAAAGATAGGGTAAAACTGATTTTACCTAATTTGGATACAAACTTTAAACATGTTATACAAGACTCCGAAAGAGACGAAACTTTATTCGGAAGTTCGTTGCCGGAAAAAATAAAGGCAAGTAAAGCCATTGAAAAGTAGGGAGCCCTAATTAAAAAAGGCCCAGCCAAAACAGTCTCCTCTCAAATATCAACGGTCAACCGCTCGTCTCAGCAGGGAAACTGGACAGGACCTCCTCGTTACCCGTCGTTCAGGGGGGGCGGGGAGGTCAGAGGAAACCGATAGCAGCTCAAACATAGCGGCGCCCTCAATCGAACTCTGCGTTCAACGCCAAGTTCCAGCCGCAGACTTAGTCCAGGACGCGTGCTCCGACCCAACATTAATCAAGATACATGCAGGTCGAAGTAATTTATTTTATGATTGTTGGACAAAAGTAACTAAAAACTAAGTTATATTGAAGTGGATAAATTATGGATTTAGAATACCATTTGATACTCAAATTCGACAGTATTCTATTCCTAAAAATAATTTGTCATCATGTGAAAAAAGAGACATGAAAATAGCTATAAATAAATTATTAGACTTAGGGGCTATAAAACCTTGTTCTCCTTCAAATGATCAATTTATTTCAAATATATTTTTAGCTCCGAAACCTAACGGAGAAAAAAGGTTTATACTAAATTTAAAATCTTTAAACAAGTTCGTAACAAAAGTACATTTTAAAATGGAATCTTATAAAACAGCCTCGAAATTAATTCCTCGTAATGGATACTTAGCCAACATAGATATGAAAGAATCATATCTACTTATGCCGTTTTTTGTTAGTGACAGAAAGTACCTACGATTCGAATTCCAAGAAAATGATTCGTCTGAGCCGATCACTTACGAGTTCACAGCAATGCCGTATGGATTATCGGTAGCTCCGTGGGTATTTACAAAAATTATGCGTGAAGTAATGAGTCATTTGAGAAAACAAGGTTTTAAGTCTACTACCTATTAAGATGATCTTCTTATTGGAGATACATATGAAGAATGCATGATTAATGTAAGAGAAACTTTGAAGTTATTACATTGTCTAGGTTTTATTGTAAATTTCGATAAAAGTCACATTGTACCAAAAAAGTCAATCAAATTCTTAGATTTTATGTTCAACACAGAACAGATGTCTATTACGTTACCTGGCGATAAGCGCCATAACATTGCACAGTTAATAAATAGGTACATTAATCTTAAAACTTGATCATTACGAAATTTCGCTAAACTTATAAGTGTATTGATCGCAGCCTGTCCAGCCACAAAATATAGATTCTTATATACAAAAATATTAGAGAGACAAAAGTTTTTAGCCTTAAATAAGTTCGGAGGAAACTATGAGGTGAAAATGAATCTTAATAAGATATTACTAAAAGATTTATGGTAGTGGAAAAATAATATTAATATTATTTCTTGTCCAATCATTACTCAAAATTATAAGTCAGAAATTTACACCGACGCATCTAGGACAGGCTGGGGAGCAGTATGCAAAAATAATAAATATAGTGGTTCATGGACGAACAGTGAAAAAGAAAATCACATGAACTTTTTAGAATTACTCGCGGTTTTGTTAGGTCTCAAAAGTATAGCTAGTGAAGGAAAAGATTGTGCAATATTATTACGTATTGACAATACTACCGCCATTAGCTACATTAATAGGATGGGAGGTATTCAGTTCCCACATTTGAATATTTTAAGTAGAGAAATTTGGCAATGGTGTGAAAAACGCAATTTATGGATATTTGCTTCTTATGTTAACACCAAAGAAAATCGAGCAGATTTCGAGTCCAGAAATGGGCCCTCTCGGATAGCGCTTTCCAACTTATTGTAAATAGTTTCGGGCCCATTAAGATCGACTTGTTCTCAAGTCGAGCCAATGCCAAATGTTAATTATTTGTCACCTGGAAGCCTGAACCTGATGCAGTCGCAGTTGATGCATTTACAATAAGCTGGGCTGACTTGGATTTTTATGCATTTCCTCCCTTTTCTCTTGTATTAAAATGTATACGAAAAATCATTGATGATAAAGCCGAAGGGGTACTTGTATTCCCCTTCTGGCCTTCCCAGCCATGGAGTCAGCACCCACTGCACTCCAGCCTTACCCTGGGTGCCGCGAGGCTCTCCGGGCGTCGTTCAGCTGGCGCAGCTGCCCACCAGAGGCTCTCACGTTGATGCTCGCCTCGCTCGCAGACACTACTGTTCGCCAGTACAACGTCTCATTGAAGTTATGGTTTCAAGAAGTGTGGTTATGAATTAATAGTTTCGAAAAATCCATTCCATTATTTCTTTGATTCTTAAACGAGCAATTTAATAAGGGATGTTCTTACGGTTCATTAAATACACATCGATCTGCATTATCTCTTTTATTAGGAGAAGAGATAAGTGATAATAGTTGTGTTAAACGCCTCTTAATAGGAGCCTATAAAACTAAACATATTAAGCCTAAATATTCATTTACTTGGGATCCAAATTTAGTACTAAATCAACTGTCTTCTTGGTATCCAAATATTAATTTATCATTAGAAAATATTACAAAAAAAAAACTTGTTACATTATAAGCTTTATGTACCGGTCAAAGAGTACAGACATTGTCTTTACTTAAATTAGAAAATATTGTTTTTCAATCTGATAAAGTAAATATTATTATAACAGATATAATCAAGACTTCCGCTCCAAATCGTGAACAGCCCTTATTATCTCTCCCAAAGTTTCAAAGCAATATCAACATATTATGCCCAGTATCAACTTTAAAAGAATATATTTTTATTACAAAAAATATCTGAGGTTCAAACTCCGGGAATCTCTTCGTAACATTCAAAGCTCCCCACAGAATTGCATCAAGTCAGACGCTAAGTCGATGGATTAAGCAAACGCTCGCCACGAGCGGCATTGACATGAGCGTTTTAGTGCGCACAGCACACGACACGCGTCGACCTCAGCCGCGCGCGCGGGTGGTATCAGTGTCGATGTCATTCGAAAAACGGCCGGGTGGACACAAAACTCACAGGTGTTCGCAAAGTTTTACCATCGGCCTTTAGATGATCAACAAAATAACGTTGCTTTGTCGATACTTAATCGAGACATGAACAATACTTAACCTGATATTAAAAATAGTTATTGAATATTACGTATTTTGATATTAAGTAAATTACTACATTAAAAATTAAGTGTCTATAAATAGACTATCACTAAGTTTCATTAATTTAAGCTGATTATAATTTCTAGCGACTCAAATAAAGTAAGATTATTTGAAGCTCATTATGTAATAATACTAATTATTAAGTACTATAATAATAAAATATGTAATTACATATTTATATCTTTACTTATTTCAATTCCAAGTATATACCTAAACAAAACTTTCTATCTCTGAAAATCTACCTGTTATATAATATCTGAAGAATGAAGCGACGAAATATAATAGATGATTAAACGAACTTCTAAGTGAAGTTCTATCGCTATTATATGAGTCGCTTCATTCGAAGATATGACGTACCCACCCACCCCAGAACCCATTTAAAAGTTTCGTTTAGGGTCTCTAAAGAATGAGGGCTTGGCGCGAACCGGGTGGATCATGCCACGCGGCGCCCCACCACAGTGTTTTTTTTATGATACTTTAAATTATGCGAAGTTACCTAGTACCTAAAAAGGACTACCTGTTATATAATATCTTCGAATGAAGCGACTCATATAATAGCGATAGAACTTCACTTAGAAGTTCGTTTAATCATCTATTTAACTTTGCAATAATCTAGCTTCAGTAAAGTTTTGTTTGTTTGTTTAAACATTAAAAACAACCAATTGGATTGAAAAAAAAGCTGTTTGTATTTGAATAAAATATCACCTTATAAAATAAACTCGCAAACATCATAAAACTTTTATAACTATCTCAAGTTAGAAGAAGATGCTGACCCATCCTTGCAATAACAATGAAAGGCAATAAACATTGGGCTCACAGGTCGTATAAAGGTCTCTCGCTGGGAGCACCAAACAAACTAACGACTTTATCGTATAGGTACCTAGTACCTACTGTTTAATTAATTTATTGTTAGGTAGGTTGCCAAATGGCGAAAGGTTTGTGAAAATTTAGGTTAAGTTAGGTCGTAGTTGTAGACTTTTGTGTAAGCCTTGATGAAATATCTTTGAAATAGAGAAGGTTAAATTTTATCAGAAGTCGTCGTGGCGCCGTCGTTGCTGTGTGTATCATACGGTTTAAGCAACGTTCGGCGCGGTCGGTACTTGGATGGGTGACCGCCGACCATTTATTTCTCACGACGATTTTCGTGCTTCGGAGGGTACGTTAAGCAGTCGGTCCCAGGTGCCGTATACTTGAATACAGTATTCGTTAGGGTTTGTCAGAAGCCATTTCGGTGCCCTGAAAATTCTGACATCCACCACCTAGTACTGGGCCAGCTTGGTGGATTATGGCCTATACCTTCTTTGTCACCCAGGGGAGAGACTCATGCCCTGCAGTGGGTGCATTACACAGAGTTGTGATGATGATGATGAAATTTTATCAAAATATATGAACCCAAACTTCAGTTTTTTTTTGTTTTGCAGTCGTTAATAGCGTGTTTCAGGCGGTCGAATCCGGTGTTGCTTGAATTTAACACAAAACACATCTAAAATTAGGAAAGTAAAAATGTTTATAAAATTATTATGAATTATAATCATGAAAGCGCTTCGAGGCGCCTATGGCTTTACGCTCATGACTAGCCACCGCGCGCGGTTTTACCCGCGTAACTTTTGATTCCGTGGGAATTACGGGATAAAATATAGCCTATAACCTTCCTCAAGAGTAGGGCTATCAAATGCAAAAAGCATTTTTCAAATCCCACTTGTAGTTTCTGAGATTAGCGCGTTCAAACAAACAAACTAACAAAAATACAAACTCTTCAGCTTTATATATTAGTATAGATAAGCCTCTGAGCTTGAGCTCCAGTTACCATTAATGATGTTGAGAATTCCACGTTTCCAACATGGCAATCCCAAAATTAATTTGGTATCGTAGGTTACTATGTTCAATAGTAATTCTACCAAAATCCGTCTTTCCCAAAATCACCCCCGGGCAAACGCGTCGTAAAGGGAGTTAATCTGAGCTTGGTGGTAAAATTAAATTACGTTCTAGAGTTTGCCTGGCAAGTAAACATAGGTCACACTAATAGTTTTGCGTAACTTACAAAAACAACATGTTATAACCACCAAAATATTATGTTTATTGCTATTGAAGTACTCTCCTTTACATTTCAGTTTTTTTTCAAGCGATCGAATTTTTAAAACAGGGGGACCACAGATCTGAAGGTATGTTTTTTAGGTGCTGATTGAATCACTGACCTTTCATTAAAACAAGAGGACCACAGATCTGAAGGCATGTTTTCTATCTATGTGCTGATTGAACGCTATCACTGCCTTAATCAGTTGAAAAAGTGAAACCTCTCATTAAACCTTTGATTTGGGAAAATATAGAAATCAGGTCGGGGGTATATGCAGCATGGGTGACGAGTTATACTTTTTCGGAAGCTAAAAATGACTTTGTATCGTTGGCCGTGTATGAAGAAGCGTTGTCAAGATGTAGGAAAACGCGGGTTTTTGTTCGTCTTTCACGAACTTTTTCTAACCACTTTGATAAACAAATTATAGAATACCACTCAGTATTAACACTTTCATGATATTCAAGTGCAATTGTGCAGATGGGATCCGTAGTTATAAAAAAAACGCAATCGTTTTTTTACCAAAGTTTCTCGCCTGACTCACTTTCGTGGGCCTGTTCTCATTTTCAGACAACCATTCATAAGATTGCTGTTATTTTTCGGATTCAATACAATAAATGCACGTTTCGTCCTCTGTGAATGTCGTACTTCAGTAGCCTCTGTGAGCATCATTCCACGCGAGCCCATTTGCTCCGCTGTCAGTTCTTTAGGAATCCAGCGACAACAAAGGTTCCGAACTTTTCTTCGTCTAAAATTTTCTGTATTTTAATCATATTAATCCCCAATGGTCTTCGAATTGTCTCATAGGTAATCCGTGGCTTTTCTTAAATTAGTCGCTTAACATTAGCCACATTATTTTCATTGACGACAGTCAAAGGCCGCCCTTCACATATTCGTCTTGTAAAGAAACCCGACCTCAAACAAGGCACTTCTCGCCCAAAAGCATTTTGAGGACGAGTCACAGTCTTTCGGTGAGAGAGAAACCTAAAAACATAAAAATCATCACTCTAAAATCGTTTCGACTTAATTTCATTTTCGTTGAGTGCGTAAAACTCTGATGTGTGATAAAATAACAATTGAAAAAATAGTTTCCCGCCAATTTTTTTTTGATTACAAGCCGTTTCAAATATAACATTCGAAATTCAAGTAATTCCGATACAAAGTTTTTAGTGTGCCCCATGTTATACACAAATATTCTCTGTCTGACTTGATTCTGTGGAACTAATTCAAAATTTTTTTTTGTATTTGCTGCAATAATTATACTTCACAAAGTCTCTGTGACTCTACTTCGCAAATTAATTACATTAAGCGGTATACGTGTGTTTTATTTCAAACGCTTGTCGCCGCATTGTAACAGCAACCCATTTATATAAATTTGTAGTTTTATACCTTACAACAACAAAAGGACATTTATTATTGCGGCTAACGTAGCCAGATTGCACAGTGTGTGAAACTAAAGTTACATTTTCGTTCTGCAAAATGGAAAAACAGTATGAGTTACAACGATGAACTGACTGTATTAAGTGAAGTCTCGTACTGTTTCATGAGCCCTTTAACATCTACTAGATACCCTATATCAGTATGATCTCCCATAGCAACTTCACAACGGACGGACAGTAATTATTTCTCAACCAACTTTGCCCCTGGGTAAGCGTGTCTTAGAAGGCGACAGTTTAGGTATCATGCCTGTGTTACTCTAGGTCATGATAAACAGATGAAATGACGTTTTATTGTGTTATATTTTTTTTTGCTTATTTTTGTAATTTAGTTAATATGAATTATTTTGTTTAAACTAGTACTAATTTCACAATTGATGGTATTCTTAGATATAAGTTTATATCAGAAATAAATATTTTATTATTATTATTATATTATTATTTATCACCAGGTGAGATTGTGTCCAAACGCGGGCTTAGTCTATAGTAAAGAAAACTATATATTACAGACAAAGCTAAAATAATATATCTTCTTTATTTTCCTGAATATAAAATAGAAACGGCTGCGGTCCGCCATATTTCTTGTAATATTACAGCCGGTCGGCCGCTTCGCAGCGGGCGGTACGCGCAGTACAAGCGCAGTAAATGGGGAATTTTCCATTTATTGTTTGTTTTACTTGAGTTTGAAATTGTAGGAAATTAGGTCATAGCAGCGTTTGTAGCCGGCCTTTGTTGTGTGGTTAAGTTTAAGATTATAAGAGTTGTCGAATTTTAAATCGTTTTTAAGGTGCGTATTTCAGAATTTTAGAAGTTTTTACGAAAATTATTGATTAGGACAAATTTTTTATGACAATTGAACCATACGTCTTGAGTCTGATAGAAAAATATTTCTGTAGAAATAAGTTACTTATAAAAAAATATATATAAATATACTTACATCTTGTCTCTTACTTACTAATTGTTAAATATAATAAGATAAATGAAGTATTTAAATAATAAATTCTGCTGAATAATGTAACAGGAAAATGAAATATTATGCTTAAAATTTGATAGATCACCAGAAGAAACTATGCTACGAAAGATTTTTCATGATTCATCCAATTTCATCTCTGGACAAATTAAGACTTAGAATTTACCTCCTATCAATAATAGTTCATAGCCTATTCTAATACGAGATGCAGAAAAAAATAAAAGGAGCATACCTACAATTGTATTACCGCGTATTTCAAAAACATCCTCAAGTAGCAACCTCAAAGCTTAGCTTTAAGGGAATCTCATAAAACATTTTATTTCCACACGCAACACAGCAGGCACCCGTGATATCCTTGACAGATATGTCACAACAGAACCCGGAAGGGTCCGAACCCTACAGGGAACAGGGATCCGGATATCGACACCCGACAATAAATGTTGTGATCGAGGACCAATATTTATAAGTTTATTTCCAAACTCAAACATGATATTAGGCGAAAATGAAGGATATTTTCTTCGCAAGAACTTTTCAAAGGACAGAGTTTTGAAAAATATTTTGTGAAAGGAATTTGCTCTTTGGAATATCCTGTGCTCAATTGATATTGAAATCAACTTGAGCACAGGAATTACAATTGGGCAGATATGTGTTTGATTATTATAATTAATTAATTATTATCATAAATTATTATAATTTATGATAATAATTTTATCAGAAAGTATCCATATTTATAGGTTAGTAACAATGCGAACTTAATACTAATAGTCATTCAAATCAATTTTATCATTACTTAATCTCCATAAATGCAAATTTAAAAACAATGTCAACATTATACATATCATTGTCAACACTATGAGTATAAATATTCAATTCACCTAAACATTATTATAATTTAAAAATGTAAGAAAATTTATGAACTTATTCATACACTAGCTGTTGCGCGCGGTTTTACCCACGCAGTTTCGAATCTCACGGGAATTTTGGGATAAAAATGTGCCTTTGTGCTATTCCAGACTATATACACTATCACTATGCCAAATTTCAACCAAATCCATTGAGCCGTTCTTCCTTGATTGAGGAACAAAAATCCATACATCCAGACATCCAAACTTTCACATTTATAATATTAGTAAGATTATCTAGATTCCATCGAACTTAATCTGGACAAGATTGTGTGGTGTGAATTTGAAAAATATTGAATGCTAAACACACGCTCCGTTTTTTTCAAAAAAAAATTTCCAACACCGTAAATACTCTTGGTATTTCTATAGCTATAACTACCTGTCTGCTTAGGTAGCAACATCCGGCTTATTTCCGGAGTCAAACAGGTTTACAGTGTTCCGGATCTAAGGCCGGATAGGCAGCTTAATTACTTAATTCCTGGAACTTAATTTTTTCCACGTTAAGCAACGTGTTTAGTTCATGAGGGAGAGGTGATTACTCTTATTTGATAGTTAATGTATTATATAGTTTTTTTATACAAGAAAAATACTTTTCCTCAATAAATATTTTTAAGTATCTTTATTTAGTAAAAGGAATTAAAGTATAATTAAGTTACTTTTATTAATTTTGTAGCTTCTATTACCAGCACTTTGAGATTAAATAAATAACCTGAGTTTGCATATTGAAGAACTGTAATAAAATAAGTGAATAATTATATTTATATAATATATATTTATATTTTAGACAGATTTAACGTAAAAGCCTAAAATCTAAATATAAGCTTCATTAATAATTACTTTTTCCAAAATTTAATTCTTTGAGACGATATAAACGTACCTGTGTATTTACTTTAGTATCGCTTAGTAGAAAAAATAAAGATATATGGCACCACAAACTTTTTGAAAAATAGTCTCTGTTGATGAACACAGCTACTACGACGTTTCATAATACTACGACGTAGTACTACAAGATGTTTTGTAGTAGCGCCTAGTCGTATTTATTTTAATGTTATTCATTCATAATTTAGAGTGACCATGCTTTATTAATATGATAGAAAATATATTTATTTCCTTGTATTCACTAATTTGTAAGTTTTTTTGAAAATCTTTGTTTACGTTTGATGAAGTAAATAAATAATTCGGTTAAAACAAAATTCCTTGTTAAAAAAATACTTCCCGTTTAGAAAAAAAATGTTTTTAGATAAATGATACTTATTGTGTACAAAAAAGTTTGGCCGGTGACTAAGAAACAGCCCTGTATACAGGTCGATACTAGGTTTCAGTTGGGGTTGCCTTTTTTCTTATTTCACTGTGTACTCCTTCCATTAACCCAGAATTATTCCATTAATCCATGGCTCAAGTAGCTTCGAAAAAGTTGGGAATCATCTCGAAGGTACGGCGGTACTTCAGCCCTGCACAGCTTCTTAACTTATATACAGCTCAAGTGCGATCATGCATGGAGTACTGCAGTCATCTTTGGGATGGTTCAGCCAAATATCAACTAGAAGCGCTGGACTCCGTTGACCGAAGAGCCCGTAAATTAATTAACAACGTCGACCTTACGACCAAAAAACTACAGACCCTAGAGCATCGTCGTAAGGTTGCTTGTTTAACCGTGTACTACAGGATACATTTTGGTGAGTGCGCGAGTGCTCTGTTTGAGCAAATTGAACCCTCACCCTTTTACCATCGGACTACTAGACGCAGACAGAACTTCCATCCGTATGTGGTTGATATTCCGAAAAGTCGAACTAAGCGCTTTGACAGTTCCTTTTTGATACGGGTCGCCAAGGTTTGGAATGAACTGCCTGCGTCTATTTTCCCTGACCAGTATAGTCCTAGTACTTTTAAGCGTCGAGTGAATAGGTTTCTCGTGGATGGACGTGTTCCACCTTAGTCTTCATGTTCACTTAACATCAGGTGTCATGGAAGACAAACGTCCCATCCATATTTTATATAAAAAAAAAAAAAAAAAAGAATACCATACTTATTTAAAAAAAATGGCATTTTATTATGCTTAATTATATTTTTTTATATATAATTTTATAGTATAACACTAGCACGTGGTTACAATGGCCAACTCAGGATATATAGCAACCAATATCCTATTAAAATGCCAAATGTAATTGTACCTGATTATCCATTGAAATCCGGGTAACCTACCTAAAAGGGATCTTTGTTGTTATTTTTAATTTAGAAAAAAATATTGATAAGGTAAATCAATTTTAAGTTATTCATTCGATTCTTTTATTCGTATTAAAAATACTTTTCTTGAATAGTTTAAAGTTAGTCATGTCGAACACGAAGTTTATCTTTTTCTTGTTTTATATTTGTTTTTAATTAAAAAGTAGGGAGGAAGAAGAAGTAGGTCAATTACGTGAGCTGTTGTTTAACTGCAAAACCTGTTATTTCTATAGTCACGTTGTAAAAAACAAACGAAAAGAAATTCAGAGCACCACCAATTTATTTTTGCAATTTTAAATGAAAATTTTCCATAATTGATATGATAAAACAACCGAGAATTAAAACAAAGGAACTGTTAAAATTACAACAGCGAGGCAAAATAAAAGAACTTTCATTTTTGGAATATGTTAAAAAAGATATACGGAAAAACGGAAAATTTGCCAACGTAAAATATACCTTCTTCGGATTAACATTGCTTTCTGTAGTTAAATAAATCAACTCAAAGTAAACTTTACGTTTGCTATGCAAATCAATGCTCGTGAATATTCAAGTTGTTAATTTCAATAAATGCAAACGAAATGACATGAAAAAGGAACAACGAAGACTGTCGGCTGCCATCACCTACAATACTAGTGGAATTTATTGCTTTGTCGCAGTCATTTGTTATTTATTAGTGTCGCGATCTATGGTGGTATATTGGTATTGGTACTTGGTGGTACCAACGACGTCAAGGTGCCGTCGTGTCATGATCAGGGGCAATATTACTTTACTTGCCAAGCGGTTGCAATCTGGATATTAAACTTTGAAACTTAAAAATAGAGTTGCTTAAACTTAGAAGTTGGGTATCTGATTTGGTTGAATTTACAAGGTGAAAGTAGACAAGCTGTATATAACCTATTCACGAAGTTAAAAAGGTGGATCCCTTCTTATGTCTGGAGCAGAAATCACTCACACATTTTCTGGTTTGCAGATAAGTAACATTTTATAAGCTTAATGAGTGTATATGTGAAAAGGACTCACGAGAGAAGCTCTGTTTTGAAAGTTTTACGTCTAATTCCATTTTAAAGGGATTAGGTAACTTGTTTTTAATATAATCTCGTACTATAATTGTGTGGCCCTTACAGTGATTATTATTATTATACATAGTTTATACATAGAAACCACCGAAATAAAAAAAAAAAATTCTCAAAAAGGGCGCAAGGGAAATCGATGGATATAATTATATTTATTAAGTAGTTCTAGAAGTAAAATACTTTTTTAATACAGTTGCTCAAAAAGTGACGTATTGCAGGGACGTGTAGCGTGCGGAAAGTGGGCTTTTACGCACTCGTGCTTTTTCTTTCCCAAGTGTCAAAATAATGTCTATTAAAAAGAAAAAAACCAACCACGAAGTTTTTACTAAAAAAAAATCATAGAAGTTTTAAAGATTCATGCAAATATTTCTGAAAAGAAGCTACTAATTTGTTTCAATATCAGATTTAACGATTTGATTCAATGTGTTAGGTTAGGTTTCATCTCATTACATTTAATTTTCATTACATATTAATAAAAAAAAATCTACTAAAGACTTGGCTGTATGGGCATAGTTCCCTTGCCTACCCAGACAGGATGTGTGAAGAAAACAAAAAAATCTTTGCTTATATTCTTTTACGGTTGGCGCCATTTTGTTTATTGTTGAGTTTGTTGTGTTTTTATTATTTTATTAAATTGCTTCATTTTTTCGCAACTGTATTAAAAATAGTCGTTCAATACACGTGCGGAACCGTCATTGCAACTTGTTCCGACTGTCAACCCTCGCCTTCGGCTGCGCCTCGGCTCGTGTAGACATTTGTCGGAACTCGTTGCAATGACAGGCTTTCCGCACTCGTAATGAAATATACTATATCATGCTGCCTAGAAAAGCTGCTCTATAGCTATTGGAGACTTGTTCTCCGCAATCTATCTAATGAAGGATCGATGGTAACATCCACTTGCTTAAGAGACCTGAGGTGCTGAAACGATATGTTGAAAACAAGTAATCAAGTAAATCAATGTCATTTGAGGCTTAAGTGTCCAAAATGTAATATAATAAAAAAACTGTATCAAGTAAAAGACTGGATTGACGAGGAACTGATCACGGGGTCTGAAGCTACAATTTTACATTAAATGTACATATGCTATAAAATCCGGACGAAAAAAGTTTTTATTTAATATAATGATGAATCGTTTTATTCTTTATTAATCGTCATAAAAAAACTTATAAATAATTTATAAAATGGACACAACTTTATAATATGTACGATTTGTTTTGTGATGAACCACTCCCTTCTTGTAATTTGTTGCTTCAACTTTGACCATTTCATCCCTTATATCCAGTTCATACGTAAATAACCACAAAACACTTGATATTGATTTATACATAAAATAAGGAAAGTCGTAGTTGAGTTTGCGCAATACATTTTTTGTAATTTTCAATATTCAAGCCAAGTTTTTACTTTTTCTTATAAGCCTTTGTGGGTAGTAATTTAAATACAAATGAAATGCAAACAGGGCGAAAGGTTGCGGGGTACAATAGCAAGTTCACACAGAAATTTAATGTCGACGTAAATTGCCTATGATTGTTTTGTAATTTTAGAGCAAATGCTTTTTTGATCAATGATAAAAAACTAATAGTAGTATCTTTTGTTGTTGAGTGACAGAGTAATTGAAAAGCGTTATATTCAAAAAATTCTTGCATGTAACGCTAGTCATTTAAGAAATCAGAAACAATCTTTGCCGAAAAATATTTATTTTAAATATAATATTGTCTTTATTTATCAACTCTTTATTGTACAATAACATCCATGGGAAACCAACATCTTGGAACAAAAGGTTCAAAGGGCGGTCTTATCGCTCTAGAGCGATCTCTACCGTCTAGTAGAGACCTTAAAATAAAAAGTCTTTTATTTTGATATTTTTAATACATTTAAACCTTTGTCTTAAATTTTTAATGTAATTATCCTCCTGAGTTTGTTCAACCTGCTGAAAACCTAGCATCGGGATACGTCCAGCCCCACCCGACCTGGAAATCCCCTAACCGGCTGCGCAAACAAGTCGGTCGCTGACGGGACACTTTAAAAAAATGGGGCTATTCAGATACCACCACCTGTGACTGCGGGGCACCTACTCAGCCACACTGGCACACTTACTTAACTGCCCATCATGCCCTGACCTAAACTTGACCTAAACTTGGCTACCACTAATACTCTGGGAGTGGCCAGATTTTGGTAAAAAATTTAGGGAAAATTGACACGAAACGAAGAAGAAGAAGATGTGATGATGCAGACCAATGGAGTATTGCCTTTACTTCATTGGTTCATATAGTTTACTGTTGTCTCCAGGAAAAGAGACGTTTGAATTTAGTTTAAAATTTGTCAATTCTGATGAAGAAGGACTTGTTAAAACCTTTGGGTCTACTTTTTGCTGAAAACTCCCTTTAGAAACTAATGCAATCAATTTGGTAAAAACTTTTGAATTCAATAATC
The DNA here is from genome assembly GCA_944452665.1 of Stenoptilia bipunctidactyla. Taxonomy (NCBI): domain Eukaryota; kingdom Metazoa; phylum Arthropoda; class Insecta; order Lepidoptera; family Pterophoridae; genus Stenoptilia; species Stenoptilia bipunctidactyla. Next base: position 4,887,978 of record OX101736.1, read on the forward strand.
GTGCACTTATTGTGTGAATTTAAGAATTATTGCATTTTGTGAAAATATTCACGTATCTTCATTACAAAGGTGACTAAGTACTGAGTATACAGTGTGACTGGTGGGTCACTTTCGAATTTCAAAGACTTGATAGTTTGAGATCATACACGATGAGCAAAAATAAAATAAATATTAATTATTAAATGAGTAAACTTAACAGAAAGTTAAAGAATTCTTTACGCAACGCATGGTTACACTGGTACGGACGTACGCACGGCGCTATCAACACAGAATAGGTAGGGTATACACGGCTTTATGAACGGTCGTCGAACTAGTAAAATTCTTAATTTATTCTTAGGGAATTCTGGTGGAAAACTAAGTACCTACTTTTATTAAATAATTATGATCAGAATCGAGTACTGAGTGCTCTCCTTCAATATCTAAGTCACCAGTTACCATGTTAAAAAAATAAATCGCTGTATACAAGCTAAGTAGCAGTATAAAATGTTTCTTATTAACGTGGATACGGAGTACTTCTTTACACCTTGATTAAAATAATGCTTGATGGTTTAATTTTGAATAAATTACCTACAAGACAGCCTTACCTTAAAAGTTCCTATAAGACAAGTTCAGAAAACTATTGAATTCGATAAGATTAAATGATATAAAGGTTAAGCAAAAGTTAAAATACATTAATTAGTAATATAAAATTCTGTAAAAAAGGATTCACCTGGGGCAGTTTTACAACCCTTTTTACTTAACCTTTCTGCGTTACCAATTACTGGGATAAAGGGCAATTTTGTCAACCTAGGGATGCCAACGAGTTATTTTTGATAAGGGTATTTATTTAGTTGCGAATGATTATTGAAAGCATGTTTGGCAAAATAAAGAAGCGATAATAAAAACAACCTTTGTGCTGACTCAGCTCAAAATAACTCTATAGTGATATGAGTCGTAAAAGGCAAATAATAAAATTGATTCTTGCTTGTTAAATGGAAACCTTTAGGGTAGATCAGGCAAGCTATGATACCTATTACATATAATTGTTTTTCTTTTTTAATAATACAGGACGTTTGTACCTACGCAGACGGATAGGCTTCGTAAAGTACTTATACTCGTGCTCGTGCCTCATCATTGTGCTGAACGTCAGTTTGAAATAAAAATAGAATTAAATAGCCAATATAAAGATTCATGAATAAAACACTTTTTTACCGGATTAACCGCGAATTATATTTTATGTTTTAACTCGAATTTTCGGTGTCTTCGAACCGACGCCGTCGATCGATGTCGACCGGTTTTTTGGCCTAGTAAAAACTGGACTGGGAGCGAAGGAAAAACATAGAATGTGCCAGCTGCTTCTTTTCCCGGGCATACTGTAAAAGTTAGTTAAGGGACAGAGGTTTTATTGGAGATTTTTCGTGGGCGATAGGCTGACCCCCTGTCACTGCAATAGTCTCTCTTCATCATTATAATACCTCTAAATTTGTCAAACGTGACATCAGATGGTTTCTAATCTCCCCATAAGGTATACAGGCGTGAAGTTATGTATGTAATAGGTTGGGGAAAAAGTCTTTTCGCATTATAGTATGTATGGACTTGTAATAAAATCTCTTTGGCTATAGTATTTGTATCTGGCTGGTTTTGGTTTCATTGAAAGTTAAAATTTTAAAGAACATAATTCCAAATTCAAATTAGGAAAATGTGTGATTTTCATTTGTTTTTCGTACTGTCAAGATGAGTGAATCTAATGAAGAAATTCGATACATTTTAAAATTTTACATTTAAAATTTTTTTAAATTTTCTTAATTATTTTTAAAAATTTACGTGTACTCATGTGTGATTCTTTATTACGACGTAACGGAACCGAATCATTTTTGAAGAAGCTGATAACTGGTGATGAAAAGTGGAGCACGTACGACAAGAACGTGCGAAAAAGGTCGTGGCCAAAGGCCGGTCAGGCTTCACAGACTGTGGCGAAACCCGGGTTAACTTGCAATAAGGTGATGCTGTGTGTGTGGTGGGATTGGAAGGGCATTATTTATTATGAGCTGTTCATAAAAACAAGAAGTTGAGAGAAAGCGGCCGGAATTGATCAACAGAAAGGGTGTGGTGTTTCATCATGATAACCTCACACATCTATAGCCACCCAGCAAAAATTATGAGAGTTTGGCTGGGAGGTGTTAATGCATCCGACCTATAGTCCTGACCTTGCACCTTCAGATTTCCACCTGTTTCGATCTCTTCAGAATTCTTTAGGCAGTGTTAGGTTAACATCACGAGAGGAGTGCCAAATCCACTTGTCGCGGTATTTTGATGAGAGGTCCCAAAATCTTTACAGCAATGGGATCATGTCCCTACCTGCAAGATGGCAAAAGGTTATCGAACAAAATAGTACATACATACTTTAGTTCAATGTCAATAAACTTGCTTGGTGGTAGGATCCCTTCTGGGTCCGCCTGGCTAGCGACCACCCTTTATATAAAGTCTGCCGCCAAATGTTACCGCTCCGGCGGTAATGTGTTCCGGCAATATTGTATAAAGAGCCAGTTCCTTAGTAAACCCGTGTGCTTTCATCTTCGACCTCATCGTCACTTACCATCAGGTGAGATTGAGGTCAAACGCGGGTTTAGTCACTTATAAAAAAAAAAAAAACTATATTAAAAAATGTCTTGAATTTTCTTAAAAAATGCGAAGAAACTTTTTCCCCAACCCAATATGTAAAAACTATCGATCAACGCCGACTAATCCTTTCTATCATCAGTCGATCGATTGGTGAGGCAACACTCTTACAGACCCCGTGGATAGGAGCGACAAAGCGTAAAGAAAACTCGTGACAACTTAAGACAACATTGTAAAGATTCCTTCTTACTTTTTGTAATCTTATTTGAAAGCCAAATCAAATCAAATTATTTATAAGTACGAATATAGGGAAATTCATAAGTTAAATATCAGGTGCATAATACAAGGTTATGTACCTGATAAAGGTTTCACAAAGAGTCATTTTTACAATTTATTTTTCTTCACAGAATACTTAGTTGGTATATCAAAGTTTATTTAAGACAGAAGTTATCGTTTTCATTTTTTATTTTTTAGTTCAATTTTGAAGTTGGTTTTGTTTTATTATTTCTTCTTTTTTTAACTGAAGTTGGAGGGTAAACTAGGTGAGTCCATAAATGTACCTGATATTTATATTGTAGGTAGATTTTTCTTTGATCGGTTGAAATTCCCAATCTCGAAAACTACTGAATCGATTTTGATGAAACTTACAGTATTTCCTAAGTTGGATACTACCTTGTATCAAAAAAAGAAATCTCTGAAATCGGACTTGTAGTTCAGGAGATATGCGAACAAAAACATAAGCACATACAAACTTTAGAAATTTGGCGCATTTGTTCAGACGCTGATATAAACTAACATATGCGGAAACTGGGCAGTTCTGAACATATTACATATATACGGGTCGAACTGATAACCTCCTTTTTTTGAAGTCGGTTAATTAAGATAAAAAGTCTAATTAAGGTTACCTAAAATTGAGACGAAGGCATACAGCTCACTTTCAACCTATAATTTCAAACGAAATTTCGTAAAAGCAATATAACTTTTCCTCATGAAAATTTACGTTATTCAAAAGTTCGAAGGAAATCCCGATTTTCTAACAGTTTCACAAATCTCAAGTCAGAATTAATAAAAGTCAAATGATAACGAAATTTTATGGTGAAGGTATAATGAATTTCAATTGGCGGGATTTCAATTTGACGGCTGCCCTGGCCTGAGTGACTCAAAACAAAATAAGAAATAAGTAAGAACCTACTTTTTTTAACTAAACGTTTTTAAGATATACGTGGCTTTATTTTCTATTCTACTGTTGTATTAGTACACAGTATCTCTATGACAAAATTGACTGGCTCGGAAGAGCTCATAATAGAAATACACGAATTAAAAATCTTCAGATCATGGCAACTCACAAACACTACACAGCCAACTACAAAAGCAGTTTTAGGTTTGCGGCATCTAAGATCTGGAACGATCTGCCACCACCATTAAAAAAAACATCACTTACTTGACTTTTAAAAAAAATCTAAAAAAAATATTGTTGGAGATACAAATTACTGCCACTCAGCAAATGTATCGAAAACTCTGAATAAGATTTCTTTCCAGAACATTATATTAGTCTACTTCTATGTCCAAATGTTTTATTTTATTTTTTTCTTTTTCTTAAACACTACTTATACTTTTTACACTGCTCTATACTCATTACATTTTAAACTTATGAAACAATACACACGACACAAATTTCATAACAACATACCTAAACCCACAAAATACATAAACAATACCACAACAATATACCACTACACGAACACCCCACTCGATTGCGCTCTCTACCTTCCTAACCTTCTTTTTATGTTTACTCCCAAGTCTGGCCCTTGCTGAAAACCAGCGTCATCTAGATAGTAGTCTATCTAATGACATATGCTGAGCATGTGGCCATTTGCCAATAAATTGTTTGTTATTTATATTTGAATAAGTTAATTTTTATAAGTATTTCTTTTATAAATAAGTTAATTTTAAGTTTCATTTTTGTATGATAATAATTTAAACATACTTTCTATTCTGTAACAATTTTTTTTTGGCAATAATCGTTGTATTTTTTTTATTTTTTTTTTTATTAGTGGGAAAGCTGTAGGAAAGCTGTTGGTAAAATAATTTTACAGTTAGCGAAGGTCAAACGGTAGATGAGGGCGGCGCGGGTCCGGGCGACGGACTCCGTCCATCAGAGTGCGTCTCTCGGCTCATGAAGATGATGATCGCCCCAGTATTCTCCAATGTCTTACAGTGTTATCTAGTACTTCTAACAGTGTTATCTAGTACTTCTAACAGTGTTATCTAGTAATTTCTCTAGAAATTAGAACCCTTGGTAGACCGAGAGGAAAAGAGCCGGCGGAAAAAACTTTCGGCACTCTTTTGTAAATATCCGGGTTGTCTGGAAGAAATCGCTTGATAGCGATAAGACCGCCAATTTTTATACAATAAGATACATATAATTCTTCTTGTTTGTAATCCATTTTGTAATTTGTATGCAATAAAGAGTACATAAATAAATAAAATAAATGTACATAATGTTTTCATATATTGTGATGCAAGGGCCAAGATACCAATATTTTTAAAACTTTCTCTTAGATATTCTCTATTTGTATTATTCTCGATATTCTCTTTTGTAACTAAATTGAGCATTATTGCCTGAAATAATTATTGTTATACTTATTTATTATTTCATGCAACACTGTTTTATTTCAAAATTGCGTCTGAAGACGTTTAAAAATAACATGTTTTTATTTATTTTAATAGTAAAACAAAGCATTAATAAATACCTTAGAAAATTAAATAGTTTGAAACGATATACCTAACTTTTACTTTTTTAAAGATGTTAAACTTAGCTATAACTCCGTTGCGTATTAGTATATCTAAACTCTCTTCATTTACGCTACAAATATTAATGGGTACCATAAAGTGTTCCCCAAAATATTTTTTATGTTAAAGCTTTGTACTTGATTGTTGACAATATTGTTGACAGTCTCATCCACTGCTTTTTATGTCATCCAAAAACGTTAGCTTGGTATTAAATTAGTACTTCCGTAATATAAGATTTTTTAATGCATATTTTTTGTTATAATGTAATTTATTTGAAAAATGTTTGAAATTCAATCAATTTCAGCATAAATACATTTACTTTAATTTCAAGAAAGGAGGCAAATAAGAAGTGGATCCTTCAATTATTGGTGGTATTAGTACGGCGTTGCCAACCCAAGACTTAAGCTGGATAATCCTCTTTTTCCTGTAATTTTACTTGGTCCCTTTTGGTTTATCAACTTCTGATCATACATATATTCATTTTAAATTCGGTAGATCCTGTGAGAGCCCACACGGCAGCCCGGCCCAGCCCGCGTCCGTCGATAAGGATCCGCAGTCCGCATTGTTATTCATCCGCGACCTCCTTTGTGACGTTTTAGGAGCACGCCATACCGCATCTCCCCTCCCTTTCACCCCAACAGCATCACTCATCAATATGTATGAGACGAAACGACTTTAGCGCCAACTTCACCGACCGAGGTCCTGATCTTACATCCTACTCGAACCTCCAGGAATTCGTAAAGTGCAAAAGAGATGCATGATGCGGAGCAACAGTTGTCGCTGCCGTCGGTATCGATCGAGCCTCCCAGCCACGTGCGGCGCCTTGTCGCTGCAACATGAAAATGTATTCAATCGTAACATTCTAGTTGTTTCTCGTCCATATCTGTGTTCAGCCTATCTATTTGTTCCGGCCGCCTGTGAAACAAGCAATGTATTGAGAGGAAGAGGGAGGCGGGGGGCGAGGCCGGTAGTGGCAATAATTGCTTCATTCCTTTTTCCGATTTGCTCGTAAAATACAACGGGCCGACTGAAAGGCTGCGAGCTGTAAGGCCGCTATCGCTTCTTTGTTACAATGAAACGACGGTCATTCTGCTTTAAGTGTTCCGACGCCTCATTGAGGTGATAGCGCGCGAATTAACGCAATAGGGTGATTTGTCCTAATTGGTCAAACACGGATGCCTTAATGCGTTTCATTATCAAAATTGCTGTCGTAGTTTTTTAAATTTATTACTTGTTTGCGTTACTGGGGCACATTTTTATTTAAATTACTTTGGAGTAATTGTTATGAAAAAAAGGGATGGTACCGCAAAGGAAGGCACGCCATCTAGAGGATGATTTGGTAGAATTTGTGTGTAATCTGTCGACCTTGGGTCCTCGGTGGCTGGCACACCTCTGCTCAGCAACCCTGCGGGCGGCGCGGCGCGGGTGATGCAATGCGTACGGCGCGCAGCCGAGACGCCAGCCATTTCCTTATTTGTTTTTTCCGTGGCCCCAATAGCATTCTCGTGTCGAATAACTCGAGAGCCTCGCAATAATATCCCTGAAAATACTCGGCCGCAGTAATTTATGGAGGGAAACTTTACTCATAAATTTCATGAGAAATAAAAACATTTGCTTTCTGGTAATGGTTTTCAATTATTACTTGCTGCGATGTGCCAATTTCAATTAAAATAATGGTTCTCGTACGAAGCGTATAAGCATTTTTAAAATGCTATAAACATAGACAACGTTTTGTTGATATTTTTACGACCGGAACGTTCGTTTTCGATTATATTTCAAAATGAAAATGGAGTACCTCGACGACCGAGTAAAATGAAGTTTAAAAGAATTTAACTCGCTTTCTATTCGGGAACTTTGGGAATATTTAACAACATTTTGTTCGAAACAGGGAAGCGCCGAGAACAAAGCCATTGCACGTTATTAAGGTGTTGTAGTACTTGCTAAAGTTTTCAGCTATTTCGGTGGTAACGAAATAAAATGTCTTTACATCACGCGATTCCTCGGCCTTGGTTTAATGTAGGGAGTTACGGCATTCTATCAATTACGTTATTTATATGTAATGGCGGAGCGAGGCAGCATTGGTATTGCCAAATTTGATTTTAATAACGAGATGGGGAGAGTCCTTGTGCGCTAAATTTAGCTTTAGGAATAAATTAGATATGTATTTCGTTTAGCTGATGACATCATTTTGACTTGATTGCATTGTAACGAGATTAAAATAAATAACAACCTTCTGTTTTCTTCAGTTCTATATAAGTACCTACTTATGGTAAAATATATAAACGATTGTATATTTACACTGCATGGTAAATAATTCAATGATGGGGTAATTAAATGTTGACAAAGTTAACCGTACATATAAACGCTGTGATAGCATTTATGAAAATGACCATGCACTCAGTTTTCGTAATAAAATGAATACTTTGCCATAATACGCAAAAAGATCGCTTCGCTGGTGATCAGGTTGCAATCGAGCTCTAACAGTTATGAGACTTTATCTGAACTTTACATGGAATCACTTTGGGTTATAATTGTCATGCTTTTTGTTTGTTATAAATAAAATAATTTCTAAGTTTAGGCCTCGATGCCTCATTATACGAAATTAATTAACTTTATAACCCAAACTATTCTGTCCCATGGTAATCGTTAATATACCTGTGTTATGGTAACGAACGTAGGGTTAGTATACTCCCAGACCTGAACCGGTGTTGTGAGTAGTTTTCAGAGTAGCACTTTGAACCTACTGGGAATAATTACTTGGCACTGAGAGCGAGTAGTACTAAAAAGTTTGAACCGTCAAGATTTTTGTTATAACTGCCTGCTATCTATATTATAATTATAAAACTAAAGCGTTTATGTGTTCGTTTGAGTGCATCCATGCTTATTACATAAAATATCAGCTGGGTTTAAAGAAATGCATTCTTGGCGACGACGACGGCTAGATTTTATGATGAAATTTTTAAGCGATCAACATTTAGGGCGTCTTAAATTTTTTCGCTGCAGTCGAGCTGCGGCAGTGTTAACACTACAATCGCTTATACAACGTGTAACATAATGAAAAGATAATACTTAAGAGAATTGTATGTTTGGTGATGTAGTTTATAAGTAACATTAACATAAATTTTCTATCCTTACAGTTCGGCCGGTGCGGGAAAGGTCATAAGGTCACTGACTGTGGCACAAGTCTTGTTTTAGCTTATTAGATTGTCTTGGGTTGTCAAAATATTTTGTTGTAAAATAATTAAATAAATTTGTATGAAAGAGTATACCAGCACTGATCATGCTAATTCTTTTACTGTATATTCTACGTATGATATAGAAGCTAACCCTTAAGTTTTATCTCTCCATTTTGTTACACGTTGTATAGAGACGCCTTTACAAAGGTAAAAACAATGTAAAATACAAAAATATTTCTATTTTTTTCCATGGTGCCCTAAACTATTTTCATTTGAAAGACTAGTCGTTAGTACAAACTGTAAAAATATGATATCCAAAATTGATGTTCTGTCGTCTATTAACTTGGAAAAAATTCGAGAAAACGCCTTTAATATTATCTGGGTCACATCAGGACCAATAACAAATATAAGCTGTTCCAACTTATCACACCACACACATGTGCGTGTTTCGAAGAGATTGCCACTTTAATTATAGCTTAGTTTACCAATGGCGTTTGCGTGTTTGTTTTTGTGAATGTGAATGGATCAGGTATCTATTTCCGCGTCGGAACTTGCAATAAAATCGACGCGAATTTCAATGGATTCCAATGTTCAAAACGTAGCTCTGTATTGCAAAAGAATCTCTTAATGTAAAACGTCATTTCTAATAATTTGACCCAAAATTGTATGATCCATAATCAACGAATACAGAGCATTAAAAAACCGACATCACGTCAAAACTTTTGGTGGTCAAGGTAAACGACCTCCAAATTCACACATATTTGAAAAATTGTATTAAAAATTTTTGTATTTAATGTAACAATTGAAAATTTACATAAAGTACTCAATCGATTTCGATTATGTGGAAAGTCCTCTATCATATAAAATAAGAATCATCAAAATCGGTTCACCCAGTCAAAAGTAAGGAGGCAACAAACATGAAAAAAAAAACATACAGACGAATTAAGTACCTCCTTCTTTTTTGAAGTCGGTTGAAAATTGAACTATTTTTGTAACATTTGAGTTTTCTTCTTTTCTGGTGAGCCCAGTTATACATCGATTGTAAATAAACGATCTATTTTCTTTTTAGTGTTGTGTAGGAGTTTATACAATTATCAATAAGCAACTATAAAACCGTATACTTTTTATCAAATAGAAATTACAGGATGTTTCATAACATGAAAATGAAGTTTTACGAAGAAACGTTGAGAAAAACAGTTTATTTCTTTATTTATTTAACAGTTTATGTACACAAGTTAAAAAATAAAATTGATTACAAAAAAATTTAAAAAAGAGTACAAAGGCACAGCTTATTTCTAATGAAATTTCTTTGAGCAGACCTTTGGAGAGTTTGATTTAAATGCAATAGCGGTGCGTGTACTAATAAAAATATCTACTTTATTACTTAAATTATTATTGAGTAGATTTTTTCAAAAAGTACTAATGAATTTAATGTGAATTTTACTCATAAACTTCTAAAATCTGGCTATCTAATAAGGCAAAAAATGGCAATTAATGACAAAGTTGCAGATAAAATTAAGTAACAATATCGAAAACATACTTTAAAGTTTCAAGGAGAAAAGAATTACTTAAAGTATTCCCATCATTACAGTGCGACCGGTGGGAGTTTGCGTTCCTGACAGCCGTCAAAATCATAGCTTTTTTAACTTTCGAATCGGAAATAAACTTTATTCAATGGACATAAGGAGCTGTCAGGGACGCATGCTCGCAACGGCCACACTCTAATCTTAAATATTCTTCTGTTTTATTATAATCGTGAATGTCGTCGACCTCATCTCCACTTATATTGTAGTTTTCTATTTGATGATTTGACGAATGGCAATGAGAGGTCAAGACCATATTTACCATATTTAATTTTCTCTCGCAGACTATTTTCACCGATTGCCCCGATTTCACCAATTTCCTTCTGCGCCAAGATTAATAAATCTCGGCTCGGCTCGGAAAGGTAATAAGCTATATTTTATCCTGAAATTCCCACGGGATCAAAAGTTACGCGGGTAAAACCGCGCGGTGGCTAGTTCTGAATAATTTCATAAAAATGAGTTTTATGTTCGAGGGCGTTGATCTTGGTTCTCTGTATTAAATACTATCTTGCTTACCTTACCTTGCAACACTTTAAAATGATCAAAAAGTACTTAAATTTCAAAGATAACATAATTTCAATTTTGTTGTACAAACAACATCAACAAAGTATCTACAATATACCCAAAATTTCACGTTTCCAGTTATAAAAACAAATTGTGTTTGTTAGAAACCATTTTCGAACAAAAACAATTAAATTTCCAACTTTATTATTTACCCAAGCACTAGACAATTGCAGATATAAGCGGATTTATTACAAAGCTGGAAAGTTATGCAAATTTCGGTATTATATCCGACGGGAATTCCCAGTCCTGAGTGGAATCGTGGAGCACATTGTTCTATTCGAGCATAAATCTATATTATTTTTACATAGTATTCCTCGTTCGTTGCTAGCTTTTCAATATCTTGTTGTTTATGAGTTTAGCTTTGTTGTTTGAAGTTTAATGCGTAGTGAGATGGCTCACAGCTGTGCTCGATGTCGATTCTTGTTTGTCTTTTAATGAAAATTAATGTCGCTTTTAACAAAACATTATAGAAACGAACAAACTCGGCTAAGAACGGTAGTCATTGAATTAAAGCGTGGTGTTTTTCATCACAAAATTGGTTTTCAGTTGGTATATTTACGACTCACGGTTTTTTGATGCTATGTTGTTTATTTTATAAGGACCCCAAAATCTTTAAAAAGTCGCCGTTCGTTGAAATGAAGGTCAAATTTTTGTACATACTTACAATTTTAAAGTTTTGTTGTCAAAATGAATCTTTTGTTGATATGAATTCGAAATATGCTTATTTATCATGACATATTTTGACAGTCAAATGAAAAAGCTTTCGTACCACTCAGCAGTAGCCCCATAACTATTAAACTATTGGTTAACTTCAAGTTTAACGACGTCAATAATTTATGAAGATAATTGATATTTGATTATAATCAAGGTAAATTATTAGCGATGGCACGAAGATGATCACGTTAATGAATAATTTATTACCTATGGAATTTATAGAGCCATTAATAGTGGATTGTTATCATTGATTTGGTAAATGGGTTATAATGGATATGCAATGTGGTACGGAAGAGGTTACCGGTTTAAACTAAAATTACGAAAAGAATCAGGTTGTTTCAAATTTTACTTAAAAAAGCACAACATATAAAAATAAGTACCTGTCACTTTTTATTGCATCCGTATGTCTGTTCGATGAAAGATTTTTTCTTAGAAACGTGACAAGCTAAAGCCATTTCTGTACCCCTGACATCCATCAACCAGCAATGGGATAGCTCGGTGGCTTATGCCTGAATCTGATCTTCACCCAGAGGAGAGACTTATGGCTGCAGTGGACTCATTATTAAAAATATATTAATAAAATCCCCAGACAATCACACCAACTACATGGCCCCAAAGTAAGCATAGCTTGTGTTATGGGATACCATGTAGAGAACTAGGGAACTTAGAATATAAATACATAAATAGATAAACACCCAGACATGAATCATTTCTTTTTTTTGTGCGGGAATCGAACCCGCAACCACTGTCGTCATTACAAAGGGTTGAGATGAATTTAAATGCATATCTTTAACGGCATACTCATCAAAAGAATTCTACATTCTGAAAAGTAAACTGGTTTATAAATCTAATGCGTTACACAAATTCAGTATACTTTATTTGACAATGCTTCTGTACGTACCAGGCTATCAGAACACAGCAGCAACACATTCCATCATCGTGTCACGGCGCCACATCCCGGCAGAGTACTCGCGCGCGTAGATTGCAATATCATTGCATCATATTTTGTTTAGCCGGGACTATTTGTCTTCGGGGTTATGGAGTGCTGGTATTATTTGTACGTTAGAAGGGTGTTTGTTTGTCTCAAAATAGGATTCATTTTGTCTATGTTTTTCCACTTAGATTAAGATTTTATATCGTATGTATGTCAATATTACACAATACAAAATATTATCCTAATAATAATATTAAATAGAATACTTAATGAACCGGATTTATTTGCGCTTACATAAATTTTACATTTTGAAAATTTTGGTAACTTTATAATTAACAAAACGTCCCAGTATATGAATTTATTGCTTTCGATTTTCGTTTTTTCTAATCTCATTAGAATTTAGTGAAGATGCATAACCGTCCTTTATATCAAAATTACACACAAAATATTATACAAACCAGAAAAATCCTGACTATGGAAAGTTCACAGTCCTGAATTTACAGGGTTGATTTGTAGTCACCGACCAAATTTTTCTTTTACACAATAAAAATCATGTATAGAAACTATTTTTTCAAAAAAAGTGTATAATTTTTTTTGACAAGGAAATTATTATATATATAATTATATTATATAATATAATTAGCGGATATATTATCCGCTAACATATTAAGCAAAGCTTGGTCATCTAAAGTACCTTTACAATAAAGATAACTACGCGCTAATACAAAACATCTTTTAGTATTATCAATGAAATGCCGCGTCGTAGTAGCTATGTTCATCAACAGCGACTATTTTTTTTATGTTTGTAGTTCCATGTTTCTATTTATTGTACTGAGCGACGCTAAAATAAATATACAGGTACGTTTATATCGTATCAATGAAACTAACATTAAAATTTGGCTGGGGACTAAAAATCCCCAGTCCAAAAATATTTTTCGTAATATTAATATTTAAAGATTTTGTTATAGTCTGCTGCTCAATCGTCTAATTCAAATCCTATTATGAACGCATGAAGAATGCTTCAAAGAAGATCTCTACGAAATATGGATGCCGAGGATATCGAACAAAAACTTTTGTTGACAAGAACGTGTGCGGCCATTCCACGAAGTGATTTTGATGGATTGATATTAAGATTGACAAATAGGTGTAATTCAAGTAAAGTGAAATATTAATATCATTACTTATATTGATATCAACCTCAACTTAAATCGAATTTATTACTGTATTATATTTTTATACAGTAATAAATTTTTACATAATTTGTATCATAATTTTACGAAAAATAATGTCATATCGTCAAAAATAGTACAGAATATTTTGTAGTTAAATGATTTACAGGATTTCATTAAGTGCAAGTACCGTCTTTTTTGGAGTTTTGGTGACATATAGCGTAATGAAATGAAAAAATACCAAAAGTAATTGAACTTTCCTCCTACATCTCATTATTAAACGTAGCAGGGTACCCCGTCTGCCTCTCTTCTTTTATATTATAATCAAAATATTAAAACTTAATTGGCAATTTTAAAATTACAAATCAAATATATGTACTTTATTCTTATATATATTATACCAGAAAAGTTTTTGATTAATGTTCTGTGTTTTTTTGTCCTTAAATTTCTTCATCATTCTAATCTTTTTCTATTTTAATATGATCGTATCTGCAGCTTTCTTAATTAAAACTTCTTTTTCTTATATTTTTCTAAAGTAAAAGTTCATTATTTAGATCCTAATCTTAACTCCACGTGCGAAAGATCGTACGAAACACCTTGTGTCTGCGTAATAATTTTACAAAATTTATTGAACTACGACGTAGCTACAACGTCGTAGCGACCGTAGCGCGATCTCGTAGCTCGGGCAGTAAAAGTTATACGTGCTGGGAAAAAGTAAAACGTTGCGATATTTAAAGGAAATTTATGTTTTGTTGAAAGGAGTGCAAAAGTGAGATTTGATAATAAACAATTCCATTAAAGTACAGAGTAAATACAGATTTTTTTATAATGTTTTAACAAAAATACTTTTCTAACCACTTTCAGATTTAACATGAAAATTTTCAAATTTCATTTAAATGGATACAGTTAAAAATCATCTAGGTATTTCCATTAAATCCATTCACGTTAAAATTCAGGAACTATATTTGTCAAGACGCATATAAACAAGACAGCAAAATCAATAAAGGTAAACAAAGCAAACAGCATAAAACAAAGGAAAAGAACTTCGTGATACGTTTTATGTTTTAGCAACAAGTTTTGATCTCCATCGAGCTTGAGGCAACGTCTCCTGAGGCAGTTTCAATTTGACGTCATAGTTTATTCAAAGTTGAACGACGTCACTTATTACAACTCAAAAAGAATTTTAAAAATAAAACCAATACGAATGTTACGTAATTATGATTCATTTTTTTGGTTTCTATCTTATAATCTTATCGAATTAGTAAATATCTTTGAAAATATATTTAGTTCCATTGGTTTCACTAGATGGCGCTATCAGAATATTAAATCGCGCGTGTAAATTTCAAAATATATCTAATTCGTATTTATTTGCGGTCCTTTCTGCTTATTAAAGAACTGTCTCTAAGTCTTAAGTCAGTAACATTGTACAGTCATAAGTACAGTAGGAGTTTCGTTTTTTTATGAAAACCTACTTTATATTTTTTTACATTGTAATAACGAATCAGAAAAAATACATGTTTTACTATGTACACAGTTACAAATTATTAATTGTAAGTTTCAAAAGTGGTTACTCATCAAGATGTCTTAAGATTTAAAATAAACTCCTCCAGTTCTCCCACATATTCACCAAAGGCATACAATTTCATCTCACAAGTTCTCCAGTAGTGGTATAATTGGACATGTGACGTGCGTGGGCTGTAGCAATCGCGGCTGAAGGTCAGAGAACGTCGGAGTCCTGCCAGTTGACAGCCCGTAGATTGGAACCTTCGGGAATTTATGTACGTCTAAAGAAATGTATGTACTTTGCAACTTACTCGGTCGTAATAGGGTTAAAAGTCGTATGAAAATGTGTATCTTTGACTTTGACTTGTGTGTTTCAGGACTCGCCAATATGTGTCAATTAACGTAGTGAGAGGAAAACTGGTTTGAAATTGAGATTTTTTTTAAGTGAACAGCGAGAGAGAGAATATATTGGTTATCCTTATATGGATAGTTAAGTATTTTGGTTTGTGATCTTTTAATTTTCCTGTAATTATGAGACACATTTATTTAAAAACTAGCTGCTGCCCGCGACGTCGTCTGCGTGAACGCTATGCAGCACCAAACGCACCTACGATTATAACACTGCTAGCGTGATAATATGTAGTCTATATGTTGACCCGACTTCTTAACTATCTTCATGCCAAATTTGAAGTAAATCCATGCAGTACTTTTTGAGTTTATCCCGGAAAGACAAACAGACAAACAGACAAAAATTCTAAAAACTATATTTTTTGTTTCTGTTTCGATTGTAGATCATACCCCAAGTATTCTTTTAAAAAAATATTCAATGTACAGTTTTGACTTTCCTACCATTTTATGATATGTATAGATGTAATACAAAACGTATTGTTGGCCCAATTACATTATGAACACCTTTTTAGCACACGCTAGCGTCATTAGTCATTAAACAACTAGCGTCATTAAATGTCCAACATGGTAATAATTATTGTGAAAAATGTCAGCTGCAGTTTATTTACTCTTTTAATACTTTTTTTTTTTATAAAATCGCACTGTTCTAATTGGCAAGAAGCTTTTGGTCCATTGAAGAGAAATCGACTGAATTTTCTGAAGTTAAAAAAAAAAAGTTCTGTAACCGTGGTCCCTGAAATATAAAAAACTTATATACCTATGTCAAAATAAATAGGTAAGAGATGAGGTTATATCATTGAAATGTCCTTATTAGATCTATTCTAACTAGTATGAAAGAGTTGAATAGTTTATTTGAATTTATACCATCCTCGACTGGGAGCGAAAGAAAAACATAGAATGTACCAGCTGCTTCTCTTCCCGGGCATACGGTAAAAGTCAGTTAAGGGACAGAGGTTTTCAGAGGTCAAATCTGATGTCAAACGTGACATCAGATGGTCTTATATCCTCTGGTATTCTGCCTACCCCATAAGGGATATAAGCGTGAAGTTTGATTTTATTATTGATATAGAATTTTGAAAATTCAACACATATTGTTACATATATGACAAACTTTGCTTATTTCCACAGTATTTCGTTTTGACTGGTAGTTACCTTAATAAATGTAGTGCAAGCTTCCCGTCGTCCTTCAGGGCGGCTTATAGCGGTGCTCGTGAGCGTTGCTGTAATGGACATACAAGACTTTCATTTCATGAAGCAACTTAGCAAGTTTTGTGGCTGGAAAAATAAAGAATATTGCTACGTTAATGGATAAAATTGTGGTAAAAACTCAATAAGACTTATAATAATAGGTTTATTAGCCAATCGAAAGAATTAAAAAGCTTTATTGTATAGAAAAGTATCATAATTTACCAAGAAGTCCAACAAAACGCTTCGATACTTCCTTTTTGGTACGGATTGCCAAGGAGTGGAACAATCTGCCTGCGTCTGTTTTTCCTGACCACTACAGTCCTGGAACTTTTAAGTGTCGAGTGAATAGGTTTCTCATGGATGGACGTGTAACACCATAGTCTTCATGCGCACTTTCCATCAGGTGGCATGGAAGACAAACGTCCTGTCCGTACAATATAAAAAAAAAAACTTAATAATATAGACTTTGGCAGTAGAACGTAACTTTGTTGACATTTTTTTTGTCATCTGACTGTACTGGAGATAATATACATCCACTTAGAAAAGCTCATGTTCCAGACTGACCCGGTATTAGGTCTCGAACCAAGAACGTTCCACGTGGAAGGTGAACATTCAATTCGTAGAACTGGCTGACAATGGAATAAAATGATTACAGGACAATAATTTATCGTCTAGACTTTGTTAGCTCGACAACTATAGATATTACTTCCTAACATGCTTTTAAGTATTAGAAATTTCTATTATGAATACTGAAATAAGAACGAGATAACTTTGTCGAAAAAACCAAATTATATCAACATTAGACAAAATTTTATGCGTCGAAAAATGTTTTGATGGCCCTTTAACATGAGATAGACACGGATTTGCTAACCCTGGCAATCGAATTGAGTTAGCGAAGATTTTTTTGCAACCTTAAACTCTTTTGGAAAATCTGTATAATTTCATAAAGAATCACAATTTGAATCGATACAACATATTTACAATTAAGTGAAGTCGAATAATTCTTAATGAAGGAGCTTTATTATATGTATACGTAATCAAGTCGGTTGTGCAAGGGAAATTAATTAGTTTGCAGTTACCAGGTGTAATCAAATGAATCTGTTTACTATGAGCTAAATATTTAAAAGAAACACTCCTAACTTAGAAATGCCTTTTGAACATCAAGATCAAAAGGATTTTAGAATTAAATTACTGTGTAAGTACTTGCGGTTCGAGACCTTTAATTTATATAAGGAGAATTCAAATCATAACTTGAAACGATTTCGCAGTAATGTAATTATAATAGCGTTTACATATGATTTGAGAAATTCTACGAAATCATGTTATGTTATTTGCAATTACTTACTTCGTTATGAACGCCCACTTTTAAGCCTACTCAACTTCCTAAAACAACTTAAATTCCGAAATAGTCTTACGTCAGCTTCATATTGTGATATTTTTTTACATCTAGATCCAGGGTACCTACAATCTATATCAGCAGGGATAGCATGCTACCATCGATAAATAGTCGAATAGACAAGATTAATATTACTTTGTTATTTTATCCTATTATGTGAGCTAATATGCGCACCATAATAGATAGAATTACTCGATTTGATACCATGATTAAGACCACAGAATCAAATAGGTCATAATCTTAATAAATTACATACACTTAATACCATATTCTAAGAAAATATCGATAAAAGGCCCGATTTATCGTTGTCGACGGGAGCATGGTAGCCCCGCTGGACGACATTTCATACAGAGTTATTCCATTAACCATTTAAATACTTTAGCATTTCTTTAGCACTTGCTGTGTTCGTTGGTAAACCTGCGGGTTTAGCATGCGATCATAGACAACGATAAATCAAGCCTTTATATCAATATTTTCCTAGAATATGGCAGCTTTGGTTCTGTGGGCTTTATCATGCTATCGAATCAAGTAATTCTATGTATCATGGTGCGCATGCTAGCTAGCATCATAGGATAAAATAATTCGGTATTATTTATCTTGTCGTTTCGAGTCTTTATCGATGGTTGCATGCTAGCCCTGCTGCGTATATTTTGGTTCCGCTTTCCCTAGTTGTATACACAAATGTCTACATGATTCGCCAAGCCTGCATGGTTAAATTGCATAAGTTACATTGTAAATATCGGAAAAAAAACATCATATTATCGTGTATATGTACCTTTTACCTTATTTTAAGGAATTGGTATCATAATGAGAACGCGAACTGTTTAGGTATATTTTCAACCTACTTCTAAAAATGCAGGAGGTTCTCAATTCGTCTGTATGTTTTTTTTTTGTGTCTTTGTAACGCGATATTTTGCACAATTATGTATTGATTTTTTTAAATTATTGTTTCATATGATAGAGTATACTTCATAGTTGGTCCCATGTAAATTTCATAACAATCGGTTAGGTACTTCATTGAAAATTTTAAACTTTTGAAAAAATATGTATGATTTCGGAGAATGTTTACGTTGATGACATTCTCAACTCAGCCGAAGTTTTGACGTTGATTATAATTTTAAATTGTTGTATTTCTACGACTTTGAAAAGTCTGGGCTTCATTACAATACTTCCGTTTGAAATTCAAATGAATTAATTAGTATTCATAATTTAAATTGAAAAAGGATCAGAAGCAACAAGTTTGTTCAAAGACTTTCGAGGACACTTTACTAACAAACTTTGTCTTGAATTTCTTGTAAATTATCGCAACTAAATGTAAATGTGGATTTATTCTAAAAATACACCGACTAGTAAGTAGAAGAACATAACTTTACACTTCACTTAAGATTCTGTCAACATGTCCATATACATGTACAACGTGAGTGTAAGCATTAAGTAACTAGCTTTCTTGTTCTACACACACGTCCTTAAAGTTAGGAGTTGTTGTGAGAGCACTGTGTGTGTGTACGTGTTTGTGTGTGCACGTGTGTGTGTATGTGTGTGTGTGTATGTGTGTGTTTACGTATGTAAAGCAGGTGTTTAGTGAGAATGTTCGGAGACAGCGCCGCGCTCATTAGCTGGGTCGTTAGCGGGTGAGCTGGTGTGGCTTCTGTGATAGCGGATTTAGTTTCTAAACCTTCATTTGACCTCAATCTAAAGTGATGGTAAGTAAAATGAGGTTGAAGCGTTAAGTTAAGAACTGGTAGTTCATTAAAAATTGCCTCAAAACAGCGGCTGTGGTGATATTCGGTGGCAGATTTTATTTGAAGGGTGGTCGCTGACTAGGCGAACATTAGGAAGCCCTATCATAAAGCGCGGGTCACTCGGATTATTAGCTTTTTATCCAGGGGCCGTAGGGCTAAGCCTAGTAGATGTCTTGTATTTATTTCTTCTATTTTTATTTGAGCTATTTTGACAAAAGCATCATCATCATCATCACAACTCCGTGTAATGAGCCCACTGCAGAGCTATGAGTCTCTCCTCTGGGTGACGAGGAGGTTTAGGCCGTAATCCACCAAGCTGGCCCAGTGCTGGTTGGTGGATGTCAGATATTTCAGGGTACCGAAATGGCTTCTGACTAACCCTAACGACTACTGTATACAAGTATACAGCACCCGGGACCGACTGCTTAACGTGCCCTTCGAAGCACGGAAGTGGTCATGAGAAAATGAATGGTCGACGGTCACCCATCCTAATACAGGCCGCACCGAGCGCACTTAACCTGCGATATCGTTTGATATGCACAGTAACCACGACGCCATGACGACTTCATACCTAATATTACAAAATTAGGTATGATTAATATTAGGTATGACAAAAACATACCTAATATTAATATCGGGCAAAACTTAATCTAAAATATTACAAAACTAACAGATAATTGAAGCATTTGAATGAGAGATTGTGGGAGAGTAATTTATACAAACAACTTAATGGAGAAATATTTAGTAAACTTACTCTCATATTTATAAAACGGACAAAATATTAAAAGCCGGCTTCAGAGGCACCGGGAAAATAATCGGCTTATACATGAATGTTCGTAAAATCAACAGATATTTCTCATAAATCAGGATATTTTAATGTATCTTTCATAAAATATTAGTATTATACCTACACTTTAACGGATTATTACAAAGCTTGTCTGATTTTCATATCGTAGCTACTTAGTTCAGGGTAGAATGCAATATAAGAGAATAATGCTTACATTTATTTTATTCATTTAAAAATCACTTTTTTTTAAAGTATATTTATGTTAGAAAAGTATATTTATATTTATTTCAGTCTGTAATATACTAGATGTGCAACATGTTTTATTTATTATTGTTTTCAAAGGCAAATCGACAACCAATTTATACAATCTACTGAGTTTAAAAGAAACAATATTTATTTATTTATTTACCCTTTATTATACACAAAAAAAATCCAGAATATAAAAAAAAAAACACAAATAAAAGAACACATTATGTATAAAGGGCGGCCTTATCGCTTGGAAGCGATTTCTACCAGGCAACCCAACTACATGAAAATGAAAATTGTAGATGGGGCATTTTAGGTACTTTAAAAAAAAAACTATGAATAGCAAAATTTACAAACATCATCATATCTATAATACATACTTGCAATAATAAACATACATACATACAAACACAATATATACGTACATAGACTACACATTGACTTCTTCAGTTAAGGAAAGGTAGTGAGTTTTTAAAAGTTTTTTGAAGGTTGTAATGGTTTTAGCTGACTTAATGCTAAGAGGCAACTCATTCCACAAGGATACCGCGCGGATTTTAAAAGCACCACCAAAAAGGTCGGTGGAATGGGGTGGTGTGCTAAGCATTAAATTTTCAGATGATCTTAAATTACGAGAATGTTGATCGTGACGATAGCTGAAGTAGTTCTGAAAATAGCTAGGTACTGTAGGATTGAACAGAATTCGGTACAGTAGACATAGAACGTGAATATTCCGGCGAAAGCGAATTGGTAGCCACTTGAGTTTAGCGCGAAATTCAGAGACATGATCATATTTTCGCAATCCAAATATGAATCGTATGCAGAGATTTTGGATGCGCTCAAGTTTATTAAGTTGGTCTATGGTGATATCCAGATAGCAGGCATCCGCATAATCAAGTAGTGGCAGAAAAAGAGATTGGGCAATGGAAATTTTGGTAGATACAGGCAAAAGATTGCGCAAGCGTTTTAATGAGTTAGTAGCGGCAAACATTTTCCTGCTCACTTCGTCAATTTGGGGCTTCCAGCTTAAAGTGCGATCGAAAATAATTCCGAGGTTTTTAACAGACTCCCGGATTTGTATAGTGGCACCGTCAAAAATTATATTAGGAAGTATAGACCAGTTGATTCTGTTTACCATATTTGGGCTACCAATAATAATGACTTGTGTTTTAGCAGGGTTAACAGCTAGACCGTGACTTTTGCTCCAGTCGAGTATTTTGGCCAAGTCATTGTTAACTATGGTAATTGTCTTTGGCAAATCTTTCAGTCCAGATTGAGAGTATATTTGCAAGTCGTCTGTATACATATGGTAAGAAGAAGTTAAATTACGAGATATAGTACCTATTGATAAAAATCGAAAACAAGAGAGGGGACAACACGCCACCTTGTGGGACGCCAGCTTTGATATCGGTCCAGGTGGAGCTAGAACCATCCAAGACCATGCGCTGCCGGCGACCGTACAAGTAACTTTGAAACCAGTCGATCACTGATGGAGATATGTTAAGAGAGCTGAGCAGTTGTAAAAGGATATCAAAATCTACGGTATTGAAGGCATTGCTAAAATCAAGTAAGGTCAGGATGATAAGTTGCTTATTTTCCATGCCCATTCTAATAGTATCAGTAATGTTTACCAATGCAGTGACGGTACTATGCCCAGGTCGGAAACCTGATTGAAATGGACTGAGTATATTGTTTTTGTGAAGAAATTCGCTAAGTTGTTGATGGACAAGACGCTCGAGAATTTTAGGCATGAATGGGAGAATAGAAATGGGTCGGATGTCTTTGAAAGAAGCAGGAGTTTTTATTTTAGGCAACGGAATAACCTCGGCGTCTTTCCATAAAGTTGGAAACTTTTTGGAACTTATTGAATTATTTAGAATGTTGGTGATTATAGGGAGAAGGAAATCAAGGAGAATAATAATTGAAAGCGTAAATAATTTTAATTTCTCTTTTTACGGGAACAAATATTATCAATGTAAACGTTTGCAACGGTGGATGAAGTCTGCGTTTTATATTGGCTTCTAAGTATGTACCAATATTATACGAGGCGAATTTTAGTTTGGTACAGGGATGGACCGCCCAAAAGTGCTTAAGAGGGTACTTAAGGCTGAATACTTGTTTTTATGGGGATTATCAAAAGACATTGAAGAGACTTAAAGTTATGAAATCCGATAACAAGCACAAGTCAACTTGGAGTTATACGGCCTAAGCCTCATCCTAACCCAGGGCAGAGATTCATGGCCCTGAGGGATTCAAAAGTTAATTGTAGTATAATATTGGACGGATGTTTTTTTTTCTTTCACAATTTAAACGGCTTGGGCTGAAATTTCATACATGCATAACACAGCCCAGACAAACTCATAATCCCTTTACTGAATCATTTTCTAATGATTTAGTAAAGTGATTATGAAATTATCTCATCAGAAATAAACCATCAACGTCGATCGATTGCTGTCGTAACACCCTAACACTAGTAAAAAAATGGTGACTATTGTGAAATCCTACAAAGTGAAATATCTCAAAAACGGTAAATTTTTGGAGGGGCGATTCCATAGTAAAAATGATTTATTGTGTCCTACTCTATAAACTCTCACCAGATGCAATAAAAAATAACCTTGTTTACGGATAGAAGTAGTAGGTAAAACATAATAGCAGGCAGTTTAAAGACGAAACAATAACGCTGTCAGTGTAGCCCCCATGCAGCCCATAGCTGTAGGCGTTAATGTAGGCAAACAGCTGTGGAGTGCTTTGCCAACTATCTAGTTAGCAGTAAATACCTGTAAAACGCCTTTATTTAGACGTTTTAATGGACATTTATTACACATGCTGTAGTGTTACCTGGAGTAAAAGCCTAAGTAACCTACTATTTAAAGGAAGATGTTAAAAGAAAATAAAAAATAAAGTTAAAGTTTATATATTTACAAATAAAGACTTACAAAGATGGTATAGAAAAGCACTATTTTCACTTAAAGTCCACTAGGAATTTGTATAAACACTGAGATTTTTCCAATATTTATATGTACAGAAGTTTCCAGGATCTTAAGCTCCAAGGGTTTATAAAGTTATATAGCGGCTCCAAGAGATTATGTAGTTATGATACTTTTATAGTTTTACTTTTATATTTTTCTTCAATACTCTCCCAAGTATTCTGATCGGTGTTTTATTTTCAAAAAAAGCCAGGATATCAGCTTGCCACTCCTTTTATATCCTCTATTTCATTCCACAGCCGTAAATTAAATAATAGTTCGAAAGACATCCATTTTTCATCGGCCAGCGGCTGTCACTTCTATTAACAAGGAGGTTTTAGTCTCTGGAGCAGCGGTTGTAGTATGGTAAAAGTGGAGCTGATAATTCCCTTGATTATAAATGTGCAAATCTCAGAATAATTTATATTAAAGTAATAATTTAAAAATTAATTGAAAAGGAAATGAATATAAAACCTAATAACAGTTTATAAATTATCTGTGCCGAAAAGTGACATAAGCTTACATGACAATTTTTAGAGTTGACAAGTAAATATAGTTTTTCAGATACAAAATATAAACAACAATAACAATACAAAATATGAGCTAAAATTACACATGCAACGTGAGTATATTACAATGCAGATGGCTATCTCCAGGATGGCTAGTTTCTTGTCGTAAAACAATTGAATCGGTTGTTCCTTTTAAAATGGCCAGTAGCTTTACCTGAAAGTTTATAGTATTGAATTTAAAGTAAACTTTTTCACTTTAGAGAACTTCCAATGTTAAAATTATATGCTTTCTTACAAAATTCATACACTATCTTCTTCATTTTAGATCTTTTCATATTATCTGTAGTTATTTATAATCATACATACATACATAACTTCACGCCTGTATCCCGTATCCCCATATAGGCAGAACACCAGAGGTAATAAAACCATCTGATGTCACGTTTGACAAATTTGGAGGCATTATAATAGTGGAGAGAGACTATTGCAGTGACAGGAGGTCAGCCTATGGCCCACAAAAAAGCCTCCTATAACATCAAATTATATATAAATCTACTTGGGAAAATTTCATAGTAAACGCGTTTAACCTAAAGTTTCTTAGAAATTGAAAACACATAACTTAATAGAGATTTCAGGACTCAAGTAAGTTATAATAATAATATCTTCTATATATATATCTTATTAGCCCATTTATACAATCTAATAAGTCGCGTTGAATGTAAAATGAAAACGAAAATTTTGTTCACAGTAAGTAAATTTTAATAATGTTTTTAAGTTTTTGCATTGAAAATACTCAATTATTCTTAAATAAATGAAAAATGTGATAAATAAAAATTACCCGACCAGGATTCGAACAGGATTTTTTTTTTATTTATCACATTTTTCATTTATTTAAGAATAATTGAGCATTTTCAATGCAAAAACTTAAAAACATTATTAAAACATTGCAATGCTTCACCTTAACTGGGATTCACAATTTCTGTAAAGAAATTGGTCTCGGGTGGTCTTAGCTGCAAATCTATACCATAAGATGGAGCTACGTTATTAGCAATATAATGTATAACGAGGTCCCAGGTTCGAATCCTGGTCGGTAATTTAGATTTATCACATTTTTCATTTATTTAAGTAAATTTTACTCACCTGTGAAGAACCTTTACGGCGGCGTTTCAATCTATAATCGCGATCCTTGATCATAAATCGTCAATAAACTTTTTTAGTTGTTAATGTAAGATCACACTAAAATATTGAAGTCTACTTTAATTTCGCTTACTTTGAAATATATAGTAAGACTAAAAAAGTTATCATAAAGATACGTTGAAATAAATAACGTTTATTTCGTATTTATAGATTATTTATTACTATTTATTATTATTATTATTTATTATAGAGGGTTGATTTTTCGTCACCAGCCAAATTTAAAAGTTAGTTTCTTTGAAACGATATAAACGTACTGCATATTTATTTAAACGTCGCTCAGTACAAAAAAGTAGAAATATGGAACCACAAACTTTTTGAAAAATAGTCGCTGTTGATGAACAGAGCTACTACGACGCGGCATTTCCTTGATAATACTACGACGTAGTACTACAAAATGTGTGTAGTAGCGCGTAGTCTTTTTTATTTAATGGTAATTTAGAGTGACCATGCCTTGGTTATCATGTTAGCGGATAAATTAATTGCCTTGAAAAAAACATAGTCTTTTTTTTGCAAAAATCGTTTCTATAAATGATACTACATATCATGATATATATATTGTGTAAAAAAAAATTGCCCGATACCCTACCTAGTCAACCCTAGTCTACCTACTAGATCATCTAATGAGACGCTTACGTGTACTGTGTATGCTGACTTCACAAACGAGCTAGACAATTACAAAAAACAATGACGCATAAATTAAAATTCAAGAATTAATGTCAAGAAAGCACTAAAACACTAAAATGTATAGGTTAGTGTTTTTGGCATAAATAACGTTGGCATAATATCGCGTAAACAAATATATTGAAGTCTTTGATGACGATTTGTGTCATGGCGTCGTGTCTTTCTTATTAAACATCAGTTCCATTCGGATAACTTTTTTTTTATCAATTATTGGAATAAAGTAAATTTGACTGGATAACATCTTGCTTAGTGTTAAATGAAACTTCTTATTTTCAGACAATCGTTGTAGCAACAGATTTAAAAATATAAGAATTGTAGTCAAAAGTCAATTTTCTGCCCTAACTACTCGGATAAATTCGTGTGTCACGAGCGCTTGTCACAACAATTAAATACTTTTGTGTTTTCTGTTGAATATTTTTCAAATATGCTTTTATGTGTGCTTAAGCACTGTTTAAACAGTACCCGAAATACGTATAAATCCCAACAACTCACTTTTCACGAGTCAATACACCTAAAGTATCTGTTTAACAAGCAATTTGTAGTTATTTCACCAAGTCATTATGTTTTTTCGAATTGCATAGAGAAAAAAAAATATTGATTTTGGGCAGAAGAGACACTGCTAACGGATTTTGATTTTGGGTACAGTTTATTGAGGATTTCCTAAGACAAGTTAAAATGCTTAAAATTACCTTATATTTTGGTTCCGAAATTGCTTTGAACAGTTTCCAGCAAAATATCTAAACTTACCATTGTTTCCAAAAAATTGATTTTCATCATTTTGTAAAATATGTGAGCTTTTGAGAAGTAAACTGATTGTAAAATAATATCAAATTCCAATTTATTTAATATGGTTATTTTTAGTTCAATATTTTTATATTATACCCTTTTATCACAGGGTTTGGAAAATCAGCTTTTTATTTTTTTAGCTCTGGCGTACCGTTTGAAGTAGACATTGCATCCTTATCGTTACTTACAACTTAAGTGCAATGCAACGAATAACTTAATAATTAAAAAAATCCTACGTCCATAGTAAATAATTCAAAGTCAAATTTATTAGGTAGAAGACAAGAAGAATATTGCGTACTCTTTCTGGCAAATATATATACAAAACTTCATGAATATACCTTGTAGGTACTTCATGAATATTAAATAAATTCAATCCATTTTATTTGCTTTCAAATAAAACAGGTAAAAAATCTGTTTGTTGACTTCTGCAATATTAATCTATGATGATGATACGTAATTTCAATAACATGACATTCCCGAGTTTTGACATTTTGGCAGCTACAAAATTGTTCATTTAAATAGATCGCTTTAAATAGAGCGCTGTTTTTTAAATAGTGTGATTATACGTCATCGCTAGATTTAGCGCTGCAGCCGCTGCAGGGCCGAATTCAGTGCATGCCGCTCTTGTCATAAAAATGTAATACATTTTTTGTTCGAGATAGCTTCTCTATACGTAGTTCTAATATCTCAATGGATTTGAACCAGTGTCAATAAGGTACTGTTGCTTAGATCTCTGATCAGTCACAAAAAGTCGGCGACCGAAAAGAACACCATCAGTAGCCGCCTCTACTGACGGCTGGTGGCGTTTCTCTGTTGAGATGTCCAGGTGCAAGGTTGAATGCATTTGCTAGCCTTAGTATTAAATTTCTTGTGGTACCAACAAATTTTAGAGTCCTTGTTGAGTTTCTACTACGATAGCAGCTGCTTGAAAGATTTTGTGAAAAACGATTATGTGAACGGCTGTACTACTTAGTAGTAAGAGGAGCTACTCGTTTACTTAAGTTTTCGACTTGCTGCATCAAAATATCTAAAGTGGAGGATGAGGAGGGAAGAGTGCAGGAATAAACAATTTTGGGATCTAAAAATTCAATGACTTTGTCAGCTAAGTCAGCCAATTTGTCCAGGCAAACATAGGGCTGTGAAATCAAAATAGCTTGCACTGTTTGAGGTAACCGGCGCATCCAAAGTTGATGTTGGATGTTGTCATCGGATAAGGTAGGATGTTGTCATCGGATAAGGTGACACCTGCAAGAGAGCGAAGGTGTCTAAGGAATTGTGACGGTCTCCTGTCACCTAGCTCCTCTTCACTAATAAGTTGCCTGACCTGTTGCTCTTCAGACATGCATAGTCTCCTTATTAACTCTTCCTTTAACTTGCTATAACTTGGCCAGTGGCTGGAGGTTTGGTAATGATATCCTCAACTTCGATAACTAGTTTTTGATCTAGCTGTGAAACCACATAATTGAACATAGGGCTATCTGCGGTAACTCCAGAAATAGAAACTTGTGCCTCCACCTGGGCAAACCAAACTGCTGGTTTGTCTGGCCAGAAAGGAGGTAGTTTAATAGATACACTAATGTATTTCTGGTATAGAATTATTACCTTTCACTAATAATTCTTGAAATGCAGCATTTTCGGCCTTCAAACAAGCGAGTTCCCGTTGTAGATCGTTTTCGGCCATATTATAGTATGTAAGTTGTAAAAGAGCAAAATAACTAATCAGAATTGAAATAGCAGCAGTGAAAGGTAATATGGCGAAGTAAATGTGCACTCAGTAAAAAAAAAACTGTAGTATACACTGAATAAAAATTCAATTTAAGTGACACAAACACAAAACAAAGGTTTCTCGAAAATCTATGAAAATAATCCAGAAATGTGCAAAAATAATATAAATTTATAAAAATGTTGTAACGAACTTTCGAATTTGTCACCAGCAAATATCCTAAAGAATTATTTTTGTTATCAAAATTAGTTTAATAAAAATGTAAACAAATCAGTTTAATAATAGAGGTTAAACTACTAAACTCAACATGAACAACACTAAATATTTATGATAACTGTTCGGTTGATTTCGTATTCAACACTATAAACGCAATACAGCTGCTCGAATTTAGAGGGCGTCTTTGAGGGCGCGTTATTTATTTTATCTTAAAATAAATGGAAACTTTCACGATCTCATGGAATTTAAATCTTTACCGCAAACTTATTTTAGTCAAAAAGGTTCTTGCTTTATAATCAAACAATGTTGTTGCTTTCCAATATTTTGTATTAATTCATTGAAATAATCGCATGATAATGCAAACTGACATTAACCGAAAGTGCAAAGACAAACATAACATCTCTTCTATTAGAGAGTAAACTGTTACAAATATTTACATAGAGTATATAATATAAGTAGTGACATTTTCGCCACACGTCCTCGAATTTCAAAAGTGACCTACCAGTCACCCTGTATACAAATAGATAAGGCCATTTTGTTATAAGTATTGTTAGTTTGTATTTATTAACTTTTGTATCTTAATCATCTAAATAATTCTTAACGCGAACATCAAGTCCACAATTTTGACAATAAATCTGTCTTTGTACGGCACGATTGAAATTTCATCTTTTCATAAATGGTTCGTTTTTTGAGATGTTATATTAATAACCATGTTTGTTTTTAGTGATTAAATAAAATCTAACAATAGAGACTAGCACACTAAAATCTAACGCTGCTTGTCTGTCTGAAAGAAATCCCTCGTCAGCCTATGTTTACATTTTATTCTTTTAAGTATTTTTTGTATAATTTATCATTACATGAAGTCAAAAATAAAAATAATAATAATCATAAGCCATTTAAAAGTGTTGAAATTAAGTAAAATTATGTTAACAATCTAATATATAAAATTCTCGTATCACAGTTTTCGTTGCCATAGTCCTCAGAAACGGCTTGACCGATTTTGATGAAATTTTTTGTGCTTATCCGGTATCTATGAGAATCGGCCAACATCAATTTTTTTTTTATTGATATGGCAAAACAACGTATGCCGGGTCAGCTAGTATTGGTATATATGCATCGGAAATATCCATGAAATGATAAACAAGACAAAACGTCTCAGTAATATCTTATAAAACAGCTATCGGATCGGAATAGAAACTAATGTTTTGGCATTGAGCCGAAGCTGCGTTGTTGCGGAGTTATGTTCCTCATAAAAATGTCTGGAGGCTTTTTGGAAGACAGGCTCTAGTTTACAATACCGACAGACTTTAGTGCTCACATTTTAGAATTAGGATTACTTGTGAAATAGTATTTCGATACCACGCGTGGTGAATAGTTCGGTGAATACATTTTTTTTATTTTTAGATAAAAAAATTAAGGGCTATTATTTTCCATACGATTTGGATTGAAATAAATTAATGATGTTATGTGAATGTGTACTTCATTGACAAAAGTCATATGTGGGCAGGAAAACACGAAAACTTATATTAAAATTAGGTTCGAATTTCATGCTAAAGAATTAAATCTGTTTGAGATTTATCCAGATTTTACATTAGTAAGGGCCGCAATAAACACGATTCATATTTGGTAAGAGTACTTATGTCTGCCTATGCTCACAAGCTTGCGTGTTGTATTTTACTGTCTGTGAGGTGCACTTGGCGAAAATATGTACTCTCTGAATTCAACTTCACAATTAGTCAAACCTGATCAAGTGGAACTACTTTAACTCAGCACAAACACATTTTGGAAACGGAGCCGAAACCACGAATTGAAGGTCAAGTATAAAGGATGTTACGATATAGGATTAAATACAGTAAAACCGTTTTTATACCCGGCGCGGCGAACCTTGATCCCTATGACACTGACAGTAATTTTCACAAACCCTACGAAGTAACTTTTGAAGTGTGATTGAGATAATTTCTTGCAAATGTTATGAATTGTTATAATTTCAACGGAGTATCATTTTATTGGAATATAGCTACGTAAAATAAATAAATGCCATTTTTAAAAGCCTCCAATACGATTCTAATGTAACGGTGACGGCACTACAAGGTAATGTTGTGGAAATTACTGTCAGTGTCATAGAGATCAAGGTTCGCCGCGCCGGGTATAATTTAATATAACAACTTTTAAGCAGTCTTAGAAGTTGAAGTAAAATTGAAGCAGTTTTGATTTTAAATGTATTTAAAATCAGTCGAACTAGGCCGGCTTCATAAAAAACTACTTCATACTATGGTCAAACATACATACATACATAACTTCACGCCTGTATCCCTTATGGGGTAGGCAGAACACAAGAGGCTATAAAACTATCTGATGTCACGTTTGACAAATTTGGAGGCATTATAATGGTGGAGAGAGACTATTGCAGTGACGAGGGGTCAGCTTATCGCCCACAAAAAATCCTCCAATAACACCTCTGTCCCTTATCTGACTTTTATGGTATGTCCGGGAAGAGAAGCAGCTGGTACATTCTATGTTTTTACTTTGCATTTTTAGAAAGGAATTGGTTCTTCACACAACATTCTCGTAAAAGACGACAGTTGTGCAGTTTTAATGTCGTGCTTTATGAAAGGGATTGGAATCGGCATGTCTTTAACCTTGCATCATTCGAACTTCCTTTTTCTACTAACGATATTCAAATAATCGAAAACCTTTAAAATTGGGAATACTCAGTCTATTTTCTAATATATTTTGGGGACTGAAAACTGCTCGCGTCCGCAAGGTTTAGCCCTCGATGCCTTGTACGTGGTCCCTGGGTGGCGCTAAACGAGCGGTAACATCTGGTGGTAGGCTTCGGCCGCGGCTTGTCACCACCCACTAGACAAAACCATGCCGCCAAGTGACTTAGTCGCGTTCCGGTATGATGTTTAGTGTAGCCATTTAGGAGGGTAGGTCTGAGTAATCGTGCTGCATTGGAGAACTGTTTTCAACTCGTAGGATAGTGACTCACCGGGTAACTCGTTTTGGAGGGTAGCGGGATCCGAAGCACGGTGCACCGCTGGCCGACCGCAGGTAGTAGGGGGCCCAAGTAGCATGCCAGCCACATGCGAAAGGCTGCCCCGCCACCTCGCGTAAAATCCCGGGAGGCTCCATCGTGCCGGTTGGCGACCGGTTGGAGAGGACCCGATGGCGACCTCGGGGGGGTTCGGGCGTCCCCGCAGTCTCCAGGCGAGTTCCCCAATGGTGCGTTGTTCCCTACGAGTTGCTTGGTTCCATTTGCAGCGCTTCACTCAACTTCTATTCTCCTCCCTATTCACTCCACTACCAATCTACAATGAAAGGTCCTAAAAAGAGTAAGGTTCAACAGCGGTTGCACTTCCTCTCCCTCAAAGTGCACTTCTGTAACATCCGTGGAGTGCACTCCAATCTGAATGATGTCCACCACCATCTTGAGACGGAGAGACCACACCTACTCTTTCTAACGGAGACGCAGATCTGCGATCCGTCAGACTCGGCATACCTTGGTTACCCAGGCTATATCCTGGAGTCTCTATTCCGCCCGCACGCCGGGGTGTGCATGTATGCCAGTGACGCGATCTGTTATCAGCGTCTCCGTTACTTGGAAGTGCCGGACCTTTCAGTCATGTGGGTTCACATAGATACTGGCCTAGACCAAGTGGTTTACGCCTGTATCTATCGTTCACATAGCGGAGATCGGGAGACAACGAGGCTTATGGAATACCTTGGCAATACAGCAGATAAGATTCAGCAACGTTTTCCCATGGCGCAGTTGGTGTTTCTGGGGGATTTTAATGCTCACCACGGGCAGTGGTTATACCCGTATCAGGACACTGACCATGCTGGAAGAGAGGCTTTTAAGTTTTCGCTGACTTATGGTCTCTCACAGCTTGTTAACGAGCCTACGCGCATCCCCGACGTTGCTGGCCACACTGCGTATTGCTTGGACCTTCTGCTGACAACTGATCCTGACAGATACTCGGTGTCCGTCACTGCACCTTTAGGGACATCCGATCACTGTATGGTGAAATCTGTATCGCTGTACTCGCCACCTGACACCCGCCCAAAAGGCTCCAGGCGAGTATGGCGTTACAAGTCAGCAGATTGGGATGAAATGCGACATTTTTTCGCATCTTATCCATGGCGGCAAACTTGTTTTACATCAACCGATCCATCGTGCTGCGCTGATGCTGTCTCAAGTGTGATAGTTCAAGCAATGGAGTACTACATTCCCCACGCTGACCTATCCCTTGAAACCAAAGCTTGCCCATGGTTTAATAGTGCTTGCCTTACCGCTGAAAAGCGAAAGCGGGAAGCATACAAAGCCTGGGCAAATGCTCGCAGAAGCAAAGCCCTGGATTCGCATGAACTTAAGAAAAGATACAATGCTGCCGCCAAGTCCTGCAAAAAGGTGATCAAAAGAGCTCGTTTTGCCCACATAGGCCGTATCGGAGACAGAATAGCAGCATACCCTTCGGGAAGCAAAGCTTTCTGGTCCCTTGCCAAGTCGGTCGAAACGAACTTTTGTCGCCCGTCGCTGCCTCCACTGAGGAAACCCGATGGTTCTCTGGCCCATGCTGCTAAGGAGAAAGCAGATTTATTTGCTAGTATCTTCGCGGAAAATTCTCGTCTAGATTGCCAAGGAAAAATCCCACCTCAATTACCTCAGTTCGGACCTACAATGGGTACCGTTCACATTCGCCAAAAGGAGGTTCTTAAATGCTTGCTGCACCTAGACGAGAACAAAGCTAGTGGTCCAGACGGTATTCCTGCAGTGGTCCTAAAACGCTGCGCAGCTGAATTGTCTCCCGTTTTGACGCGCCTCTATCGACTTTCATTGGAATCGGGTAAGGTCCCCAAGTCCTGGAAGCTTGCTAACGTACAGCCAATACCGAAGAAGGGAAGCCGTGCCGATCCTGTCAACTATCGACCAATTTCAATCACCTCCATACTTTGCAAAGTCATGGAACGTGTATTGAATAATCGACTCCTGGCATACCTCGAGACCAACGAGCTCCTAAGCGATAGCCAATATGGTTTCCGCAACGGACGCTCGACCGGCGATCTTCTCGTGTATGCCACTCACTTATGAAGTGAGGCCTTGGAGGGTCATGGTGAAGCAATAGCTGTATCCTTAGACATCTCCAAGGCCTTTGACAGGGTCTGGCACGATGGTCTCTTAAGCAAGCTTCCAGCATATGGCATACCAACCGGGCTCTGCGACTGGATATCTGATTTTCTGAGGGAACGGTCGATTCGAGTAGTCTTAGACGGCTACTCCTCTGACCTAATGGCAATTAATGCCGGGGTACCTCAGGGATCTGTTCTCTCTGCAACTTTATTCTTGCTGCACATTAATGACCTCCTAACACCAGGCATTATTGGATATGCTGATGACAGCACTGTTGTTGAGAGATATATATCCAATGCGCGAACGAGCGCCCATGAAATCCAGGATTTGAGAGAGTCTATGATTGAGCGCGTTGATTCGACCTTGCGGAATGTGTCCGATTGGGGCGAATCTAACCTGGTCAAATTCAACGCGTCCAAAACTCAGGCGTGTCTATTCTCCGCAAAAAAGAGCACCTTCACATTTACGCCCACTTTCCAAAATGTATCTGTCCCCATCACTGACCATCTAGGGCTTTTAGGCGTAACTGTAACATCCGGTTTAAACTTCGGTCAACAAATTGAGTCTATGGCAAAAACGGCTTCCAAAAAATTGGGTATCATCTCGAAGGTCCGGCGGTACTTCAGCTCTGAACGGCTGCTCAACTTATACACAGCCCAAGTGAGGTCGTGCATGGAGTACTGTAGTCACCTTTGGGATGGTTCTGCAAAATACCAGCTCGAAGCGCTAGACTCCGTTGACCGAAGAGCCCGTAAATTAATTAACGACGTCGACCTTACAACCAAAAAACTGCAGACCTTAGAGCATCGTCGTAAGGTTGCGTGTTTAACCGTGTACTACAGGATACATTTTGGTGAGTGCGCCAGTGCTCTGTTTGAACAAATTGAACCCTCACCCTTTTACCATCGGACTACTAGACGCAGACAGAACTTCCATCCGTATGTGGTAGATATTCCGAAAAGTCGAACTAAGCGCTTTGACAGTTCCTTTTTGATACGGGTCGCCAAGGTTTGGAATGAACTGCCTGCGTCTATTTTCCCTGACCAGTATAGTCCTAGTACTTTTAAGCGTCGAGTGAATAGGTTTCTCGTGGATGGACGTGTAACACCTTAGTCTTCATGTTCACTTAACATCAGGTGGCATGGAAGACAAACGTCCCATCCATAATTCATTAAAAAAATATATATATTATTATTCAAGTCAAAAAATATCAATAAGAACCTACTGTTGCCTTAGCTAGATTATGTTATTATTATTTTTACCTAAAGCTATACGCCTTTCGGCGGAGAGACCCGACAATTTGACCAGTCGGTCGGAGATCAGGGCAAGAGGGACAGAAACCTATTATTATTATTAATTTTACCTCAGAATACTTTAAAAAAAATGTTTACCGCTTGAAAAGTATTTTCTTCGAGTATATTCCGAGAAACCATACATTTTTATAAATCTAAAAAATCACGAACCAAATTAATAAGTTAAAGCAACCTACTTGATTGACTAGGTACCGCGCGTGTACCGATCGATCCACGGAACTAGTAACTTAGTTATAACTTAAAGGTTGCTTGTAATATCGGGTCCCAGGGGAAAGAGGCGGCGGGGAGGGGCTGCTAACTTGAAGTTAAGATAACTTGATTCTAGGAAGAGATGGGCTTGCTCGTTGTAATTTTAACATGGTTTTATGTAATTGGATTTATCGTGAAAATATCCGAGAAGTTTTTAATATTTTTAATGGTAGGATCAACAAAACTGGGCTGAAACTGTTGTTTTTTCATTTTTTCACTGCTGATCAATCTGAAACTTTTTCATGTTTTGGATGTATAGTGTTATTAATGGCACTAGGATTTAGTATATAATATCCTTTTGTCGATTAGGCAATGCTAGTTCCACCAGGTTTCACCAAAGAAGGCCTCTGTGGCTCAGTGGTACAATGGTGCGTACAGATTGCTGTAATGGAACTTGTAATGTAACATTCTGCGCACCACACTTTCAAATATGCAACGTGCTCAGAATGTAACATTACTAGTTACATTAGGTACTAGCAATCTGTACGCACCATAAGACGCTACTACACAGATCGTGAGGTCGCGGTTTCGAACCCCTTAAGGAACAAGAAAAATAAA
Organism: Stenoptilia bipunctidactyla; assembly: GCA_944452665.1. Taxonomy (NCBI): domain Eukaryota; kingdom Metazoa; phylum Arthropoda; class Insecta; order Lepidoptera; family Pterophoridae; genus Stenoptilia; species Stenoptilia bipunctidactyla. The sequence continues at coordinate 4,924,105 of OX101736.1, forward strand.
GTTCGAAACATTCTATATATGTATTTATATTCTAGGGTCCCCTCTAGTTCGCTACGTGGTATCTTATATCACTTACACAGCTTTGCTTAGCTTGGGGCCATGTAGTTGGTGTGATTGTGTAGTGTTTTTTTTTTCTTTTTCTAGCATAAATAATAATAATTAATACATTACCCAAACTGACACAAGAACTACGTAGCCCTAAAGAGAGATTACTTTTTATATTAATGGACGTGTAACACCATAGTCTTCATGCGCACTTTCCATCAGGTGGCATGGAAGACAAAGGTCCTATCCTTACAATATAAAAAAAAAATTGGCCCGGCTGGAATTCGAAACCAGGGCTTCTCAAGCCGTAGTTAAACCCTCTATTGTGATACGACGGCCGTACTGAACTGAATACTATGAAATACTAACATAACATAACCAAAGTGTTCAAAGTGTTCTTTTCCTGCGTGTTCCAACTTTGTGGTCTAATTCGCTCTTAGGCGGATTATTTTAACTAACATTCTGTCCTGATAGGTAGATAGGTACTTCAGTGTTTTCCTGGGAACGAAAACCATTCAAAGTTTATCTAACCAGGTTGCCTCTTTAGTTAGAACGCAGTATATTTCGTCTATAATACAAATAAGCGAATCGTACGTAAATAATTTATATGAAGTATAAATCTAAGATATATAACTGCATTGTTTTGATTGCATGCACTATTTTGGATATAAGTTATTTTGTGCTGCGAGTCTAATCTATACTAATATATAAAGCAAGAGTTTATTTTTTTGTTTGTTTGAACGCGCTAATCTCAGAAACTACAAGTGGGATTTAAAAAATTCTTTTTGCATTTGATAGCTCAACTCTTGAGGAAGGTCATAAGCTATATTTTATCCCAAAATTCCCACGGAATCAAAAGTTACGCGGGTAAAACCGCGCGTGGTGGTTAGTCCTTTATAATCCGTTAATCGAATAGGATTAATAATTTGAGAAATATCTGTATTACCGTTTTTGAATAAAATATCACCCCTCTTTTAGGGTTATAATCTTACTTACAGCCACAAATCAGAAAGATAGTTACACTATTAGATAGACCTCTTCCAAACAAAGAATACAAGACACATCTTTTGATTGGCCAGCGGAAAACTGAAGGTGGCATTTCTGAAGAGTGAAGGTATTTTGTTTCAGCTCATTTTCATCAATCATCATATCATCAATCAGTTGATTGATATATATTTTTAAAGCACAGAAACCGCAAAAATACTGCCTCTGGACTTTTACCCATTTTTACAGTCTTCAAAACAACAAACTTAAGTAAAACTGGAGGGAAGCAAAAAACAAGTTTTTATTTACTTATTTATTATTCCTATACCTTAAACAACAAACATAAGTAGACTTTTTTGTGGAGTTATCAATGCAGGAGTCTTGTTTTCTTCTCTTTATAGAATTGAATTTAATAATAATCTCGTTACTTCATAGTTCAAATATTCCAGTAGCTGTTAAATTTCGCTGTATTGAATCTCTTCGCAGCAAAAATATTCTCAAAACATTTAGTGATTTCAATAACCCCAAATTCTAAAAAATAAATGAATACATAGTAAGCTTTCAACTAAAATACCAGCATGACTAAATCATATGATAGGAATAATAGGTATGATAATAAAAAATATTATTTTAAATACGTATGACGGAAATAAAGTTTGTATGTTAGTCAATGTTTTAGCTGTTTTAGCCAATCAATGTCGATAAATTAAAATTAGTACTTTAAATTATAGCTGTATATGAATTTGAAAAGGAAACGACTTTTTCCATTTTAGTAGGTTTAATAGAAATTTGGTACTGATGCTTTTAATAAGTTATGTCCTTTTAAAAATAAATTTACTTTTAAAACAAACACGTAGATAAAAATATAGTAAGCAAAATACGTAAAACATAACAAGATTCGTTTTACTTTATTTGTATTTTATCTGATTAATTTAGTTCACGGAACATGATGCTGAAACAAATAAAAATCAATACAGGCCAAATACAGGCTGTATGGAAATATATTTTTCAACACACTTGCTCGTAAAGTAAGCCTTATTCTATTGAATTTAGAACTATAAACTGGGCTATAAGTCACGCGTGCATAATATATTATGCCCTAGTGCATAATATAATGAATCCTACAAAGTTGAATTGTACCTTTGTGCAAATTAAATGCGAGTAAACAGAGCATATTTTATTGATCCGGGTTATACATTAATTTTTTTCAGAAACAACAAAGAGGTTTTATACCACTTCAAATCCATATACATTTTTAAATGTTTACGCCTTATATTAGTTAATCAAAATTGTATATCAAACAAATTATTCACAATTTACAATAATTTGTTACAAAATATTAAAATATTTGGATTTACCACTCCAAATTAAATATTTTCATGTAAAATAGGCTGTATATGCTATACAGCCATTGACACATTTGGCGGAAAAAAAACCTACGCGCATGCGCGAAGTTCGGCGCCATTTTTCAATCACAATTCACAGCTTTGTTATCAAGTGTGTTTGTTATTTTATGATCACGTATGTCTGTCTTTTACTCACAAGTGTGTTGAAAAACGTCGTATGTAACTCGTGAGCGTTGCTAATTACAGTCTCGGCTCATTATTAAGCCCTCGCCTGCGGCTCGAGCTCAAATCACAGCCTCGACTGTAATTAGCAACTTCGCTCACTTGTTACATAATATACTATTACCTAATACAATGAGAAAATTTCAACGAACGTCAAAAAAATTGTGTCAAGAAAACTTCGAAACATTTTCTGTTTGTCTAATAAATTCTGTTCATTCATTTCTACCCGCGCTTACAGCTTAAATAAGGAGTCAGGGATTACATTATTTTAGATTAGAGATTTAGATGTAGTATTATTAAAAATATGCCCCATATAGCCCACTCCAACAATGTAAATTTACAATACAGTAATTTAAGTAGTATAATAAATAAACAACATGAGAGTGTATTTATTCCGAAAAAAGTCTCTCCAAACAATTGTAAATCCTTCAGTGATTGGGCTACCACAGGTATACATATAAGTAGAAAGCACCTATATGATCTCTATCATGAGAAATCATATAACAAAAGTGAAAGTTTTTGCAACTACGTTAGAATTTACTCAAAATTATTTAAAAGAGTATGTGCCGCAGCCAAATCTATATATCTAAGTAATAAGATAAAAAATAGTTCTAATAAGACTAAAACAACATGGAACATAATAAATAAGGAAACTGGAAAAGTTAAGGATCGCAATACTGAGTTTAAACTTGTAATTGACAATAAAACCATGAATGTAGATGAAAATGTTGCCTCAGCATTCGAAAATTGTTTTGCTGACATTCCAGTTTCAACTACTAAATTGTTAAATTCTTCACCTGTGGTGGCTGAATCATTGCTGAAAAATCATGTAAGTGAGTGCAAGGAGTCTTTCAAGTTCCAATCCATAGACACCGGGGACATTTTTAAAACATTTAAGACAATTGATGTTAAAAAGACAACTGATTTGTGGGGCATATCTGTTGAAATCTTAAGTTCTATCATAGATGTAATAGCTCCTTGCCTTGTTGAAATATTTAACAACTGTATTATAAGTGGGGAGTTTCCTGATTTAATGAAGCATAGTAAGGTTATTCCCTTATTTAAATCGGGTAGCTCTACGGACCCTACTAATTTTAGACCAATTTCGATTTTACCAACATGTAGCTAAATTTATGAAAAAATTATTCTCAACCAGCTATTAGCTCACTTCACAAAAAACAATTTACTTCATAACAAACAATTTGGATTCACAAGGGGTCGTTCGACAACTGATGCTGGTGTTGAACTGTTTGAAGTAATAGCTGGTGCCTGGGAGGGGTCACAGGATGCTCTAGGTGTATTTTGTGACCTATCCAAGGCATTTGACTGTGTTCAGCATGACACTCTCATCAGGAAACTCCACCACTACGGCATCAAAGGCACTGACCTCGGACTTTTGAATTCTTACCTGAGTGATAGAATCCAGAAGGTTGAGGTTAACCGGAAAAGGTCAGCTGGGTCGGTTGTGAGAATGGGAGTGCCTCAAGGTTCAATTCTGGGCCCATTTTTATTTTTAGTCTATATAAATGATCTACCCTATATGGTAGGCAATAATCACGATATTGTATTGTTTGCTGATGACACATCATTAATTTTTAAAATGATAAGGCAGAAAACCAACTACGACGATGTAAACAATGCTCTCTCTAATGTAGTACAGTGGTTTAATGTAAATAATCTAGCTTTCAATGATAAAAAAACTAAATGTATAAAATTCTCCGCACCAAATGTAAAACAAGTTGAGTCTGATCTGCGGCTTAATGGGAACAGGTTGAATCTAGTAGATAACACTGTTTTTCTTGGAATTACCTTAGATTCTAAATTGCAATGGGGCGCCCATATCTCACAGCTAGCGAGTAGACTTAGTTCTGCAGCGTTCGCGGTAAAGAAAATTCGCTCATTGACTGATGTTAAGACGGCGAAGCTGGTTTATTTTAGTTATTTTCATAGTATAATGTCCTACGGCATCCTACTTTGGGGCAATGCCGCAGACATTGACACGATATTTACACTGCAGAAAAGGGCTATTCGTGGAATGTATAAACTTGGAAGTAGAGAATCTCTAAGAGAAAAGTTTAAAGAGATTGGTATCTTGACCTTTGCATCACAATATATATATGAAAACATTATGTATATTTATAAGAATAGTAGTAAATTTAAAACCATGAAAGATAAGCATGATAAAAATTATTCTGTAATGACAAGGAACGACCATAAATTAGCGTTTCCCAAATTAAGGCTGGCTAAAAGCACCAAATCATTTATGGGAATGTCAATACGTATTTATAATAAAATACCACAGTCAATTCAATCTCTAACGTTTAATAAATTTAAAAGAACTATCAAAGAAACATTATGCAAAAAAGGCTACTATAAACTCCAAGATTATTTAGATGACAAAAGAGCGTGGGATTGATGTCTCCACAGGTTATTTCCAAATATTAAACATTAATCACTATGTAAGCAGCTTGGCTGCGACATGATATTGGCAAGCACGAATAGCTGTCTTCTGTTTGTTTGTTCATGTCATAGCAGAGCTGTATTTCTGCCAAATTGTACCTATAATAAGCACTTTTTACAAAAGAGTGCCGAGAGTTTTTTTTCCGCCGGCTTTTTTCCTCTCGGTCTACCTAGGGTTCTACTTTCATTTCGTTTTTTAAAGCCGAAGAAGAAGTAGTAGTAGACATCACCAAGACATTGGTGGATAATGGGCGATCATTATCTTTATAAGCTGAGAGACGCACACTTCTCGACGGAGGCCTTCCCCTGGATTCTTCATGTCGTCCGGACCCGCGCCGCCCTCATCCAGCATTTGACGTTCGTAAAGTGTATAAAATTACCTACTACGAATAAAAAGTTTTCATTTCATTTCATTTCATTTCATTTCATTTCATTTCATTACATACTATATGAAAACGAGAAGAATAGTTTCATATCATTATTTTTTTGTTATTAATTTTATATTGTTTGGAAATAAAATGATATAAAACTTAATGAGAAACGAATTGTTGATATTAGATTTTACATTATTATATTTGCGTTGTGACATAGTGCGGGAGACAGTTGCATAAATGACGTTAAATCTGTCAGTTCCACTTAGATTTTAGAGTTCAATTAGATTTTATTTGTTGCCTAGAACATTCCGATTAGGTTTAATTTAATTGACCACAGTTATTAATGATTTAATACATTATGAATATATTACAGCTGATATTCGAAGATGTAATTTGTAAATCAAGACAACTTTAAGGAGTTAAACGATACGTTTCTGATACTGTCATCTACGCCATGCTACAGCGCAAATATCTGTTATTAATATGAGAGCTTTCATGTTAAAAATATGTCACTTACTTTACAAAATCTAAATTTTATTTATTTTATTTATTTATTTATTTATTTATTTTTGCACGAATACAGGTATAATGAGGTGTTATAGAGAAATATTGGTCTAAGCCATATTCTGCCTTGACAGCGTGTAGGTACAATATAAGAATATAATTAAGGCGTTCAATTACAATTACAAATTATATATAATTAATTACATTTATATATTACATTTTTATTGCATGTCATTTTCATTAAAATATTCCGATGTCAAATAATATGCTTTATCACATAAAAAATTCCTTAGATTAATTTTTAATTTGTCATAATTGTTTATTTTTTTTAAAGAAATTGGTAGCTTATTATATATACGTGGGGCCATCCCAAAAAAGCTCTCCGAATACAGGGTAGTTGCGCGTGGTTGGGCTCGAAGAACAACATTCCGTTTTGTTTTTAATTTTTCAAATATTACGAAATTTTTTTTAATGAACAAAACAGTTTCCAATATATAAAGACATGGAAACGTCAAAATACCAAACTTCCTAAAATACGGTTTGCACGAATCTGTGGCTTTTAGGTTATAAATAGCCCTGATGCAACGCTTCTGAGCTTTGAAAACGTTTCCCTTATCTGTGGAATTCCCCCAGAAAATTATTCCATAACGTAGAAGAGATTCGACATATGCATAGTATGCTGATAAAACTGCCGTTTCATTAACAATTGCCGCTAGTTTTCGTAAAGCGTATGAAGAAGTACAGAGTCTATTGCAGACACTTTCTAAATGACTTTTCCAGTTCAAATTGGCATCCACGATTATGCCTAAAAATCTTGTCAATTTAACCTCTTTAATTTCATGTCCATAGCAGTCTAGATCAAATATATTCATGTTCTTTTTTCTGTTATAAAAATTTAAAATATTAGTCTTATTTAGATTAATCATCAAATTACTAGTCCCTAACCATTGCATTATATTTTCCAAATTATTTTTTATGTCAAGTTTTAATGAATTTATATCACTATTGCTGCATATCAATGTGCTGTCATCTGCAAATAGCACCATTGGTTGTGATGAAATATTTGGCAAGTCATTAATATAAACTATAAACAATAAAGGACCTAATATGCTACCTTGTGGAACACCTTGTTTAACCTGTCTATATTTTGAAATATAACTTATTTCCGTGAGAGATTTCATACATATTCTATTAATTTGGGTAGCTTGCATCCTGTTTTCGAGATAGGACTTTAAGAGTTCTAATGCTACTCCTCTAACTCCATAGGCATTGAGTTTTTGAATTAAAATGTCGTGATTAACGTAATCAAATGCCTTTGTCAGGTCCATAAATAAAGCACATACAGGAACCTTACTATCTACCTTAGATATAACATTTTTTAAGAAATTATACAAGGCCAAATTAATTCCCATGTTTTTTCGAAATCCTACCTGTTCTTTAGCTAATATTGCATTTTTCTCAAGGAAGTCATTAAGGGCATTATACAAAACTCTTTCAAATATTTTTGAAAAAACAGGAATCAATGCTACTGGTCTATAATTAGCCATACAATTTCTTTCTAATTTTTTAAATAGTGGTTTTATGATCGTAATTTTTAATTTTTCTGGATAGACACCATATTCAATACAGACATTGATAATGTGACTTAGTACTGGTGCTATATAATTTGCCACTTCTTTAATAATATTTGTTCCTATATCGTCATATCCAGTACTATTTGTATTTTTGAGGTTTTTAATTATGTTTAAAATTTGATCGGAGGTAGTTGGTCTTATAAATATAGATTTAGGGTTACTGGTTATATTAATATTGTCAAACTTACTTCTATCATTATTTTGTACCTGGTCGATAAAAAAATTGTTAAATGATTCAACTATGTCAGAAGGATCTGTCATTGTTACCCCACCGTCTATTATTTGGTCAATATAATGTTTCGGTCGATTATTTTTGTGTTCATTGATTAATCTCCATGTCGTTTTCATTTTATTTTTCGAATTTTCAATAAGATAATTGTTTTGGGCTCTTTGCGTTAGTTTAATTATTTTTTTTAGTCGTTTAGTGTATAATTGTAACTCAGTTTTATTTGCTGGGGTTGGGTTTTGTCTAAATTTCCATAATAAATATCGTTTATTTTTTGAACATTGCATGATTCCTTTTGAGATCCATTTAGGCCTTTGGTTATTATTGATTTTTACTCGAATCAAGGGAAAATACAATTCATAGAAGAGCTTGAATATATCATAGAAATAATTGAATGCTTCATTGGGGTCGTCGGCGGAATAAATTTCTGTAAATCTAAGCGCTTTCATATACTGTTGGAATTTTTTTATATGTTCTTTATTAAAGTCTCGCCTAAGGACAAAAAAGTGAGGAGTTGTAAGAACACCTTTTATAGGACATTCGAGTAACTGTCCAGTGTGATCTGACAAAGCAAAGTCCAAAACACTAGTCTGACAGCCTCTTAAATCGTGAGCAAAGTTGTCCAGACAAGTTGACTAGACAATCTCGTAGGCTCCCTTATAGCAAATTTAAGATTATAACTTTTTATTAATTGTTCAAATTCAATTGTATTTTTATTATTTACTAAAATGTCGATATTAAAATCACCACAAATTTTTTTTTTTTTTTAAAACATAATTTATTTAATATATTATCGATGCTATAAAGGAAAGTTTTAACATACTCTTGTTTCAACTTAGGAGGTCTATAGACACAGACAAGGATAAGTTTTTGATTTATAAACTGTACTGCTGAATATTCAACTATGCTAGGAATACTAAGATCTTCAATTTCTTTTAAGGTCTTATATTTTATATTATTTCGCACTAAGATACAAGAGCCTCCGTGTCTCTTACTTCGTGAAAAGTTAGAAGCCAAACTGAAATTCGGTATATTTAACAGAGTCGTATCTGATTTTATCATATTATGTTCTGTAATGCAAACCACATCAACCCTTTTGTTTTTTTTCTTTAACTCAGTAAGCGCGACAGTTAATAAGTTTGATTTTTCCAATAGCCCGTTTATGTTTTGATGTATAATATTTATACCTTTAGTCACGAAAATTACTATTTGAATGTTTTTCTTTACTATAGTCATTGCTACAATGAGCTAACTCTTCCTCAACCATACTAGAACTAACAAGATTTATTTCTGTTTGTGTAGATTTTTCATTAGTTACTTTCTTTAATTTCATTGAATTAATTTTAATCACGTAATTTTGAAAGTTTTTGGAATATTCAATATGTAGTATGTCTTTTAAAATGTTTCTACACACAAAACGAGGAAAGCTTCGTTGGTAGGGCCTTTGTTCACAATAATCCATATTAACAAATGTCACATTTTTATATCTATTACATAAAAGTTTTAAATCATGATTAAGTTTTTGTTCATTTAAGCTTTTATTAAAAGGTATTGCAGAGACCAAAACATTTGTATTTTTAACAGTCTCCAGCCATATATTGAATCGCATTTGGAGTTCGTATGGGTTAACGTCATTTATGCCTCCCAGGACGATCACATAATCGCCTTCATTTAAGCTTAGAATCATCTTTTTTTCGGCTTCTGTTACCTTGCAAAGTTGAGCTCCAGGTTTCCAAAAACACGAAACTGTGTACTTAGGCCCTAAAAGATTTTGTAGAATGGGTTGTACATTTTTGCCTTGCTGATCCGCTAGTATAACTACTTTTCTGTTTTTTTCCGGACTGTATTGTTTATCTTTTACAGTTACGTTGGGTTCAGCACTCATCACCTTGTGAGTAGTTGTATTACAGGTTTTGTTTTCATTACTGGTTTTTCAGAAAACAGGTTTTCTATGTTGTCTTTAGGAGGAAACGATGTATGACGTTTTGGTGTAGAACAGCATGAAGATATTTTTTTGTTAGCTTTGACTTTGACTTTCATTTTCGGTGTAAAACTTTTGTTCAGAGTTGTTTTTGGTCTAGCTTTCGGGGATAGGCAGTCACTTGAAATATTTATTTTTTTATACAATTCTATAAGTTTGTAGCATTTTTCTAATTCATTTTGGAGTCTTTTATTTTCTATTGTCAAATTTTCAATTTCCTTATTTGCGCTATTAAGCTCAAGAGTTAACTTTTCATTTTTCTCTTGTGCTTCACATACATTAACACTATCGTCGTATAATGTCGCATCTGGCAAACTCATGGTTGTGGTTTCAAAAAGAACTGAATTATTTATTGTTACATCTTCAAGTGATTCCACCCTAATCAATTTTCTAAAAGTGATATTATTTTTATCCATGGCTACTAGTTTTAAAATACTAAATAAGATATTGAATAAGCAAATAAATTAAATCCTTAAAAATTTATCTAGTGTCAAATTTTCATATAAACGAATACATTAAATCCTACTCAAATAAATTAAATACAAAATAAATCTCAATGTCTAGTTATCACATAAACAAATAAATTAAATCCTTAAAAATCAATCTCAATCTCAAATAATAATATACATAGATTAAATTAAATAATTGAAAATAAATGTCAATGTCCAATTATCAGATAAACAAATAAATTTAATATTTAAAAAAATCTAAATTTAACCTACTATAAGGTGTCAGTACAATAGGATAATCAATAAATACAATATTTACAAATCTTACTCTCACATAAAATCAATTAAATTTAGAGTTATTATACCTAATTACTAATCTTATCTTTTTTTTTTTTTTAATCAGAAGTAATTTCAGTCTGTAACTATTTTTACCAAGTAAAAAATATCAACAGCTAAAAACTAATTCAGAAAAGATATATATATATATTAATCAGTTTGATTTCATGCAATACATTGTCATGAAGTTTTCAAATTCACTCACAGTTACATTCACTACATTTAAAATATTACAAATTAGTCAGATGTGTTATTATCTTAGTTAAAAACTTATACAAAAATGTTACGGATTGCAAATTCAACTAGCGCTGTACAAATTTATTAGAAAAAAAATCTTTTTAGTTTAACTACTGTAATATTATTAACAATTTATGTTTATAAAACCAAAGTTTAATATTATATTTTGTCTTTAAATTAAAAATGCATAATTATGGTATTATAATAAAAAGAGTCAATAATCAGTAGTCGTAAAATAAAAATGAATAGAAATAATGAAAATAAAAATAAAAATAAAATAAAAATAATAATAAAGTTTAATTATGGCCGCGGCGCAGGATTCGAACTCGCGTTACAATATTAGTGAATCAGTTTATTCTCACAAATATTCGTTACGCTATCTCTCTTGCGTTCGTGCGGGTTGTATAGTGTTCTTTCTTTTCTACCGCCACTGTGTTCACAAATATCACTTGCAGCTTTAATTTGTTAATTTATCACAGATATTTTCGAAGATTATTTATTTTTCACTTTAATTATTTATTGTATCTCAATAAGTTAGGAGATTATTCAAAGTTATTACGGTTTTTTGTATATTTTGACTGGTTTTATGGCACTTTGTTTTTGCAATTTGTTTTTCCACTTTAGTACACTTCACAGTTTCACTAACAATTACACAGCTTAATCATGAATATTTCGAAGTAATAGTGAAATAAAAACATTGGATTTTGCACTTTGACTATTTTTTATGAATTTAGATACACAGGTGATATGTTTACTTTAGCGAGTGGCGCCATCTATCTAGCTATCTATCGCCATTTATCAAGCAGTCTTTTATAAAGATGTCGACATCACTGTAACGATGTTTAATAGGAAAGCCACATCACATCAGTTCATCGGGTCGTAAAATGAGGCCTCTTTGATGTAACCTGGTTTGAACAGTGCTTACGTGAAATGTACCTTATACTTCACTGGCTATAGTTGGATTTGGTGTTTCAAGCTTTAGAAGAAACTTACAAATTACAATTCAAGATTAATGAGTTGCTTGTTCATCGGAAGTACTTTATTAATTCATATGAAACTGTAAAAGGTTATAACTTACTAGACACCGCGCTTGGTTTTACCCGCGTAACTTTTGATCCCGTAAGAATTTCGGGATAAAATATAGCTTATAACCTTCCTCAAGAGTTGGGCTATCAAATGCAAATGCAAGAATTTTTCAAATCCTACTTGTAGTTTCTGAGCGTTCAAACAAACAAACAAACAAACAAACAAAAAAACAAACTCTTAAGCTTTATATATTAGTATATGGCCATATCATATTTCATAAAAAATCATATTTTCTTCGATGACTAAGACACGTTTGATCTTCGTCTCACCTGATTTTAAGTGATAATAGCACAACTGGTGTAGGAAGGTACTGACTCTTCATAGGACATTACCGAAGCATTGTTAAAGAATTGAAAAATGTACTAAATAAAATCACCCGACCAGGACTGGAACCTGGGACTCTCGCTTGCCGGACGTGTTGGGGGTACTCTACCAACTGAGCTACCGGGCCCTGCCCACATGCCATCGAAATTACTTAGAATGTTATTTTTATTAGAACGGTATTTTGCTAACTCTAGCTCCATCTAGCGGTATTGCTTTGAGCCGTCTACCCGAGATCAATTTCTTTGCAGAAATTATAAGTCTATTTTTCAATTTTTGTATGAAAGAAAAAAAAAATTGCTTTCATACAAAAATTTAAAATAAATGACGAATTTTTCTTTTTTTAATATTTTTTCTGTAATCCTTATACCTCACCTCCGTGAAGATATAGGGTAGGCGGAACACCCTGTATATTTTTTTTTCGATCATCGACGCAGCTACGTTTAAGCCCATATTGGTTTTTACAGCATTGTTATAAGGAAAAACTGTAAACTTATTGTGAATAAAGACTGAAAGAAAGAAAGAAAATTTTAAGTAGTTGGTTTGATTGTCCGGTGATGTTATTTATCTATTTATATTATTACTTCTGGGCCGCTTTTATTTGGCGGCAAACTTTATATGAAGAGTGGTTGCTGTACAGGGTGACTGGTGACAAATTTTAGATACTGATGGAGAGCACTCTGAATTCAATTCTGATCATGATTATGCTATAAAAGTACTATTTATTTTTTCACCAGAAATCCCTTTTAATAAATAAAGAGAGCTAAAGAGAGCACAGCAGTGTTCCCGCCACACGCAAACCACAACCCGCTTAGCTTATTGCATTACGCTTGTGTAACCATGCGTTGCGTAATGAATTCTCTAACTTTCGGTTAAGTTTACTCCGTCAATAATTTGTGTTTATTTTTATTTATTTTTTCTCTTCATGTATGATCTGAAACTATCACGTCTTTTACGACACTATTATCCAAGAGTTGTAGCGCTGTTTTAAGTTAACCCTGTAGCTGTGTAGTAGATATCCTCTAAATAATAAATAAAATCCCCAGACAATCATACCAACTACATGGCCCCAAAGTAAGCATAGCTTGTGTTATGGGTCATAATTTGAACAAATATAGTGTGACGAGATTGTGATTTTTTACGTAATGATAAGTAGGTACCTACTTACAATATCCGGAAATCAACAGAAACAAATACAATTTTTTTGTTGTTGATAAACCAATCGTTAATTTTGACATTTTTTAGAAATTAAATCATCATTTACATTTACTAAACCTAGCTCTTTAAAAAACCTTCAAGAGTGGTATATAAATTAAATAAATAAATATCCTGGATAGTCGTAGGAGATAATGGGGTGATATACGTTTTCGCCAACACGTTTTCAGAATACTAAAAATGTTTTAGATATGCAAATCGCTAGCCCAGAATTTTTGGCGCAGTCACAAAAAATATACTTAAACGACGAAAGTGTTCAATAGTAGTCTCTAGCGTAAAATTTTCTTAAGTCGTGAGTCGTGACTCTTTCAAAAGTTATATTAAATGCTTAGAATTTAATTGACTAGCAAATTAAATTCTACGAAGTAGGTACAAAATATATGTATAGGCACATAAAAGAAAATTAAATATTCTATAAGTTTTCTTTCATCACAGCTAGGTTAAACTTATTATACTTACTTTGATCTGCTGGCTTCTGTACCTACTCAATCGAAACTGAATTTATTAATACTGAGGTGACTATATAATTAAGTTAACAATCAAAATGTGTAAAAGAGATTCGTGTGTGAAAAAATTTACCACTTTGGCGATGCGGTAAACCTATCAGCCTCAGACGCCAGTGGTTGCGAGTTCGAATTCCGCACGGAACCAGAAAAAAAATCCCGGTCTGGGCGTTTATCTTTATATGTATTTTATATTCTTAGTTTCCCCTAGTTCACTACATGGTATCTCATAACACAAGCTTTGCTTACTTTGAGGCCATTTGTTGGCCTCAAAGTAAGGCCGTTTGTTGATTGTCTGAGAATTTTATTTTATTTATTTTTAAAAACTCCTTTTACATTTTATAACTTTTATTACAAATAAACGCATTAGGTAGGTACTATATTTATTTATTAAGATCAGTGAATACAGTTATATTGACAGAGGATATTTAATTATTTAAAATTAAAAATATGATCATTAATTTACTATTGCCATCATGATATTTACTTTGAACTTCCGATCAGAGAATATGTACCTAATCCATGACCTCTATCGTGAACTTCTCATAGAATATTAATATTCAATATTCATTAGACATTCCTGCTTTTGAAATTGCTTAATTTGACATCACAAATACCAAGATAACAATGTCGATTTTGGATCATTCTGTGTTATAATATAACGAAGTCAAAATGAGCCAATTACGGGGACATGCCAATAAGCCTAATTTGGCACGCTACGTATCTTCAAAGCTCTATTACAAAGTTAGTTAGGTTCATACATACTTCATATGTTCATACTTTGAAACATAAACGTAAAACCCTTTTTGAACTTAGTCATTTTTTATTATCTTAAGGTTAATAAAAGCTTATAATCATATATTCACAAGGAATTAATTAAGAATCTGAGAGCAGAAGATGGAAATGAGAAATAAAGTGACTATGAGAACAAAAGTGGAGAACATCGATTAAGATATTCTGGGAAATAGGAGTGTTACATAACATTAACTTGATGCTTTTCTTACCAAACTCGTTTTTGTCTTAAATATTTATAGTTTTTTCGATACGATTATTTATTTATGGCTCTCCTTTGTAAATTGACTACGGGCTTGGTGGATCACCGCCGCGACGCGACGGCGCGGTGCCTAGACAAAATCTGAAATGAAATTAGTAAGTAACATAACTATTGAAGACCGGCTGGTGTAGCGGTAACATACATTGCCTTCTGTGCCAGAGGTCCTGGGTTCGGATCCCGGCGGCGGCGGATATTTGTGTGATGAACACAGATATTAGTCGTCAAGTCATGGATATATATATTTTATATAGTTTATAGTTTATATAGTTTATATGTTTATTTAAGTTTAATCTAATAACAAATATGTATTTATTCAATATGTATGTTTATATATTTGTTAAGTATATCAGTTATCTAGTATCCATAACACAAAGTCTTTAAGAAACTTAATTTGGGCTAGATAATGTTGTGTGAGTGTCAGAAATATTTATTTATTTACTATTTTTGAGCTTTTAATCCTGCTTTGAAAAGTATTTTTTTAGCAACTAATGAAGCTTTAATGAACCTGACGAAGACATCTTTAACATTTTTCGCCTCAATCTCATGCAAGAGCACAATCAAAACGGAATTTAGTTTCGATGAACGTATATATATTTGTTCCTCAGTCACGGGAGAATAACTCAACCGATTTGGATGAAATTCGTCATAGTGATAGTGTACAGGTAGGAATAGCACATAAGCGTTTTTTATGTCGAAAAATAATGTGTCTTACGGGATAGATTTATTGCAAGAAATTTGATTACGCACCTTGACACTGGACGACGCAGCAATTTTTTTTGACGACCACTTTGGCGATGGGGCATACCTGTCTGCCTCAGACGCCAGTGGTTGCGGGTTCGGTTCCCGCACGGAACAAGAAAAAAATTCCATGTCTGGGTGTTTATCTATTTATGTATTTAGATTCTAGGTTCTTCCACAGTTCGCTACATGGTATCCCATAACACAAGCCATGCTCACTTCGGAGCCATGTAGATGGTGTGATTGTCTGGGGATTTTATTTATTAATTATTTTAAAGCGCGCATGCAACTATGTCATTCGGTAATGGAACTATGTCATTCGGTAATGACGTTTGAATCAAATGTTCCTCTGATCGTAACTCAAGACGCGAATGAAGTCGCTCGGATATCGACAACATTTGATCACTGGAGTTATGATACTTGGTCGCAGCTTTACATTATGCTGAACGGTATGCTTATCCTTTGACAGGGCTATATTATAGCCGACTTAAAATAAATTAACTAACCCTTTATCCTACTAATATTATAAAGGGTGTTTACTATTCTGTCATGCAAATACTGTTCAATTATTAATGAAACTTTGAAATCATATCTTACTATAATATTTTAAATGTGAAAGTTCAGATGTATGGATGTATGACGGCAGAACGGCTCAACGGATTTCGATGATATTTGGCATAGTGGTAGTGTAGAGTCTGGAGAAGCACATAGGATACTTTTTATCCTAATATTTCCGTAGGGTTCGCAACTGCGCGGATAAAACCGCGTGAAACAGCTAGTAGCTTATACATCAGAGGGTATGAAAATATTGATATATACTAATCCTGTGTAGACGAAGTCGCGGGCATCAGCTAGTTTTCTTATGTTCGGACCACCGTAAAGCTTACACTCAGCACACACCCTTAAGCCTTAACTCAAGGTTGGGTTAATCTGATCTGTTAAATAATTAATTTGATTCAAACACACGCTAAGTAGGAAGTATGTATGTAATTAAATATGTATAGACATAATATTACGGATATTTGTAAAAAAGCATAAAGAAATTTGGGAATGGTACTGCGTCAAGCCAATAATTTTACAAATGTAGTGGCACTCAAGGCGCTCTATGAGGTCATTTGGAGTGCAATGGAGCAATATGGTCACCTTATGAGGGAAAGCACAAGTTAATGTTAGAGAGGATCCAGAATAAATTTGTAAGGTTTCTTTATTTAAAACAATATGGTGTGTATCCAGGATATCCACGAATATATCCTACCCTATTTGTGTTAGGTATGACGGGATATTACAGTCTCAAAATAAGAAGGGAGGTCGCCATTGCAACCTACTTGTTTAAAGTACTGCGAGGCAAAGTACATAATCCTAGGCTCCTGGAAACACTCCCCCTGTGCGTTCCTGCCGCCCCCGCCCCCGCGCCACCGCCCGCAGCTGCTGCTGCCGCTGCTGCTGACGCCGCGCGCGCGCACGAACCTGCTGCAGCGCGCGCCGCTCTCGCGTGCGTTGCGGACACTCAACACGGTATCGTACGAAACTGATATTTTCTTGTGTGCGCTGAACGAATTCGTGAAATTAGCTTTTTATGTTTTGTGTAAATGCAGTTAGTACTTATATTTATATATTCTTGTAGTTTTTAAGAATACTTTTTATTTACGTAATTATATATTAAATTATTTACATTTATTGGTCTGTCTATTGAATTAGGTCTAACCTGTAATAATAGAATAGGCATAGAAATAAATAAATAAATAAATAATTTCAAAATAATAATAGACTCTAGGGTATTAATGGGACCATGTAATAGAATCAAATAACATGTGAATACTTTTTCAATTTAATTTTGTTTTGTTTTTATTTTTCATACATAATAATTTAATTAAGTCAAAACATCTTTTGTAAGACAACGAAGTATGACAACGTGGCATTTTTTATCGCTGTGCACAGGTACCTACAGTTCGCAACGTTTTGCGTTGTAAATGCTATGTAATGTTCCTCAACGTTTAAAATGTTTTGTTGTTTATTTTATGGCTTCAGTGACACGCGTCTATTGAATGAATGTTAAGAGATTTTAC
Organism: Stenoptilia bipunctidactyla; assembly: GCA_944452665.1. NCBI lineage: Eukaryota > Metazoa > Arthropoda > Insecta > Lepidoptera > Pterophoridae > Stenoptilia > Stenoptilia bipunctidactyla. The sequence goes on from OX101736.1 coordinate 4,941,886, forward strand.
AAGGGTGGTAATTTATGAACTCATTATATTACGATTTTTTTTGAACCACATAACATTCTTTAGTAAGAAACAAAACTTCAAAGTTATGGGATATTAGTATTATCAAAAAGAACACCTTGTATAAAGTTAGTTTCGTGCGGAAAATAATCAAAGCTTTTGATTATTTAAATTACGAGCCGGGGTCGACCGTCATTTCAAATATTTCATTATTATGAAGATACATGTATTGCTAGACAATATGTTCAGTCTGCAACAGAATTATGTATAGGGGAGACCGGGGCCACAATTAACAAAAAATATATTTTTAGTTGTAGCTTAAAAATTATTCAACATTTATACTTGATTTTTAGAATACATGATGCTTTAATCATTCAGGTATTACATAACTATCTCAAAACGAACATAGTAGAAAAGATGCCATAAATATAACGCTTTTTCTTAAAAATGGCAGTTGTTAATTGTTACCTCACGTTTGGGGTTAGAATTAACAGGTATGGGGCAAGTATTAACTGAAGGGGTAAAAATTAACGTAATTATGTTATGCTGACTAATATAAAGAAAAATTAATAAATGTGTAATCTTTTAATTAGTAGCTTAAAAGATGGACATTCGTTCTGTTGAAGGAAGTAGCTCTGCTTAAACTAGTAGCTTCAGGGCTTCGTATCGATAACCTCGGATTTCTCTTCATGAAACCCGTAAACCAATCATTGCCCGTCATCTCATTAGTTTTCCAGCAGGGCTAGCGCGGCCGCTCTTATCTCCCTATTTTATCCCTTTTTGAGGGATAAATCTATACTCTCCACCGCCTAGAGCACGGCGACAGGAGAGAAAGTAGATTTTGTCACTTTGACATTTGTCTAGGGTTTATCTCTCCCGATTGTCTTCGCATTAGAGCACGGACTCCGTCTATCGAAGATTAATTGCTCGTCGTTTGATATTAGGTTGAGAGACGTTATCTGCGTAAATATTATTAACATGATAATGTGTACCATGTAGTACATGAAACAGTTGTAAAGTCTAGAGGAGCTATATACTTGTGAATGGTGACTTTTAAACGGGTTTTAAATACAGCCGTCTCATAAGTAAAACAGTTGCTTACTTTTTTCATTACTTAATTTTTTCCACTCATTTTAAAGATAAATATTGAGTCGATTTCAAATATTTAAAACTTATTTCTTTGATCGTGAATTTGTTGTTTTTTTATATGTTGGATTGTTGACATAAAAACGAATGAAAGAATGAATCAATATAGATATTGATGTAAATACTGATTGATTTCTTGATATTGATTCTATGGTTTAATTTTATATTATCATTTTATGTAAATGGCAACACTAAAGGGAGAGAAGGCCTTATCCCCGGCGATGAGCGTTCTCCACTAACAAGCCCGTGCTCGCAGGGAAGATACAATTGACAAGCGGTATAAAATTTTATCCTCTCTTCAGAGGTATTTTATCCCCAGCCCGTGCTAGCCCGGCTGGATTCTGGTACCTTCTCAATATTGTAAAACATAGCACATTGAAATGCCAGTTTTTTCACTTCAGAGGGCAGCAACCCAAAATAAATAGTAGAACACTTTAACAAATACTCTGCTATTATTGCTTCTTGTTCAGCATTGAAGACTAAGCGGGTTTTTTTGTAGCCCATTTCTACAGTGCTATCCGTTTTTTTCTTTTTGACAAAATTGTAAAGAGAAACATAACAGAGGTCAAATTCTTTTGCTACATCCCTGTAATTTCTTTTCTTCTCAATAATCTCTAGCGCAGCTAACTCGTAGACCACTATCGATGCAGTACCACGCGTAGCTTTCCGTTTGTAATGCTTTTATAAAAAAAGTATCTATTAAATAATAATTCACTAACATTCAGCTACCCTGTTAATACTACCCATACGTAACCATATCTGGGGTACGTATTAACACGTTAAAACATGCCCCTCCGATGTGTTAATTGTAGCCCCAAAAGTACATTTTTATTATTAATTAATGTAATAAAATATTTGTCAATAGTTATGTCACAAATGAAACGTAGATCTGATCGGTATAAAAAACGCTTCTAGGAAAATATAAAACGTAATTAAAACAATTTATCATTCTTGTGCAAATCAAAAAATCGAAAACTATAAAATGATCGTTACATGCTTCAAAATATCGTCGGACACACAATTCACTCAACTGACGCGCGGAGCACAACTGACCGATACTGTGCTATGCGGCTCGATCTAATTGACAAACTAAGACACGTGCTGGAGGTACAGTAGGTATAGTTTTCGAGAAATGTGCTTGTTAATACTTACCTCTGTTAATTGTAGCCCCGGTCTCCCCTACCACAGTATGCACAACTCAGTTGCAGACTGTACTTTTTTTTAAACCCCAGACAATCACACCAACTGCATGGCACCAAAGCAAGCAAGGGAACCTAGAATATAAATACATAAATAGATAAACACCCAGACACGGAGTATTTTTTTTTCTTGTTACGTGCGGGAATCGAACCCGCAACCACTGGCATCTGAGGCAGATAGGTTAATCCCATCGCCAAAGTGGTAGTCAAATGTAATAAAATTCCTTAAGCAATGTAATATAACAATGTAATTATATTTACGAGGTATGCTTATTTGTTAAAAAGCATCCAAATTTGTTCCCCAAAAATCAGTAAGTATATAATTTCTGGACATAGTAGACATGCAGAAATGCTTTACACTCCAGCCCAGAGGCTATGCGTTTTTCAAAAAAATATTATGTGTATGGCGGTAAAAATATTTAATAAAATCCCTCTAGATACTAAGAATTTAACAATTACTTTATTTAAAAAAAGAATTTTTGACTTTCTTCTATACAAACTCTATTACAAAGTTACACATTTTTTAAATGACAAGTGCTTATAGACATTCAAATTATATTAATCTAATTGTAACCGTTTCTTTTTGACATAAGGACGAATTCAATACTATGACATTTTAAAATTATAAATCAAATCAAATCAATCTTTATTCCCAAAAAAATGTTTAACAATGGTGGTGGTAGTCATAATATAAAATAAGTATCACATATTTTACTGAAATTATTACAGTATGCAATATTATAATGTCATTCTTTAAACAATTTTTATATTCCATTTCACCAAATTTCGCACACCAACACCTGTTGATAGAATCTTGTGAAACTTACTTTACTTTTTAAGACCTAAACTGTACCAACTTCCTGGCAAATAAAGACATTTTTCATTCATTTACATTCGTTTCATTTAATAAAATTTCGAAATGCAAACAATCCAAATGCTATTTGAGATAAAATAAATAAGTGAATTGTTAGACACATATATTCTTATGGCTTAATTTTACTCCATAGGAAAACAAATAAGTATACGAATTTATATAAAAAAATGTAAATCAAATCATTTATTTTATTTAAATCATTATTTTATATTATATGTTTAATTTATACATTTACATTTATTTATCTTTACTTGTTACTCTATTTTATAAATTATTATTAGATAAGTCGTTGATGTGTGCACCAATTTTTTGTTTTTATAATGCTTTATTTGTAAAAACTACCCCAGCCTCCAAACCGGCACAGCTGAAAATCAGCGCTGCAGCCTTCGGATATAGCATTTGCTGAGCTGTTGCCGTTTTCGACAATTTTTATTATTAATTCATATTTAATTATATACTTCTATGCTGGACTGGGAGTGAAAGAAAAACATAGAATGTGCCAGCTGCTTCTCTTCCCGGGCATACTGTAAAAGTCAGTTAAGGGACAGAGGTTTTATTGGCGTGTTTGCAGGCGACAGGCTGACTTCCTGTCACTGACATAGTCTCTGTCTATCATTGTAATACCTCCAAATTTGTCAAATGTGACATCAGATGGTTTTATAACCTCTGGTGTACTGCTTTCCCCATAAGGGATACAGGCTTGAAGCTATGTATGTTACATACATACATAGCTTCAAGCCTGTAATTATTTGTGTTTGTAAAATGTTTTTATTGTCGAATAAACCATTCCTTTTTTTTTTGTTTCTTTCATTTACTTATAACAGAACCGAAGCATTTGCTGGGATTTTTTCGTCACAGTGCGGCAAAGTGTTGGAACAACATTCCACCACCGATACGAGAGTTACAATCTAAGCTAAACTTCAAAGCCAAGCTGCAAGCACTGCTCTTAGATATTCAAAAACAAAAAATTCCGAATAACTTTACCCGTACGTAACTAATCTAGTAAGCAATATTGTTTAACATTACTGAATTTATATTATAATATTATTAATTATATTTTATTAATTGATATTAATAATGACATTTTATTTGACATTATTAATTTTATACTTGTATATGCTTAATTTTAGTCTAATTTCTTTTATAATTAAATTCAATCCATGTATATTAATTCTTAACACATTCTAATTCTAATTTATAATTATTAATAATGCAGGACTTTTTATAGTTTTTCAATCACTTGTATTACTAACAAAATTACTGTTATTAGTTTTTAAAGTTTTAAATATTTATTTGTACATTTTAAGAACGCAATTGCACTATTCATTGCTAGGTTTTTATTAACATAAATAACGCTCCCCTGTTCCCAAGCTATAGCAGAATATCAGCTCTTTTTGCTCTCTGAGCAAAAATGACGCTGAGCTATGGCTTTTTGCACTGCCACAACACACATTGTGTTTTTATTTTTACTTTTTTTCTTCTCTTTTTAAATTTTATTTAATTTTTTGTTATTTGCATTTCCATTTTTTGTGATACAAGTGTGCTTGTGGTTGTCAATAAATGAGCTATCTATCTATAAAATGAGCACAAAATATCCGAATATATAATTAATAAGTTATTAAAATTGGGCATATTACAAACTATTTATAAGAAATTTTCGGCATAAAGCAATTGTTCCTGAAGGTGAAATTGATCATGAAACCACCTCTACACAACGGCCGCGGCCGCAAGGTTGCTGGGAGCCTCTCCATGCCGTTCTACGCAATGCGTCAACCTTACCTGCACGAGTTCGTTCCGCATTGCACCAAATATTCTGACCAATTTCATTATTCTTCATCTTATAGTGTCTCTGCAACTAGCGAGGATTGGCTGTCAATTCGTCACAGGCATTTTTGACTATAGCGAGGCGCTATGACTCTCCAGTACCTTATGTTACGTAACCAATTTATTGTTTAATGTTTATTGTCAAATCCGTTAAATTGTTTAATCTACTACATACAGATGTAGGTATGTTAAACGTAAATCTTGTAAATGAATAGTATTTAAATAGAGTAATCTCAATGCTAAAGAATACAAGACACAATCTTTGAAATGGTTATGTTATTTGATTTAAATCGCATTGGTACTTATTCGATGATCCAAATACCCGCCTTCATTGTTATTGCTTCGCCATTATATGGATAAACTTCTTAATACAACCATAAGCGTTCTTAACTTTCTTAAAGTACGCACAATAACAGTCTACTTCCCACTTTTGTACGGTAGGAAGCCAATTTTTTTAGGGTATTACGAGCTATATACGAGTATTACGAGTGTTAAGATATTGCACATTATTATAGTTAGTACTTTTAACAGCCATTGATAGTGGAAATCCATTTCTCGCAAATAGTTTCCAATAGGTAAACAACCGTTTAAGAGCAAACATGAAAATATGAATATGGTTATTAAATCACGAGCTTACTCGGGGACTGATATAATCACAGCAAAGATGTCTCATTAATATCTAAAGGACTGACATAAGAAAGAAAAGGCGACTCAACGTCCTATTTTTTTGAAAGGTGACTAAAAGGCGTGATGATATTTTGTCAAAGATGATAACACGCAGAAGGGAAAATATGTAATGCTATTTACAAGTGACCACTGAATCTTTCTCGAGATACATGTGTTGGCGATAACGATGAGTTTGCGATATTAAGATGTTTGTATGACTTCATGGTAGCGGAAGTATGTTGGTAGTACTGTTAAAGAGGGCGCTAAATGCAATGAATGACTGACATCGATTGCAGCGCCATAGGTTGTATCTTGAAGTAGGATGATGGCAAGTGACAGAGATACGGTTAGGACGACTAGGTGCGCGGACGTATCTCGGACTGACGGTCGATAGTAGCTCGGTATTAATTGAGTTGGTATTGTAACTGTAAAGTAACTGACGGAACGGACTCGCGAATTAAGATTTTGTTGTAACTAAGCCAGGGTTATAGCCAAGCCTAAAGACTCGGTACTAAGTAACTGTCCAGCGATTAATTCTATCGTGTTTTATGAGTAACGCTTCTTTTCGTTTTGTTCGTTTTTCCTACATCAGAAGTGGGATAAGCCTAAATCCTAATATTAATTAGTGTGTCGAATTATTTTTGCGAATAGTCTTCTCGGATCTGCCCAAGCTTAACTTTCGTTTGTGATTAGAGTGAGTTGTGGTAACCTCCGACATACAATCATAGATCTGTTGAAATAAGGCAGTATATTTCCTAAGAATAAAGGTGTATAACTGAAACTTATCGAATGCTGCCTAAGTCTAAAGGAGCTATCTGACGGAAGGATCTGTGGTTGTGTGATTATGGAGAGAACTATAATTAATCCCTGTCCAAGTCTAAAGAAGTGATTAATTATGGAAACAGTTTTAGAGTGAGAGAGTCAGTGATTAGAGTAAATTCACGTGCCTAAGATAGTTCATCATTTTTGTTAGTTTTGTATAGCTTGCACAGATGTGACAAGGTAATATTGTTTTGAAATAACGTACGGTTTGTCGAGACGTATCAAATGGTTTTTCGTAACTTTAGTTGATGTAGATGAAGATCAATTTAAGGCGAAAGATAATATTCAAAAGTTTTGATATTGCGTTTTAAGTACTTAATGATGATGAAAGTAAATTTAACGTTGAAGTTGTAGCATTTCTTTCTGATTATCGTGTATCCGTGACTCGGTAGAAATCGCTTTGTATCTTGCCAATCTTAGATTATTTTGCTGCGATTCTTAGGAGACACGTTTTCTTATGTTTTAGTAACAGTAAACTTGTTATTATTTTGGCAATTGAAACGTAATATTACGATAGTGTGTGTTTAATGAATCACGGAGATAGGTAATAACGTCGAGATTGAAAAGATTGAAAATTGAAAATGCGTTGAACTTGTTGCGATTGACAAAAGAGCTGGATTTTACTGTCGAACTGTTTGCAGTTGTCGAACAATTTTAGTACTTTGTTGTTGTGAATTATGAAGTACAATGCAATGCTCTTATTGGTTTGATATACGCCATAACCGGATGGAGGTTATGAGTGTGAGTTGATATAACCGGATAGAGGTTATGTTACGTTTTGTGACGGGATGGACGTCACTGCAGAAGAGCTTTGCATTGTTTGCTAATTAATTGGGTTATTCTAGCAGTTTATGCTTGCTTTGTTTATTGTTCGACCGCTGTCAAATTGTTTCATGTTACATTCAAAGTAAATTTCATTGTTTAATGTGCGGTTTTCTTATCGAAAGTATTGTGGTTCGTACAATGCGTTGACGTTAGCCGATTCCTACTGAGTTTCTTGCTGGTTCTTCTCAGTAGATGGATCTTCCGAACCAGTGGTAGCTTTACGTAAATTGTTAAATCGTGGATTTAGAATTTTGACGGAAATATTAAATTGAAGTAAAATTTAAAAAATCTGTAGTGGTCAAAGTTTTGAAGTTGCCAAAAGTACAAGTATCCATTGCAGTTGTAAAGAAAGATGTTATTTTTGGTGTTTGGAAGAGATTTAATGTGTTGTAGATACAGGTTCTCGTTCGTTGGTTTTGTGACTACGCCAGAATGATTCTGGGTAGTGTGTTGAGGGAGTCATTGGTTGACTCAGGTTTCCCGTGGGGAAATGATGTAATAGCTGTTAACCACGAACGATATACCTTGTTGTTAATAATGAAATTAATGGATTTCAATGTTTGATTTGGAGATAATTGTTACTCAATGGTGCTTGAAACTTGGTTAACTAAAACGGTATTTTTGTTGTTGAGTATTCTAAAAGATTTATAATGTAAAGAATTCAAACTTGTGTTTTTTCTTTTGAGAATTAGCTTGACTTCATTGTCAGGAGTGGCCAAGCCGCCACTTTGGTATGATTGTTTCAGATTAACACACGAGGACGTGTGTCATCGCAGGATGGCCGTGTTGGCGATAACGATAAGTTTGCGATATTAAGATGTTTGTATGACTTCATGGTAGCGGAAGTATGTTGGTAGTACTGTTAAAGAGGGCGCTAAATGCAATGAATGACTGACATTCGATTGCAGCGCCATAGGTTGTATCTTGAAGTAGGATGATGGCAAGTGACAGAGATACGGTTAGGACGACTAGGTGCGCGGACGTATCTCGGACTGACGGTCGATAGTAGCTCGGTATTAATTGAGTTGGTATTGTAACTGTAAAGTAACTGACGGAACGGACTCGCGAATTAAGATTTTGTTGTAACTAAGCCAGGGTTATAGCCAAGCCCAAAGACTCGGTACTAAGTAACTGTCCAGCGATTAATTCTATCGTGTTTTATGAGTAACGCTTCTTTTCGTTTTGTTCGTTTTTCCTACACATGTAACTGTTAGTATTCATGACCACTTTACTTCTACCAGCGGGGCTAGCATGCTACCGTCAACAACGATAAATCGGACCTTTTATCGATATTTTCTTAGAATATGGTATCTAGTGTATGTCATTTATTAAGATTATGACATATTTGGTTCTGTGGTCTTAATCATGGTATCAAATCGAGTAATTCTATCTATTATGGTGCGCATATTAGCTTAATAACATAATAGTATAAAATAACAAAATAATAGTTATCTTGTCGATTCGACTATTTATCGATGGTTGCATGCTAGCCCTGCAGGTAATGTTTTTTAACCACGTTTGACCTCAATCTCATCTGGTTATAAGTAAAAAAGAGATTGAAAATGTCAGACACAAGCTTACGATGGAACTGGAACTTCATTAAATTTTTTCGGAACACATTACCTCTATAAAGGTTACTAGGCGGACTAGGTACTAGGCGGACTCTGAAGGAGTACTACAACCAAGCAATCATTTTATAATAAACTGGCTATCAGCAATCAACAGCTTGATCTATTTGTATCGAAACTTGGTGCCTATTCAAATGTTATAAAGCAGATCCTCTGTTTCAGATCATAAAACCAAATAAAAATTAAAAAAAAAATTAAAAAAATTAATAAGGTGAATAATAATAATAATATGATTCTAATTTTGCAATTACCTACATTTTATATCGTTTTCAAGTTGTTTCAGGATTTCCCTGTTAAAGTTGTATTTCAATTATAATGTATTTCATGTATGTATTTCAATTATAAAGGAAACTGAGTAAGCCTGGGCCACAGGGTTAACAGGTTGAGTTTTGTCCAAAAAAATAGCTTATTTTATCCTTATTCAAAATACATAAAACCCCTAAAAATGTAGTGAGGGGGAAACAAGTTAATTCAAGATATGGAAATCGCTGTCATGGGTTTTTAGTATGGATGAATAACTCATAATATAATTGAAAATACGCTGAGTAAAATTGAAGAAATATTAAATGAGATAAAGATAAGGTTAAATGAATGTAAACTAACCGCGTTAGTTTTATTTTAATAATTGTTTTGTAATTAAAATAGGCGAAATTCTTTATTAGGTTTGGCAATACTGAGTGAATGAAAAACGAAACTATGGTAGTTGACTCGTTCAGTAAGTCAATCGATCTATTTGTTCACTCGTTTGTTTGGTTTCTTTCCTTGCGCTTGAGTATTTTCATGGTTTTTTCAATATTTAACGACTTCAGCTATTCATACGGACTTCACGATTCTTCTATAAACGACTATTTTGTGCTTGCCTACTGGATCCCGAGAACCCGCATTACACGACGATTTTTGGTTTTTGTCATTGGACTTCTGATTTTGCATTTCGACATGGATCGGTGTATTAATTGCGGCATTGTGTTTGGACGCTGTATAGCTTTAGGCAGACGAGCTTTAGATGAAGAAACGCGTAATGTTATTCGTCAATGGCGTACACCCGATGTGGTAATATCTTCCTGTTTGTATCTTTTAGTTCTTCTCTGACAAATATGTATTGACCTGCATAAAAAAAATGTGCTACTATTTATTTTTAATTATAAACTCTCTAAATAATTTAAAATACAATAATTCATTTATAGATCTCAACAGAAAAAGATTAGCTTTCGAAAGTGATTCTAAGCTCACTTAACTTCTGTGTATACCTATAGACAAAATTATGGATATCTCAATTCCTCAACACTGGTTTATCTTGAAAATTTCGGTGCTGAACCATGATTATATTTTAAATAAAAAAAAGCAAATGTCAAGTTGTTAACACCGTGGCCCAGAAATGTATGGAGCAGGTTCTGTCTCCTTTATGTTTAGTGAATTGTAAATCAAATTTAAGTGATTTTGATTCGATTCGATATTTTTATTGTACCTACTATTTTCAGTAAGTATTATTTCTAATTTTTCTTTTTTATTAATGTATTATTTGGTTTATTGTCATTCTGATATGGATAAGTATTACCAATTATATTCAGATAAGACGATGTTATTTTATACGTGTATATTGTTAATCTTCTTTGTTACAATGATAATTATTTTTATGCATTTAAATGTAACTCTAATCAAATTTTATTTTAATGTGATTTATTTTCTACAATAGTTTTTTATCAGTTTTTTTTTATAATTTGGTAATAGGTGTTTATAGGTGATATGGTTATTTTACAATAATAATATAAATTGGAAACACCTATCATGTGAACGTCTTTTTAATTTTTTAAAATTTTTATTTATATATTCACTAGTTTTTAATTAATTTCAATATTTTTTAGCAATTGTTTTTTTTTTGTATTACATATTACCTAATAATTCCTTTTTAATATTGTGATTCCTTAATTATTATTTGGAGCTTTCGCTATCCGTATTTGTGTTTGCACATATGTTTGAGTTGCAACCCATCTAAGTAATGCTTATGTTTTTTATGTTGATATGGTTGTGATTTGTAATGTGCATGAAATAAATAAAATCTTCGATTAGTCGCCTTTTTACGATATATCCAGGGGCGTTATGGCTATTCTAAGCTGACCTTACACAGTGACATGAAAAACAAATGTCCCGTCTTTTTCAAATGTATAGATCAAAGTGGAACGTACCGTGGCCCAGCCAAATCGCGGGCGGCCTTGCCCTAGTGACCCGGCCCGGGACGTGCATAGCTGCTGCAGGCTCGATACACCCGCCCCGCTCCGCCCCGCACTCTCGCTTTTCATTATACACTGATTTTACAAGAGTTTTGCGTAACTTGAAATACCTATATTGACGAAAATGTTCCTGTTAATTCTTCCTAAGTAGGTAACTTTAAATAGTGATACTCCGTGCTTCCTTTTTTTTCATTTATCTACTTAATATTTGTTTGCATCTTGTAACACTTTAAGTGTGTCGTAAAAAATCGGTTTTGTTTTGTTAAATATAGTCTTTTCTTCCATATTGGACTGGGAGTATAGGAAAAACATAGAATGTGCCAACTGTAAAAATCAGTTGAGGGATAGAGCTATTAGAGGTTTTTTCGTGGGCGGTACTGCAATAGTCTCTCTCCACCATTATAATGTCTCCACATATAGGGTAGTTCCTTTGTGTCCTACAAATAAGTAGTTTTTTTTACACAAAAAGTATCATTTATGGAAACGAATTTTGCAAAAAGGTAAGTATTTCTTTAGTAAATTAATATATTCACTTACATATTAAGCAAAGCATGGTCATTCTAAATTATGAATGAATATCATTAGAATAAGACGTAGTACGACGTTGTAGATTTATCAATGAAATGCCGCGTCGTAGTATGTAGCTGTGTTCAGCAACAGAGGCTATCTTTGTTTTTTCTACTAAGCGATTCTAAAATAAATATGCAAATACGATTATATCGTATCAAAGCTCTGTATTTAAAATGGTACAGTTTTGATACATAATAGCAAAAATTCCAATACGCCGAAAGAAGTTAAGGTTCTTATCATGGTAATCAGAAAAATTACACAAATTTAGATCACCCTTGTACCAAAAGCAATTTAAATTATGGTTTCTTTAATTAAATTAAAAATATTTTTTATTAAAGTTTACGCAACGCGACATTTTTTGTTTTTAATCCTTGAATAACACAAGAAAAACAAAACAAAATGAACATCTTCTTGATTAAAATAAAACATGTTTTAATTAATCTGAACAAAAAGCTACCCAAAATGTTAACAAAATTCTTATTTTATTAACACTAATCCAATATGGCGAGGCGTTTTCATTAAATTAACAGTATTACGGACCCAAGAGAAAAAAGATATCTTAATACGAGAAAAAAGGTTTACAAAGGAATAGGGATACAAAATTCATCATGCATAAGTAAAAAGGTTTAGAAAACAATTGGGATCATTTATAAATTGTTCGCCGTACAATTTAATCTAATTACAATTATATTATATTCAAGTAAATCAGGTTTATTACAAGTTTCAAAAATTCAGAAAGGAAGATAGGAAAAAGTTAGCAATATACAAAGCTAAGTTATTTCAGTAAACTGTAATTAGATGAAATCAGTATTAGACCTGTAAAAAACGATACCTATCTTTAATAAGAATAAGGTTACGATAAAGTATCTATTTGTATCTAAGCAAAGGAAAAGCAACTCTCGTTATATTTTGAATAAGTTTTTTTATCAATAGTTATCTATAACTACTTAAGTTATTAATATGAAGGACATGTTTATTCATACGTGCTCATATCGGATACAACCACTCTATCGTATAATCTATCTTTACTATAGAAGATATCTTTATTCTATATTAAAACTGTTTCGCGATTCATGCGGACGAAACCGCGATTAGAAGCTGGTACTGCTGGTAGAGTTCGTTAAGTTTATTACAAAACGTTAATTCGAAACCTCAAGTTCTTATTAGGATTAAAAATAATTTTCACACGCTTTGTTTTAAGTCTTAAAAAAATATACCAAAGATTATGAGAAACTAGTCGTTATTAACTATATCGAAACATTTACAATAAAATAACTGGAAGGTTAGATATGTCGAATAAATTTGAATTGAATATTTGTTGGCAGTGCAGAGAGACCGCAGTGTCGTTCCCAACAGCATTGCGGCATAAGCTCTCACGTCTAGCACTGGTCAACACAGTTTAGAAATATTATATTTCAATCAGTTGGCAGAATTTTCTAAAAACAATTGCAAGTCAAAATAAAACATAAAACAAAAGATATTAAATAAAACCTATTAAGCCTTATGACCTTGTGATCATTTATGATCGATTGGTGTGCACACTAAAAACATCGAATCGTCGATTTATAAAATATAATTATTATTTACACATATCAAAAATTGTACTACAAAATGATGGTTTTATTAAAGTATCTACATACATACATACATAATTTCACCATAAAACCAAACATAAAACCATCTGATGTAACGTTTGACAAATGTGGAGGTATTATTATGATGGAGAGAGACTATAGCAATGACAGGGGGTCAGCCTGTCGTCCGCAAAAACGTCTATAAAACATTTGTCCTTTAAAGTATCTACTTATGTATATATTTGTTACTAAAAACTATGAAACGTATTAGGTTTGCGAAATATTTACTTTTTCTAAAAACTAACATAGAATAAGCTACCCTCCAGACGTTTCTCTCTAAGAAGCCCTTTTTGTATTACTGCTCATAGTTTTTTATATCTTAAAAAGGTCACCGGTGATGCTCAGGATGCCTTTCAGCAGATTAAGGTTGATGGTCCATTAACCAGGGCTGGGTAAGCTTAATACTCGGCTACTTAGAGCAGATTTCACGCGCGGCTAACTACACAACTTTAACAATTTTTGGGATTAAAACGAAGTAACCATTCCGAGGATTTCTTCGTTTTCATTTCCTTGAAGCTTTGTTCTAATCTTTTGGAATTTGAATTATGTTGAATTTTAAATTTGGAATTTCTTTCGAAATTTAAATATAGAGAGTTTGATTTTATTTGTTTTTTTTTTAAATGTCTAAGTTATCGAAGTTAATAAATCTACATTTTTTCATATACCAGTTTTGGATTAGGGTACACACGTAAACAATTTATGCTTAAAATCGCGAAATTGAGATTTTCTTATAACTCTGGATCGGCGAACCAGAGTTACCATATAGTACACACACATAGAAGAGTTGCGAAGCTGAAGGGGCAATAGGCAGGGCACAAGCTCAAATAACGGATTGCTGTTGTGGCAGTTGACCTCCCGCAAGATGGACCGACGATCTGTGGGCCTATTATGGATCTCAAAACCATGCGATGATATCATGAAATAGTTTTGACGTAAAACATATCCTGCGATAATTATTCGGTATTACCTACTTCTCAACGAAATCTCTTAGCTAAACTCTTGCCATTAGACTGAATACAATAATCCCAATATATAATAGTATAGTATTGATTTATGAAATCACACGAAACGGAAAAATATGCGATGATATCATCAATTGACGTAAAATATATCATGCGATCTTTATTCGGTATTACTACTCGGGAAATCTCTTAGCTAAGTTCTTGCCATGTAGACTGAATACAATAATCCCAATATACAATTATATAGTATTTATATATGAAAGCATTCGAAATAGAAAAACACAAATGAAATCAAGAAACAAACATATCATAGTAGTGGGTGCGATCTCACCTTATTCAATTGAAGTTTTTAAGTCATAGATGATATCATTGAAACAGTCATTGCAAAAGGAAATGCCTCTTGCATGAAATAAATTGCAATGTATGTATGTATACGTATTCCTTCATTCATTATATCATAGAAATCTTAGAGAAAGAATAAAGTATAACTATTACTCTAAGATAGAAATCTTGTTTATCATGTCATGTCATGAAAGACCCGTAATAGGCCCGCTGGTCTTTGGCGCCGGTAAAGGGCAGATAAGAATCGACGTAGATTTGAAGATGCATCGGAGACTAGTACCGTCAAATGTTCAGTGCTGTCTAACCACCTTAAAAGATGTTGTATCGCTAAGTTTTCACGATTTATTATTATTCAATAATAAACGTTTTAACTTTCTCTTATCGCGTTTAATTATATTAACACATTTATATTATTATATTATACTGATGAGTCCTGGCAATGTTTTATAAAGAGCTAGTTTTTTTAAAAACGTGGGTAATTTTACCGTTTTACCCTGTGCTTTTGCGCGTAAGCTTTTTCTTGCTTTCCCGAATCTATTAACTTCATCACGTAAGATGGAGCTTAAACGCGGAGTTAGTAAACGATAAACACTCAACGTTTCGTATCTTTATTTCATGCTTCTTATTCCTTTATGTTAGATACTCTTTTCGTATCTTTTATTGCAGAACAAATATGGACTTCTAATTTTTCCACTGTTACTTAAGTAACACATTATTGTCTCTGCTCGTAAAAAGTAGTGTAGGTAAAGTTTGAAGTAGCTTTTATTCCCGAGACGCGGCCATAAAGGTGCTCAAAGTTTGCTGTTCGGCTGTCGTAAACACAGTTTGTTCGCTCTTCGAAGGCTTTGCACTAAATAACGTTGTCTATGTAGAAAATATTTAAGCTACATAGGACACGAGTATTACGTATATATAACTTTTTCTTTGTAACAAGCTTTGTGTGAGTTTGTTTTGATATGCTTTTGCTTTTATTGTATGTGTGACTTAACTTATGTTTGACCTTGATGTCGAAGAGTTCGAAGATAGGATAGAATACCTAACATTATAGCATTAATGATCTCATGGGAAAGGTGTGATGAATATCAATACTTTTGTATAATGAAAACACATTTTGATAAGTGTTATATCGTTTACTTACCTCTTGATTGCACTTTTTTCGGGGCTTCAAATAATCCTTAAGACAGCCCAGTGAAATCTTCTTATTTTTTTCTCACTCAGCAAGCATTTTGTTTGTCTGCAGAGTCCGTATCTTATACGTCGCCAGAGCACAAGTTGTTTTTCTTCTGGCAGCATGGTTTAAATAAATATTACCGAGATCTAGGTGCCTGAGGTATTTACCTAATAGATGTTGGCGGGTTGGGAGAATGCTTTACTTAATGGCTGTGTTTAGCAAGCGGGTTGGCGATTGCATTCAGGTTTGGATCTTCACAGAAGGATGCTGTTATACATCATTCGGTTCCTAAGTCGATACTTACGGTACCCATGGGAAAAGATGACATTTGCACTTTGTTACAGAGAGTAATTCCGTGATATCTTTATACTACGACTAAGAGAGAAATGAAAAAAAAAAAGTTTTTGCATTTAACAATGCTCAACGAGAGGTCCCAGGTTTGAGTCCTGGTAGGGTGATTTTTATTTAGCACATTTTTCAGCTATTTCAAAAACTTTTTGCTAAGCTGTTTCTGGCACATATGTAAAACTGTTTTAACTGTTAGTATGTAAATACTGATTAAAATTCTACTGGAATTGAACAACTACTACAACAAAATAGTAACATAAGGCTTAAAGTAACATAACCTACAAAACATCAAACTGCAATAATAAATACCGTGTTAGTGTGTTAACTTAAAGGCAAACTTTCCAAATACGAGGAACAGCTTATAAAGATTATTGATAAACATATACCTAACATTCTCATTTTTTTATTATCCCTTCCTATTAGATGATACTGGCAACAAACTCTCTTATGTAGAACAAAAACGTTTTCAAGCTTTTTCCATTAGTCAGGTCAGGGGGAGTTAGGCGCCGAGGCGTTTCCTACAAGCATAACTGCGAACGCTAGGTTCTATTGTATGTTGACGCAAAACATGCATTTAACAAAACCACAATTCAAATGTTACAATTGCTATGAATTCGTGGAATACATATACGTGAGTACTCACATAAAAACTTTAAAAAATGCCGACTCCTAAAATCTACAATTACCATTCATAACAAGCGATATTATGAACATTTATGTCAGCAATTGTGAGCTCATTCTACATAGCCATCCTTACATCATAAAGAAATCGTCACGCAGCGCGGTACTATACAGGACCTAGTAAAAGGTGAAGCTCATAACTCCCGGCTTCAGCACTCGTAAAAACAAAAACCTAACACTTTTTTCGTGGCTCAGGATATTTTAGCACGCCATATATTCATGGGAATGTAGGGGATCATTCGTTTTGTTTTTATGTTCTGTGTATTTGAAAAAAAAATACGAATATGGCGCGAGTGTTCGAGAAAGTTTTATATGATTTGATTTATTTCGTCTTCGTTTGTTTATTGTGATTTGAAAGAAAGCCAGATGTTTATTATATTGAGATTCTGAGAACTGTAGTAACGTAGGTTCAGCTTTTTTCTTTATCTTTTTTATACATCTTTTTTATTATTACTGAGTTAGAGTGCTACCACACCAATAGATTGACGCACGAAACGAACAGTCAACGTTGATCGATAGTTTTTACGATGCCAAAAAATCCGCTCGAATAATTAAGAAGACTTAATTAATTGTGAAAATGAAAATGAAAAAATGAAAATGAAAATGAAAATAGTTTATTTGCTTTAACAGATACTTCAGTATACATTCAGAGGCCAGGACCAACCTAGTAAGCATGTGAAAATGCTTGTAGCAGGTGGTTCTGCTCTTCCCAATGTCATTAACACTAATAAAGTAAAATATTTCAACTACATTTACCAAGTTTACAAACAAACTAAACATTAGAAAAATATAAATTTTAAACATGAAAACCAACTATGATTAAGTATACATTTTAAGTTGAAGATTTTTAAATGTGTGTGAATAGGGTGTAATGTACGTGTTGTGTGTGTCTGTGTGTGTGTGTGCGTGTGTGTGTGTAGATCAGTCTAAACTTTTTTATTATTTATTATATGAAATTATTCTAGAGTGTGTATTTAAAAAGTAAGTCCTCTATTTCACAGTAGCCAAGTTTCTCTAGCTCTTTGACCAATATTTTTTTACAAATAAAGTATTGAAGGTTGTATATTTTGTATTTATAGTGTAGCTTATTATACAGGTAAGTGGAATGGGCTTGAAATTGTCGTCTGGCAAAAAGGGTTCTGCAGGGAATTGTTGGAGTAACTTGGCGTTGTCTTCTACTTATTTGCGGAATTTGTTTGTAGGGTAAGATTTTATGTACTTTGAGTGCTGAATTTAGTATGTAGAGTTTTCTAAGCGATAGAATGTTGTAGTTTTTGTATAATTCATCAGTGGAAAATCTAAATGGATTGAAAAACATGGTCTTTAGTAAGCACTTTTGGGCCCTTTCCGCTTCAAGGAATTTCAGTTTAGAGGCATCACCCCATATAATGATGCAGTAGTTTAAAACTGATTGCGCCAACACGAGGTAAATACGCTTTATGAGATCCACAGAAGTAACATGCCTCAGTTTTTTAAATATCCATGTAAGTTTTCGTGTCTTATTATTTAGTGCATCGATTTGCTTATGCCAAGACAGTCGATAGTCTAGTATCACTCCAAGGTACTTAGTGGATTCGACCGATTGAATCTCTTCGCATTCGCAATCTATATTGTTAGTATTTTCACAGTAATGAATCCTTAATTTAATATTAGAGGAGGGAAGTGATGTCTTGTTTATGGAGAAGCGAATAAAATTTGTTTTAGCAATGTTTAGAGTTAGAAGGGCAGTTTTAAGCCAGCTTGCCACTCTGCAGATACCCTTTTCGGCGTTATCAAAAACAGATTCCCAGCAGGGACCACTAAAAACAATGGCTGTATCATCCGCATATGAGAATATATGACCGTTATTAATCTCTAGATTAGTTAGTTCGTTTAGGTAGATTAAGAACAGCGTGGGGCCCAAGACACTGCCTTGAGGCACGCCATGTTCTATTTTTGAATAGTCACTTACATAGCCATCTATTTTCACGCTTTGGGTTCGGTCCGTCAGATAGTCAGTAAGAAGTTTTAATGGGATGCCTCTTATGCCGATGTTTTCCAATTTTTTTACTAGAATGGGAACTGAGACCGTGTCGAAGGCTTTTTTTAAGTCTAAGAAGACTGCCAGACATTTTTCTCCACGATCTAAACATCGAGTCACCATGGAAGTTAGTCCTAAAATTGCGTCTTCTGTTGATTTGGCTTTTCTGAATCCGTACTGTTTGTCAGACAAAATATTGAATTTTTCTAAGTATGAAATTAGGCGAGAGTTTATTAGTCTCTCAATTATTTTTGAGACAACGGACAGAACTGAGATCGGTCTGTAATTATTTATATCCTTTTTATCGCCACTCTTATAGATGGGTGTAACAATAGATCTTTTAAGCAATGCAGGGAATACACCTCGTGTGAAACAAAGGTTAGCTAGATGACTGATAATTGGAGAAACAAGGTGTTTTACTAATTTTATGAATTTGGTTTGAATACCATCCCAGCCCGACGCACTATCAGCTTTCAGGCATGAAATAACATCATTTATTTCTCCGGGATCTGTTTCAAAAAGAACAAAAGAAGACAATATTGCAGGTGGGGCAGACGTTGAGTTATTAGGTGTTTGTGGTAGTGGTCTATTAATAATGTCCTCAGCGATATGCTTTCCGACATTAGCGAAGAAATCGTTAACGGTATTTACTGACTCCATTGGTGAGTACTGGATATTGAGTAACTCACAACCACTAAGTTTTGATTTATTGAGATGGGTAATTTCTTTAATAGATTTCCAAAGTACTTTTGAATTTTTTATATTATTTTGTAACAGATCAGATTCATATTTACGTTTGAGTTTCTTTATCAATTTATTACAATGGTTACGGTACCTACTAAATGTTATTTTTAGGATGTCATTACTCGGATCGGACTTGAGTTTTAGCTGCATTCTGTCTCTGTTCTTAATACATCTTAGTATACCACTAGTAATTCAGGGTTTAATGATGCGTTGGTTACTCGAGATCTTCTTTACTTTAACACTCTCATCCAAGGAGGATTTAAGTTTGTGCGTTAGCTGTTCTACTACAAAGTTAGGATCTTCACTAAGTAGTAAGTCAGTAAGATTTTTACTAATTAGTTTTTTTGAGGCCTCTTCGAAATCCACAAAAGTTTTTAAATTTTGGGAAGGGTAGTTTGTTAAGACATTTGAAATACTCATAAAGACAGAAGCGTGGTCCGTTATAGCAGTATTTAGAACAGCAATATTAGCAGACATTTTTTTTTGTCAATTTTTAACATATAATGGTCTAGGCAGCTTTTATCACGTGTAGGAAGCATATGTCCTGGTAAGAGACCACATGAAGGAAGCATGTTAAGGTAAGAGGCTCGATTACTACTTTCATAGAATGATTCATTGTCTTTAGCAATTAAGTTAATATTTATATCTCCGCTTATGATGATATTTCCATTATTTTTGATCGTGTCTAATAATATATTAAGTGAATTGATGAATTTTGTAGCATTTTGATTTGAGGGTGACCGGTATATGCCCAAGATGATAAAACTGAAAATTTTTAGCTGTATACAGGTAGCGTTATCTAATATAAGTTCTTCGAATACCGGATTTAGCTCTGATTTGGCATAAATGACTACACCATCATTTTGATTACAGTTGTTAATGGTAGCATAGTGTACATAGTTGTGTAGAGAGGGTACGAGTTTATTTGACTTGAGATGACATTCGGTGAGTATTATAACATCTATGTCCAAATCAAGAGCCGAAAAAGTAGCCATGAAGTTATCAAAGTTGCAGAAAATACTTCTTATATTTTAATTGTACAACTTGTATGTTCTTAAATTAGATAGTGTTTCTGACATCGTATTGAATTCAGTACCTAAGAAATGTTGCATAGATACCTATCTATATCCGTGGTACAAGCCATCTAAATGTTACTTGTATTATTTAGTGTGATGATGGCGTGAGGAGTTTCCACACTCACAAATATTCCCGTTTAAAGATTTGGTTTCATTTTGTTTAAAACCATGATTAGTCTGGATAGCAACCGCCTTTTTAATAGAATCTCCCGTTACATAATACCATCGCTGCGGTAATATTTCATTAAGTGTGTTTCACCATACATAAAATCACACCTGTATCCCTTATGGGGTAGGCATAACATCAGAGGCAATAAAACCATCTGATGTCACGTTTGACACGTTTAGAGGAATTATAATGATGGAGAGAGACTATTGCAGTCAAAAAAATCAATAAAACCTCTGTCCCTTAACTTACTTTTTCAACACACTTGCTCGTAAAGTGAGCCTTATTCTATTGAATTTAGAACTATAAACTGGGCTATAAGTCACGTGTGCATAATATATTATACCCTAGTGCATAATATAATGAATCCTACATAGTTGAATTGTACCTTAGTGCAAATTACATGCGAATAAACAGAGCATATTTTATTGATCCGGCTTGTATATTATATACTATTATAGTTGTCTTTGTTAGTTCCACTTAACGCACTAGATGGCGTTGATTGTCTTTTAAATCGCACATGAACTGAAATAAATAAAATTATGTATACTTGTTTTAAGGTTGTGAAATTGTTCTCAAATAAAGAAAGTGGTTTCCTATAATATACATATTAGTAACTAACATTATTACATATGTATGAGTGGTGTCCATAGTGGTGTAAAATATTTTTAGAAACAACAAAGAGATTTTATGACTACGTATGTCTGACTTTTACTCACAAGTGTGTTGAAAAACGTCAAATCACAGCCTCGACTGTAATTAGCAACTTAGCTCACTTGTCACATAATATACTATTACAGTATGCCCGGAAAGAGAAACAGCTGGCACATTCTATATTTTTCTTTCACTCCCAGTCCAGCATGGAAGAAGATATTATATCTTATAGGATAAAAACTCGTACTATAATATTTCAGAAGAATTTATATTAAAAGTAGCAGCTATTAGGTCACATGCAAAAATCTGTGTTACGTCTCAAAGCTTACTTAGGTGCATCGTAAATTTCAGCTGGATGCATTTAGGTTAATTACGAACGTAAATCTCGTTAAATGATTATACACGGTAGCTATGGTCACAACAGCGCATTTTTATAAAAAAAACCTTTTACACTTAATTGATAAAATTAATGCTAACATCATAAGCCATTTCAAAAAATTTACTCAATCTTTTAGAAAATAATTTTTTTGAAAAAATGCTCTTATTTGGAAGGTAGGGAGGTACTTTTTGCTTTTATATGGGAGGAGGCCTTGCTGAAAAAATAATGACCCGGATGTAGAGATATTATTCAGAGTGCCCTTTGTACCTTTGCAATGGAGTTTTATAACTTTCTCGGCAGGAAAGGAATCCCTTTGTTTTTATTTATCTTATTATTTATTCACGAAAACAAGAGATAAAAGTATGATGTAGCAAGATGTTTGTTACCCTTTCCACGGCCTTGACGGATTTAGAAGATATTTAGATAGAGTTCAAACCACGTCTATATCCGCTCGTGTTTACACCAGACATCGGAACTAGGTTGTATACACCCAACTCTAAGTCAGCTTATAAAAAATAATTTCCTAAGGTGACCCAGCTGGAACTTGAACCCAGGAGCTCTCACACCGCAGTCGGACCCTCGGCCAATGAGGTCCATTGAGGTCGTCTTAAATCTACGGATAAAAATCTTAATTAATGTTACAAGAAATTAATGCTTTCAATTATTTTAGTGTTAAATGGTTTATTCTTATAATCCATATAGTAACTGTTATTATAAGTATTAGAACTTTGTGGTGATTGATGACGGCCTCCGTGGCAGGGTTATCTAAGTCGCTACTACGCAAATCATGAGGTCGCAGGTTCTATCCCGCACAGAACAATAAAAAAAAAGTTCCGGGTTGGTATGTAGGTATATTAGTAGGGAAACCGGAATCTCTTTAGGTAACGTAGGAGATATCATTTCCAATCATTTGAGCCCAAATCATGTAATCCCAAAATGTACCGTTTTTAAAATATTTGAGGTTACTCCTTTTTTTATGAAAATCCAGTTTTACTTATTCAAACATCGATTCTAACAAAAACCAAAAATCCGATTGTAATGTTCTTTTTAGTTTTAGATGGGTGTTCAGCAAATAATAAACCGTAATACATTTATTCAGTGTGGTTTCAAATAGAAGCTACAGGAGTTTTAATAAAATAAAAATGTTTTTTTTTTGGAGCATCGCATCGTTTACAAGCCAAACCTTTTTTCTCCAATAAAAGGTCTGATGAAAGTTGCGTACACTTTTTTCGAAAAACTTTTACTACTCTCTGGCTATACAACGTGTAACATAATGAAGAGATAATACTTAAGGGGATTGTATGTTTGGTGGTGTAGTTTATAAGTAACAGTAACATAAACTTGTAATCCTTGGTTCGGAAAACAAGTTCAAAGTTTAGATCAAAATATCGAAGTGTCAACCCTAAAAACAGCTGTTACCTTTTGAAAGAATCTATTCGATAACAGATGGCGTTAAAATAAAGCGATAAGTAAACAAGAGAGATACTACAAAGTGTAATTTTGTGCCTACTAAATTAGACGATAACAACGTCTCGGGAATGTTTTTTTCGGTAGTATCTAAGTGCAGAATATTTTTAAAACCACCTTTTCACCAATATGTGCGTTTATCACGCGGTTTACCAATTTAAAACTCTACTGAAATAATAGATTTGCACGTTCGAACCGACAACACGTTAATTTTAACTATCCGTGAGAATATATTTTCTTAACCTTAAACTATGATGCATCACTGACAAGGATATTTAACTTCTTGTTTATTCTCACACACTTACAACTTTCATCACCACCATACAATAAAGCTTGAAATAAATTTAAAGTAATCCAGCATTCTGCATAATTTTTATAGTCTATGAAATAGCAAGTTCGACGCCCTTTGTCTGCCGCCGATTGCTCGCTCGCTACTCCCGGGCTCTCACGTTTAAGTGTTACGTATTTTAAAAACGTTTAATACTTAGAAGTCGCACTGTTTGTGGTTATGAACGGATGCTGAGGCTCGGTAGCCTTCTATTTCTAATACTTAACAACATACATGATCGAAATACATTTACGACTAAAATCAAAAATTTATCAAATTAAGCATAAGTAATCATCAATTTAAGAGAAACGTAAAACAAAACATTAATTTAGGTACTCTCAATAAACTATGATATCAAACTTGTCATACAAAAAACTATCACATTTCTTTAGAAATACGCTATTGCAAGACAATCAAACTTACCCATAATTCTAATAAAAAACGAAGAAATATCCTCTCTCTCTTACATTCAAACTTTCTAAGAATTATAATAGGAAACATATTCGGTAAATACCTATGATTTTGTAAACCTCAAACTATGATACAATACTTACAGCTTCTTGTACTTCTTGTATTCTCCCATACTTATAACTATCAATACATACGACAACAAAGCATTAAATTAATAAAATTAGCAACTAAGTAAAGTCGTTTTCATAAAAGATAACCCGTGCATAGCTCTTATAACAAACACACAAGGTGTATTATCGCTCAAATCGCGGGACTTCTTTCGGCGTCTCGTCGCGAACTTGCGCCTTTCGGAATTATACCCTTTGAGATTTACCGCCGCGCCGCCGTTTCCAAGCCAAACTAAAGGTTGTTCCGTTCAATATTTATTATGAACAAATTCTCAACTCAACAATTTTTTTATATTTAAAAAAGTTAAATTACTGATGACTAACTAATTATTGTTTTTAGTTGCGGTTGTTTCAGGCAGCTGAAATTATTTTCACACGCTATAGGGAAAAATATCCTAAGTATACCTGTCCTGAAACTTTATTTTTTTATGAGGAATCTTTATCTTTTATTATTATTCTCTTTCTTGAGAAACAAAATGGATTAATTTCTTTATTTAAAATGTGTGAAGCGTAAAAATAAGTTACGTAAATTAACAAATAACAGTTTTTAATATTTTGATATTGAACAAACAACTTAAAAACTATTGAAGTGATTTCACGATTGAAAACTATTTTTTAATACAGTTGCTCAAAAAGTGGCGTATTGCAGGGACGTGTAGCGTGCGGAAAGTGGGCTTTTACGCACTCGTGCTTTTTCTTTCCCAAGTGTCAAAATAATGTCTATTAAAAAGAAAAAAACCAACCACGAAGTTTTTACTAAAAAAAATTCATAGAAGTTTTAAAGATTCATGCAAATATTTCTGAAAAGAAGCTACTAATTTGTTTCAATATCAGATTTAACGATTTGATTCAATGTGTTAGGTTAGGTTTCATCTCATTACATTTAATTTTCATTACATATTAATTAAAAAATCTACTAAAGACTTGGCTGTATGGGCATAGTTCCCTTGCCTACCCAGACAGGATGTGTGAAGAAAACAAAAAAATCTTTGCTTATATTCTTTTACGGTTGGCGCCATTTTGTTTATTGTTGAGTTTGTTGTGTTTTTATTATTTTATTAAATTGCTTAATTTTTTCGCAACTGTATTAAAAATAGTCGTTCAGTACACGTGCGGAACCGTCATTGCAACTCGTTCCGACTGTCAACCCTCGCCTTCGGCTGCGCCTCGGCTCGTGTAGACATTTGTCGGAACTCTTTGCAATGACAGGCTTTCCGCACTCGTAATGAAATATACTATATTTGTAACAGAATAACTTAACAATACAAAAACATGATATAATGAAGTCATTTCACTGTATTATGAAATAAATTGGGTACTAAGATTTTGTTTATCATATCGCTATAGGTGCGGAAAAACCCTAAAAAAATTTGGTACTAGAGAACTGTTTGGTTCGGTTATTAGTAAAATTAATAGAAATTTATTTCAGTTCTTTCATGTCCGTTTTGAAGTGTGCACGTCAGTTGCTATCGCTATTTTATTCGTAGTTTTCTTAAAATTTCTCGACTTGAAAGTATTGGAGAAAGTATTGTTATACGACATGTGTATTCAAACAACAAATGTTACGATATGATACTGTATGTTGGAGCCGCTAGTAACCACAGCATCAACGAAGCTCGAAGACTTTACAGGCAGCGGTTTGTGGAGTGCAGGCCGGCAGCTGAACAGCGCCACTTACCGGGCTATGGCGTGTGTTGAAGCATGAGTCTGCGGCTCAGCGCGCCGGTTCTTTTCACGCGAAACCCAGCGCGGCCACCTTCGCGCTCCGAGAACTTAGAAGAGCTAGTCTTGGATCATTTCGAGGAGGATCCGAGGAGCAGCACTGGACGAGTCGGCGCTCTTTTGGATGTCAATCACATGGTGATATGGCGCACGCTTAGTGATGATGGCCAACATCGTTATCATTCCCGATTGACGCAAGAGCTGATACCAGCGGATTTGTGACCTCCTCGGTTAGGCTTTTGTCGGCACAAACGTCATGTGGATGTGTGTTTATTGAAAAAGAAGGCAGAAATTGTGAGCCGTTTTTGTAATTCTGGCCAAGTGTAAGGGAAACCTTAGATACAGTTGTGAGTGTTTTTACGCAAAGTAAACTGAATGTCGATTGAAACAAGTGCGATAGGTACTTGCCATAAGACTTTGTCAGATATTACAAATTTAAGTTGTAATAATTATAACAAACACTCTTTATTGTCATTAAACGTAGAAATAATTATGTACACAATATTTAAGCGATTTAAAAAGCTTTATGCGATTTCTTTCAGGCAACCCGATTTCTTCCGGGCAACCCGTTTATTATTAACTAGCTGTGCCCGCGGCTCCGCTCGCGATAATTTCGGAATAAAAAGCATACTATGTTAATTCTAGTACCTCTCATGATTCGTCGAGTAGTTTTTGCGTGAAAGCTGAACAAATATCCACGCTTTCATATTTATAATATTAGTAAGGATAAGGATTGACATTTTATAATATTTAACAATTAATTGTGTAGATCACTTTCACATGAGGCTTAAGTATCTATCGAACGAAAATACTTCAGCACAAAGCTTCCGAGTAAACTATATTAAAATTTGACCCGTCCGGCACGTGAACATGAAGATTTCTAGAACTGCTAACCCGGGAAAGACCGACGTATAACTGACCTTGCGAGAAACAACTGAGACCGAGATCTACTCCAACAACGCGAAAAGTCTGCCCTTGAGCCTTATTAATTGTCATTGCAAAACACACCGATACTGGGAATTGCGTTCTTTCAAATCGGAATAGAAAATTATTTGGTACTATGGGAATTCTGGAAATAAAGACGGTGTCTCCTGCACCGCAACCTGTTAAAATTTGAGATATCCAAATAGAATTATACCCAGAAATATGTACAACTTACAACAGAAAAATAAATGAAAATAAAGCTGAAACGCCTGTGCAATGCTATCTACCTATACCTACTTCCCTGAAAAATAAATACCTATAACTACAATAATTAATAAAAGTACCTACGCTTTTACCTAAAAAATCCAAAAAAAAAACTGAATATTTAAACACTACCAAAACAACTAATACCTATTTTTATAAAATAACAATGAAAGAAATTCAAATAAACTATTTAAAGACTAAAAGTCGTGCTGATAAGCACGGTTTATAATATCAATAATTGTCTGTCAATAAAGTCGAACGCTCTGAACGCATCAACAGCCAAATATTGAATATTGAATGAATTATAAAGCTTGCGCTCGCCTCTCGCCTTTTTATACCCTACAGCCGCGAGCCGCGTGGAGCGCGTCAACCGGTACGCAAAAATAATCCTTATATCATTCAGTATTCACGCGCGATGGGTTATTAGCGTATTTCATGTATAAGTTTGGTGTTTCTATACCGATTTCTATGATTCTTTTTTTTATTGAATAGGTAATAATGTTATTTTTTTTTAAAATTAGGGATAAGTGAGAGTATTATAAACGTAAGAGTAAACAAATATAATCAGAAAGCTCCGAACTGCTAAGCTGTCGGGATTTACACGTGTTATTGTGAGTCAACCATAAAATATAGACATATACTGTTGTGGGATATTTTTTATATAATTTTATGAAGAATATTTCTGTCATACATGATTTCTATGTAGCTTTAACCATTAAGGCTGCACACGCGACGGAAGCTTGAAAAATGAAGTAACCTCTCCCGTTTTTCCAACATTTTCCTTCACTGCTCTGCTCCTATTGATTGTAGCGTCATAATAAGTATACTATAACCTGCCCAGGAGTATGAAGAATAATTTTACCAAGTTTCGTTAAAATCCGGCGAGTAGTTTTTGTTTCTATAAGGAACATACAGACAGACAGACAGACAAAAATTTTACTGATTGCATTTTTGGCATCAGTATCGATCACTAATCACCCCCTGATAGTTATTTTGAAAATATATTTCATGTACAGAATTGACCTCTCTACAGATTTATTATAAGTATAGATATAGATAGAAGATAGATAGATATAGATAGATAGATATATAGATATAGATAAATAGAAACTTGAAAGTTGTACTAACATGTTGTTTTATTTGTTTTCATTAGCTAGGTAGTGTGATAAAAATTGTGTCATTCAATGTGCCAAACGATAGGTAAGTAACAATCAGCTGCGCTGATATCCGCGCTACTCGCAGTGGGCGGCCGCGGCGGCGGCGTATCGCTCGCTATTCAGCCGGTGCGGGAAAGGTCATAAGGTCACTGATTGCGGCGCAAGTCTATTTTAAGCTTGTTAGGTTGACTAGGGTTGTCAAAATGTTTTATTGTAAAATAATTTAAAAAATTTGTATGAAAGTCTATACCAGCACTGATCATGCTAATTCTTTTACTGTACATTCTACGTATAGTATAGAAGCTAACCCTAAAGTTTTATCTCTCCATTTTGTTACACGTTGTATAACGAGGTAAAACAATTGAAATTCTTTTTATGGTTTATTATTGATTTAGTAAACACCTATCTAAAACTAATAAAAAACAAAATAAAAATTTTGAAAAACCCACGACGCGACGGTTACAAAGTAATTGAAAAAGAATAAAATAATTTAAAATCCCCCGACTGAAATGATTTATCTGACGAGAGATAATTAACGTGAAAAGCTTTTTTAAAAGTTCACTTGATCTCACACAGAGTCGGTCATATTATGGACGACATAATATTCGTTTTCATAGCATTTCCCTACGCTTACCAATTTGGTTCTCGAAGATGTAGATGTCGCAATAACATAGGTATTTAACTCCCTATGAACTTTATAAGAAGAGCAAGAAAATCCGTCTGGGGCTGCCCTTGAATGAATTCGTTTTGTAGTTTTATATTGAAATTTAAAATATTGATGGCAGCCCTCGACGGATTTTCTTGCTCTTCTTATAAAGTTCATAGGGAGTTAAATACCTATGTTATTGCGACATCTACATCTTCGAGAACCAAATTGGTAAGCGTAGGGAAATGCTATGAAAACGAATAGTATGTTGTCCATAATATGACCGACTCTGTGTGAGATCAAGTGAACTTTTAAAAAAGCTTTTCACGTTAATTATCTCTCGTCACATAAATCATTTCAGTCGGGGGATTTTAAATTATTTTATTCTTTTTCAATTACTTTTTAACCGTCGCGTCGTGGGTTTTTCAAAATTTTTATTTTCTTTTTTATTTCAAACTTTTTAAAGAGCATAATATAGGTACCATACATTACATTACACAATACCTCGTTCCTCATCAGCCCTCTAATGTCCCCACCACCGCTGGAAAACCCATGTAGTTTATTTAAATACATAGTGAAGTATTACCGTTAAACCTATTTAAGAACATTATACCAATCAAATCCAAAGCGATTATTGAAAACGGCATTCAAATCGGACCAATGGTTTGCAAACAAATATTAACTGCAGCGCCCCCTTGTGAGTTGTTACCGTAACACCTATCTCAGAACATGCGATAATCAAATCCAAAGCGATCACTGAAACTTTTACAAACAATTAATGTTTACTGCAGCGCCCCCTGGTTAGGTGTTACCGCTACACCTATCTAAGAACATGTTTGAAGTAGTAAAACTGGATTTTCATAAAAAAAGGGAATAACCCCCAATATTTTTAAAACAGTACACTTTGGGATCACCTGGTTTGGGCTCAAATTATTGGAAACGACCTCTTCTACGTCACCTAAAAAAATCCGATCTAATTAACAATAACCCTGTATACATATAAGTATTAGGGATTATATCAATAAGTAAATAGCTGTTTGTCAGACATTAATTAAAAAAGATTGAGCTGAAAAATATACTAAAAGAAAGCGAGTAAAACCGCGAGTGTTTCTAGTATAAAAACCCCAAGAGTTTCGATGATCAAAGACTTTCCTCTGCATTGTTCAGCTCCGGATATTAATAGATTCTTTAACATAATAAATTAGCTTTGAAACATGACGTCGATGGCGGCACCGGCTGGTCAAGAGCCCTAGACTGACTGTGGATGTGGGTCGAGGGTCAGATTGACCGTGAAGGTGTTGCTTTACGAGGCACTGGTGCCAAAAAGCTATAGGCTTTAGTTATACTTTTGCGTATTTTTTTTGTGATGGAATAAGCAAACGAGTATACTCATTTGTTTGAAATATACATACATATCTACGAATAATTGTCGTGATTATTGATTTTGTGATATCCATCGTAATAAATAAATAATAAATAAATATCACTTTAATAATTAGTTATTTTTTCATTTGCTATGTTTGAAGACTTGCAGAGTTTTAATTTATAGAATTTCTATCTTTCAACAAAGAAGTGATCCAAATCTTAATAGGTACGAGGGTCATTTGAAAAGTTCCTAGCCTAACGTACTTAATGAAACCACATGATTTTGATTATATTTTTATTTTTCAACATACTCTCCCCCGAGCTCAATACACTTTTTCCATCGACCCGGTAAGGCTTCGATACCCATTTTAAAAAAATCTTCGTCTAACTCCTCAAAATAAGCGTCTACGGCGGCTATGACCTCTTCATTTGTAAAAAAATGTTTACCACCTAAAAATTTTTTCAGCTTTGGGAACAGGTAGAAGTCTGACGGTGCTAAATCCGGTGAATATGGGGGATGAGGTAACAATTCAAAGCCACACCGATGGATTTCTGCCATGGATTGCACAGAAGTGTGAACGCGTGCATTGTCCTGATGAAACAAGACCTTCTTCCTCAATAAACCTGGACGTTTTTCTTTGATTTTTTCTCTCAAAAGCCGCAGCAGGTTGTAGTAGTAATCAGAATTTATTGTTTCACCCTTTTTTAAATAATCCACCAGAATTATACCCTTTGCATCCCAAAAAACTGATGCCATGACTTTGCCAGCCGATAAAACCACTTTTGCCTTCTTTGGGGTGGGTGATCCTGCCCTTTTCCATTGTTTCGACTGTTCTTTTGTCTCAGGTGTATTGTGGTGAACCCAGGTTTCATCCATGGTTATAAATCTTTCAATAAATTCCTGTGGATCAGCTTCATATAACTCTAAACAGTCGCGGGAAGTTGTGAGTCGGTTGCGTTTTTGTTCCACTGAAAGCAGCCGCGGTACCCACCGCGCAGACACCTTAGAGAATCCAAGTTCAGAAGTAATTATATGATGTGTTCGCTCAGAAGAGATGCCTACAGTCTTAGCTATTTCCTCGACTGTCAATCTTCGGTCAGATAAAATTAAATCACAGATTTTTTCTTTGTTTTCATCAGTGGAAGCCGTCGAGGGCCGGCCACTACGGGGCTCATCTTGAATGGACTCACGACCACGTTTAAACTCTGCCACCCAATTTTTAACAGTCGCATACGAAGGAGCGGACTCACCTAAAGTGGCAGACATGTCTTCATGTATAGCTTTTGGAGTTAAACCTTTCAAATACAAGTATTTTATCACTGCACGATGTTCAATTTTATCCATTTTCTAAAATTGCTCTGACTTGACTTACGGTATCACGTGTAAACGAACAATAATTTATTGCAAATAAACTAAACTGTGCATACTTGTTGCTAAATAATGTAGCTATAAAATGAGGGTAGTTATAAAATATACCGACGAGTCTAACAATGTTAGGCTAAGAACTTTTCAAATGACCCTCGTACCTACCTACAGGATTTAAACTTACTATTTGTTTTTTTTTTTATAATTATTATGTAAATGACCTCATATTATCTTATACCTTTATGAATAACTAGCACCTCCGCAAGGTTTTACTTGTGATCCCTTTAACGCAACCACAAATTATTATAGACTAGCTGCTGCCCGCGACGTCGTCTGCGTGAACGCTATGCAGCACCAAACGCACCTACGATTATAACACTGCTAGCGTGATAATATGTAGCCTATATGTTGACCCGACTTCTTAACTATCTTCATGCCAAATTTGAAGTAAATCCATGCAGTACTTTTTGAGTTTATCCCGGAAAGACAAACAGACAAACAGACAAAAATTCTAAAAACTATATTTTTTGTTTCTGTTTCGATTGTAGATCATACCCCAAGTATTCTTTTAAAAAAATATTCAATGTACAGTTTTGACTTTCCTACCATTTTATTATATGTATAGATAATACTACCTACTAATACTATAAACGTTTAATGTTTTTTAAGATCCATACGTTGACGGATTGAGTCAAAAATTCTACAAATAACCATAGAATGTCTGATATATCCACGGGATCCGGAATTATGCAGGTGAATCCATTGGAAACAAATAGTGACTCATACGTTCGCTGCTGGACATAAGACATATCCAGTCGCAGCTTGGCGGGTGCGGGTTACTTTCACTTTATTCTTTTTACATAAACTCAAAGTCGAGAAAGTAGTTCAAATCTTTTCAAATTAAAATGTAAGCCCTATAAGTACAAGTTAAAGACATGAAACAAAAGCTAACTTTACGTGTTTTCACAAAAGGAAATTCAATTAACCAAACAAGGTTTCCGCTGTGTAACAGTTTTGCTGAACAAAATAAATTATAATGAACCAGTCCTTTGTTTATTATACCTATTTCTTTTTTGTTACTTAGTTTCCTTTTTTTCGCGGAGTTTCAGAAAAACGAAAATGATTTTTTGGTGAACTTCGGTAGGAAGTTAAATACCAAAATAATAATAAAAACTCGTATAGCTTTAAACTAGGTATGTAATATTGTTGTGCGATTTTATTTTCTTTTATTTTTTGAATGTCGAATTAAGTCGTTGTGAATTAGAACACGAAAATTAATGCAAGTGTCTTACAAACTAAGATGCTTGGTTTGTAAAAATTTATTGTATTGACTTTTTTACAGTTTTAAAAAAAGTCAATACCGACGACATCGAAAATATGGTGCCAAATTTAAACATCCAGGGTAACAGGCGGAGAGGAATAACGAAAGTGAGATGGTTAGATACGTATGTAACTTCACGCCTGTATCCCTTATGGGATAAGCAGAACACCAGAGGCACGTCACGTTTGACAATATTATAATGTTGGAGAGTGAAATTTAAAGACGACCTAGCATGGCGGTTGCCATTTACATTAAACTTTAACATTTATGTGCGCCATTAATTAAGCTTATTGTAATTTTTCGATATTTTTATCGATACCAGCATAATTTTAGCTATGCCCGGGTCTAGTGTTTATCAAATATTCCAATTTGGAAACATTACCTTTGAAAAGATACATACATACATAACTTCACGCCTGTATCCCTTATGGGATAGGCAAAATACCAGAGGTTATAAAACCTTCTGATGTCCAGTTTGATAAATTTGGATTCCGGCAATATTGTATAAAGAGCCAGTTCCTTCCTAAACCCGTGTGCTTTCATCTTCGACCTCATCGTCACTTACCATCAGGTGAGATTGAGGTCAAACGCGGGTTTAGTCACTTATAAAAAAAAAAAAAAAAAAATTATAATGGTGGAGAGAGACTATTGCAGTGACGGAGGTCAGCCTATCGCCCGCAAAAACGTCAATAAAACCTGTGTCCCATAAGTGACTAGCAGTATGCATGAGTTGTTGCGGAGTTTCTGAAAACGATACGTCCAATACCTAGGCCGAAGTGGAAGCAGAAAATAAGAAAGGCCTTTTGAAAACATTCTAAAGAGTATTAAATACAATCAATATATACAATTAATAGTATTAATAATTGTGTGAGTGTCAGAAATATTTATTTATTTATCTTACCAATTTCACTATTATGGTAAGTATATTATTTTCTATATGTTACTTAAGTTTATTTAACTATATTTTGTGTCCTAACGTTAGTTATACGGGTACTGCCTAAAACAAGCATCACGCTACTTTTTATCTCATACAACAAATATTTAAGTATAAGCAAGTAAATACCCTTGTTCCACGAATTCTAAAAAATACTTTCCATGGAAAGGCCTATATTCAAAATTACCAAGAATCTTATCATTTCTTGTGGCATGTTCCGTCCCGCAGAGAACCGTTACGACAAAACTTGAGCAATAAAATCGGATTTGACAATAAAATCCCTCCAGCGTTACAGAGGATATAACATTGTTTTCGGAAAATAATAAGATTGTATTTGGTTTGTTTGTGTAGATAAAAATAAGTAAAGAAAATAAATATGCATAAAGAGACCCCGCCAATGACAGCTACCATTCCTACCATTCTATAGAATTACATGCTTTTTTGTCCAGAAAAGGAGGGCCCATAAACATGAACTAAAATTTATTATTCGTTTTATCAGAATTACTCTGTAAATAAGTTTG
The DNA here is from genome assembly GCA_944452665.1 of Stenoptilia bipunctidactyla. Classification (NCBI taxonomy): domain Eukaryota; kingdom Metazoa; phylum Arthropoda; class Insecta; order Lepidoptera; family Pterophoridae; genus Stenoptilia; species Stenoptilia bipunctidactyla. Next base: position 4,976,435 of record OX101736.1, read on the forward strand.
TACAAATCTTAATCTTAATATTGAATAAAAAAGCTATTTAACTGAATTTATTTTATTTCTTTCATCATGTCCAACAAGACATTTTTGGCGCTTGACGTTGTTAGAATTAGGGTGAAATAATGGTTCCCATTCTGTAAAATCAACATATTCTCAGGGAAAAACATAAATGCAAAAAAAAAACATTATTTTCAAGAAAAAAGTTAGATCTGAAAAGTCTAAACTCATGATCAAACATTAAAAATATTTTTTTAATAAATATTGAATAAAAGTATCAAAATATATAACTGTAATTGGGTTCGGCAAATATCATATAAATAGATAACGAGATTAGATATCACTACTTTCTTCGATCTTTGAAAAAAGTTCAATGATGAAAGGCTTCTGAATATCTGTCTTTCTTGCGAAATCCTTTATGTAATTTCTTTACATGTGAACAACGATAGCTCCTATGGCATTTAATGCATTTTCAAACATTTTTGGAATTTCACGGGGTTGCTTTCCAAGTTTGACTTCTATATCTCACAACTAGCGAGTAGACTTAGTTCTGCAGCGTTCGCGGTAAAGAAAATTCGCCCATTGACTGATGTTAATACAGCGAAGCTGGTATATTTTAGTTATTTTAATAATATAATAATAATAATAATAATAATAAAAAGCTTTATTTCACATTTACACAAAACATACACAATTTAAAACATTTATAAAATACAACACAAATTATACAATATTACAAACATAAATTAAAATACCTAAATAGTAGTGTGTGTGTAGGTGTGAGTATGTATTTGGTGATGATTTGGTGCGAGTGTGTATATATGTATGTTCCGTGCGTGTGAAAATGGCGCTGGCTCAGCATGTGCCACAGTTGACTGAGGCGCTGTTATTCTGCCAGGAACCAAAATGAAAAACTTACTTATGAATTAAATCTATGTGTGTGCCGAGTATTAATAAAGCTTGGCTTTAAGTTTAAAAATCCGAAAAGTGAATGGAAAAATTGTGTAAAAATATATAAAAAAAATTTAATAATTGAAGTGGAAAAAAGATAATATAAATAATAATATTACTAACAACATGAAATAAAATACCAACCATCACTAACTTATAAATTTCTAAAAAAAAAAAAAAAACTGTAATGTTTAAAAATTGTAGTTTCAGGTACCCAGCGAAACCTGACGCGAAAATAAATAATTTCGATATGCCAATTTGAAACTATGCACCGATTTTAAAACTTTTACTGGCGGCGGAATATTATTCCAGCATTTCGTCGCTGCATACCTGAAACTGCCCCTAAAAAGAGCAGTTCGATGGCTTGGGACGGTCAACTGCTTTGAACCCTCTCTTGTACCATATCGATGATCAATATGACGCCAAGAAAGTTTAGAATATAGATATTCTGGTTGTTTTTTATTGATTACTCCAAACAATAAACAGGCAAGATGTAGTTTAACGCGGTTTTCAACTTTAAGTATTTTTGCCTGATTAATGAAGGGAGTAACGTGGGTTCTCGGTGGGATGTTGAAGCAAAATCTGGCACATGCATTCTGTACCCTCTGTGCAAGGGCCAGAGATTTCTTCAAAAGACAAGGTCCATACACAGTTAGACAGTGATTTAGTTTTGATAGTACCAGAGACTCGCAAAGCAACACACGAAGTTCTGGCGATATATATGGACGAACCCCATATAAAACCCTCAGCCTATACAAACAATTTCTGACCAATTCTACAACATGCTCATGAAACTTCAAACCACTGTCCATAAGAAGCCCTAAATTTCGGGCTTTGTCCACACGAGCTATCGGGCAGCCGTTAATGGCAACTAGTGGATTAAATTCCTTAATTTTTTGGACTTGTGAATTGGTTCCAAGAACCATGAATTTTGATTTAAGAGGGTTTAGCACAAGTGAATTATCGTGGGACCAATTAGCTATTCTGTCAAGGTCAGCGTTAATTCGGGCGACACCGGACAAAGTCTCCTGAGGATCAAACGAGAGATACAGCTGGACATCATCTGCATAAAGATGAAATTGACAGTTGCGGATGTTGTTGATGATGTCAGCACAATAGATTAAAAAAAGGAGAGGTCCCAAAATTGATCCCTGCGGGACTCCTCGGGTAACCCGTGCTGTTGCTGATTCTACTCTGGATCCATCTGATTTAGTTATAATGACCTTTTGCGCGCGATGCGAAAAGTAACTCTCAAACCAAGAGACCGTGGACCTTGAGAATCCATAATAAGACAGTTTTGACAAGAGTAGCGAGATGTTAATTGAGTCGAAGGCACGGCTGTAGTCCAAAAGAACTAAAATGGTACCCTCACCAGAATCAGCTGCAAAAAATATGTTATCAACTACATCTTGAAGGGCTGTCGCCGTTCCTCGGGATTTCCTAAATCCTGACTGTAAATCGGGTATTATATTCTGATCTTCACAGTACTGTGAGACCTGAAGGTATACGACCCTCTCCAGTATCTTTGATAAGAACGGGAGTACACTTATTGGTCGAAGATCGTTGATACTATCCAGATGATTGTGCTTAGGTAGTGGCCGCACATTCGCAGTTTGCCACGTCATGGGAAATTCAGAGCTAGACAGAGACCTGTTTACAATAGCTGTGATCATACCTAGAACTCTCGGCAAAGTCAGTAATACCATATCTCGACTTAAACCATCAGCACCCATAGCGTTAGATTTTATCGAGAGTATTATCTTACCAATTGTATTCTCGTTTACCGGTTTAAAGTTAAACGTGGCTTGATTGTGCCGGTGAAACTCGTGGTACGTCAGTTGCGAGATGGAGACTTCAGATCCACCAGGGACACCAAGAAAGTGGTCATTGATTTTATTTGGATCATCGAAAGTATCTGGTAGGTCTTGACATCCTTTAAAATCCGGCAAGACGGATTTTTTAAGGTTTTTCCAGAGTTTCTTTGAATTTTTAATATTCAAATTAATATTCTGTTTAAAAAAGGCAGTTTTCTCAAAATGAAGACTTTTCCTAACCAGACTCTTGAGATCTTTGTAAATAGTCTCGTTAGTTAGCGTACTGGATAATTTATAGTCACTGTGAGCTTTATCTCGCAGTCGCATCATGAATTGGAGATTGTCAGTGATCCAAGGCGGCTTCTGTTTTTTTATAATGCAAGACTTTTGAGGAGCGTACTTATTGAACAGGTATAGTACTCTTTCATTGAATGCTGTGATCATAGCTTCTACATTTTGCATATCGAGTAAAGATTCCCAGTCAATTGAATTAAGTTCTTCATTGAATTTATTTAAATCAATATCCTTTATTGGGCGGTAGTTAATCTTCTTAGGAATAATTGAGGGCTTCTTTATCCTAAAATCAGCTACAACTATCGCATGGTGACCAAGCTCCTCTATGTGTATTATACTCGTACTACATACGTTTGCATCAGTGCAGATGATGTCAATTAATGTGGCGCTATGTGATGTAAAGTGTGTGGGCCTGTCAACATAGTTGTGCAGATCAGTTGAAATAAAGAAATCCTTTAATTTACGAGTTTTAGGCGAGTGGGTATCAAGAAGATCAATATTAAAATCACCTAATAATGCAATATTATCGTAATTACTAAAAGAAGTAATAGAATCCGTTAATGCATCCAAAAATAAGTCTACATCTACCCATTCAGGTCGATAAGCAGTACCCACGATGATGCGTTGTGAGTTTATGTTAATGATAAGCCACATTTGTTCGACTGAACTATTGTTTGATGGAAAAGAACACTTTTTCACAAAAATACAATTTCTGATGAAAAACCCTACACCGCCGCCACGATTACGCAAACCATGTTTTCGAGGAGTATGTATAAATTTGTAGCCAGGAATAACAGGTGCCTTAGAATCCTGACCATCCACCATCCAAGTTTCATTTATAGCAAGAAGGTCGAAAGATTCTCTTAAAACCATTGCTATAAATTCATCGTGTTGGGTACCTAAAGATCCCTTGTTGAAAAGACCAAATCTCAAAAGTTTACGATTGCCCATAAAAATAATAAAATATATCCAAATAAATAATAGTTACCATGCAATAACGTACAGAATGTGCAAGCGCGGTGAACAGCTTTATTTTCATAGTATAATGTCCTATGGCATCCTACTTTGGGGCAATGCCGCAGATATTGACACGATATTTACACTGCAGAAAAGGGCTATTCGTGGAATGTATAAACTTGGAAACAGAGAATCTCTTCGAGAAAAGTTTAAAGAGATTGGTATCTTGACCCTTGCATCACAATATGTTTATGAAAACATTATGTATATTTATAAGAATAGTAATAAATTTAAAACTAGGAAAGATAATCATGATACAAATTACTCTGTAAGGTCTAGGAACGACCATAAGTTAGCGTTTCAAAGCAGCAAATCATTTATTGGAATGTCAATACGTATATATATAACAAAATTCCGAAGTCAATTCAATCCCTGCCATTCAATAAATTTAAATCAATCATTAAAAACACTCTATCTCGAAAAGCTTATTATAAAACTAAAGATTACTTAGATGATAAAAAGGCATGGGATTAAGCACAACAGGATATTTCTAAAAGTTTCTAATTACTTACTTAATAATTTTGTTTACGGCTTGGCTGTGCAGTATATGTATGACATGCTGGTGACTGTCCCACTCACTTATTTTCTTGTCAAGACATCAGCAAGAACGTCATGCTCCCTCAGGCGGCATGGCTAGTGGTAGCGTCGGGTATCGGGTCACCCTCTTCCCTAAAATATGGTTGAGGAGGGTGATGGCTGGTGCTTGCGTTAACTCGTGAACGGGTGCTGCTAGCGGTGCCAGGTCGTTTTGCTAATGATACTATGACTATTTTATTCCATTCTTGTTCAAATACTCTGGTCCCAGTTTGTCATATTCGTATTGTGCATCCATAGCTAATTGCATCTGCTATGTAAGCGTGGGGACTGAAAACTGCTCGCGTCCGCAAGGTTTAGCCCTCGATGCCTTGTACGTGGTCCCTGGGTGGTGCTAAACGAGCAGTAAAATCTGGTGGTAGGCTTCGGCCGTGGCTTGTCACCACCCACTAGACAAAACCATGCCGCCAAGTAACCTAGTTGCGTTCCGGCATGATGTCTAGTGTAGCCATTGAGGAGGATAGGTCTGAGTAATCGTGCTGCATCGGAGAACAGTTTTCAACTCGTAGGATAATGACTCACCGGGTAACTCGTTTTGGAGGGTAGCGGGATCCGAAGCACGGTGCACCGCTGGCCGACCGCAGGTAGTAGGGGGCCCAAGTAGCATGCCAGCCACATGCGAAAGGCTGCCCCGCCACCTCGCGAAAAATCCCGGGAGGCTCCATCGTGCCGGTTGGCGACCGGTTAGAGAGGACCCGATGGCGACCTCGGGGGGGTTCGGGCGTCCCCGCAGTCTCCAGGCGAGTTCCCCAATGGTGCGTTGTTTCCTACGAGTTGCTTGGTTCCATTTGCAGCGCTTCACTCAACTTCTATTCTCCTCCCTATTCACTCCACTACCAATTCACAATGAAAGGTCCTAAAAAGAGTACGGTTCAACAGCGGTTGCACTTCCTCTCCCTTAAAGTGCACTTCTGTAACATCCGAGGAGTGCACTCCAATCTGAATGATGTCCACCACCATCTTGAGACGGAGAGACCACACCTACTCTTTCTAACGGAGACGCAGATCTGCGATCCGTCAGACTCGGCATACCTTGGTTACCCAGGCTATATCCTGGAGTCTCTTTTCCGCCCGCACGCCGGGGTGTGCATGTATGCCAGTGACGCGATCTGTTATCAGCGTCTCCGTTACTTGGAAGTGCCGGACCTTTCAGTCATGTGGGTTCACATAGATACTGGCCTAGACCAAGTGGTTTACGCCTGTATCTATCGTTCACATAGCGGAGATCGGGAGACAACGAGGCTTATGGAATACCTTGGCAATACAGCAGATAAGATTCAGCAACGTTTTCCCACGGCGCAGTTGGTGTTTCTGGGGGATTTTAATGCTCACCATGGGCAGTGGTTATACCCGTATCAGGACACTGACCATGCTGGCAGAGAGGCCTTTAAGTTTTCGCTGACTTATAGTCTCTCACAGCTTGTTAACGAGCCTACGCGCATCCCCGACGTTGCTGGCCACACTGCGTATTGCTTGGACCTTCTGCTGACAACCGATCCTGACAGATACTCGGTGTCCGTCACTGCACCTTTAGGGACATCCGATCACTGTATGGTGAAATCTGTATCGCTGTACTCGCCACCTGACACCCGCCCAAAAGGCTCCAGGCGAGTATGGCGTTACAAGTCAGCAGATTGGGATGAAATGCGACATTTCTTCGCATCTTATCCATGGCGGCAAACTTGTTTTACATCAACCGATCCATCGTGCTGCGCTGATGCTGTCTCAAGTGTGATAGTTCAAGCAATGGAGTACTTCATTCCCCACGCTGATCTATCCCTTGAAACCAAAGCTCGCCCATGGTTTAATACTGCTTGCCTAGCCGCTGAAAAGCGAAAGCGGGAAGCATACAAAGCCTGGGCAAATGCTCGCAGAAGCAAAGCCCTGGATTCGCATGAACTTAAGAAAAGATACAATGATGCCGCCAAGTCCTGCAAAAAGGTAATCAAAAGAGCTCGTTTTGCCCACATAGGCCGTATCGGAGACAGAATAGCAGCATACCCTTCGGGCAGTAAAGCTTTCTGGTCCCTTGCCAAGTCGGTCGAAACGAACTTTTGTCGCCCGTCGCTGCCACCACTGAGGAAACCCGATGGTTCTCTGGCCCATACTTCTAAGGAGAAAGCAGATTTATTTGCTAGTATCTTCGCAGAAAATTCTCGTCTAGATTGCCAAGGAAAAATCCCACCCCAATTACCTCAGTTCGGACCTACAATGGGTACCGTTCACATTCGCCAAAAGGAGGTTCTTAAATGCTTGCTGCACCTAGACGAGAACAAAGCTAGTGGTCCAGACGGTATTCCTGCAGTGGTCTTAAAACGCTGCGCAGCTGAGTTGTCTCCCGTTTTGACGCGTCTTTATCGACTTTCATTGGAATCCGGTAAGGTTCCCAAGTCCTGGAAGCTTGCTAACGTACAACCAGTACCAAAGAAGGGAAGCCGTGCCGATCCTGTCAACTACCGACCAATTTCAATCACTTCCATACTTTGCAAAGTCATGGAACGTGTATTGAACAATCGACTCCTGGCATACCTCGAGGCCAACGAGCTCCTAAGCGATAGCCAATATGGTTTCCGCAACGGGCGCTCGACCGGCGATCTTCTCGTGTATGCCACTCACTTATGGAGCGAGGCCTTGGAGGGTCATGGTGAAGCAATAGCTGTATCCTTAGACATTTCCAAGGCCTTTGACAGGGTCTGGCATGATGGTCTCTTAAGTAAGCTTCCAGCTTATGGCATACCGATTGGGCTCTGCGACTGGATATCTGATTTTCTGAGGGAACGGTCAATTCGAGTAGTCTTAGATGGCTTCTCCTCCGACCAAATGGCAATTAATGCCGGGGTACCTCAGGGATCTGTTCTCTCTGCAACATTATTCTTGCTGCACATTAATGACCTTTTGACACCGGGCATTATTAGTTATGCTGATGACAGCACTGTTGTAGAGAGATACGTATCCAATGCGCGAGCGAGCCCCCGTGAAATCCAAAGTTTAAGAAAGTCAATGATTGAGCGCGTTGATTTGACCTTACGGAAAGTATCCGATTGGGGTGAGTCGAATTTGGTCAAATTCAACGCGTCCAAAACTCAGGCGTGTCTATTCTCCGCAAAAAAGAGCACCTTCACATTAACGCCCACTTTCCAAAATGTATCTGTCCCCATCACTGGCCATCTAGGGCTTTTAGGCGTAACTATAACATCTAGTTTAAACTTCGGTCAACAAATTGTGTCCATGGCTCAAGTAGCTTCGAAAAAGTTGGGAATCATCTCGAAGGTACGGCGGTACTTCAGCCCTGCACAGCTTCTTAACTTATATACAGCTCAAGTGCGATCATGCATGGAGTACTGCAGTCATCTTTGGGATGGTTCAGCCAAATATCAACTAGAAGCGCTGGACTCCGTTGACCGAAGAGCCCGTAAATTAATTAACAACGTCGACCTTACGACCAAAAAACTACAGACCCTAGAGCATCGTCGTAAGGTTGCCTGTTTAACCGTGTACTACAGGATACATTTTGGTGAGTGCGCGAGTGCTCTGTTTGAGCAAATTGAACCCTCACCCTTTTACCATCGGACTACTAGACGCAGACAGAACTTCCATCCGTATGTGGTTGATATTCCGAAAAGTCGAACTAAGCGCTTTGACAGTTCCTTTTTGATACGGGTCGCCAAGGTTTGGAATGAACTGCCTGCGTCTATTTTCCCTGACCAGTATAGTCCTAGTACTTTTAAGCGTCGAGTGAATAGGTTTCTCGTGACGAGTACCACCTCAGTCTTCATGTTCACTTAACATCAGGTGTCATGGAAGACAAACGTCCCATCCATATTTTACAAAAAAAAAAAAAAAATTGGTTGTGGCATGACATTGGCTCTCACAATTAGCTGTCTTGTGTTTGTTTTTTTTTCATGTCACGGTCAATTTGTACTGTACCTATTTGTATTAATTTGATAATTCTGACTGAAAAAGAGTGCCAAGAGTTTTTTTCCGCCGGCTTTTTTTGTCTCTTGGTCTACTGTAATATCTTATTTAACAACTATCAACAACTAGTTAAAGCCGAAGTATGTGATGACTGACTTCATCAAGTGTTTTGTGAAATTCCTAAGATTAATAAAACTTTGTGAATTTTGAATTTTGAATTACTTTTCGTTTCATGGAAACTCTGATCATTTCGAACATGTTAAGATCACACTGATATGGCGGTAAACGCAATATCTGTAAAGTTAGCTGAATTAAACTAAGATGTAAAACAAAGAACCCGTAAGAAACAACAGAAATAGTGTTTTTTTAATTCCATAATAAATTGTGTATTAGAAACCGTTAGAATATTTTACAATAATTGACTACCTATATCAAGCGCCGTATCAATGAATTTAAAAAAATGAAGTGATTTATTTACGTTTTCGATAAGTTACGTTCAAAGTTAGTTTCCAAGTTAAATTTTATTTTATTTACTTGTTTATTTTTTTATTTTATAGTTGATTATATTATTTTATAGTTAAATACACGTATTAACTATTTTAATTCTATAGAATAAATCTATAGATTCCCCTCTAGTTCGCTACATGGTATCCCATATCACAAGCTTTGCTTAGTTTGGGGCCATGTGCCTAGTTGTTGTGATTGTCTGGGATTTTTAATTTTTAATAAATGTTAAGTAGTATGTGTTTTTATTTCATAAACTTGTTAAACAAAGTTTTTGAGCTTTTGAACTAGAATTCCTTCTGAAAGAAGTCTGGTGTTCGGACTAGGAATATTAAGTTAATCTCTTAGTTAGCAGACACAAAAAGCCTTAATTCGAAATGGAATTCTGTAATATGGCTGTTTCGTCAAAAATAGGGACTTTGAACTCCTATAGATCCTGAAAAATACTTGACGTGTGTTCATTGCATGTCTTGCTTCTTGCTTAAGGGAGGGAGGGCGGTGAACCTACGCCCTCGTTATCCCAAAATAGCTGTATAAAAAAATATTTGCAAGTGCTCACCAGATAGGGCTTTGCCAATTTAAATAAAAGTAACTAGGTATTCACGAAAGTTGATTAGTTGGTTCAAATCAAAATTTAAAAGATATTGATATTACCATATATTACAAAATATTTATTTCCGAATTTTAAATTCCTAAACTTACAAAAGAAATTGTAAAAAAATAGTATTAGTATTCTCCGCCGTACTCTCATCCTCAAAGATGTTATACGAAAAATCTGAAACAATTACATTTCTGATTATCCAGTTTTACGAGAGGATGGATAGCTCCCTCGTAAAACTCGCTCAGTGCGTATCTTCTTGAAGATATTTTGTAAGTGTATCGGACTATAATACCCGAGGGGCTACTAGTCAATAAAACAACAGGATAATCAACGAATGCAGAGCATTAAAAAACCCGACTTGACGTCAAAACTTTGACGATGTTTGAGTTGAGAATGTCATCAACGTAAACATACTTATTTTAAAATCAAGGTTTATTTTTATTTAATTTATTATAAACTAGCTGTTGCCCGCGACTTCGTCCGCGTGAATACCGGTTATGGGAGTTGGATAAATAATATTATAATATCGTCCTTGAAGTTCAAAGTCAAAATCGATTCAGTTGTTTAGCTGTGAAAGCGTTACTGATAGATAAACAGAAAGAGTAATTTCAAAAACTGTTACAAAGCTGTCATTCGCAGTTTCACCTAGGTTTTGTGAAAAAGGCCTACAAAAAAGAAAAAAGACAAAAAGTATATACCAAACAGGAATACCCTACGAAAGGCACACTGGGTAAAAGTTAGGCTGCAAACTGGACGGCAGCGACAGTGAGAGCGACAGCGGCGCGGGCAGCGACGCGATGAAGGGAATCTGCGGGGCTAGCATGCTACCGTCGACAATGATAGATCAAGCCTTTTATCGATATTTTCTTAGAATATGGTATTTAGATTTACAAAGGCACATTCTAGGTAAAGCTATATCACTGTAAAGTTTCATAAAAATCCATTCGGTAGTTTTTGCGTGAAAGAGTAGCAAAAATCCATCCGTCTAGCCGTTATCAGTGTATAATATGTTTAGTAACCTATATGTTTGGCTGTTTTTCACGGTCAAACGGCTTAGCCAATTTTAATGTAATTTGGTATGGTAGTTCATAAAGTCCTGTGTTGAGTTTTGACACTTACACCACTTTTTATTCTGAAGAATTCTACGGGTTCTGACTTCCAAGAGGCAGAAACGATCAATAAAGAAAACCTAAACGATATTGAGTTCTATTATTTTACGTTTAACTTTTTTACAATATATCTCTCTATGTACACTACCTACATTAAATCTAGCAAGAAGCTTTATTTATTAATGATTTAGCCCTATCAACATAGTAAACTTTTCTACTACATACCAACTATCTTTCGGATTTATTATAATATTATATGTCAGCCACAGATGTCAGCAGAATAGAACAACAAAAAGACAGACACAAAAAGACATTTTTTTCTTTCAAATTCTTACATTTTTTTTTGTAAAAATATTTCATGTTCACACTTTATTGTTTACTGTTTTATATATACATATGTATGTAAAGATAGATGCATGGTAAAGATTGATACAAAATAAAAAAATATATAATAAAAAAAAATTACGTGAGCAGGATCGAACACACGACCTTAGACTCATGGTCGGTCTACGCGCAACTGAGCTATGAGTACTTCTGATCTGTATGCCGAACATCTCCACTATATTCTAGTAAATTTTAGGCATAACTTTTAAAAATCTATTACAATTTTTTTAGATCCTAGATTTTTTTTATGTCTGCAGAATTTGCTCGTCATCCTGGACAACTTTTGTTAAGGCATCATATCTATATTTCTTACGGTTTTGATGATCCTAAATTGTTTGACTTATTTCAAATGTATGTAAATACTTACGAAATAAAGAATATTTGAGTTTGAGTTTGAGTTTGGGTTCTGCACCAGGTGTTCCAGTAACCGAAATAAAATATACCCTATATGTTGCCCCGGCTTCACAGCTATACATCAAAAAAAGTTTCATTCAAATCCGTCCAGCGGTTCCAGAGATTAGCGTGTGCAAACAGACAAACTTACAAACAAACAAACAGACAATTTTTTTTTTCAGATTCTTACTCTTTTTTCATTTCTTTATAACCCTAGATATTTTTTTTTGTAAAAATGTTAAATATACAGACACGTTTTTTTTACTGTTTTATTATATGTATTGATAAAAGTATACTATTAAAGTGTTAAGTATAGATATGTTTGGTTTAGGTACGGCAGCATTACCCACAACAGAAGCTTGGAATCCTTAGCTACGCCGGCTGAGATTCTGTCACTAGTTTCAGTGGGAGCTGAATATCTTCACGACGAGTGCTTCGATTTTATTTAAATAAATCGATTAAAATATTCGTCTCCGCGGGAAAAATGTTATTCGGCTTGGGTTACCAATGATTTAAAAAAATAAGTTTATAAACTAAAACCAGACTACTAAAACACGCTTTAAAAAGTACGAAACAAGAAAATAGTCATCGCTGAAATATTACTGTATCTTTATACGTCATACTGATAGAGATCGTAAGGTTGCTTGTTTGACAGTATTTTATCGGCTACATTTTGGTGAGTGTGCGAGTGCTCTTTTTGACCAAATTGTACCCACCCCTTTTTACCACCGGACTACCAGACCACGTACCAGACGCAGACAGAACTACCATCCCTATATAGTGGATTTACCAAGAGGTCGAACAAAACGCTTCGATAGTTCCTTTTTGTACGGATTGCCAAGGTGTGGAACAATCTGCCTGCGTCTGATTTTCCTGACCGCTACAGTCCTAGAACTTTTAAGTGTCGAGTGAATAGGTTTCTCGTGGATGGACGTGTAACACCATAGTCTTCATGCGCACTTTCCATCAGGTGGCATGGAAGACAAACGTCCTATACTTACAATATAAAAAAAGAGATAATACGCCGATATGCTTCGCCGTAGTCGGGTAAAAAGGTGAAAGACTTCTTTTTCTTTATAAGTTTTTAAACTATCATGGCACATTTAAATTTACTTTAGAAACGGTATATTTGCCAAGTTTGTTTTTTATTTTGAGTTCTCGACATTTCGGCTTCGTTCTTTTTCTTTGTTGTATGGGGCAATCCGAGGAAAATCATTCGAAATCGCAAGAACACGGAGAAATCACATTTTAATTAATAATTATCAATTATTCAATTCAATTCAAACACTTTATTGCCATTTGCATAGAATGGGATACTAAATAAAAATACAGTATTAACATTAAATGTACAATTTGGGCGGCCTTATCACTTCAAAGTGATCTCTTCCAGGCAACCTTATCTTAAAATAAAATAAAAAGAAACGTAAACATGGCATTATTATTTTATAAGTGGTACTAATTAAAGTATATAAATAGGTGTAATAATATAATATGAAATATATATATATATAAAATAAAAACATTAATTTAAAAATAGATATATAAGTAGAATGAACAATTATCTTTATCATTAAAATCAAAATCATTAGCGAGAAGCCCAACTGCCCAATCGACACTGGGTGCACACTCGTGTCCACTTCCCTGGCAGGATAAACATTCAGGACAGATTTCAAAACTAGGATTTCTTGTTGTTCATTATTTTGTTTTACTAACATAGGCACTAGGATTCTATTTTCTATTTTACTAACACATATGAACTCCGTGGGAAATAAACACATCTTTTTATTTTGTTTCATTTTTTTATTAAATTTATTAGAACATGTTTCTCTTGGCCGATTTTTATTTGCACAGATAATAATGTCAACGTTATGTAGGCTTACTTTACACGAGTAAGCCGCAAAAGCATTTCGTCACGCTTGTTTATGAAGTACCTACGCAGTTAGTGGGCTCGCCCTCATTATATTAAAAGCAAAGTTAACTAAGGTACTTTGGGTAAGTACAGTACCCACTTCAATATTTACGAATGCAAAGTAAACTATTTTACATCAAAGAACATCTTTTAAGTAAGTTCCTGAGTTTTGTTTTTGCCTAAAACTAAAGAGAAAAACATTACTGGCCGATCTACTAAATATTGCTTGATAATCATGTCTTTGCAGGTAATGAATGAAAGTGCTTAGTGGCTTAGTGGAAGTCCCCTCAAGTGAATACAGTTGTGAAACTAGTTTCAATCATTGGCATATGCATAAGTAAAGTTCTATAATAAGCGTGAACACAGTTCAAATCATTTAGTACTCAAGTGATATCTGGTCATTGAATCTAGTATTAGGCAACGTTTTGTAATAAAGAAAGTCGTTGATACTAGTTTCAAAACTAGTATCAATACATGAGTACTGTTCTGTAATACGACCAAAAAATACTCAAAGCCGTGCAGTACAGCCTGTCAAAATGAATGAGGTAATTTGTAAGTATTTATTTCTGACTTTGTAACCGTCGTATGCTTCCATGCTGGACAGGGAGCGAAAGAAAAACTTAGAATGTGCCAGCTGCTTCTCTTCCCGAGCAAACTGTAAAAGTCAGTTAAGGGACAGAGGTTTACTTGGCATTTTTGTGGGCGATAGGTTGACACCCTGTCACTACAATAGCCTCTCTCTGTCTTTATAATAGGTACCTCCAAATTTGTCAAACGCGACAACACATGGTCTTATAACCTCTGGTGTTCTGCCTACCCCATAAGGGATACAGGCGTGACGTTACGTATGTATGTATGTATGTAACCGTCGTCGTTAGTATGTTAGTCTATAAAATGGGGTGGAAAACTTCCTTAATACTATTTCCCTTGAGGCGCTGAGTACGTTTGACCCATAACTCCGAAAATGACAGCACATGGGCTTATTAAGGGCGGGCTCTTCATTAATGACGGTTGAAACACATCACCGACAGTGCAGTGATATTTGGCAGCAGATTTTGTACAAAGGGTGGTCGCCAGCCAGGCAAAAAATTTAGTGGTCTGACCACCAAGCAAGTTTCCTTTTTTACTACACGCTTATAGAGGCGGTAGGGATATTCTAAGGTGATCTTATGCAGCCTAAAATAGATAATTACAATATATGATTAATGGATTGTGATAGGATAATTTGTCTGAGAAAAAAGAAATTGAGTAGCATAGCATTTCGGTACCATTCTAAATCACAACTACATAAACATACTTAACTGTACCCCTCATCCAATAACCCAAAGGTATAACTTTGTAATGAAATTTAGTAAAACTATGTATATATACTAGCTGACCCGACAAACGTTGTTTTGCCATATAAATAAAAAAAAAATAGATGTTCGCCGATTCTCATAGATACCGGATATGCACAAAAAATTTCATCAAAATCGGTCAAGCCGTTTCGGAGGAGTATGGCAACGAAAACTGTGACACGAGAATTTTATATATTAGATATATAAAGATAGGATAATATGTCTGTGAAAAAAGAAATTGAGTAGCACAGCTTTTCGGAACCATTCTAAATCACAACTACATAAACATACTTAACTGTATCCCCTCATCTAATAACCCAAAGGTATAACTTTGTAATAAAATTTACGTTGAGGTTACGTTAAAATATAAACAAAACAAAACAACCACCATAGAGCTATAGAGTTTAGTTTGCCTTTTTTTAAACAGCTTTAAGGCACTTGATCGATTTCATGCCTTTGATGACGTCATCAAGGTTAAATAAAGGTCAAATGTATTTTGTTAAAAATCTCTTAAGCCCCAATATTTTTAAATGTTTTAAATCGACTAAATTAATCAGAAACCTTATTCCTCGAAACGGTTTTTCGTATGAAATAAATTTAAAAAAATGAACAATGCCCATTATCATTAAAATCAAAATCATTAGTGAGCCAAAACCCAAGCCCAACTGCCCAATCGACGCTGGGTGCACACTCGTGTCCACTTCCCTGGCAGGATAAACATTCAGGACAGATTTCAAAACTAGGATTTGTTGTTGTTCATTATTTTGTTTTACTAACATAGGCACTAGGATTCTATTTTCTATTTTACTAACACATATGGACTCCGTGGGAAATAAACACATTTTTTTATTTTGTTTCATTTTTAATTAAATTCATTAGAACTTGTTTCTCTTGACCGATTTTCATTTGCACAGATAATAATGCCAACATTATATAGGCTTACTTTACACGAGTAAGCCGCAAAAGCTTTTCGTCACGCTCGTTTATGAAGTACGCAGTTAGTGGGCTCGCCCTCATTATATTAAAAGCAAAGTTAACTAAGGTACTTTGGGTAAGTACAGTACCCACTTCAATATTTACGAAAACAAAGTAAACTTTTTTACTTCAAAGAACATCTTTTAAGTAATATTGTCTTAAGTTTTCACGATTCATAATTTAAATAAAACTACTTTTTAACCGGATTAACCGGAACGTCGAGTTAAAATGTAAAATATAAATTATACGCGATTAATCCGGTTAAAAAGTAGTTTTATTTATCTTTTAAGTAAGTTCCTGAGTTTTGTTTTTGCCTAAAACTAAAGAGAAAAACATTACTGGCCGATCTACTAAATATCGCTTGATAATCATGTCTTAGCAGGTAATGAATGAAAGTGCTTAGTGGAAGTTTCCTGCATGTTTCCTTCTGGACCCGTCCGCCCTGTTGGGGGAAGACGATACATTTTTTATGCAATCGAGTCTGCGGGGCCCAAAACGTTTGCATGGCGCGCTATAAGTCCGTCGCTGATTTTTCACAGACTCAAGGCACACGACGACGCACATCTTCGAATATTCACTTGCCAGAAGTGTAGGGAGCCTTGCAGAAATTGCGATTCATTACTTGATACTTGAAGTAAGTATTAAAAACACCCAAAGCGGTGCAGTGCAGCCTGTCAATATGAATGAGGTAATTTGTAAGTATTTATTTCTGACTTTGTAACCGTCGTATGCTTCCATGCTGGACTGGGAGCGAAAGAAAAACTTAGAATGTGCCAGCTGCTTCTCTTCCCGAGCATACTGTAAAAGTCAGTTCGCTCCTTGAATGCAAAAGGGCCACAAATCAAAAAAGAGCAAAACTGGTTTTATTCGAAAATTTAGCTCTAAATCGATGATACTTTAGAGTCTACTTAAGACACCCATAGTTTTCGCTCATTTTGACACCAAACTGCTCAAGCGTCTGTTTTGCATTTAGCCACTTTGCGCACTTACTTCAGTGCAAGACTGCCATATTCTCAATTGTGACCCACACCTCAAAGAAAACGCACGTAGTTTTACTGCAAAATAGCCATAATCCAAAAAGTGATCTGATGTTTACCATAGTTTTCCCTGCAATAGTGCCACATTTTGAATTACGTCCTTTTACCATTCCAATTTCAGGTAAGTTTATTTTTAATTTAAAATACAAAGGTGCCGATATTTTAAAATGTGTTTCTTTTACATTCCAATTTATGTAAGACTATTTATTATTGATAATACAAAAGTGCAATACTTTAACATGTGTCCGTTTTGCATTCTAGTATATTTAAGCTTACTTATTATAAAAAATACAAAAGGGCCATATTTTAAAAAGAGTCCATATTGCATTCTAATTGATTTAAGACTAGGTAATAATTAAATTACAAAAGCACCATATTTTAACATGTGCCCGTTTTTTATTCAACGAAGTTGGAATATATTTTTAATATTGTTTATTAGTGTAAAGAATGTGTCAGTTGTGTATTCAAATTTATCTCAAGTTTTTTAACATAATATTTAATGATGAACAATAGTATTTTAAATATTGTGTTCGTTTTGTTTAGAATACAATTTTGTTAAATAAAACACGTCATTTTCCATCAAAGTAGACGTAACTTACGTCACGTAAGTAGTATATTAAATACGTCTTAAGAATAATTACTTTTTCAGTAGATATTTCTTTCTTTTATAAATTGTTGTGTTATTTGCGATTAACTAGAACACTGTGTTATTAAACTATTATAGCTGTGATGCAATATAGTAAAATATTGTATGGAAACTATATTATTTGTGTTCATGTTATAACAGGATGTCCAGTAGATCGAGACCTATTTTAAACATGGCTATTTGAAACGCAACAATGGAAACGATTGTCAAAATTGAACAAAATTGAACTTTGACTCTATTTCAACACCTAAAAACATCAATACTCAGCAGTTTGTAGCAAATGATCAACAAGACACACAAAACTTTTCTTCTGGAATAAATTCCATCATTGATAGTCAGCCTGATCCTGCAATACCATTGCTTGATGAAATAAGACAAAAAACTACACAGTCAATACTACGGTGTTGGACCTTCTGATTCAAGCAGTGATTCTTAAAGCGATTCTTCTTCAACCAGCGAAGATTTTAGTTCAGATGACAGTGTCAGAGACCCTTACTTCGTGCCAGATTCAGAGGTATGCGTAGGATAAGAACAACAGGATTCACCTCAAACTCAAGACACCGTCAGCTCATTTTGTGTTAACCCTGAAAGCTACGCTCGAAGACTGAGAAATGAGTATTTATAATGATAGTTTTTTAAGCTATAGATACATTAAGATTTTTATAAATTGTTACCAACTGTTAGATACGACTGTTGATTTTTTACCAAGAGATTTGTTTTTATAATAATTTACTTACTAATATTATAATTTTGATATCTTTTATTTTGTGATATAAATATAAGTACCTAAAATTTTAGTTTGTGGTTATTGAAACAAAATATAGATACAATAGATATATTTTAAGGATACATTCCAAGTTGAAAAAATGCTTGTTGCCTTGAATTGAAGACTGAATAGAGATTTTATTATGTTAATGTTATAATACTAATGTGTGTCAAGTTTTATTTTTTTAAAAGGTTACTTTTAGTTTACTTGATAATATGTACTATAAAATAAATTATGTTCGTATTCGTTGATTGTAAAGTTGGTCTGCTGAAATTAGGGAGTTCCTAAAAGCTAACGCCTAAATCCTATCTTTTTTCGCTTGTTAATGTTACAATTTATGTGAAAAGATATTTAATTTAATTTGTAAAAATTTCAAATATTATTAAGATAAAATAAACACAAATAAATTAAATCTAAAGTAACAGCGAAATACTTTAATATTCTTAGAACTTATTTTGATAATTTCTCTATTCTTGTATATTTCAAAAGAATTTAACGATTGTTAGAATAGATAGGTACCTTGTTTTTTAGATGTTTAGCATTTTTTAAAAGAAATTGGATCATTTTTGGACCGGTTATTAGTTCCTACAAAAAGCTTGCGCTATATTTTCTTATTAAAAATAAACATTTTAATACATATTTGATATGTATAATTGTCAAATTGCATAGTTAAACTTTTTTTAACTATTTATTGTATTTTTATACATAAATATTAATAAAGCAATTAGATTTTTTTAAATATTCTTTTCATTTTTGGAATATTTCTTCTAATAAGAGTTTGGATTTGGAAAACAAAAGGGACTTATCTGCATTTTTAGAGCGTGTGTAACAGATTTCAATAAAATTAATAATTCATAAAGATACAGCAACAAATCACGCTTAGAATGGTATACAATAGTATACAATTATTTACGAAAACCAAATGATTTTTGCAAAAAATCGTAAAAGAAATTTTGTTTCAGCTCTCCTGTAAAAAAAGCTATTTGCGATATGTGGCTGTTTTGCATTCAAGGAGCGAGTTAAGGGACAGAGGTTTACTTGTCATTTTTGTGGGCGATAGGTTGACACCCTGTCACTACAATAGCCTCTCTCTGTCTTTATAATACCTCCAAATTTGTCAAACGCGACAACACATGGTCTTATAACCTCTGGTGTTCTGCCTACCCCATAAGGGATACAGGCGTGACGTTATGTATGTATGTAAACGTCGTAAGTATGTTAGTGTATAAAATGGGGTGGAAAACTTCCTTAATACAATATCCCTTGAGGCGCTGAGTACGTTTGATCTATAACTCTGAAAATGACAGCACATGGGCTTATTAAGGGCGGGCTCTTCATTAATGACGGTTGAAACACATCACTGACAGTGCGGTGATATTTGGCAGCAGATTTTATACAAAGGGTGGTCGCCAGCCAGGCAAAAAAATTAGTGGTCTGACCACCAAGCAAGTTTCCTTTTTTACTACACGCTTATAGAGGCGGTAGGGATATTCTTAGCTGATCTTATGCAGCCTAAAATAGATAATTAAAATATATGATTAATGGATTGTGATACGATAATATGTATGTGAAAAAAGAAATTGAGTAGCATAGCATTTCGGTACCATTCTAAATCGCAACTAGATAAACATACTTAACTGTATCCCCTCATCTAATAACCCAAAGATATAACTTTGTAATGAAATTTAGTAAAACTATGTAGGTTCCTGAATATCGACGCACGTAGGCAATGCACCAAATAGCCTAAGTATGTCAGTGTTACAAGGTCACATCCTGGATCGATGTACACTGCAACACCAGGAAAACCGCAATATTTTATTTGCTACGCCCTCACTTTGTTTTGTAAAAGAGCTGTTTATGAATTTAAATTAGAACTAATATTAAAAATAAACATAATTTAAATCCACGATACCTGAAAATTTAAAAAAGGTTTTATTATGAGTAAGTAACTTAATAAATCAAGATTAAAGAGCTTCGGTATCCTATTTTCTACTACTATTATGAACGTGATAATAAATAATAAATATTTCTGATACTCACACAACATTATCTAGCCCAAATTAAGTTTCTTAAAGAACTTGTGTTATGGATTCTAGATAACTGATATACTTAAGA
This sequence comes from Stenoptilia bipunctidactyla, assembly GCA_944452665.1. Taxonomy (NCBI): domain Eukaryota; kingdom Metazoa; phylum Arthropoda; class Insecta; order Lepidoptera; family Pterophoridae; genus Stenoptilia; species Stenoptilia bipunctidactyla. The sequence goes on from OX101736.1 coordinate 4,996,790, forward strand.
AATATATAAACATACATATTTTTTATTAGAATAAACTTAAATAAACATAAACATCCATGACTTGACGACTAATATCTGTGTTCATCACACAAATATCCGCCGCCGCCGGGATTCGAACCCATGGGACCTCTGGCATAGAAGGCAATAAATGTTACCGCTACACCAGCCGGTCGTCTGATACTTTCATAGTAAAAGTTATTGATTAACGCCTTCACAATCGATGTGTCAATTATAGAAATAAGTACCTATTTGTTTTAAGTATTTTTTTTAAATCCGGTTTCGATTTCCGAGCTTTTTTGTAAATTGCATGAGTGCCCTTTATCTTTTTACTAAAATCGATGTCATGGTTCCTAAGATCTTTGAATGTCTTTTAGTTTCAGACTTATAAATGGCCCGGGAGGAACGGCTTCCCTACTTGACACCAAAAGTTAGTACATCGAATGCAACGATTATAAAATAATTATCAGATGAGTATTATTCGGCTGCAAAACAACCTATCGTATTATTTTACGATACCTATTCAATATGGCATTACTATGACTGAACCTCAATCTCACTAGATAGTAAATACGTACAGATGATATCATAAATGACAGCGAAAGGGTTAAGGAATAAAATCATACATATTGTGATTATTCGATATCGTGACAGTCGATGTAACATACCGTCGTCGTCGGTTAGAAGAACAATCGCAGTAACGGCATTCAATGTGGCGTACCATCAGTGTGACGACCATTCGATGAACCGTTTTCGCTGTGAAGACTTTTTTCGATGTACCTACTAACTTTCGATGTCACGTAGGGAACCCGGGGGAATAGCTTGTGTAAAATATAAAGCTGCGTACATTATGTTTAATATTAGCTACACAAGCTTTATTTGATAATATTAAGTAGGTTTATGACATTAGGTACATGAATAAAAACCGTTTCCGTAAATTCCTGGAATTCCTGGAAGTATGTACTTAGTTCATGAAGTACGGTTTTCCATTCTATCTTAGCAATATTCATCACTATTCCTACAAAACTGTCATCATGAGATTATGTGAATTATAGACGCTGACCTTCACTATGGTACTTTCTTATTTCCTTAAACACGGTTTTCAATATTTAACCTTAAAAATATTTCTCATAATGCTTTCAAAAACTCATCTGCAAGAGATTTTAAATCTACGATCCAAGTTTCAAACATGATCCAATGTTTAAAATGGACGATCCAATAGCAAAGCCTGGATTAACCTTGCGGCTTGCCCCCGATCCCCGGATGTTTACCTTGTAGACTAGGCAAAGCGCTCTGCTTTGCTTGCAGGGGTCTTGCCGGTCCGCCTATTTAAATATGCTCTGCGTCCTGGATTTTGGACATGGAATTTTTGTACCTACGTTAAATTTAAGGCAATTTTTTTTTATTTTTTTTATTTTCAAAATATTGAAGACAATTTAAAATTTAGCAATTTGCAAATGAACCAAATAACTAAAAAAGAAGATGGACGAATACAACTTTGATACGTATAGGTAAATAACAGAATATTTAACTAAACTCAGCAAAACTCTTGCAATGGAAATCAAATAGATACCTAACAGAAAAACAGTTGGTTCCTTACGAGAATACTACTTTGTTCTTTACTAAGTTCTATAGTTACTTATTTATTAAAGCCTTTTTTATAAGATCAACGATAATGTTTTAAATAAATAAATAATTTTTGATAATTAAACTGGCGCTTCTCTCGTTTAGATATTCATCGACTTAAATTAAATTAATTTCTTTTTTTAATTTCTTTGAAAACAAAGTCATTTTAAACTTTATCAACAATGCGTCATTAATCATAACAACCGAAATCCGGACCGTTTTTCGTTAGGTATTTGTATTAGAAATTTAGTTAAGTTTTCAACAAGAGGGATAATTGGTTAGTTAAGAAAGAAGGGTTTCTTGTTGTCTTACTTCGAAAACTTGAACGACAGGTAATCAATACGAGCCCGTGTTTTCTTTGAATTTTAAAGTTTTATCTTGTTGCAGTGTTATTTCTTAGCTACAGTTGAAAATGTAAGCTTTAACTTGCAGCGCTTCTAGCGCGAACTCTAGGAGCGTGTAGTGTTCATAATTTTATCGATAGACTTGTTGATGCTTATCCACTGATACTCTATTGGTAGATACCTACCAAAGAAAATCTTTATGTGGTTTTTCGTTCAGAGATATGATGTTACGCCCGCTGACCTAAAATATAAGAAGTAGGTAATAAATAAGGTTATTAAAATGAGGTGATTGGATTGAAATTAAAATTATCATAGATATTAAGTCCTAGGTACTACAATACCAATTTTGAACAAGAAAAAAGTTTACGGTCCTAAATATTTACCTACAAAACATCAAATGACTTTAAATAAAAACCTTTCAAATAAAAAAAAACCTTTTAGGACTTCAGATTTACATCATTACATCATACGATCAGGATTCAATAAAAGTTGAAAAGGGATCGTTCGAGTACCACCGTATTTCGCTCTTGATAAACCTATTTATTCGGAAAACGCTTTTCAAATTTCCGTACTAAGTCAAATGAGGAAACGAGAAGTAAATAGGAAAGTATATAGTGCTGTCTCGTTTATTTTTCGTTTCGTTAACTTACATGGTAACTGCGGAGTTTGGGAGTGTCCCGACATTGACCTGATAAAGCCAGGTGCGTCATAGCCCGGTGCCTAGAAATTGAGATACTAGCGCTAGTTGAAAATTCGATGGCGCAGAGCGCCTCCATTTAGGATTCCTCTAGAAGAAAAGATTAATTGTGGTTAGAAATTATTTTGCGCATTTAAATGGGGTTAAAATTGTTCTTGTCTTGAAAATGGTAGGTATTAAAGGCTAATGCCAGAACATCAACCTGTTGAATTTATTTGCATTAAGTATATGCACCAAAGTATACTGTATAACTTATGTACCTACCTAACGTATGATCCTACTTTAGAACGAGTAATTAAAATGGAACTACGAGCATTGAGTTATTACGTATCGTACAATAATATCTCAATGACTATTTATGAGTTATTTAATGATTCTTGACAATTGAACACGTAGTCTAAGGTTTTCCGTTCTTTTATTACACGTTTTTAATTTCATTTGGACGTAAAAGAAAGATTTAGTCACAAAATACCTGTTTATTATTTCGTATGCTCACAAAACGAGTTATGAATTCATAGGTACGTGGAAAAAGTTTAAGGACGGTCTAGATATAGAATTTTTTGCCAATGACTTTATTTACAAAATATACGTTTTACTGTTTAAATATTAAATATACTGTTTTCCCCTACCGACGAGTTTAACCCCCATGCATGACACCTGGATCCGTCCTTACAACAGTATACCTACCTATAAAAATATTAGCCTGATGAATCGGTTATGTCGGTAATACCGACTCGGTATGCAATACAAATATGGTGGCTGTAGTAGATAAGTGGTTTTGAAAATGCCTATCAGTGACCTTAATTAAATTCATCTGAGTTTGGAAAAATGAAGCCATGCTTGATTAAGGTCAAAGTTTCTTAACTTTTTAAATTCGACTGACGAGCAAACAAAAAAATCAAACTTATTACTTACCTCTGTTAAAATAGAGTTACAATTTATGAATGAATGCAACGAGTGAAATAAATACAATAAACCGCCGCCTATCTCATAGAACACTATATCTTTTTTCGTACCATCTTTCAAACGTCCAAATCAGTTGATCCGTTCAGCCGTGATTGAGCAACAAACATCCATACATCCGTCTGAACTTACACATTTGTAATTTTTGTAAGAGTGAGATAATAATATTATAGTTAGTAAAATATTAATTAAGTATACAAATGTTAATAATTCTATGGTTTATTTATTGGTCATAATAGTACTAAGATTACGTAATTTCTTAGTGTTACCTCATTTAGACCAGATAATAGATAATACGTTCTAAAAGATTGTTATAATATGTTTACCTAATTTTCTTGCAAACGGAACGTTAGTGTAATATGACAGTGACGTTTTCTATCAATCTTCTGTCGTAATCAGCCGTCACAGACCGAGCTGTCGAATTTGGCCTTCAATTGCTGGGAGTTTGCTTGCAAATCCGATTTTGATGTGATTTTGTAATATAATGAGTGTCTAAACAATTTATTAGAGTAGAAGGTGTAAATAATGAGTAATAGCAATAGCAGCAAAATGACTTCACGGAGTAAAAACACGTTGCGAAGCTACGAAACTGAAATTGAGAAGTGTCGTGAAGAATCAAACTGGAAGAAAGCTGTGGAATTAGCTCAGCAACTGAAGGCCAGGTCACAGCAACATGGTGAGTATATAACTATACCTTTTCTCTAATGACCCCTAAGACCGACATTCAAAATTCTTCATTTAAACATGTCTAAGTCTGGAACTAACTTACTTAACTACTTTAAACTTTTTTACTGTTTTTAATGAAATTGGAAATTATTGCTTAAAAATACCCTTGAAAATTATAAGATAAGAAGCTACCCTAACATATTTTGTTTAAACTCTATTACTTACTGTTGTAGTACAAAAATTACTAACTTTATATTGTCAATAGGCATAACCTTATATTTTGCTCAATTTTCAGAAAGCCTTGCCCATTTTCTTATTGGTGAAGGTAAACTTGAAATTTACTTGGATGAATGGCCACCAATCAAGGATAATATTGAAAGAGCACAGAGAGAGTTATCTGAATCCCGGGGTTACTTAACTCTAGCTACTGATGAAGCGGGAAAGAAAGCTGGTGTAGCCCTTGATGCTCATCTTCTGCTAGGAAAATTAAATTATGCTTGTGGTGCCTATGAAGATACATTAAAGAATTATAAAATGGCAGAATTGAGTTCTTTAACAGAGAAGGAACTTCCTATGTAAGTTGGTAACTTCCTATGTAGGTACATTATCATTGAATATTGATAACATTTATCTTCTTTTGTGTTCCCAAAGTAAATTCAGAAAAATTATGATAATTTGTTTAATAGTTATGACTCACAAAACATCTTTTAAAATTAATTTGTTTAATGTTTGTACTATATTGATATTATTGACATTATTGATGAAAATAAAGTATCCAAAAAAGCTCAAAAGAAGACCCATTTTACCTAAAGTGTTTTTGCTCACTTCAATATTTTTAAATACCATTCCAATAAATATTAAATTAATTGTGTTTAATTTGTATTGTATATGTATTTTGAACTGTGACTCATTGCCAATAAATCCTTGTTGTGTCATGTTTACTGTTATCAATTTTACTAGGCAAAGTCATTTTTGGTAAACAACTGCACAACCTGATGATCAGCAGCAACAGTGCATTTGAACCAATATGTTATTTTGGTTGTTTTTTAAGTTAATGTTTATATCAGTCTAATGATTCTTGAAGACAGTTTGGAAAAAAGATAATCAACAAATGCAGGGCATTAAAATCTCTGTATTGATACATATTTTTTTTAAAGTTTAAATTTTTTTCAAAAAGTACTTTTTTGATTTTGGTTTACTTGTTTGGATACTTTCTTCAATACCAATTTCTAAAAGGTTTAGTTTAAGGACAGCTTTTATTATAATTTTTCTGTACAATATTCTGACCCTCTGTCACTGCAATAGTGTCTCTCCATCATTATAATACCTCCAAATTTGTCAAACATGACATCAGATAATGCCTCTGATGTTATGTCATATTAAAATACAATCCAATAATGCATTTATCTCTTTTTTCAGACGTAGTTTACGCATTGTAGCTGAATCTTATGCAATTAAAGGGTTATGTTTAGAACAGACAACAATACCTGGATCAAGTAGTAGGTTTAAACAGGCAGAAAAAGAGGCTGAAATGGTAAGATCTGAAATTCAAATTCAAATCATTTATTCATGTTACAAATATTATGGGCACAGCTATGAATTGCCATATTGGCATATGAATTTTAATATGTAAACTAAAATGTCAACTTTTTACTGTATATGTCATATAAATTATTAATATATAATAAAAAATTAAATACAATCACCATTGAAATGTTAAAAACTGAAAAAAAAATAGTTTTTAAACTATAATTATCAAATAAGTTAGGTACAGTTAAGGTCAATATAAAATTATTAAAATTTATTTAAATTAATAATATATTCTAATAGTGTTATTATTTGGTATTCTTAATAAAGTACATTATTCAAAAAGTCGTTCAGATCTAGCAAATAGAAGTATTAAAGAGATGTATGGGTTATAAACACTTAAGCAATGTTCCACCTGCTCATTACAAAAGTGGGTTCCTGTTGATTGATAACTTATCTCAGGAGCTGTATACTTGTGTACAGTAGTTGTGTACTGTTGTTGCTGTGTCTTTTAGTCAATTTTGACATCCATAGCAAAGGGCCTCATTAGTGTTAAATGGAATAAACCTCCTCATAACTCAATTGAGAGGCTCGTACTTCTGCAGTGGCTCTTAAGTATATATTTTCTATTGATAAAATTCGGTATAGTTTCCTCAATTATGGGAGCCAGTACTCCCCATGAAAACCTGGTTATTATTTTAGACCCCATCATTTAACATCAAGTGAAATTAAGACCAAACTCTGATTATAAAAAATACACTTGCACAAGTACTTTGAAAAGTATTAATGAATAGGCATGACGACAAAAAATATGATCATATGAACTAATTTTTTTAAATAGTAATCACAACTATGCATAAGCCTCACTTTAAATTTTACCATGATTTTCGATTGTCTTTTGATGTCAACAGCAATATCATTAGATTGCCTTAATGTTGAATTGTTTGTTTCCAGTTGATGTAAATTCTATTATCTTGCCTTATCTCAAATGATAATAATGGAATATAACCAACTTAATATTCATAAAAGTAAAACAATACGAAAAGGCAACTGAAATTCATAGTTGAATAAACTTTATAGTGAGTTCATTGTAACACTTTTTTGATATGCGAGAAACTTGTGTATGTAGATGCATTGGGAAACGCGTTTTTGGACAGTGAAGAATAAAGTAAACTGTTAGATTTCAAATAACATGTTTCATTTTAGTATGGACGTCTGGCCAGCACCTGTGCCAAATAAAATAGTTTTGGAATACCATTATGAAAACACTTACAATAACTGTTAGTTAAATTGTTAAGTAGTTACTTTTCGTGTACATTAAGAAAAACTACTTGAATCAACAATGACTTCCTTCTGATTCCTATATTTTTGATGTCTGCCTGAACGTAAAGATGATTTTAATAAAAAACTAGAAAAACAAACTAAAGTAATTATATATTTTTTAAGCTTTTGTTATTTTTTTATACATTCTAAGAACAAAAAACAAATCTCTGCAGGTTTGGAACACATTTTATTGATACATTGAGTATGTACATACAGTAAGCAGTAACGGACATTTTGTATTACTGTGGAGATTTATGGCAATAACGTCATTTTGTTTTTTCATTTGTACACATAAATTACTGATTAAACTTTAAATGTGTTATTTTTGTTTGATTCGTGAATAATCTCCACGATCCTAAAATTTGGCAAAGTGTGCGGCCAGGAATGCAACGAAACCTTTAATATTATAAAATAATAAAATCCCCAGACAATCACCACCAACTACATGGCCCCAAACTAAGCAGAGCTTGTGATATGGGATACCATGTAGCGAACTAGGGGGGAACCTAGAATATAAATACATATACAAGGTGTTCCTGTTGATTTCCCATAACTTTAAGGTTTTGTTCCTTACTAAAAAACAATATTTTTGCCAAAGAATATTTGGTTCAAAAGTGCATTATTTCCAAGATATCATCAATCTTAATATAATGAGATCATAAATTATCACCCTTGTAAAATCTCTTTAACATTAATTCAATACACGTGTCACTGAAGCCATATAATAAACAACAAAAACATTTTAAATGTTGAGGAATGTTGCATACAATGTACAACACAAAGCGTTGCGAACTGCACCTGTAAAAAAGGGATAGAAAATGCCAAGTTTTCATACTTCGCATTAAAGGTGTTTTACATAAGATGTTTTGACTTAATTGAATTATTTTGTATGAAAAATAAAAACAAAAACAAAAATAGAAAAATTATTTACATGTCATTTGATTCTATTACATGCTCCAATTAATATTATAGAGTTGTGGGAAATCAACAGGAACACCTTCTATAGATGACTTTGACCTCATCGCCAAAGTGGTCGTCAAATTTAAGCCCGGCTAGACTGCTTAAAACACGGTGACTTGTTCACAATTAGCACTGAGTTTCATCCACACTGATATAAAAGGGGGCGTTTCAAACAAGCTTTCAACCAAGGTTGTAACTACGCTCCCAACTTGTCAAGCGGAATTTGGTTGCAAACAGCCGTCTATACTGCTGTAAACTATCAAAGTCACGATTGTTTAAAGTCTTGTACTAAACAATGTAAAAAAAGGCTTTAGTTATATATAAAAACTATTAATCTAATTAAACTGCATTAAGTAGGCTTTAACTAAGCAAAGTTTGTGATATAGGAACCATAAATGATTTTCTTTATGACTAATTAGGTATAAAGTTAGTTTTATTTGATGAATGAATGATTTTGTAGATAATTATTTTACGAACTTAGGTTAAGATAGGGTATTCAGTCAATTGAATGTTCTAATTGAGTAAACTAACCACATTTTTTTGTCTAGGACATAGTGGTGTATCACCAATCTTTTAGTCAGGTAGTTGACGTAATTTAGACATTAAAAAGTGAACTAGTCTAATATTAGTTTTGTTCCTTGTTTCCACAAGAAATTAATTTCGTTATCATAAATAAGACATAGAGGTATGATTTAGAAAAATCACTTAGAATCAACAGTAAAAACAACTCTCGCACGTCTATTGGTCATTCACACGATGCGTGCTTGAGGCTATTTAAAACCTTACATTGTTTTCATTAAGCCTTATATTATTTTTAGATCCGGTGTTATGAATTAGCGTCAGACCTTACCCTTCTGTATTTACAACGTGGCAACCCTAGCGGCGGCGTGGGAACTACTTTGGAGGCAGCCCTACAACGAGCGCCATTACTGCACATTCGAGCGGGCAGGCTAGCAGAGGCTGTGGATCGGTAATTACTAGAAATTATTACAATGGTATACATGGCAATGTTTATGCAACAAATTATGTGTGATTTGAATGTGATTTGGGAGGTAGCAACAATGTGTGTTTATTATTGATGATGCTGATGATGAGCTAACCAATTTAGCTGTCACTGGGATTTAATAAGTGGTATTAAGATTCCGCCGCTCGCCAAGCCAAACTTGTCATTGGGTTTGGCAAAAATATTTTTCTATCTCACTCAGCTTCCCCATGTTTGGTGAGACGCACGACATATTCTTACTTTTAAATAATGCTTTTGGAACTTGTGTTCTTATGACAAAACTAGCTTATTTATATCAATAGGTCCGTGGATCATATAATTTTAACATGTTCTTGTACAAATACGAATAATTTACACCAAAAGTTGCGTTAAAATTAGGGTTGGAATATGAATTTTTCAATAATCATAATCTTATAATGTTTTTTTAACCATTATGTTGACTAGCAACAAACTAAAACATCGTCAAGATCAAATTATATTATATTTATTTTTTGGAGTAACTGCAAATACTGATGCCATGAGGCTGTTTGTATGGCAAAATGTACGCAATGACTGCACGATTTGGAATGGATATTTTGGTATATTTATATTAGAAGTTGAATTTCGCCGTCTTTGCCTTTAGCTACTTCAATTTCTTAGGATTTTATTTGAATGTTTTAATTAACTTAACAATAAAAGTTAACTAAACTATTTCATAATTAATTACAAGTGTCCGTTTTTTACCTTAGTATTGTTTTTCAGATATCGGAGTATGTTAATGGCTGAAGAATCTCCTTCGACGCAAACCTTAAGACTAACACTAACGAGGTTATTAGCTGAAGTTCTAATGAGAGGAGTCACAGGACAGGTAATAGTTTATAGTTATCAATTTAAAAAAAAATTATGAATTAATCAAACCGCCACAAAAACTATGGAATCCTATGTTAAGTTTCAATATGCTTGTAATATGGATACCATTTTAAATGACTAGAGGGACGGGAGATCCAGGTATACAATAAACGTTAGCTAGTGACATAAGAGTCCTTGGTCTCTGGTCCCAGTTTGTCATATTCGTATTGTGCATCCATAGCTCATTGCACCTACTATGTTAGCAATTTGGTTGTGGCATGACATTGGCTCTCACAATTAGCTGTATTGTGTTTGTTGTTTTTTCATGTCACGGTCAATTTGTACTGTGCCTATTTGTATTAATTTGATAATTCTGACTGAAAAAGAGGCCCAAGATTTTTTTTCCGCCGGCTTATTTCTACTTGTCTCTTGGTCTACTGTAATATCTTATTCAACAACTAGTTAAAGTTGAAGTATGTGATGACTGACTTCATCAAGTGTTTTGTGAAATTCCTAAGATGAATAAAACTTTTTGTTTTTTTTTTTATTTTTTGACTTGGCCTTTACATACATAAATACATAACTTGACGCCTGTATCCCTTATGGGGTAGGCAGAACACCAGAGGTTATAAGACCATCAAAACTTTTGACAAATGAGGTATTATAATGATGACGAGAGGCTATTGTAGTGACAGGGGGTCAGCATACCCACCCAGCATATTGACCCCCAGCATATTGCACACAAAAATTCCAATAAAAGCCTTAACTGGCTTTTACAGTATTCCCGGGAAGAGAAGCAGCTGGTACATTTTATGTTTTTCTTTCTCTGTCAGTCCAGCATGGAAGTCCTTGGCCTTTCTAACGAAATATACATCGAAGTCAATGCAATCACAAATCTTCCCAAGATTATTTATTTTCTTAGTATATTTCTTGCCAATTCAGTAGTTTTTAAGTACAATTTCGTTTAGACACAAATAATATATAATTTTATTTTTTTAGGTATACAAACCCCCCACAGACCATCGCCGTACAACCTCCACTTTGTCTCGAAAAAAGGACGACCCACACGAAGGACCGTGGAAACCTAAGAAATATTCCAGATTGAACCAGGTTGGTACAACAATATTGTACCAGGTTTTGAACTCATTATCTATATGTCGCAGTCATCTGGATGAATTAGCCACTCAATTGGACGCTTATACCGAATCAACGGCCTAGGCCGATAGTTGATTGAACACGAAAAATTCAACGTTTAACAACTTGGCTTGTTGAAAGTTAGCCCCTTGAAGATGGCTGACCAAAATTCAGCCATGTGATTTAAATTTGGTACAGTTTTGGATTAAGTAATAAAACAAGTAGGTCATGGTAAAATTATCTGTCATGACGGAAAAACCAGTCAAGCAAAATTTTTTTTTATAAGTTTTTTTTTTATTTATTTCAATTACAAAGTAATAAAATCCATTGTGGCGCATCGCCGGGTGCTGACGCACCACGCTCGCTTCGCTCGCTCGGCTCGCGCGTAAATATAAATATCATAAATATAATAAAATAAGTTACGTTTTAATGTTTTAATATCTAAACCAAACATCATAAATTTAACAATATCCAATTTAACTAAATGGCTAAACAACGTTTAGGCAACTGGTTAATAAACGTTGCGATCAACGACTTGACTAATTGTCCTTAAGCCGGTTGAAACGGCCTAGGCGACAAATTGAGTGGCTAATTCAACCAGATGACTGCGACATATACACTTTTTTTTTATCTGCCAAAAAGCCAATTTTTAAACAAGAAAATGTTTAATAAGATATACCTACCTACTTTTAAGACACTGCAAACGGCTTTTCACCCACTGCACAAATTATCCCATTTTGGCTCAACAATGCCTGTAAAAATATTGAATTTATAGCTTCTAAGGTATACCTTTTTGCTTACAGTTCGTCCCAACCTGCATACAAGAAGAGCTAGCCCTAGTGCTGGTTATCGGCGAAGCGATGTCAGCCCGTAGTGCCGTGTTGTCTCAAAGTGCGGAGTTTGCGTCACTGCGTGAACGTAGCCTTAGTGTTGCTAGCACTATGGCGGATTTACTGGCGGTTTTCGCGATTTGCGCACGGCAACACCGGTTGCTTATTGAGGTTGGTTTTAGTTTGATTTTCTTTCTGGTTAATGATATACAGTGAAAGGGTATAAAGTGTTATTTGGAACATATTGGTAATCTCTTTGTATATTCATATTTGCATTTTCATCATCATTATCATGTTATCGAAAACGAATCCGCTTTAATATTAAAAGTACCTACTTACTTATTAATAAGCACAATCATACCTTAAATCCCATCATTCATAATGTGATAAACAGACATTGATAAAATGTTTTGTTTCTTTCACTCCTATAATAAATGAAAGAGCCCAAGCAGTACTTCCTAATATGTTAACATCTTTTTTTTTTAATTTATTAACAATTGCGATCTAATATGTAAATATTTTATATCCACAGTGCTTAGATCGGGCCATGAAGTTTTCGTTCGGCTGTGCGCATATATGGAGGCAAAGGTCTTTGGCGTACGCGGCGCATTGTGCCATAACGTCGTTGCATAGTGGTTAGTTATTTTGCTTTGTTTTTTTTTTATGTATTTTGCATGTTACAAAAAATATACAGGGTTAATTTTCATTAGCGCGTCACCTTTGGCAGGCAGCCTCATTAACGCCAGTTTAGACACAGTACATATGTTCTGTATGGGAAAACTTATTTTTAAAATGGTTTATTTAAAAAAGTCTTGAAACAAATGTTGTTGGTATTGATGTGGAGAGGCTGCTTGTAAAAAGTGATGCTCTAATTAAAATATATTGTATATAAAAAAAAAACATTAATTGGACGGCAGCTTAAAACGGCTGTAGATAGTGTATGAAATTAATTTACTATATTAATTTCTCTTGTGATTTTTAAAAATCTTATAATGGTGTGGTGAAATGGATTAATTTTTTTAGTATTCTTTTTGAATCAAAGCTATCTTGGAGCCTCAGGGCCTAACCCTGTAGTTTTACAAAGCGAAAGAAATGAGAAAAATGTTATAGAAATATATGAGTTCCATGCTGGACTGGGAGCGAAAGAAAAATATAGAATGTGCCAGCTGCTTCTCCGGGCAGAGAAGCAAACTGTAAAAGCCAGTTAAGGAACAGAGGTTTAATTGACGTTTTTGTGGGCGATAGGCTGACCCCCTGTCACTGCAATAGACTCCCTCCATCATTATATAATACCTCCAACATTGTCAAACGTGACATCCGATGGTCTTTTAACCTCTGGTTTTTTGCCTACCCCAAAAGGGATAGGTACAGGCGTAAAGTTTTGTATCTTTCGTATCGCAAACAAACAAACTGCAGCCGCATTTCGGGTCGGCTTTGAAAGAGAATAACCGAATAGGCCCTCGTTAAGTGTGCCGTAAAAGCCGACAAATCCGGCGATCCGGCCACACTTCATATCAAATCGCTCTGGTAGTGATAATTGGCAAGTTCTATGAAAGCTAGTTCCATTAACCCGTGTGCTTGACTAGACTTTACTTACCACCAAGTGAAATGGTGGCCAAACACGAACTCACTCTCTAATAAAAATAAATATGTATTGCAATCATGTTTATTTCCAGAAACAACGAATATATCGAGTGGTCCGGCCACTCCTTTAGTTTCGGCGTTGGCCGTGACCAAACATGCAGGCACGCTGTGCTCGCGAGACGCGGGCCTGAGGCTGCTTACTGCCGATCTCTGTTATAAGGGAAATTGGGTAAGTAAGCAAATGAAAACTACATTTTTGTTTTCAAAATAAGGACAAACGTCCCATACGTTTGTCTTCCATGTCTTTCTATTTACTTTAGATTTTGTATGTTTTATTTAATAGATACTTAATTAGAATGCAACATTATTCAGGAGTAATATTAAGGAGCATTAAATATATACATATTTAAAGGAGCAAGGACATTCAGTTACTATGTTATTGTAATTTTTGTTCATATAATATAAAATCAACCATATAATATAAATCGGACCGACTGGTCCGATTGTCGGGTTTCTTCCGCCGAAAGGCGTGTAGTTATAAGTATGCCAATAATAACGATTATTGACAAAAAAGTTATTACAATCATGAGGAAAACAGTGGCTGCTAAACTAGGCTCGCAAGCCTGTCACGTAGCAACCGATAAGCGACCATTAACATTTTCATATTTATATATTCAGAACCTATGGCTCAAGAATTACTTATTTTTAATAAACTGGCTTTTGCGCGCGGTTTTACCCGCGCCATTTTGATTTCCGCGGGAATTTCGGGATAAAAAGTAGCCTATGTGCTATTCCAGATTGTACTCTTATCAGTATGCCAAATTTCATTAATATCCGTTGGGCCGTTTTGCCGTGATTGAGGAACAAACATCCATACATCCAAACATTCACATTTATAATATTAGTAAGATAATATTATATGACTTAAATTGATTATTTTCTTAGATAGAAGGTTAGTATTGATTTAACATCATCAGGTATAAAAAGTAGATAGAATGACGTATCGTGGGTGTGTGTGAAGATTTAGGGGTGTAGATAAATCTGATTGTAGTCTTTTGTTGAGTAATGGTGTACATGAATGCAAGGACTGAGTGTGTAGAGTGGAATATAAAATCAGCAAGTCAGCCTGTGGAGGGAATAATTTGTTCCGTTTTTTCGTAATTTAGGTTATATGTAAAGTGTGTTTAATTATCAGTGTATTATTACCACAAAGCAGATATATAGTAGAGCTGCTGTAAGCAAATATGGACAGCTTCAATTTGGGTTGTTCTGACGTCACAGCCTCAATAGTTCAACCTACTCCGCACTAGAGGCACTGGCGTCAGTTCGACGCTTACTTCTGTGAAGTATGTACACGCGTAGATATATAAAAAAATTAAATCCTACATTTCTCGACGTACAAATAAGTTTCTCTACTTTGTAATAAGCCCACTATAGGGCTATGAGTCTCTGCTCTGGGTGACCAGAGATGTAGACCGTTAGTTAACCACCAAGCTGGCCCAGGGCTGGTATTGCAGATGTCCGAATTTTCAAGGCGCCGAAATGACTTTTGAGACACCCCAACTTCTTCTGTATACTAGTATACAGCACCCGGGACCGACTGCTTAGCGTTCTATGTCAATTGACACAGCAACCACCGTGCAACGATGATTATGGCATATAACAGGCTTATGGCTTATCACATTTATTTATTTAATGTTTTTTTCCTTATAGATTGAAGAGGGCCTGGAGTTAGCGGAAGAAGCTTTAAAAATAGAACAAGTAGAGGGCGGACCGTTATTAGCGCGGTGTTGGCTTTACGTTGGAATTGGTTACCAGATGAAAGCTCAGGTAAGACTCAAATTATTTCCGAGAATAAATTGCTTATGTGGTATTTTTTATGTTCAAAGTTGTACAGACTGATTGGCATTTCATTAGCCTTTTTCATGCGAAATTAGTTACTTTTCTTTTATTTAATTTCATGAGAAGAAGAAAGAAGTAACAAGGTTTTAAAATAAGTGTGACGTTTGTTTTTTAAAGTGATCCCCCTGTGAAATCACAAGAACCATAAGCTAATAAATTCCAGATAAAAGTATTTGATTTAATTTTATAAATTGTGTTAATATATAAAAAAGTCGGTTTAGAAGAACCCTACCGCCCCTGAATAAGTGTGAAGTAAAAAGAGACTAATTCGAGTGGCCCTCGCTTGGTGGTAGGGCCCCTTCAGTGTCCACCTGGCCAGCGACCACCCTTCATATAAAATCTGCCACCTATTAACCACCGCTCTGGTGATGATGTGTTCCGGGAATATTTTATCAAAAGTCACTTCCATCCAAGTCCCGTGTGCTAATAACTTCGACCTCGTCTTTACTTACCATCAGGTGAGGTTGAGGTCAAACCATGGAGGAAATATATAGAGGAGCTCCCCTATCCAATTTTCTATCGGGACACAAGTGAAACCTTCGGGCGGGTTGCGGGAGGGTAAGCGGTTGTTTATGGCCAATCATAACCAAATAGGCAATGTCATTAGTCACCTAGTAGCGAGTAGTAAAATCCGGTTGAAACGTAACGTTAAAATATTCAAATGATCATCAAAAAAGTTCAGCTATACTTTACTAGATGGCTCTAGTTTTTAATGAAATTTTTTACGTTCCAAATCTGTCAGAAAAAACCGCGAAATAAAAGTATTGCTACCTGAAGCGCAGCATTTTTTCGCGGCATAAATATCACTTAGGCAACAAATAATAATCTGGAATTTTGGACATAAATAATTCGAAAACAATGTGTAAAAAAATAATTATGAATGAAAATATATTCGTGGTTAGTTAAGTTTATTTGGATTGTGAATGTAATTCCTTTATAAAAATACAGGAAACTTAATTTTACATCGAGAAACAATGTGGTATTAATTTTTTTTTAATATCTACGCGTGTATATATTTCACAGAAGTAAGCGTGGAACTGACGGCAGTGCCTCTAGTGCGGAGTAGCTTGAACTATTGAGGCTGTGACGTCACGACAACCCAAATTGTAGCTGTGCATCTTTGCTTACAGCAGTTCTACTATATATCTGCTTTGCGGGTCAAACGCAATTTTAGTCACTAACAAAAAATTAAACCTATTTTTTTTTCATGGTTTACTTTTTTTGTTCGCAGAAAAGCAACGCACGTATAGACAAAACAGCCTTCAGCGAAAAAGCAGAGAAGCATTTTCTGCGGTCCGTCGAATTGGACGACAACGACCATCTGTCGTTCTACCACTTAGCTTTAAACTACACGTATACGGGACAGCTGAGCGAAGCTATGGTAAGTAAGTTGCGTATTTATTTTTTACTAGTTATTTCCCGCGACTTCGTTTGCGTTAAAGTCTTCATAAGTATAATGTGGGACCTCATATTTTAAAAACAACTGCAGTTAATAAGTTTACATTAAGATTAAAAACACTTGCTGCGCCATCTAGTGTCAAAACGTTAAATTAAATTCTTGAAACATCTATTACCCAGTATTTTTTTTCGGGATAAAACGTAGCCTATTTATTATTCCGGACTATACAATGTTTCTGTGCAAAATTTCATCAAGATCCGTTCAGCCATTCTGCCGTGATTGAGGAACAAACATTTATTTATCTATTCAAGCCGTCACATTGATAGTAGATGACGTTTCACTTCAATGACGTTTCAAATCAAAATGTTGTTGATGTCTGTTTTTAAATCATCTGAATTCGTTGATTATAGACGCACTATAACTTAAGACAATACAATGTTGTTTCATAGTACAGGACCGCTGCTGCAGCTGTCTTCAAATTCGGCCCGCGTTGCGACTTGCATTGGTTGTGTCTATCCTATCATATTAATTTTTTGATATTACTAGGGACGTTTATCAGATTCGGTGCATCAGTAATCTACAGTAGCGAGCACGCCATCTTA
Organism: Stenoptilia bipunctidactyla; assembly: GCA_944452665.1. Classification (NCBI taxonomy): domain Eukaryota; kingdom Metazoa; phylum Arthropoda; class Insecta; order Lepidoptera; family Pterophoridae; genus Stenoptilia; species Stenoptilia bipunctidactyla. Next base: position 5,014,175 of record OX101736.1, read on the forward strand.
ATCTAATATGCACCACTACTTTAAGATAAAATCCATAATACATTTCAGACGCACCATTTTTAATAACTTACCTAAGGGTAAAATTGAAACTGCTTAAATAAATGAAAAAAATGTGTTAAATACAAATCACCCGATCAGGACTCGAACCTGGGACTTCTCGTTTGCCGGACGAGTGCTTTCCCACTGAGCTACCGGAGCCCCGAGCTATTGAAGAGTAATTAAGCATTTTAAATGCAAAAACTTCAAAATATTATTAAACATTGCAATGCTTCACTTTAACTGGGATTCACAGTTTCTGTAAAGAAATTGGTCTCGGGTGGTCTTAGCTGCAAAGCTACATAAGCTCCCTTAGATGGAGCTACGTTAGCAATATAACGTAAAATCAAAAATGTGTTAAGTAATTTCGAGGCGTATGGCCAGGCCTCGGTAGCTCAGTGGGAGAGCACTCGTCCGGCAAACGAGAGTGTTTGAGTGGTCGGGTGTTTTTCATTTAACACATTTTTCATTTATTTAAGAGTAATTAAGCATTTTAAATGCAAAAACTTCAAAATATTGTAAAACTCCTTAAGTTCTTACATTAACTTTTGTCTACGTTTTTATAATTTAACGGCTATGAATTCCAAACTTCATTTTTATCTACGGGCCAACGCTGCGTCACGCGTGTCTACGATTCTTAAAAAAAATGTTACGTCCGTTCGCGTATCTACGACACGGACGTACGGCACGCGCGTATATCGATTTTAATCGAAGTTTAGCTAAATAGTAAGAGGTCAAGTATTCCATTGACACGACTGTACAAGCACACTAAAATTTTACTATGAGTTGAAATCTTTGATTTTCAATGATTTGTTGATCGTGAACTCAGAATATATTTATTCCAATCTTCATTTAAATATAGTTTTTTAACTACTTTTTTTCCAATTTTCTGTATTCACGAATCGATTACAAGATGGCCGCTCATATTCAAAAGCGTCAATCCCTATCGACAGACGTTCCGATCCCTGGTATCTGACAGTTTAAAAATGTATTTATTTTACTACATTTACTTATTTTATTAAGAGTTAATAATAATAATAATAACAAGTGATGAATAGTTTCCTTTATAGTATTTAAATTTTCAACTTTATTCAAATACTTTTTAATTTTTATCCCTTCAGTTTATTTATTTTTTGTAATAAATTGCGCGAAATGGGTATGAGAACTGTTACGAAACTCATTTGAAAAGAATTCAACTATAGCGAAATTGAATCTCGCAGGTACGATACGGAAGTACGGTACGCGCTTAGACATGCCTGACGTAGCGTCGGCCCTATACAGCAGTGCGAGCACAGAACTTTATCGACTCGTATTGTTACGAATGTTTGTATAGTGTGGAGACGGTTTGTTAGCAATAATTGAAATCTATCCATTGCTGCACGGCCAGCTTAAATAAATGTGTGCCTTGTTAATTTTTAATGTTTGTAAACATGTTGCACTCTTCAAAACTGTCAAATAAAAAATTACAATGTTACTAAAAACTTGCAACCGCAGGGTTGATTTGTAGTCACCAGCCAAATTTTTTTTACACAATAAGTATCATTTACAAAAACGATTTTAGCAAAAAAAAAGTATTTTTTTTTTACAAGACAATTATTTTTATCCGTAAAATATTAACCAAGTCACTCTAAATTACCATAAGATGACTACGCGCTACTACACACATTTTGTAGTACTACGTCGTAGTATTATCAAGAAAATGCCGCGTCGTAGTAGCTATGTTTATCAACAGCGACTATTTTTTTATAAGTTTGTGGTTCCATATTTCTACTTTTTTGTACCGCGCGACGCTAAAATAAATATGTAGGTATTCAAACATTCAAATTTGGCTGGTGACGAAAAATCAACCCTGTATAGAGAGTGTTCTCTGTCACCTGACGTATTGTGGATATTGGCGCAGGACCGCTGCCGCAGCAGCCTGCAGCGCGGCGCGGAGTTCGGGCCCGCGCTGCGGCTGGCGCTGGGCGTGTGCGCCGCGCGCAGCCCCGCGCTGCCGCTGCCGCCCGCGCTGCTGGCGCACTGCGCGCACAGCTGCCGCGCGCTGCTGCCCGCGCAGGTACCTAGTGACATACACCGTGTGACGCAGCAGCCTGCAGCGCGGCGCGGAGTTCGGGCCCGCGCTGCGGCTGGCGCTGGGCGTGTGCGCCGCGCGCAGCCCCGCGCTGCCGCTGCCGCCCGCGCTGCTGGCGCACTGCGCGCACAGCTGCCGCGCGCTGCTGCCCGCGCAGGTAGATATAGTGCGACCGGTGGTAGTTTGCGTTCGATGTCTAAATCATAGCTTTTTCCCCTTCGAATCGGAAATAAATTTTAATATTCAGTGGACATAAGGAGCTGTCAGAAACACATTCTCGCAACGGCCGCACTCTAGTGAAACTACAACGTGTAACAAAATGGAACAGATAAATCTTAGCTGCCAAGCTTATACCATAAGATGGAGCTACGTTAGCAATATAACGTAAAAACAAAAATGTGGTAAGTAATTTCGAGGCGTAGCGCCAGGCCCCGGTAGCTCAGTTGGAAGAGCACTCGTCCGGCAAACGAGAGGTCCCAGGTTCGAATCCTGGTCGGGTAATTTTTATTTATCACATTTTTCATTTTATTTAAAACTTAAGGGTTAGTTTATCCATACGTAATACCATCGTCACCATACGTAAAATATACAGTAAAAAATAGCATGATTAGTGCTGGTATAGACTTTCATACAAATTTATTTAATAACTTTACAACAAAATATTTTGACAACCCTAGTCAACCTAATAAGCTAAAACAAGACTTGTGCCGCAGTCAGTGACCTTATGACCTTTCCCGCACCGCTGAACTTTGTAGTATCTGTCTTAGTCACTTTATTTTTACGTCATCTGTTATCGAATAGATTTCATCAAAAGCCAACAGCTGTTTTTAATGTTGACACTTAGATATGTTGATCAAACTTTGAACTTGTTTTTCGGCCGAACCGTAAGGATAACAAATTTATGTTACTGTTACTTATAAATTACATCATCAAATATACAATCCCTTTAAGTATTATCTCTTCATTATGTTACACGTTGTATAAATAATTGCCCAAATCGAAAACTATATACAACGTGTAACATAATGAAGAGATAATATTTAAAGGGATTGTATGTTTGATGATGTAGCTTATAATTAACAGTAACATAAAATTGTTATCCTTACGGTTCGGCCGAGAAACAAGTTCAAAGTTTTGATCAAAATATCTAAGTGTCAACCCTAAAAACAGCTGTTAGCTTTTGATGAAATCTATTCGATAACAGATGGCGTAAAAATAAAGTGATGGGTAACTAAGACAGATACTACAAAGTTCAGCCGATGCGGGAAAGGTCATAAGGTCACTGACTGCGGCAAAAGTCTTGTTTTAGCTTATTAGGTTGACTAGGGTTGTCAAAATATTTTGTTGTAAGATAATTAAATAAAATTGTTTGAAAGTCTATACCAGCACTGATCATGTAAATTTTTTTAATGTATATTCAACGTATGGTATAGAAGCTAACCCTTAAGTTTTATCTCTCCATTTTGTTACACGTTGTATATAGTTTTTAGTCGCATAAGTTCACTTTAGAACATCGGGTTCGTTGCCGCTCACATTGCTCACGCTGCGCTGCTAGTTACCGTGCGCTGCTGCCTTCTCAGGTAAGTAAATGTAGATAGATAAGTACAACCAGCACTGGATAAGCTTGGTGGATCCAGGCCTAAAACTCCTTGTCACCCAGGAGAAAGACTCATGACTCTACTCGACTCATGTTGTGTGATGTGTGAAGCAGGCAGCATCCAGCTCGGCACAGAGTTCGGCCGCTCGCTGCTGCCTGCTCAGGTAAATTACTGCACTATAAATAAACCGATCCTGCACTATAACGGTGTTATCACACCAATCAATCAGTGTCGATCGACGACGACAGGTTTTTTGGCTTAGTTAGAATTATCGATCAATCAACATCAATCAACCATCAATCAACGGTCGATCGATTGGTGTGGTAACACCCTAAATACACCAAATATAATACATAAACACTGACTACATACATGATCCCAAAATAAATAAAGCGTGGTATACTGTATAGCGAACAATAGTAACCTAGAACATTGTTCAAAAAAGAGCGAATGAAATACTTCTGTGGATTGTATAATTTTATAGTTGAATTCTTATCAAATGATTTTCGTGACAGGTCAAAATCGTCAATTGCAGTGAAGTTGCCCTAATGAAATTGTTCGATTTTAAAATCGATTGTTTAAAAAAAACCGACTCAGCTAGTAAAAGAAAGGAGATCAAAAATTATAGAATTTAGTTTTCTTCTTATAACACGGTTTTTATAATTGTAATAAATTATAAAATAAAGACCATTGGTTTCAAATCATTAATTTAATTCGTCACTGTTTGTCGACAGAGAACTTGTTTCGGCATCAGTACCTATCATCTCCGAGTGAAATAATAAATTGTTGATCGTGAACTCTGGATATATTTATTCCAATCTTCATTTAAGTAAAGTTCGCTGCGTTTTTTAACTACTTTTTTCTAATTTTCTGTATTCACGAATCGACTACAAGCTGACCGCTTACATTCGTCGATTTGGTGCCGATTCAAAAGCGTCAATCCCTATTGACAGTTTAAAAATGTATTTATTTTACTACATTTACTTTTATTTTTATTTTATTAAGAGTTAATAATAATAATAATAACATGTGATACTAGTTTACTTTATATAGATAGTTTACTTTATACTATTTAAATACTTTTTATTTTTATCCCTTTACTTTATTTATTTTTTATTATAAAAAGTTTGCGCAAAATGGAATATGAGAACTGTCACGAAAACCATTTGAAAAGAATTCAACTATAATGAGGTGGTTGATATGTGAAGAAGACATTTGACAACAAATTGACATCTGCTGGTTAATATGAAGAATATGTTTTTAATTCTGATCTAGTCGATATACCTATGAGGAAGTAAAATGTTTTTTTTTTCATATTTTTATACAAGGTGTTACTTTTTGTTGATTTCCCATAACTCTAGGGTAATAAGGGGACCATGTAATAGAATCAAATAACATGTAAATAATTTTTCTATTATTTTTGTTTTTATTTTTCATACAAAATAATTCAATTAAGTCAAAACATCTTATGTAAAACACCTTTAATGCGAAGTATGACAACGTGGCATTTTCTATCTCTTTTTTTACAGGTAGAGTTCGCAACGCTTTGCGTTGTACATTGTATGCAACGTTCCTTAACGTTTAAAATGTTAATTATTGTATGGCTTCAGTGACACGCGTCTATTGAATTAATGTAGACTTTACAAGGTTGATATTTTATGGACTCATTATATTAAGATTGATGATATCTTGGAAATTATGCACTTTTGAACCACATATTCTTTGGCAAAAAGTATTGTATTTTAGTAAGGAACAAAACCTTGAAGTTATGGGAAAATCAACAGGAACACCTTGTATAGATACTCTACAGATATCTTATTATCATAAATATTAGATCGTCACTCTCAATTTATAGGAATCATCGATTAAAACATCCTTTGTTACGATCAAAACTCACACCTTTTTGCTCCATCTATTGTACTTTACGTAACCGTTTTATCCTACAGCTTTCTATAAAACGGTTTACCTTACTTTCAGACGGCGTTAACGATAGGCGTGAACCTGCTACAAACGCTGACTCAAATGGAGGCGGAGGCGGAAGCGGACGCCGACGTCGACCATTTCGACGCCTTGTCGGACTCGCAGCACGACGACGCCTTGAGTGTACGGGATGCGGGTAAGATTGAAATTGTATATTTTAATACAGTTGCTCAAAAAGTGGCGTATTGCATGGACGTATAGCGTTCGGGATGTGGGCTATTACACACTCGTGCTTTTTCTTTACCTTTTCGAAATCGTGCGTTCTCTTTCCCAACTGTCAAAATAATGTCTATAAAAAGAAAAGAGCCAACTACGAAGTTTTTTACTTTTAAGAAGTTTTTATGATTCATGCAAATATTTCTAAAAAGAAGCTACTAATTTGTTTCAATATCAGATATAATGATTTGACTTAATGAGTTGTTAGGTTAGGTTTCATCTCATTACATTTAATTTTCATGCCATGTTAATAAACAAATTCTACTGAAGACTTGGCTGTAGAATAGTTCCCTTTGCCTACCCAGAAAGGGTAAACAAAAAAAAATATCTGTTTATAATCTTTCACGGCTGGCGCCATTTTGTATATTTTATAAAACTGCTTAATTTTTTCGCAACTGTATTAAAAATAGTCGTTCAGTACACGTGCGGAACCGTCATTGCAACTCGTTCCGACTGTCAACATTTGTCGGAACTCTTTGCAATGACAGGCTTTCCGCACTCGTAATGAAATATACTATTTTAATACAGTTGCTCAAAAAGTGGCGTATTGCATGGACGTATAGCGTTCGAGATGTAGGCTAATACACACTCGTGCTTTTTCTTTACCTTTTCCGAACTCGTGCGTTCTCTTTCCCAACTGTCAAAATAATGTCTATAAAAAGATATAAAACCAAACACGAAGTTTTTACTAAAATAATTCATAGAGGTTTTTATGATTCATGCAAATATTTCTAAAAGGAAGCTACTAATTTGTTTCAATATCAGATTTAATGATTTGACTTAATGAGTTGTTAGGTTAGGTTTCATCTCATTACATTTAATTTTCATGCCATGTTAATAAACAAATTCTACTGAAGACTTGGCTGTATGGGCATAGTTCCTTTGCCTACCCAGAATGGGTGAAGAAAACAAAAATTCTCTGCTTATATTCTTTATGGTTGGCGCCATTTTGTTTATTGTTGAGTTATTGTGTTGGGTTTGTTGAGTTTATTGTGAGTTTATAAAATTGCTTCGTTTTTTCGCAACTGTATTAAAAATTGTTGTTCAGTACACGTGCGGAACCGCCATTGCAACTTGTTCCGACTGTCAACCGTCGGAACGCTTTGCAATGGCAGGCTTTCCGCACTCGTAACGAAACATACTATTTTTTTACTTAGGAAGGATAAGACGTTTGTCCTCCATGACACCTTGTGGAATATGTATATTACAAGAGGACTAAGATACGGTACACGTCCATTTATGAGAAAACTATTCTCTCGTTTATAATAGAAAATTATAACAGATGTGCCTAGACTACGTTTAATAATGGCTATTTTACAAAGCACAATCGAGATTCAAAATAAAAATAAAATCTGATAATACAGCCACAGAAATGATACAACTTTATTTTCTTTTTTTTATATTCTTAAAAAAAAAAAACCTTCGAGATTATGAAAAATAATCTTTTGTTTGACGACATCGGGGTCATGGAAAATCTCGCTGTATAAAAGGATCTTTTTGACTTTAAATTGCCGGCTTTTAAAATAATAGCTGTAGCTTTTAAAAAAAATAAACGAATTTAAAATAAAGCTATCTAAGTGCGCAAGAGCAACGAATCCTTTTCCCAAACTTTCAAATTTATAATATTTGTACAATAATTTATTTAAAACAGTGTCAATATTCTGAACCCATAATAATCAATGAATGCAGAGCATTAAAAAAACCGACTTCACGTTAAAACTTTTGCTGAGTTGAGAGTGTCATCAACATAAACCTCCGAAATCATACATATTTTTTCAAAAGTTTGAAATTTTCAATGAAGTACTCAACCGATTTCGATGCAATTTAAATGGGACCAACTATGAAGTATTCTCTATCATATGAAACAACAATTTTCAAAATCAATTCATAATTGTCCGAAATATAGTGTAACAAAGACACAAAAAAAAAGAAACATACAGACGAATTGAGAACCTCCTCCTTTTTTGAAAGTCGGTTGAAAAATAGATGGATTTATATCTAACGAGCAGTGTCATCCACATAGCTTCAATCTCTAGGAATCTTATCTGGAAGATATTGGAATGTTCTTTTAAATGTACATGTATTCTAATTATTTCATATTTTTTCATATTATTTGGTCACAGCTTCAATCCGGGCGGAATCGGCAGGCGTGCACAGACTAGAGCGAGCGTTATCGGAAAACGCTTCGACAATAAACAACAACGTTCGGAAGTCGCCGTTCTCAGAGCAGAAAGCTATGGCTTGGCTGTTGGTGGCTGAGATATACCTGAAGTAAGTAACTAATGTGAACAAATAGATGTAATAAATAAAAATAAAAAAAAAATGTTTATTAATTTCAGAAAGCATATATTACAATTATTGGCTTGAATATACAAGGAAGGATAGAGCATTGGTGCCTGAACTAGGATAATCCTGTTTTTCAGGCTGGAGCGTGCTAAAATAACATTTAAAAATCATTCAAATAAAATACAACTTCTATAAAATAAAACATGGATCTTAAATACAAACATAGTAGAACCTATTTAACTATTCTTAAGAAATAAAAATAAAATTGGAAATTGTGACAATTTTAAATTTAAGAGATTTACCTACATAATTAATTATTTATTAAACCTAATTACACTTTTATGCAAACATTATCAAAAATTAACTTATAGCAGTAAAAATCATTATTACAATTTAAAGATCCCACTGTAGGGTCTGTTCCTTGGATGACGAGGACGCTTAGGACTTTAATCATCAAGCTGGCATAGTCATTGTTGGATGTCATAATTTTCCGTCTTCTGACATACAATAACGACTACTGTTCACGATTGTACAGCCCAGGAAGTTTCTTTAAATGGGATCTTTTTTAAATTTCTTGTAAATTTTGTCAACAGATTAGATAGAGTGTCAACTGCAGCGGCGTGTGTGACGGAAGCAGCCGCATTGATGCCATTTAGCCATCAAGTGTTATATACTGTAAGTTCTTATTGTTTCTTATAAAGACTTAAATATATTTAAAAAATCCAAAACCTAAAAACACATTACATAAAGTATCAGAATACAACAAGCACTCACAACATATCACATAAATTAAATATAAAACTAAGAACAAACACATATTAAAACTTTACTTGTATTATGATACTGTGATTTCTCAAGCAATTTGCGATCTGTAGAAACGAATTTTAATTTTAAATATTAAGCTAAAATTAAATCAATTAAATAAATAATATATTTTAATTTAATAAATCAACAAAAGTGGCACACAAAGCTCTCCGACCAATCTTTCATATATTCAACGTATATTTAAAAACGACTTTCTTCAAACCGACGCTTCGTAGACTCAAACCTTGGCCCTCTCATCCCACAGACTAACATTCGATCAACGGTCTACAGTGACCGTCAATTTTTTACCTTTTTTTTAATTTTAACAGCGTGGCTTAGTCTATGCAGCCAGTTTGGAATGGGAGGAAGCAAGACAATGCTTCCAGAACGCGTTATCAATACATCCAACGCATATCAACAGTATGGTACAGTTAGGTAAGTAACCATTGTATGTTTTTTGGGTTCAGTTTTTGGATCGTTTTAATAAGTAGGTACCTACCTATAAATTTATTCTATAAAGTCAGAAATGATTATTTAAGCCAAAAATAAATAGGTAAATATAAAAGTAGCTTTTATATTAACTACAATCATACAAAGACTACATTAAAATTTTGGCAATATGTTATGAATGTGTCGCTTTATTTATTGTTGGTCTCAAACCGCCTTCTTTATCTTGGCCGCTATTGTCACGTGTGATTGAAGAGAGTGTGGATTCATATCCATAGTTGATCAATAAAACGAAAAATGCTAAAAGTAATAAACTTTGATTTCTGCTTCATGTATGATGTAGGTACATCTCGTTCAGTTTTCTTCCATCATGGAATTCCATTCTAACTTTTAACATGTCAGATGACACGGAACGAATATTTTGCTACAAAGTAAATAAAGCTTAAACTCAAATAAGAGGTAATCAAAAGCTTTGGCTTAAGATATCCTTATATTTACAATATTTCTTTTATTCCCTAAAGAACTAGGACTTGAAACTAGAATTACCTGCGAAAACTCGGTATATCACGGGACTATAAAATTAAACTTCTTATAATTTCTACCAGGGTCAGCATACTACTACCTCGGCTGGCTCCGTTTAGCCGAACACTGGGTCCGCTCTGCCCTATCCTTAGGCGGAGGACGAAGTTCCTGGCAACTTTTATCTATGATACTATCAGCACTTCAGGAACCAAGTGCCGCCGCCGACGCCGCCGCGAGAGCCCTAAAAGCCCCTCCAGACATCCATCAGGTTTAAACACCTCCTTAGCTTTTATAGAAGCCTGGTACTTCAACGAAATAAACAGTTATTTATTTACTTAATTTTTTTACTGTGGTGGTTTTTAAATGAACTGTTGTGATTATTTACCGCATAGGTATTTTTTAATTTCTTTGAAGGTGCTTTACTTTTGATGTGAAAGAAAAGTTTCGAGTAAGATTTTTTTTAATATAGCTTTTTAACATAGCATGTTGAGCTGAATACTCGGTTTAGTTAAAATAAGGAGAAAGAAAATTGTCGGCGATGAGTAATTCTTACCCAGGGTTGACGCAAGGCCGTGGATAGCTCCTTATACGATATGAGCACCTGGCACTTTTTTAAAGAAACTCTTATTTATTCTTCTAAGGTTTTTTATTATTTATTTGAGTTAAATTAAGGATTGTGCCGTTTAAATGAACAATTTGAGCCGCTTAAAACATTGTGTTAAATCAACATAAGTTTTTAAGTTTTTGCATTTATAATGCTCAATTACTTTGAAATGACTGAAAAAGTGTGATAATTAAAAATTACCCGCGAATGAGTGCTCTTCCACTGAGCTACCGGGGCCTGGCGGTACGCCTCGAAATTACTTACCACATTTTTGTTTTTACGTTATATTGCTAACGTAGCTCCATCTAATTGTATAGATTTGCAGCTAAGATCCAGAGAGATCCCAGGTTCGAGTCCTGGTCCGGTAATTTTTATTTATCACATTTTTCAGTTATTTAAATCAACATAAGTTGAACTGACTAAATGATGGCCAGACGCTTGATTTTCTTAGAAAAAGTATAATTATTCTTTATTACGCTAACAAAGCTGTCAAAAAACACATACACCAATCTAAATGAATCAAAGAGTGCTGAGCCTTTAATGGGTAGGCCATAATAATAGAAATATCTAATTTCTAGAATTCATAAACCCTTTTTCTTTAAAATATTTACATAAAAACACCAACCTAACATTCAGAACGCTACGCCCTAAGACTGAGAAACAGATGGTGGTGATTCATCATTTGAACAATTGAATCTGGCGCCTTAATTATAAGAAACAGAAGTGGTGATTCATAATTTGAACAATCGAATCTGGCGCCTTATTTGCTCGTAACCACGGGGTCTGCAATACGCTGAAACGTCAATTTCAAACGTAAAATATTCGATGACCCTCTTAAAAAGGCAAACTTATACAACATTACTACCTATTATACAATGTATTAAATTTTACATTTCATTAATAGTAGATTAGTAGCCAAGGGCTGTAAGGCATCAATTGCAGCCCGAGATATTTAGGCGCACGAGCGCAGCAAGGGCGCCTATAGTTCGAGGGTGCAATTGATGCTTACACCCGAGCTAACTATTCTGCTTTACATCCCGATTGTTAGGTAAGTAGAAAAAAACCGGCATTAAAAGAATAAAACATTTTATTTGTTGAAATTTGAATCGGGAGTGCAGCTTATATCTTCATCAATTAAAGAACTCATGTTTTTTGCTAATTAGCACTTAATTATAAAAAAAAAACACAAAAACAAACAATATTTAAAGTTAAAGTTTTCGATACCCGCCTTCTTTCATTAAAAAGAATCAAGTAAAGAACTTTTAAAAATTTTTTTTCAAGATCGAAAATCAGCTTCGCCGTTCGATATTTAAAATTGATGACTATTATTAAGACAAGGCTGAATAGCAAAGCGACCTCTTTGGTCATTGGGCTGAATGCATGATGTCTATTGCCAGTATGATGGTTAGATGTACGCGAACTTTTGAAAGAAAGAAGTTTTTTTTTTATTACTTACCGCCCTAAGGCTTTTCTAGCTAGATTATTACCCTAGAGCGCTAATTAGTCACGTACAAGCCCCATTTGGAGGTAATAAGAACCTACTTACTGAACATGAGAGATGTAAAAACATATTAATTACAATATGGTTTAAGCCAGATTCAGAAACATACCATTTGTGAAAATAAAATCTCTATATACCACTTTACATAGATACATCAACAAATCTCATGGCCTGTAATTGAAATTTTGATGTTTTTCGCTTGTACATAAAGACGCAAAGATTATTAGCGTGGGTACCGAGTACTGTTGTATTACATTACGACTTAAACAATATTTTTTTATTGTTTTTCTTTTCAACTTGTGTTACTCGGATAGACGGTCAAAATATGAAAGTAGTTTTATCAGTCCAAATAAAAGAACTGACATGAGGTATCCACCATCATTGAACTGTAAATTAAAGTAAAATACCGCGACTTTTTAAATGAAACTTTTTTTTATTATTTACTGAAATTGTGAACAAACTATTATAACTTTTACGTTTTAAAATATAAATATACAAAAAAATGTAAATGTTAGATTTAAAATAAAAAAAAACATTTACTCGCTAGCAAGCAGGTGGTCATTCATGACTTTGTTGTTAATTCTTTTTTTATTTTTATAATAATGCTTTACTTTAAAATAGTATATTATTATTCCGACCTGTATTTTATATATAAATGTTGTTAAAAAAACGGATAATTGATTTGAAATGACAATATTTAAAGCTCCTATGTCAGTAAGCTTAAGTTTTGAAAAAGTATTAAAACTCAGCGAAAATCGCAAAAAAATATATGCTCATATATGTCTATCCATGAGAAATTCCATAAAATTCTGAATTACTCTTGTATTTTGAAGAGTCCAACTTGCTTTCTCTATCTACGTATAAATTTCATCATTATTTGTAATACTGTCCTTAGATTTCACGAGCCTTTATAGTAAAGAAAAGACATATTTCATTATTTTTTACCTCAAAACGAGGTAAAATCGAATATGTTATGAAACGAAATAAAATTCTAAAATAACACGTCTTAACTTGATCTCCTATAATTGCTATGATTATTGCCTACTTTACTACTTGCAATAGTTGCATGACCTACGATAACCGTGTCTCGAAGGTATTATGCACCTAAGGTCAGTTTAACCTTACTTGGGGTCATAGGGAAAATTGTATACCTATTACACCTCCTTCCATGTATGTTTATGACTTATTTACATATCTATTTTGATTAATTACATGTTTTGCGCATCGTTGTAATCAAGTAATATATTGTTGCCCTATAACAAACAGTACTGAAATTGGCATGGAGGACAAACGTCTCATGCTTCCTATGTAAGAAGAAAAAAAAGTCTTGAAACAAAAGCAAATACAATTCACATTTCCGGTAACAAAAATTTAATTGTTAATATCTTTGTGTGTCTTATATCTCAAACCTAAATAAGCTTTCATTATTCATGTCTAATAGTTGTGTACAGCTGAGTGTACACAGTTCAATATAAGTCAGAAACCTTTCCTTATATCGAGGTTTATTTACAAATCCATAAACGATTCAAAGATTTCCCTTCAACACGAGGCCGTTGGAAGTTTTTCGCAAGTTTACAATCTTTGTAAATATTAAGCCTTTTCCTGTTGTTGAAACCAACTCAGCGGCGTATAAAGTACATAGCTTATTTTTAAGAGCGTTATACTCTCTTATTTTAGGTCCCTAATGTCAAAGTATGTCAAAAAATGAAGTCGTTGTGGAGTCGTGGTTAGTGTGCATATAAAACAATATCGCAGGTTAAGCGCGTTCGACGCCGGTATTAGGATGGGTGACCGCCGATCATTTATTTCTCACGACGACTTCCGTGCTTCGGAGGGCACATTAAGCAGTTGGTCCCCGGTGCTGTATACTTGTATACAGTAGTCGTTAGGGTTTGTCAAAAGCCATTTCGGCACCCTGAACATTCTGACATCCACCTACCAACACCGAGCCAGCTTGGTGGATTGTGGCCTAAATTTCCTCGTCACCCAGAGGAGAGACTCATAGCCCTGCAGTGGGCTCATTGCAAAGAGCTGTGATGATGATGGTGATGATGAAACTTAACAGTTGCTGACAAAAACTAATTTTGAAGCTTGTGAGTTTATCATTATAGAGATTTATACATAGTGTTATGTCGATTATGACCCAATGTTTTTATTCTATTACCAGGACGGAACCGCATGTATGGCTGCAGATCAAGCGTTCCTTAACTGTTGGGTTTGACACGTTTGTAACACTTGATCTGCTGCCATCTGTACGTTTAACATGAGAACTATCCATTCGGGTGAAATTAGATAGTAAATTAATAGAAGTAACTTTAATTATTTTACCATACGTTTTGTTTAACGCTGAAATTATGAGTTTTTGAAAAGGTACCGAAACGAACAGTTGAGTTAAAGTAAAACGCAATAAAAATCTGTTAAAACATTCTTTTATTTGAATATAAATATTTTGTTATGAGGTATTCACAATGTCAATTTTTATATACCCCAAGTTGAGATTTAATAAGTATCATTATCCCCTTGCGGACTTCTAACATACATCTAAGCCTATTTTGAATATTCTCATACAAGACATAAAAATCTCCAAAGTCCATCATAATTTCTATAGCTTAATTATCCTAAATCCTTAATCTAGTTTAATTCAGAATAAAGGAATAAAAACAAATATAGTCAGTTCAATCCTTATGTTTTATTAAATGTACAGTCGTTATAAATGTTTAATTATTGTATACGTGTTACCATTTTTGTTGAAACTGAAGAAAATGGAGGAGTTAAAGCTAGATCAGCAACAGCTATAATACTTTGCATTCCAATATTATCCTAAGGCAGCCATCCAAATCCTGGCTTCTACAGAGCTTGTCCATAGATAAAAAGCTGAAAAAAAATGAAATGAATAGAAATGAATGCCTTCGTCCATGTTCGTAACTAATCTTTGGTAACCAGTTACCAAAAAAGATTTTTTTTTCGCTTTTTCGTAACTGGTTGCGAAAGAAGAAGGATTTTTCCACTTTCGTAACTTGTTTTTAGTTACGAATGTGGAAACTCTTTGTAAGTTGCTGGCCAGAAATAATAAAAAAAATAATGAAGATTTAAGGGAGTATAACTTCTTCTTCCTCGCCTTCTATCGAAGCGTCTTCGAGTTCCAACCCTGCAAATACAATAATCTAACAGTTCTCTCACAATTATGGCTCTTACCAAATTATAACCAAATGCGAAGTTATGAAAAAAAAAATTTTTTGAAAATACAAATCACACACCCATGCTCTCCTAGTAGGTACCTAGCTAGCGTTTCATGCATTTTATTACAAAATATGCAAAAAATAAGATGAAACCTATGTGAAACTGTTTTTTTATTATAGACTAAGTCCGCCTTTGACCTGATAAGGGAAGATGAAAGCACACGGGCTTAGGAAAGAACCTCTCTTCATAAAATATTACCCGAACACATCACCGCTGGTGCCGCGCATTCCGCCGGTGAAAAATCAAAATCAAAGTTCTTTGCTGGCATTACAATAATATGAGCGATGCAACCTGCGCAGCACGCCATAGACGGTGCCGTAGCACGAAACGACGCCGTGCATTCTGCCGGTGGCGGTTCATGACACGGTGCCGGGCCAGTGCCATACCTTGACACGGCAAACGGCGCCGCGCCGTAGACGAGGAGTCCCGCCTTACCATCAAGCTAGGGCTATTCGGATTAGTCGCCTTTTACTACATGTTTATCCAGGGGTGGTATGGCTATTCTAAGCCGAACCTATACGGCGCGTAAGAATAAAAAAAAACGTTAAGTTAATAATTTCCATCCAGCAACTTGCATGAGATCGAAATATAATTTTATTTTCCACTTGGATCCCATGGAGTGGTTCTCACATCTTTCTGCTTCCCTGGTACTTAAATTAGATATTTATAGGCGTTTATGGGATTGAGGTCTGATCAACATTATATTCCAGAAGGGTTATATCTATGTATTGCATAAATCAATCATGTGTCGGGTTACCAAAATGGCAAAAAACAAATCTACGAATGTGGAAAAATTATTCTTTTTTCGCAACCAGTTACCAAAAGGCGAAAATAATATCTTTTTTGGTAACTGGTTACCAAAGATTAGTTACGAACATGGACGAAGGCAAATGAATATGTGGCAATAAAAATAAACAAGCAATAGTTTATACAAAAATAGCCTTTGAACACATTGCTGTAGAGACTATTTAGCATTTCTTGTTTTGCATAAATGATACGGACATGTGTTACCGACGTTGTTTTTTTAAGAAATAAGAAGATAGTTATTTCATTTTCTCTCATGTTTTTATAGTTTTTAGAACCATAGATTTTTACCGCGTTTGCTTTTTTATATATTTATTATTGATATTTATTTATAAAACAATTTAAGTACCCCAAACTATTCCAACTACATATTTTCGGTCTCATAGCTTATATCAATTCACTATAGTGAGACAGCAACATCTAGTTTACCTTTTTTCGTTAAAAACTGAGGCCACCGCAGATAACGAAATAGATTATAAATAATATTTAACAAATTGTTAGTTTTTGTTTTAGTTAATTAATTTGTATTAAACTGTAGGTGTCTCTGGTTTTGGTGTCTGATTAGTAAATTTATGTAATTAATTCAATAATTAAAAGTGCTTTAGAATCAGCAATAATAAGTGTTTTGTTAAAAATGTCTAGTTTACATTAAAATGTTTAAAGTGAAAAGAAATTGTGTGAGAAAGTATTCTTAAAAAATATATTAATATGTGTATATATGTCAATCAAACTATGTCGTGATATAAATATCTGTTTGTTGTCAAATTGTAGGTAAATGTATTTATAAATAAACCTTTCACAAAAATGTCCATGCTGGTTTTAAGTCAAATAAAAAGCTTTAAAATAAATATTGTGAAATTAATTGTGGATTAAAAAGTATATGAGATTATATTATAGGACGTTCAGTCATAAAAATACTTTAACATTATGTTCCAAATATCAGTATCAGAAGTACATTGTAATCCTTATATTTAAACGTCTATTTTACAAGCATCCCGAAAATACATGCAAAAAGTTCGTTGTAAATTTGAAGTCCCTCAGAAATAATTGTCCTCTGCAAACAAAACATTTATAAATCCATGCAGATTTAAAGACAATATTAACATTTTGAATTTCAAACTATGCATTAGAATCTTAGTCATAAAAATGAATGCGTGTTTTCATGATTCTGTCATTTAAATTAAGAATCGTTTCAAAGACTATGGACTGTTAAAGTCATAACTGTTGAACGGTAAACTAGTGGTAGTGAAAATTGTCAAGCGCAAAGGGCGTGGTTTCTAAATAAAATAAAAATAAGACATTGCCACATAGAAATTAGTATATTATACACGTGACTTAAGACTAAATTAATGTTTCTTCATAACTTTAAAGTTCATTTTAACATGTACCTAATGTAAATTCTAAGAAATGTAATTATCCTTGTTTACTGTATAAAAAAATGGTTCCCCACTGTAGAAAAAAATCGTACTTTGAACACTGACCAATGTGAGTACCAATGACTTATATCGTGTATCCTACTCTAATGTTATTGATGATATATTCTTGTAAAATTATATATTTACTTAAACGTATCTTGTATGCTCTTGCAAAGTTTATAGAAATTGATAAATGCAGGCCGAATACTAAGCTTATAGATAAAGATATCCGGATTATTTTAATACATGATATCGAAGTTGTTATCAAACGATTATAGTACAATCAACATTCAATCAAACGCCATTTCTCTAAGAGTTAAAGTTGGTTTTGACGAAATAAATAAAATAGTAGACATCGTAAAGCAGTTTGCTTGTAAGACTTTTAAAATTATATATTGTTTATCCTACATTCATTGTAAATAGTAAATTAATTTATACTTACTGCATTTATCAATATAATTGTCTAATAGTATGTCTGATGAAAACAAGATTCGACATAAATATTTATTGTTTTATAGTTGTCGCGATGCTAATATAATCTAAATTTTTTGCTGCCATTAAAATGTATCATAAATCAAGTGAATTTCTTTTTATCTAGACATACGATGTGAAAAAGTATGCTGTGAATTGTAATATACTGTTTTTGTGTAAACTATACTTAATAATAATAAAACATATTTATATAATATTGTTGTTTCTGTAGATGTTGTTCTCAATTGATGTTAACTGTACATAAACTTTAAGTATATTATATGAGAAATAAAATAATTATTATGTTACATAAAAAATGGTTTTATTACCTTGCCCTTCATAAAAAATTAAAATAACACGTTTTTTCCTATAGTCACGAGTAAGACTAGTTTGATGTCACACCTTTTATAGTTGACTAGCAGTAGTGCACGGCTCTGCTTCTTTTTTATTGGTGACTAAACCCTATTCTATGCTGGACTGGGAGCGCTGCTTCTCTTCCCGGTCATATTGTAAAAGTTAGTTAAAGGACAGAGGTTTTATTGGAGGTTTTCTGTGGGTTATAGGCTGACCCCCTGTCAGTCTCTTTCCATCATAATAATGCCTCCAATTTTGTCAAACGTGAAATCAGATGGTTTTATAACCTCTGGTGTTCTGCCTACCAAATACCACATGTGTGAAGTTATGTATGTAAAATTTCCTCAACCGATTCGAACATCATGTAGAGGGCATAGAGTTCAAAATTAACCCTTTAACCGCCACGGTCGGATATAACCGACAAATATTTTCGACTCCATTCCGCCACGGTCGTATATATACGACTAAAAACCACCATTCGTTTCATGCTTTTTTTTATTTAATAACGATGGATAATGCTAAAAAAATGTTAATATTTGGTAAAAGTGATCATTTACAATTGAGTTCACTTAAGTCTCTTAATTAGAAAACCTTAAAAATATGTCAGAAGTTAGATAAATTTGTGATTTTATTATTAGAAAATTGCATTGATGTCCAGCGCCATTGTCGTATATAACCGACCATAGTGATGCAAAGCAAAGATTTACTGAATCGGAAATCCACTTAAGTAAAAATATTTCTGTTTAAACTGACTATTTTTTAACAAATAAATTAAAACAATGAAAAAAATTGTTACTATAGAAATAAATATGCTTAATTTATTTGAAAATAAGTATAAAAATGTCAGTGACTGAGTTGATGATTCCCATCTCTAGCGTGCATGTTTAGAAACTAATTTTGCTGGTACACCCAGCACCACGGTCGGAAGTAGACGACCGTTTCTGACGTCATAAGCGAGTGCCGGCTTGTGAAATTTTCCATTAGTGTTGTGCATTAGTTATTATGTTCGTGTTATCGATTAATGTGATTTAACTACATAAAAAGATGCAAACTTCGTCACAGTATAGAGCAGGCGCGGTCCCAGGGGGAGGGGGGCTAGTCACAGGGGATATGACGCCCCCCCCCAAAATCATGACAAGCTGGACCCGTTAAAAGAGATAAAGCTATGTAGAAAAAAAAACACTTGTTATTAAAAATTTTGCCAAATTTCAGTCTGCTACCGCGCCTGGAGATGAAGATGAATATATTGTGCGGAAATCAAAAAATCTTTCAAAATCTTTTAAACGATTTTTGTTTCGTGTGGTTACTGAAATACATAGGTGCTATTAGAAATTGAACATCAAAGTTCCTCTTTCTATCTATTTGTCTGTTAACTCTTCAAGCTTAAACAGCTGAAACTATTAAGATTGAATTTGAAGCGTGCGAAGCTGGGACGGGTATATCGATCTACCATTGGACATCCCTATTAATTTGTTGTAGTTATTTATTTTTAGATTTACTGTGCTTGGCGCTGGGAGCACGACAACTCATATAGAAAGGGTTAAGTAAAATTTTTTGACAGATTTGTAACGCTTGATGTGCTGCCTTCTGTACCTAAACCCGCGTTTGACCTCAATCTCACCTGAAGATGTCAGCACACGGCTGCGGTTTGGCTATAACATGTTCCTGTCTTAGCCTTTCTTGTATGTTTTCTTGTCTCTGCCTTATAATTGCGATATTTTTTCCCACTTCGTTCATAAAATGATGACTCGTTTCGTAGATAATGTATCAAGATGTTTATGCTTAGGTATAATGAACCTCGGCTACTATCAGATTGGCACAAACCGGATCAAAATCTGTTCTGTAATTCCAAAGTTTATCCTGGAGACACTTTATAAGATGTAAAGACTAGTTAAAGTCCCATATTCTAAGAAAATATCGATATAAATCGTTTAAACCGATTTATCGTTGTGGATGGTCACATGCTAGCCCCACCGCACAGTCTTTTGTTTCTCAGTTTCAATTTTGGACTTTCAGACTCAGTAGCTTTATGAGTCATATAGTTTTGGTAAGTACAAGGCAGAACTACACGTATTTTATTCGAGGGTACCTATTCAAATCAGATCTTTTGGCATCGCTGGCGCACACTCAACTTTGAATAAATCCTATTTATGGACTCTTTTGACTTCAGTATCTTGGTATGTACATGTGAACAAAATTGACCTATTGAATAATGACATAAAATATAATAAGGCTCAAGTTTAAACCTAATATTAGATTATTTGAAAAATATTCAAGTATAGAAAGTTTTATTTAAATAAATAAATATTTCTGACACTCACACAACATCATCTAGCCCAAATTAAGTTTCTTAAAGAACTTGTGCTATGGATACTAGATAACTGATATACTTAAGAAATATATAAACATATATATTGAATAAATACATATTTTTTATTAGAAAATAAACTTAAATATACATATAAACATCCATGACTTGACGACTAATATCTGTGTTCATCACACAAATATCCGCCGCCGCCGGGATTCGAACCCAGGACCTCTGGCATAGAGGGCAATATACGTTACCCCTACACCAGCCGGTCGTAATAGGAATATTATCGTTGCAGTTTATCAATTGTTTTTATCAAATATATTTGATACCTACCATAAAATTCATGAACAAACGTAGGTAGGTAATTCTTCATTAAATATGCAGCACACTTGCGATTTTTAATATTTTAGATATATTTTTCATACCTTTATTTGACGTAGAGGTATTACCGGCAATCTGTATAATTCAGGTATTCTATACAATATCTAGGCAATGTATAGAATACTTGGCGCTTCTAGGCAATGTATGAAATATAATGAATATAACTGCCCCTTGCATACTTTACCTAGGTAATGTATACAATTCCTAGGTATTGTATAGAGTACTTGTCTTTCTATCGGTAATTTGTAAAATAAATAGATTTTTGTCTACAAGAGGGCGACAATGAAAGTTTTTAGAACTGACCACGAACATTTAGTCGTTAGAACGCTTTGTACACGGTGGATGACTCATTTTTAACCGTGGCACAAAAACTCTATCGTGTTGATTGTTGCCGTGCAATGATACAAAGATTTAACGGAAGTCATAATAAAGGGTGACGAAAGCTGGATTTATTGCAATGACCAGGAAACCAAAAGAAAATCTGCTCAGTGGGTGTTTAGCTATGAGTAGTTACCAACTAAATTGAAGAGAGGTCGACGTGTAGGAAAATGTGGTATCCTCATCTTTCGTAAGGACCGGTCATTTCGCAACAATTTTTATTTTTTTATTAATAGTTATTTTTATTGATCTTCCTTTTGATTCCACGCTGTCTTGACTTGATTCTTTTGAAGTTTCTTATGTAGGTACTTTGTTAGGTTCACAGAAACGGACATAAGGTCCTTTCATCTCAAAAAGCACTGTTTGTGATTAACCTTCTGATGAAAATGGATTGCGCCACGTTTTTTCAAACTTTTTTTTTGAAAATTCGGTCTCTTTCTTGCTATTTTTGATTTGAAAAATGAATTTAGATATTTGGTATGTTAACTGTACTGTCTGTCAATGCATGTACAGGCTGCCATTTATGATTCCTTTCTTAAATGCATATTTTTATATAAAGTATGGATAGGACGTTTGTCTTCCATGACACCTGATGTTAAGTGAGTACTAAGGTGGTACACGTCCATCCACGAGAAACCTTTCACTCGACGCTTAAAAGTACTATACTGGTCAGGGAAAATAGACGCAGGCAGTTCATTCCAAACCTTGGTGACCCGTATCAAAAAGGAACTGTCAAAGCGCTTAGTTCGACTTTTCGGAACATCTACCACATATGGATGGAAGTTCTGTCTGCGTCTAGTAGTCCAATGGTAAAAGGGTGAGGGTTCAATTTTCAACAGAGCACTCGCGCACTCATCAAAATTTATCCTGTAGTACACGGTTAAACAAGCAACCTTACGACGATGCTCTAGAGTCTGCAGTTTTTTGGTTGCAAAGTCGACGTTGTTTATTAGTTTACGGGCTCTGCGGTCAACGGAGTCCAGCGCTTCTAGTTGATATTTAGCTGAATCTTCCCAAAGATGACTGCAGTACTACATGCATGATCGCACTTGAGCTGTGTATAAGTTAAGAATCTGGGCAGGGCCGAAGTACCGCCGTACCTTCGAGATGATTCCCAACTTTTTCGAAGCTATTTGAGCCATGGACACAATTTGTTGATCGATATTTAAACTAGATGTTACAGTTACACCTAAAAGCCTTAGATGGTCGGTGATGGGGACAGATACATTTTGAAAAGTGGGCGTTAATGTGAAGGTGCTCTTTTTTGCTAAGAATAGACATGGCTGAGTTTACTTAAGACACCATCATGCCAAACCCTGTCAAAGGCCTTGCAAATGTCTAACGATACAGCTATTGTTTCACCATGACCCTCCAAGGCCTCACTTCATAAGTGAGTGGCATACACGAGAAGATCGCCGGTCGAGATATTGGCTATCGCTTAGAAGCTCGTTGGTCTCGAGGTATGCCAGGAGTCGATTGTTCAATACACGTTCCATGACTTTGCAAAGTATTGAGGTGATTGTTATTCGTCGATAGTTGACAGGATCGGCACGGCTTCTCTTCTTCGGTACTGGCTGTACCTTAGCAAGCTTCCAGAACTTAGGGACCTTACCGGGTTCCAAAGAAAGTCGATAGAGACGGCTTATATTAAAGTTTACATTGCGATGAAAAAAAAAATAAGCGTCAAGAAGGATTCCCGCACTGGAAGATATAGTCGGAACTGTTAATTGAAACGACGAGCGTAACAAGGAGGAAACCTAACCTAACTGAGGTTGCATATAGGCTACAGCGCCATTACTTAATGATATTTAAAAAATCTTTATCGAAACCACTATCCCCGCGTACCCATTGATATTTAATTTCTTCATATTTCCTATCGCCATTTACATACATTGCCGGCAGTTCATTCGGTATCGTATAGAAGAAATACGCAGAGCATAAAATAAACTATATTTTATACATTTAGTAACTGCACGTTTTAGGTATTCTAAACATTACCTAGGTATTGTATAGAATATCGAATTGTACGGAATGCAAGTAACAGAGACATTAAAATACTTGCGTAATAGAAATTACGTTCAACCATCGTACGTTATTTCAATAGCTTTTGTGCGGTCTCAGTGTGTTGTAAATGTAGGGCTACTCAGATCAGATGTACTTGGTACCTACCTACTCTCTGGTAAACCTTTACAATGATAATAATTAACGAATATAGAGCATTAAAAAATCGACTTCACAACTTCACATCCGAAACTTTGGCGGAAGTTAATGTAAATATTGAAATATTTCCGTACAATACATATATATATTTTTAAATTTCTTTATCAGAACTAGACTAAATTAAAATGGAACCACATGGGAAGCGACAGCTTTCTAATAAAATAATAATCATAAAAATCGGTTCACCCAGTCAAAAGTTATGAGGTTCCTAACAAACATAAAAAAAAAAACATACAGACGAATTAAGAACCTCCTCCGTTTTTTAAAGTCGTCTGAAATAAAGGTTATCGACCTTTTAGAGCTTGAGAAAAAAGCCTAAAAACATTTTTTTCTAACCCTATAATATAAAACTGTCAAAATCTATGAGCATCTCTTAATGCAATGACAGCGATTATTTATTGTCAATCTAATAAACAATGAAAGCGAATAACTTGTTTACGTGTGGTATGTCGAAAAAACCGTGCCTGTGATTTGTGATGTCTCCGCTGTGTTGAGCGATACCTAAAAGCAGTGAAGGTTGTCCTTGCATCCTGCTAGTGCTAATGATTAATTCCTTACTACGCCACGCCTAGCATCAGGTGGTCTGAAGACGCCGTATCGTAGTCACGTCTCTTCAAAATCACTCCAAAGGAATGCGTTTTTTTTTTAACTTAAGTGTTCGAGTAAAGCCTAATAATGTCGAATGTTATTGATTTGGATGTTATTCTCACGGAGTTGGGACAATTCGGGAGGTACCAAAGAATCGTGTATGCGATTATAGCGCTGCCTATTATGATGAGTGCAGTTTATAATGCTCAGTATGTGTTTGTGGCTGGAGATTTGAACTATAGGTAAGTGCTTAACATATTTTGATCTGTATTGAGTAAGAACTGTAGAGAAAGTGCCAAATTTTTAGGTTTAAAGACGCACGTGTTATGCTAGGGTACTGCTAGGTAGGTACGCACGTAAAACAATTTACCCGAAAATATAGCTTTATGTTTCCGCTCAATTAATGAAAAGTATAATAATTTTAATAAATGCCATAGAATCTTAGAGATAGTATTTATGAACTTTATCTGCAACAAAATTCGCATTAAAATTCTTCAGCCGGCCTTTTTGTGTTCCTTCATAATTGTGGTTTAATTATTCTCAGTTCTTCAAGAATTTAATCATAGTTTTGTGATACCTATCCTAAGTAAATAAATCTGTCCATCTTTTCCTCACTTACATCGTCGCCGAATAGATTTTGATTATAAAAAACCGTGGCTTTGATTTGTGATGTCTTCGCCTTATTGAGCGATACCTTAGTGTAGTGAAGGTTATCCTTACGTCCTGCTAGCACGCTCCTAAAGATAAGTTCCTTGCTACGCCACGCTTAGTGCCTATCAAGTGCTCTGAAGACGTCGTATCGATATCACGTCTCTTCGAAACCACTCAGAAGCAATGTGTTTTTTTTAATAAACTTATTTACTTAAGTGTTCGTTTAAAGCTTAATAATGTCGAATGAAAAAGAGCCTTTTGATTTGGATGTTATTCTCACGGAGTTGGGACAATTTGGGAGGTACCAACAAATAGTGTATGCGATTATAGCTCTGCCTATTATGATGAGTGCAGTTTATAGTGCCAACTATGTGTTTGTGGCTGGAGAATTGAATTATAGGTAAGTGCTTAAGATATTCTGAATTGTATTGAAAAAATATTTAAGAGGAAGTGCCTAATTTTTACGTTTTAAGACGTAAATATTTGAACCTGTACTAGGTAGGTACGTACATAAAAAACAATGTATCCGAAAATATCGCTTTATGTTTCCACTCAAATAAAAAATGCTAGAGAATCCTAGACTCCTAGAGAGAGTATTTATGAACTTTATCCGCAATACTGTCCGCATACAATTTCTTCTGGCTGCGTTTTTTTTTGTTCCTTCATAATTGTCGTTCATTTACGCTCAGTTATTTAAGAATTAAATGATATTGTTGTAAAAAGATAAGTCAATAGGTAATAATTTGACGACCACTTTACCGATGGGGTAAACCTGTTTGTCTCAGACGCCAGTGGTTGCGGGTTCGATTCCCGCACGGAACAAGAAAAAAAAATGTTCCGTGTCTGAGTGTTTATGTATTTATATTCTAGGTTCTTCCCTAGTTCGCTACATAGTATCCCATAACACAAGCTATGCTTACTTTGCGGCCATGTAGTTGGCGTGATTGTCTGGGAATTTTATTATATTATTTTTTATTATTTATAATTCCATTCATCATTCAAATTGTCGCAGAATAGATTTTGATTATGAAACCTAAGTAGGGCAAAATACTCAAATATACAATGCCATGCCAAATGATAGGCCCTTTTGTAGATAACACTTGTTATTAACAGCCTTGAGACCTCTTCAATCTATTATGACAATACTGACTGGACAGTCAATAAAAGATCTGGTTAAGCCCCAATAAACAGGGAACCTACCTAACCCGCATTTGATTTAGATCAACAGGACTTTGTTAGTTGTATAAAGTAAGTACTTTAAGTAAATTGTTAAGGTAAAAATACAATTAGAGGTTCGAGTCCTATTTGATATACGAGGAAGCTTTATGACATTGAGAACTCTACTTATAGCTCAGTCAAATGAAGTCGAAAATAGAAAAACAGGGCAAATAATTCGTGTAGTTTTGAAAATTGGCACACGTATACCGTTTACGTATGCAGTCCAGATTAACATCTTAAAAGTACTCAAGGGTGGGGGGTGTGTTGAGGGTGTAGGGGGATGAAGGCCCTATTTTCAAGTTTTTGCTCATGTCTCGAAAATCTATACAATAGTACTTATAACAAAAACTTTTACGTAAAATTTACTACTGATTTGATCATATTACTTTTTACTCTATGAAATACTTTTGAAGCTTTAGGCTGTTTAAGCTAACAAAGAAGTAACATAAGAATTCAAAATCAAATTATTTCAATTTTGATTTCATAATAGAAAAAAAACAAATCACAACGTCTTTATTACACCACTTGAAGCCTTCTACATAACATCCTCATCTTCTCTGTCTAGAAGATCTACAGGTACCTAGGTACTCCGTTTTTAAATGAATCTAAGCATACTCTATTTCAGGAGGCATATTGTTTCTCAGCCACTCTTGTACTTGGTGAACTACTCGTAGCGCGTGATATTTTGCTGACGCTTTTGTAAGAGAAGGAAAAGAGAGATCAGCTTTTAAATAGGTGTTGGATTTAACAGAAATGAAGTATGTGTATCTGAAAGATTAAGGTGCTGCCACCCACCATGCACGATTTATTGTCAAAAACATGTTTTCTCATAGAGAAGAAAGCAAGGGGTTTGACGACGTATTGCCTATACGGGAGTCTTCCTCAGTCAGTGGTACCGTGTGGACTCCTGAATGCTCACGAAAATCTCGTACTTTGCAAATTAAAATACCCCGTATAGCTCCTAAACTAGAGCTTACTCGTAGCCAAAAAATTTTGACTTTCGTCAGAAGCAATAATTATGTTATTTGTACAGATTTTGGAGATATGAGAAAAAACCTGAAAATATGGACCTTTTACCACCCTCCTCAAACTTTAGCAACCCCCTCGAGGACTTTGTTTTGTATGTTACATCCCACAAACGTATAACTGAACAAATTTTCAATACTACTTTCCCCTGGTTTTACTAATTTGATTGGGTTATTAAAATGTAATATAGGTACTTAAGTTATTTTGTGTAGTGCTAGCACGACCAAGGTTGTTGTTGGAATATGTTTAGATGGTAATAGATAGTTTGGAATTTTAACGAGGTATTTATTACCGCTAATCTAATATCTGAATTTAGAATTTTTACTGTTTTATTTCCATAAACAGAATTGGTTTCTAGTTGGTCGGGCCGAAAAGTACGTGTACTTCCTAGCATGAGCGCTATAGTTCCAGAAATATGAAAGTTAGAAAATAAAAATTATGGGAAAAATGTAGAAATTCAAATCTTAAGTTTTCCACTATTTTGGTATGGTCGTGGTACAAAATAGAATAGGTAGAAAAATGCAAAATAACGGTATCTAATAAATACCTAGTGATAATATTTTTCAAGTTCTTCATGTTGCTATTATTGAAAAACCTTTTGGAGACAACAACAAAAAGTCTACTAGACTAAAGTACATTTATTTGCATATACCAAAAGCAATACATAAAATTACTTATAGCAATCCATTACTACAAACTACCTAGTTTGTTATTTTATTGCAAAATCTGTTTAAAGGCTTCTTTTTGAGTTACAAAGTTGGCAATACGATTTATCTTTTCATTTTTCTCTCAAGTTCCTTTTGAGAGACCTTTTCTGTATGAGTCTTAAATATAGAAATAACAATGTAAATTAAGCTGTTTCTGAAAATGATAATGTTTGTTCTGGTGAAACCTGTTCTAAAGCGTGATAAAATAGCATTTACGAATGCTTAATACCATTATCATTGAATGTATAAAAACAAAATTGTAAGTGTGTCAGTTTGGGTAACAAACAGAAAGAATTTGAGGTAGCCACATACCTGTTGCCTTTTTATTTAGAGATTTTAAAGGCGTTTTTGTGGGCGAGAGGCTGACCCCCTGTCACTGCAATAGTCTCTCTCCATCTTTAGTCCTCCTCCAAAGTTGTCAAACGTGACATCAGATGGTCTTGTAACCTCTGGTGTTCTGCCTACCCCATAAGGGATGCAGGCGTGACGTTATGTATGTGTGTATGTATTTCGTTCCTTTTTACAATATTTGGAAAACTTACAGCAATTTAGTTTACCTTGTTGAGAAAGAATAAAGAAGGATATTTAATTTTGCTCTCGAGTGCTCTCCCTCTGAGCTACCGGGGCCTGGCTATACCATTAGATGGAGCTACGTTAGCAATGTAACGTAAAAACAAAAATGTGCTTAATTTGCAGCCTACCACCAGGTCCCGGTAGCTCAGTGGAAGAGCACTGGCGCGGCAAACAAGAGGTCCCATGTTCGAGTCCTGGTTGGGTGATTTTTATTTAACACATTTTTTCAGTTATTTAAGAGTAATTAAGTATTTTAAATGCAAAAAATTTAAAATATTATTAAGTGTTGTATTGTTTTGTTCCGCAAAGGTCTAGCTTACTGGTCGTAAATGGGTTCCAAACCAGAGCGACTCCTGCCTGGTGACAGAACCCCTTCAGGTTAAAGTCAAGTTCTATGGAGATCCAGTTTTTTCCTCTACGTGTGTGCTCTCACCTTCAACCTCATTTTTACTTATCATCAGGGTCTGATTGAGGCCAAACGCAGACGTGGTAAAAAAAGTTACAACTAAATGCTGGACTGGGAGCGGAAGAAAAACATAGAACGTTCCAGCTGCTTCCCGTCCCGGGCATACTGTAAAAGTCAGTTACGGGACAGAGGTTTTATTGTCGATTTTGTGGACGATAAGCTGACCCCCTGTCACTGCAATAGTCCCCCAATATCATTACAATACCTCCAAAGTCAAACGTGACATCAAATGGTCTTATAACCTCTGGTGGTCTGCCAACCCCATAAGGGATACAGGCGTAAAGTTATGTATGTAATAATTTATTTTCACAAAAACATAAGTCTTTTTAACGCGTTTTATTTGCGCCCTAAATGAAATAGAATGTTCAAAAAACAAATATTAATAAACGTTTTAAAAAGTGCTTTCATTTATATCGAAATTTAATTTAAAATCAGAAATGTGTTCGCTTTTGAAGTGTCTAATTTATCTACTTTCCTACCGTCTAATCATTTAATTTCTTATTTAAAATTTAAGTCGTTTATCGATAGCTAGTAGGATTAACTTCTTACTAGTTTAATAACAAGTACTTGATTGTCAAATCATTGTGCAACGACGATTTTAACAAGATAATTGTGTTGCTCGAGTTGGTGACGCTTCAATTACATTTGAAGAGAAAAACAGGACATTATGCAATAGAGATTTTTCTGTAGACTACGTTGGGATAGTCGATTTTAAGCCCTGCCTATTTAAACTTTAAAATGTGAAGTTATTACAAAACCCAGCCTTAAGACACTATTCTAAAACAGTATTAAAGAGTTTATTTATTTACACTTTATTGTACAGTAACAAACGGGGAATCCCCCAATAGACAAAAAAACAGTACATACATACATACATAACGTCACGCCTGTATCACTATATGGGGTAGGCAGAACACCAGAGGTTACAATCTGATGTCACGTTTGACAAATTTGGAGGTATTATAAAGATGGAGAGAGACTATTGTAGTGACAGGGGGTCAGCCTATCGCCCACAAAAATGCCTTTAAAACTTCTGTCCCCTAACTGACTTTTACAGTATGCCCGGGAAGAGAAGCAGCTGGCACATTCTACGTTTTTCTTTCGCTCCCAGTTCAGCATGGAAGAAAAAAAATCAGTTTTGTCTCTATTATACACATTTTACGGTCTTTTCTTACTTACTCTAAATATTTTCCCTGAAGTCTAGACTAAGCATCATATTATCTCAGTTGTAATTTATAGACGATTGCTTCAGCCATAAAATTGTATACTAACGATTTCATTGCAAGGAAAACAAGACAAAGATTAGCTACTTGTTGATATACTCAGATATGGAGGTAAATAGTAAACTATGTGGTAATATTTAGTAGGTCACTTCCTTTTTCTGCGCCGTGTTAGGATAGTGGCCTCGAGACAGGATTTTATTAGACACTCTGTAATAATAAGGTTAAGGAAGACTTGAAGAACCTACCTATGTATATAGTAGCTATATGATTTTTTAGAACCATCAAGCGACCTTATTTCTTAATTAAAGCATCCGATATGCATGTTTAATGGATGTTTTGTATCAAGGATTTTTTATAAAAGGAGTTGAGAAAAAAATACTTAAATATTTTGTTTTTGAAATGTAATGGAAATTAGAGAAAAGTATGTTTTGTCCCAAAGTTGTCTGCGTCAAATGGAAGGAGTTGTTAGTGCTTAACGTAAAAATAATAAAGAAGATAAAATATATTTATTGTAGAACTAGCTGTGACCCGCGACTTCGTCCGCGTGTATACCGTTTATTAGAGTTGGATAAATACTATTATTATATCCTCCTTGAAGTTAAAACTTACCTTATTCTAAATTTCGTCAAAATCGACTCAGTAGTTTAGCTGTGAAAGCGTTACTGATAGATAAACAGACAGAATTACTTCAAAAACAAAGCAGTTTCAGTATCGAAAAACTGATCCGCAGTTTCACCTAGGTTTTGTGAAAAAGTATAGGTAGGTAGGTATATTACATAGATGATGCCCGCGACTTCGTCTGTATTGAATTAGTATTTCGAGTAGGTTATTTTCTTCTCCAAGGTCCTAACTATCTTTAATAACAAAAATAAAAATGAAAAATCTTCGCCCATATAATATGTATAACTCCTAACCACAAACATAGGCAGGTAACTATATATTAGGTACATTACAAAGGCACATAGCGTCATAAACAAATCGGATGCCAAAGTGTCTTAAATTTTAATATTGTCTTAAATTTTCGCGATAACTATTATGTATGACTATTAAATAATACACTTTTTAACCGGATTTATCGCGTATATTTACATTTAAAATTTTAACAGTCGCTCGTGACCACGGGTTCTGCAAAGACACCGAAACGTCGAGTTAAAATGTAAAATATAAATTATACGCCATTATTCCGGTTAAAAAGTGTTTTATTTAATGCCTTCAATTTTACTTAATTCATGCAATATCTTCATTAATAATACTTAGCTTATTGTTATTCTAGGTAAAGCTAAGTAGTTTTGCGTGAAAGAATAGCAAAAATCCATCCATCCATCCATTATCAGTGTACATACAAAACTACCTATAGTTATGTATGGCTGCTTTTCACTGCCAAACGGCTAAGCCAATATTAATGTAATTTGGTATAGTAGTTAACACATACGTTACTTTTTATTCCGAAGAAATCTACGGTTTCTGACTTCCAAGAGGCAGAAACGATTATGAAATAAACAAAACCTTGATTTCCATTTTATCTCTGTATGTACAGAAGGCAGTACATCAAGCGTTACAAATCTGTCAAAATTTTTTACTTGAATTTGAACCATGCCCTCGTTAATAAGTTAAAATTGGTTGGGGAAATTTGACAGGTAATGTAACGCTTGTTCCTTCTGTGCCTACCTATATTAAATCGCGCAAAAGCTTGCGCTCGCCTCCCGCCTTTTTATACCCTACCGCCGCGAGCCGCGTCGAACGCGGCAACCGTTACGCAAAAATAATCCCTATATCATTCAGTATTCACGCGCGATTGGTTATTAGCGTATTTCATGTATAAGTTTGGTGTTTCTATACCGATTTCTATGATTTTTTTTTTATTGAATGGGTAATAATGTTATTTTTTTTTAATTAAGGATGAGTGAGAGTATTATAAACGTAAGAGTAAACAAATATAATCAGAAAGCTCCGAACTGCTAAGCTATCGGGATTTACACGTGTTATTGTGAGTCAACCATAAAATACAGACATATACTGTTGTGGGATATTTTTTATGTAATTTTATGAAGAATATTTTTGTGATACATGATTTCTATGTAGCTTTAATCATTAAGGCCGCACACGCGACGGAAGCTTAAAAAATGAAGTAACTTCTCCCGTTTTTCCAACATTTCCCTTCACTGCTCTGCTGTTATTGATTGTAGCGTGATAATAAGTATACTATAACCTGCCCAAGAGTATGAAGAATAATTTTACCAAGTTTCGTTAAAATCCGTCGAGTAGTTTTTGTTTCTATAAGGAACATACAGACAGACAGACAGACAAAAATTTTACTTATTGCATTTTTGGCATCAGTATCGATCACTAATCACCCCCTGATAGTTATTTTGAAAAAATATTTCATGTACAGAATTGACCTCTCTACAGATTTATTATAAGTATAGATATAGATATAGATAAAGAAAACCAATTAAGCTCTCAGCTGCCGAAAGCGCGAAGATTCGTACCCCAGTCTGCGCGAGACTGCGCGATTTCAGAGTGTTCTTGATAGGGCTCGGAATAAACTGTTATTGAAAAAGAAACTCATGTAGACATGTAAGCAACGATTTTATTTGAAAGTTTAGATATACCGTGTATTTTCTATAAATACACATCATTATTTACTTCTGACAGGTAAACGAAGTAATTGCGTGTTTCTCAACTGCTCCAGAAAAATAAACAAATTTGCTATCCTTATCCTTTTTTCACAGTTTTATCTATTATCCTTTGCAGTTCAATAATAGAGCAAGCTACTTTCAAATTAAACTTTGCTTTTCTACAGAAATTTCACTTCTAAATCCTACATTGCAATTGATAATTCACTTAGAAAAAAATCGTATATATATATACCAATGAACGGTTCCCTGTTGATTCTCTGACCATCGGTTATACATATATCGTATTAAATAAATAAAACAAACTTTGTTGTTAGTACTTTGTTGTGGCTAAAATTTAAACAAACAGTGTCCCTAGTAGCTAACGCATTGACAAGTGCTTCAGCAGTTGAGTAAAGTTCACTGATTAGTGCTTTGGCAGTTGAGCGGTTAATGGTGCTCACAAATAAGTGTTAATAGTTTAACAATTTAGAAAATAAACATGACATTATGTCTTTCTGTCACACACATAAAGTTTTCAAGAAAAACTAATAGTACCTATCGACATTAGACATGGAAATACAAGTTTGTTATGCGAGCTTAGGTACTGGGCGCTTATCATTCGTTGGGGTTGAAGTATACGCGGTTTAGTCACGTTTCAGAAACACGATATTTTTTATTCTGATATTTCCACAAGATCAGCATTTACACAGTTGAATTCGCAGAAAACTCTTTAAGATATTTTTTAATTCCTCTTGAAAGACATGGAAATACAAGTTTGTTATGCGACCTGTGGCCTTTATGATTCGATGGAAATCTACGTTGCCCCATCTTTACCACATCAAAAAGTTACAGTAGGTATGTTATAATGCTGAAAAAGTTGTAAAGTGTAACAAAACAAGATGCGATGTATTTACTGAAATAGTTTTCATAACGACTCCGATTCACGAGCAGGTTTAGTGATAAGGCTTACCTGTAAATTAAAAACTAAGTTGCCGTATTGCGGTGGCGCATGGCGTGTTAAAATACAATGTTGGAGATATAAAAATATAACTGCTTCCTAGGCAGATGAGAGTCTGTTCTCAAACGAGTATTAGGTACTTTGTATGCCTGCAAGACGAAAAATATGTTTAAAAACTAATTTTAGAGATACAAACATTTCTAGTGATTCTGTAATAAGTAATATATTATGTACTAACTGTTTTCCCGCGCAATTTCGAATCCCGCTGGAGTATCGGGATAAAAAGTAGCCTTTGTACTATTCCAGACTGTATATTATCACTATGCCAAATTTCATCCAAATCCGTTGAGCCGTTCTGCCGTGATTGAGGAACAAACATCCAGACATCCAAATTTTCACATTTATAATATTAGTAAGTTAAAGATAAACGTAGCGATATCATACTTTGACAGCCGACTGGTAGAGCGAAAAAAATAAAAATCAGCTGTGAAAAAAGCATACGCAGTCGATGAGTAGGTACCGAATTGGGATATTTGATCATACTTTTTATTTACACTATACGAGTATGTTTAGGTTATTTTGTATATCTATAGGATATAATCGATTGCAACCTTGGATATAGAACATTTATGCTCTAAGAGTAGAAAAGTTTTTACAAATCGCTTGCCAGCGATAAGACCGTCAATTTTGTTGCAATTATAAATAAATAAATAAAATCCTCAGACAATCACACCAACTACATGACCCCAAAGTAAGCATAGCTTGTGTTATGGAATACCATGTAGCGAACAAGGGGGGAACCTAGAATATAAATACATAAATAGATAAACACCTAGATACGGAACATTTTTTTTTCTCGTTCCATGCGGGAATCCAACCCGCAACCACTGGCGTCTGAGGCAGACAGGTTTACCCCATCATCGCCAAAATGGTTGTCAAATCAGACTAGACTTCATGATTTTTTTCCTTCGAATTGTTATTTATTAATTATACCTTGAGTGAATAATAAATCCACTAACTAAGCCATAGACGGTAGACGGCCCAGACCGTAAGTTGTACTACTGATCAATCCTTCTACAAACATAGTTATACTACTATGTTTTGACATACCAGGGAACTGTTTTTGAGTTGTTTGATGTGGATTTAATTAAACATCAAATTTTTTAATTACTAAATAAGCTGAAGTGGGTCTAGAACACCTAATACTATATCATTACACATACAAAAAACTGAGAATTATTGCAATTTATTGGATGAAAGCTTGGGACACCGATTTTCCATTTAGTAGAGAAATGCCTACGTACCTACTAAAACTTATTTGTAAATTATTATTATTATTTTCATATCCTATATCTAAATTGTGTGTATTTCTTGTGTACAAATGTGAAACTGTTTATTTTAAATAAAGATATTATTATTATTATTATTACTTATGTTTTATCAATAAATAATACGTAAAGTATTCCATATTAAGTAGGTTCGGATAAATAAATTCGCAATGTAAAGACTAAACAGCTATACGAATAAAGTCAATATTTATTTTCCATTATGGAAATGTATGAAATAGTTTCGCGTCTGGGTATGCAAGAATTTTCAAGATTATCTTCTTAGTTTTATTTATTATACATTAATGCATATCGGTATCACTATGAGTTCTGTATTTTCAATAGACAATGTTAAAAAACGGTTAAATTGCTATTTTATTTACTGTTAATAATGACTCGTAACCGAAGCGTGCAACAAAGCCCTGTAGGTAATAACTATGGTAATAACTGTGATGTGTCCTGGGCGAAATCTCTGAAATTTATTACAAAAGATAGTTCATAAAACCATAACACACCGGTTCACCTGTGCTCTAAAGTTGTAACTTAGAAACATCTCACGTAATAAATAAATCTGGTAACACTGCTTTATAATGGTGCGTACCGATTGCTGTAATGGAGCTTGTAATGTAACATTCTGCGCACTACACGTCCAAATACGCAACGTGCGCAGAATGTTAAATTACATTACTATCAATCTGTACGCACCATCACGACTTGTTCCAAGGTGACAAATTTTAGATACTGAAGGAGAGCACTCTATACTCGATTCTGATCATAATTATGTATTAAAAGTAGGTACTTAATTTTTCAATACAATTTCCTATTAATAAATACTACCATGTTACTATTTACTTTACATACGCCTGAGTCAATCACGGCACGTGACCTGGCGCGCGGCGTTGTGTAATCAATTCTTTAACTTTCGGTTAAGTTTCCTCAGTAAGTAATTAATATTTATTTTTTATTATATTTTTTCTCTTCTACTATGATCTCAAACTATCACGTCGTTGAATTTCAAAAGTGACCCACCAGTCACCCTGTACATCGCAAGTATAGGACGTTGGTATACCATGCTTCCTGATGGAAAATGAGCATTTGACACTAACAAGTACCAGGCATTCCTGGTAATAAGGAAAAAGACAGGCAGTTCATTTTTGCTGTGGAACTCAATCTCATCTCATGTGAACACGACTCTTAATTACTATATTATATGAGCGTCAATAAAACTTAACGGATGTACTAACATAACATCTTATCTTATTATAATAGTATATTATGTAACAAGTGAGCGAAGTTGCTAATTACAGTCGAGGCTGTGATTTGAGCCCGAGCCGCAGGCGAGGGCTTAATAATGAGCCGAGACTGTAATTAGCAACGCTCACGAGTTATATACGACGTTTTTCAACACACTTGTGAGTAAAAGACAGACATACGTGGTCATAAAATAACAAACACACTTGATAACAAAGCTGTGAATTGTGATTGAAAAATGGCGCCGAACTTCGCGCATGCGCGCAGGTTTTTTTTCCCGCCAAATGTGTCTATGGCTGTATAGCATATACAGCCTATTTTACATGAAAATATTTAATTTGGAGTGGTAAATCCAAATATTTTAATATTTTGTAACAAATTATTGTAAATTGTGAATAATTTGTTTGATATACAATTTTGTTTAACTAATATAAGGCGTAAACATTTAAAAATGTATGTGGATTTGAAGTGGTATAAAACCTCTTTGTTGTTTCTGAAAAAAAATTATGTATAACCCGGATCAATAAAATATGCTCTGTTTACTCGCATTTAATTTGCACAAAGGTACAATTCAACTTTGTAGGATTCATTATATTATGCACTAGGGTATAATATATTATGCACGCGTGACTTATAGCCCAGTTTATAGTTCTAAATTCAATAGAATAACGCTCACTTTACGAGCAAGTGTGTTGAAAAAAAAACTTATAATGTAAATTGTTTGGCTTTATAAATAAATAATTCTTTTTTACATATTTTACTGTTAAATAACTAGCCCAAATCTGGTTTTACCAAATACTTGTCTTAGGAAATGGGTTTATTATTTATTTATTTATTTATACTAAAACTTGCCCACTAACCATGGTTTGGCGAAGAATAGGCTAAGAATATAATAGTTATTGATTTATCTGTAATTCATTTTGGAAATAAGATTATAATGGATACTATGCTTGTTTTAAATTGAAAGTATGAAACATACTGGGAATTAATTAATTGATTAAGGAAACATGCTTATTTTTATTTTCTATAGATAAGACGATCTACACATATTTTGATAACATTCTTTTGATAGATAGATAAAACTTATGAGCATTTAGGCATACGAAGCTAAGTCACTTGCCTAATAGTGGATTTTAATATTGAATCCAATTTTTTTATTTTAAAATTAAGGTTATAATAGTATGGCCAAATTGAGCATGGACCACTGTCTTGGCAATGTATAATAATGGCGACTAGCGGAATAAAATGTTCAACTGCTATGCACTGTAACTGTAGCATATTATATAAAAAAACTTAAGAACTGTTTTCAAAGATAAAAAAATTAAAAGAAGAAATAAACGGCGGCCCCCAAGGTAGTGATTTAGGTCATATACTGTTTTTACTTTTCATGAACGACATTCACAGCCCTAAACTACGGGATGCAGAATTTTTTGCAGATGATACAATCGCACATTTCCACGACAAAATTTGGGTAGGAGCCTTCCATAAAGCTAAAACACGATTGACTGTTCTGAAAGGTTGGCTCGATTGTAATCTATTAATGCTGAACGTTTCCAAAACTATGCTTTCATAGGACTAAACCTTTAGCCCTCTCTTTCCTTCTCCTTTTCACGAACTTACGACTACATTCTGGATGTGACCAACTCTTGCTAGAACTATAAATAGAGTAGCAAGTGCAAAATATCTGGGCTTGGTTTTGGACGAGCAGTTAACTTTCACGAAGCATGTAGAAAGTACTTCCTCTCGCATCAGAAAGCTGATTTACGTGACGAAAACTGACAAATACTGCGCTGAAAGTGATACTCTCTGTGTGGTATAAGCCTTGAGGAATGTCGTTTCAGTTATTGTATCTCTATCTGGGGAGGATCCGGAATCACTACCATGTTAATTGTTTGGCCTTGTGAGAGTCTAACGCGGGGTCTTAAAAGTAATGTTTGATAAACCAATGTTATATCCCATTGACACTCTTTATGTCGCTACGGGAATACTAGACTAGGACATAATCGTTTTAAATAGCCTACACCACGAAGGCTCACTGCCTTACTTATAGAATTTTCCCACAGATCCAAAAGAAAAGAATGATACAAAAAATCATGGAAAAAAACAAGAAGAGATTTTAAGGAATTTATATATTCATTCAATATTATTAAAATACTATCTAAAATGGAGCTGGTGACGTAGAGGTTGAGGTCTTCATCTCACTGAATTAATTAATATTTCAAAGTCAGGGCATACATATTTCGATTAGGTATCATCATCAGCACAACTCTTTAATGAGCCCACTGCAGGATTGTGAGTCTCTCCCCTGGGTGACAAAGAGGTATAGGCCATAATCCACCAAGCTGGCCCAGTGTTGGTTGATGGATGTCAGAATTTTTAGGGTGCCAAAATGGCTTCTGACAAACCCTAACTACAAACCGTCGTCTTGTATGACATAGAAGACGACTTCTGCTAATCTATACATATAATAAATCTGTAGAAGTCCTGTACATTGAAAATATCAAAAAAATAAATGGCAGAGGATGTACTAGACCGACACCGAACCCAAAAATGTGATTAATTTTTTTTTCTATTTTTTCTCCATCCAAAATAAAAAGAAAATTATTGCTGATATAGCTGGTGATACAGATTATTCTTCCCTTGAAACAAATCACTCATAAGTTCAGCATCGGTTTCAGTAGCAGCATAACATGCATGAAATCTAGTTCTAGTTTGTGCCCGGAGTGAAGATTACTTAATTTATCGATAACCAGACACTCCTACCAAAACACAGGTCACAAAATAAAGACACTCTGAGCGTAAACACCCTAGGCTCACCTTAGATCCTACTTAACAGAGATGTAGCGGGGTAGGTCCTACTTAACAGGTCTTATGATATAAAAATAAAAGATGTTAGTACTGATACATCACAGATTTTATTTCTAAATTGCTCAAGGCGAGTCCTGAGTACCCTTACATAAACGGAGAGCGGTGGGAAAGAATTTTAACTAGCTCGGGAGAGGGAGTAAACCTATAATAAATTACCTCACCGTCTCCGTTATAACATTTAGAAAATAATTTATATAATTTAAATTGATGTTAGGCTAATTTGACAAAGATATAGTAAACTAAGGTTAGTTAACTTAAGACTACTTAAAAGCTAACTGCAAGGATTATCTTCTAAAATTTGGCATGTTCATGAAAATCAGTAGTTTCAATAATTAAAATATTATAATTGGCTGTCGAATATCAGATAACACCAATGAATATCAAAATATCCAAATATCAATATCATTAATATCACTAATATCACCGCAGGTACTTTCTTCCCTTGTTTTCTATAGATAAGGTTACCTTACAATTCTTCGGTCAAACATTGATCACTCAAGCAAAACTGTAGGCTGTCATGAGGATTTCATGATCCTGTCTAAATCATCTAAAGCGTAGCTTCAGCAACCATTAACCCAAATAATACTCCACCAGAGTTACTCCTGCAAAGTACCCAATATGTTTGCCTATATGGGCAAAAAATAAAGTGTTCTTGATAACAAAATGCGGTGAATACTTCACATTATAGTATTAAGCCTTATTTAATTAATTATAGGACGAACATAAAAAATAACTAGCCAGCGAAACTGGCAAAAGGAAAAAAAATCACATCTTCTCACGAGGTAAAACAATTGTCATTTTACTGCACAGTTCAAGAAAAAAATTCAAAAATAAAATCGAAAACCAATTATTTTTTGTCTTTTTAAGGAATTATACAAAGTGTTTATGTCATTAAGCCGCTAACTTTTCGATGTCAAAAAAATTGCCAGTCATGTAAATTAGAGTTTTATAGCAATAATTTGAAGAATTGGAACAAGAGATGCAGATGAAATGCTCGGATCATGCTGTTTGTATTATTTAGACGCTCTCTTTACCCAGTGTACCAATAACACTTCGAATTGGCTTACTTTAGTGGACAACGATATTTCTCTTGCTGTTATTAGGGTATTGAACTAAATTTGAACTTGGCTTGTACTGAACGACATGATGATAGCCTATGGAATCCCTCATGCCATGCCTTCTAGAGTTTACAAATGAAGAGTATACGGCTTTTCCAAAGTTGCCACTACACATGCTTAATAAAGGATAGGTCTAGATTTCCAAGTCGTCAGTTTCCCCATATGAGCGTCACAAAAGATAAAACTAACGGAATCCACTTAAGTAAGACAAGTCGGAGGTTCATAGCTAAAATGGTAAAAAAAGCATCTCAAAATTTGAAATCATACCAGATAATCTTCTCCTCTCGCTGCAATTCATTAAATTATCTATAGAAATACCTTATTTTCTTGATATAAAAACTTTTTGACAGCGAAAAGTTAGCGTCTTAATGACAGGAACACTTTGTATAATTCCTTGAAAGGATTAGAAATGTAGGTTTTCGATTTTGTTTTGAATGTTTTTGCTTATTTTTGTAGTTAAATGTCAATTGTTTTACCTCTTTGTATAGCCAAAGAGTTGCAGAAGTTTTTCCAAAAAAGTGTTCGTATAAATCATTAGACCTTTTTTGGAGAAAAAACTATTTTTTGTAAACGTTGCTCCAAAAAAGTTATTTTTTATTTCATAAAACTTCCTGTAGCTTCTGTTTGGAATCACACTGAAACAATTTTATTACCGTTTATTGTTGATTTGCTAAACACCTTTCTAAAACCGAAAATAACATTGAAATCAGACCATTTTTTTATAATCGATTTTGAAGGAGTAAAACTGGATTTTCAGAAGAAAAAGGAATAACCCCAAATATTTAAAAAACGGTACACTCCGGGATTCATCATCATCATCACAACTCTTTGTAATGAGCCCACTGCAGGGCATGAGTCTCTCCCCTGGGTGAAGAGGAGGTATAGGCCATAATCCACCAAGCTGGCCCAGTGCTGGGTGGTGGATGCCAGAATTTTTAGGGCGCCTAGATGGCTTCTGACAAACCCTAACGACTACTGTATACAAGTATACAGCACCCGGGACCGACTGCTTAACGTGCCCTCCGAAGCACGGAAGTCGTCGTGAGATATGAATGGTCGGCGGTCACCCATCTAAGTACCGACCGCGCCAAACGTTGCTTAACCTGTGATATCGTATGATACACATAGTAACCACGGCGCCACGACGACTTCAATAACCACGGCGCCACGACGACTACAACGACCGGGATTACATGATTTGGGCTCAAATGATTGGAAATGATCTCTCCTACGTCACTTTAAGAGATTCCGGTCTAATTACCAATAACCCTGTATTATGACGTTTATTAACATCATAATACAGGGTTATTGTATTATGATGATATTGTATTATATGATATAACAAAAACAAACATATTAAAAACTTTTTATTTCTCATTTCTTTCTTAACAGATGTATCAAGATAATGATTTTTTATTAATTCATTACTGAATATTTAAATGATAATGTAGTTTTTGTGGTGGAATTTCTGTACATGGCTCAAAACAGTAATTTAGCCAAAGATTTTAATATTTAAATTCACTGTTAGTCAATTGTGGCTACTAAGCTTCAAGTTTTATTTAGAACTTTATAAAATAAATTAGTTTGTGATAAATTTTCCATTATTATTTTTCCATAATTAAAAAAAACGTTGATTTTTTTTTACTGTGACTTGATTCGTCTCTATGTACCTATATATTTTTTGTAGAACTTTATTTTTCGGGCACTCTTTCAAAACTTTTTAAAGCTATAAGGAATCAGAAGCAAATAAAACTTGGTGATCTTTGTCGTTTGTCGAGACATAAGGGTTTTTAATTTTTATTTAATTGCACAAATGTAGTCAACTTCTAAAATGTGATATTCAATGTTTTTGGACAGATAGAATTCTGCACATAGTAACACCTGAATGAAATTTAACATCTCCAAAACTTTATGAGACAAATATTCAGGTTTAAGACATCGAGTCGAATTTTAAAAACAATTATTATCAAAACTAATTTTCAGGTGTAAAATTCCGCAATGCGAGGCAGATCCTCCAACTTTCACTCCTGGGCCCTGGGGGTCCTGGGCACTGCCCGAGGGCGGCGGCCAATGTGAGCAAAAAGTGCCAACAGGAACCTCTTGCGCTGCAGGCTCGTTCGATTCAAATAAAACGCAGCCTTGCACCTCCTGGGTCTACGAGTCGGATTACACGATCGTTCAAGCGGTATGTTACAATTTTCTCAAATTGGCATATGCATTTACCACGGCATTTAACCATTTCTTGTTGCTTTGATTAGATTTAAGAGTAAGGTTACCAAAAGGCAAAAAAATAAAACTGATTTAAGGGGTTAACCCCTGTTACTTAGAAAGTAAGCAATAACTCTATTATTTTTATCTAGCTGCATCTGTAGGTGGCACGTGATGATGAATGTGGAACCAGGATTTACTCAAATTATTGAGCCTGTGACTGTGTGCTTTAGTCGCGAATATCGACCAATCCGAGCTCGTCGTGCAACCTTCAATGCCTACTATTCTTATATTATTTATGTCTTATATTACGTGCTGATAAGCAATATGCCATTAGAGAGTTGTTGTTTTCTATAAACTAAACTCAATGTCTTTTACATATCGTCAGAAACCATGAGTAACGTTAATAGTAAATTTAGTCGCCAATGAATAAAAAACATGTTTCCCCAGTGAATATAATATGTCGCAATACATAGTGGCCTTTAAAATGTATCAGCGGAATGTTGCAGCGGACTTTCATCATAACTCTTTGTAATTATAACACTGCAGGGCATGAGTCTCTCATCCTGGGTGACGAAGAGGTATTTTATATGAAAAGAATTCACTAGCAAGACAAATTTAGGTGTAAAAATTCAAATAAATAACGTTTATTGTGACCCCGAATTTACTAAAATTAAGAAAGTATTAACATTTATTAACAATACTTAGTAAAGTTGAAGATAGTTTCGTAAATTTTTCGAAAAATTCGGCAGAAATTGTAGATTCTCATCTACTTAATTATGTTAGTTTCGTAAATTTTTCCAAAAAAATTCGGCAGAAATTGTAGATTCTCATCTACTTAATTATGTGAGTGCTAAATGAAATAAAGTGATACGATCCATCGAATCAAACTACAATAGATTGATAAATTTCGTCAAAACACATTGACGAGCAAACGCTGGAAACAGATAACACTTCTTTCCTTTGAATCGGGTTCAACGCAATATAAAGTTATTTTTCTTCTACTTTAATCTTTGTTCTTCTAGGTAATAGAGTTAATTTCACTTACGATTTCAGTATGACCTTGCTTGTGCCAACTGGAAGCGTACACTTGTGGGTTCGATCAACAGCGCTGGGATCTTCTTTGCGCTTCCTCTCACCTCATACGTGTCTGATACGTAAGTATTTTATTACTTTTCCTTAATCAGTAGAAAAATATTTGCCATCATTATGACATGACCATTTTGGCAGTAAAGTACGCTTCTTAAATTCCTTTAGTAGGCTTAGAGTTGCGTAGAGTCAGCCTAGAATAGGTCTACCACCACTCGATTTACTTATCGTAAAATGAGACTGATTTGAGCGGCGGGAGTTGGAGATAAGACCTTTTCAGGGTCCACCTGGCTCGCCCTTTTATACATGGTGACTGTTGACAAATTTTAGATATTGAAAGAGGGCACTCTGTACTCGTTTCTGATCATAATTATATGATAGAAGTAGGTACTTAAGTTTTCAGCAGAATTCCCTATAAATAAATAAAGAGACATTACTATACTTTTTCCGACGCGCCGCCTCAGTCAACATGCACACAGCAGTGTTTTCGCCACACGCACACTGCGTTGCGTAATGAATTCTTTAACTATCGGTTAAGTTTACTGAGTCAATAATGAATATTTATTTTATTTTTTCTCTTCGTGTATGATCTCAAACTAACACGTCCTCGAATTTTGAGAGTCACCAGTCACCCTGCATAGAATCTGCCGTCAAATATCAAC
The DNA here is from genome assembly GCA_944452665.1 of Stenoptilia bipunctidactyla. Taxonomy (NCBI): domain Eukaryota; kingdom Metazoa; phylum Arthropoda; class Insecta; order Lepidoptera; family Pterophoridae; genus Stenoptilia; species Stenoptilia bipunctidactyla. The sequence goes on from OX101736.1 coordinate 5,058,366, forward strand.
GGTGATGTATTCCAGCAATATTAAATGAAGATCCAGTTCCTTCATAAACCTCAAAGCTGTCATCTTCGACCTCATCTTAAGTTATAATCAAATGAGATTTAGATCAAATGCGGGTTAAGTCACCGATATAAAAAGAAAAAAAAATACGAAAAACTTGTAACCGGACTTGACCAGGTTTTGTTTTATTCTACACTAGCTTTATCCCGCAACTTCGTATGCGCTTAACTACCCTTCTCTTGGAAATTTTAGAAACTGTACAACCAGACACCTACTGAAAGAACCTTTATACCAAGTATCACACCCATGCACTCAAGGAATAAGTTTTTTTCATAAAAACTAAAAATCATATATTTCCCGTGCCCGTGGGAATTTTGGGAATATTTTTCGTAGCACAACCAGTCACTCTTTGAAGAACTTTCATGCCAAGTATCACATCCGTACACTCAAGGAATAAGATTTTTCATACAAACTAAAAATTCCAACCACTTCCCGTGGGAATTTCGGGAATTCCTTCCATAATACAAACAGACACTTATTGAGAAACCTTAATATCAAGTATCACATCCGTGCACTCAGGGGATGGTATTTTTTTATACAAACTAAAACATCATATACATATTTCCCGTTTTCGTGGAAATTTCGGGAATTCCTTTCATAACACAACCAGACACACATTGAAAAACCTTTACGCCAAGTTTCACATCGGTGCATTCAAGGAATAAGATGTTTCATACAAACTAAAAAGTCCTATATTTCCCGTTCCCGTGGGAATTTTGGGAATAAGTGCACCCCTACATCCCCTAAAGAATGTATGTTCCAAATTTCAGCTCTCTACGCCTAGTAGTTACGGCTGTACGTTGTCTGTCAGTCACTCAGTCACTCAGTACCTCAGTCACTCAGTCAGTAACGGAACAGTTTTATATATATTGATGATTTTCACGCGACGATTCAGTAACTTAATAGATACTGTGATTACGAATGTTTCATTCTCTCTGTCGGTGTTTTTTTATTTAAGAATATTATTTACTTAACTAAGCTCCATATATTTACAACTCAATTAAGCCTCGAGATTTACATTATCAGTAAATCTTGTTGCTGTTAATTCTGCCTCCAACAGTCACTACTTTTTTTCAGGTATGGCCGTCGCACGGCATTTGTCTTGACTGCTTTCTTCAATGGTTTCTTCGGAGTTGTGCGTTCCTTCTCGACAAGTTATATCATGCATCTGATATTAGAGTTTCTGAATTCTACCTTTGGGTCTGGTGTGTACAGTGCTGGATATATTCTAGGTATGAAATTATAATTATTTTTATTTGATAAGTAGTTATTTTACAAAAGTGCATAAAAAACTTATTTCTAATTTAAGTAACTTTTGATTTTGAATTAAAATTTTGAATGGATCTATAATTGCTAGAAATGTTTGAAAGAGTACTACATTCGTACAATAATAGTTGAGTACCTATTTATTTTAATATCAATCAAAATTTAATGTGCTTTGTCTTTATTTCCAGCCTTAGAACTTGTGGGAAAAGAACGCCGAGTATTAGGAGGCAACTTACTATCGTGTATGTTTGCAGTTGGTCAAGTACTTCTTGCCCTCACTGCATGGGGAGTCCCGTACTGGAGAAATCTAATGAGGATCTTATTTACTCCGTCCCTCATATTTATACTGTACTTCTTTATTCTAAACGAAAGTGTAAGATGGCTGTTTGTAAAGGGAAGAAACAAAGAAGCCGTGGCAATAATACTCAAAGCCGCGAAGTGCAACAAAAAGACACTATCTCCTGAGGCTTTAAAAATTTTATCTGTAGACCCAAATAATCCTACCTCAATAGATACAGTTGTAGACACGAAAGATGTCGTAGGAACATCATCCTCCAAGTCCAAATTGCCTTCGCTGCATTTGCGAGCTATTAGATCTAAAGTGATCATGACCCGTTTATGTATTTGTTCATTCTGGTGGATTACTGTGACGTTTATTTACTATGGATTATCGATAAACTCGGTATCGCTTGCGGGCAACAAGTATTTAAACTACATTTTGACGTCACTGGTGGAGATACCCGGGTACGCCATAAGTGTGGTCGCATTAGATCGTTTTGGAAGAAAACGCTCAATAATGACCGCTTTTGCCATATGTGGAATGGCGCTTCTAGTTCTGCCGTTCATTCCTGATTGTGAGTATTCAAATGCTTTGTGTTTAAAACTTTACAATGTACATAGTAGATTCTCTTGTTAATTCATTTAGTATCTTCTGATCATAATGTTCTTCAGTAGCAGCTTTTTTGTTTCTCTTCATAATATTATCATACGAAATTTCACTTTCTTGTAATTTAAAAATAAATCATTAGCTTTTTGGAAACCTTAATAATTCATATAAAAATTAGACCATTTAGATAAGTAGCAAGTATCTAGACAGTAGTTTTGTTATTATTACAGCATTGCAGTGGTTTGAGCTTTGCTTGCTGATGGTGAGCAAGATGACGATAAGCATGGTATTCAGTAGTATATACATTTACACTTGTGAGTTGTTTCCCACGGAGTTGAGACATGGGCTTCTAGCCGCATGTTCTATGATTGGCAGGATAGGAAACATCACCGCCCCGCAGACTCCATTACTGGTATGTATTTGATAGAATAATATTTGCTTTCAGAAATTACTTTCTCTTCATTTGATTTTGATCTCACCAGATGATTATTTTCACTATTGACAATAATGTTAAATATGAAACTCGTAGGTGATAATATAATAACTGACTTGCTTCAGAAAAATATTCAGGAAGTCAACACAAAAAAAGGAGAAACACAATCAGTGTACTTCTAAATCGTAATAATTATTAACATAACTGATCAAAAACATGTGTTGGTACCCAAAAGGTAAATAGAAAGTTTAAACGTAAAATAACTTTAAAGAATCAAATTGATTAATTTCCACCTTATAAAAATAGAATATACAAAACAAGTGAGTAAGTCTACTTGATGATAAGTAGCAACTAGAACACAGTTATAAAATAATTAATATTAGTAAGTTGTAGAAGAACACCAAGTGCAACAGCTTAGATTTGCTGTATTAGGAATATCATAAATTCAATAAAATTTCTAGCACCAGAATTGACTCTCATACTAAGTTCTGCAACTTATCTTGCTAAGAATTAATATTACTTTAGGCCACATGCTTTACTACTTTTATCAACAAAAAAAGTCACTTTAAGCGATTTTCAACATAATTTAATATTGTCAATGTCCGCAGCCGTGATCATAATGATGATATTCATGTTGGTCAGCAAAACGATGATCAGCATGGTGTTCGGATCGATTTACGTGTATACAGTGGAGTTGTTCCCCACGCCCCTCCGCCACCAACTGCTCGGGGCGTGTTCCATGGTCGGCCGCATCGGGTCAATAACCGCCCCTGTCACACCGCTGTTGGTTGGTCAGTCAAGGTGGCTTAATAGAAAACGGATAGTTTCATAAACAATTAGTTGTAATGTAGATGATATATACGAACTTTCTTTAGAAGAACTTTGAATAGTAGACTAGATGTAGTTAGAACCATCAGTTCACCAGAGATTCACAACAACGTTGCTAGTAAATTCTCCTATAATATGGTACCTGTATGAATCGTTGCAAGAATGATTAAATCCGTTAGTTTGTAGTTAAACGTAGCTAATGTTAAAATGTGGTTATAATTAAACTGAATGTAATATTGCAATCAAACAAAATTAAAGAAAATTACAAACTTTTAGATTTGAAGAAGTTCTCATAAATTATTAATACTACAAATAAAAATTAATGTCACAGCGTGACATAAAGGATATACTAGTTATTTTATACCACACATTATTTATTGTCTTGTATGCTATATATGATATATTGTATGCTATATATTTCTGAATATTAGCAAGGTAAAAGACTCACAGTGCAAACGTAACGAGAACGTCAAATTAAGTTGTCTAAAACCCACTCCCTGTAAGTGTATTCTAAGCCTAATTCAAATGCCAACAGCAATGTTTACATATTTGTAGAACCGACGCACTTTCTGAAGATATTATGCGCTGCCACTTTTAGAAAAGCTTTTATATTTAGAAATATAATATATCCTGGACCGAAATTAGCATTAATATATTTTTTATAAATTTTTATCATTCGTCTCTTCATTTTTATAGTTTGAGTATTTTAATGAATTAAGGTGATATCAGACGGTTCATTCACTCGAGTGAATGCTTCATTTTTCTTTCATTCTATGTTCACACGGCTTAGAGGAAATGATACAGAAATGAACGTTCACTTTTCTTTCTTTTAAATATTTCGTCGAATGAAGTCGTGCGTGTTGGAATTTCTTTAATTTGTGATCATTTAATCAAAGAGTTGACAAAAAAGAGGCAAAGAAATCGTCGACGGTGGTGGGTGCGACCATGGATTGAAAGAAGAAATGTATTAGGAGCTTTCAAATACATTGTTGAGAGAACTAGCCGTTGAAGATCCTGATTCATATTGTAATCATCTTCGAACTGTTACTTCTTATTTCTGGATCAATAACGAAATAAAATACTTTAATGAGAGATAGCATACCTAACCGAATAAAACTTCAAATTGTACTGAGATACCTGGCTACAGGTGATAGTTTTGGAAGTTTAGAGTTTTTATACAGAGTACCTTGAAATACAATATCCTTCTTTTTTCAAGATGTATGTGAAGCTATTTGGCAGGCCCTCGGGAAGTTTATTAAGGTCAGTTATATATTTTTTGATAAAAAAAAATGAAAAAATATATTATTATCAACACGTGACGTTTGTTGGCTACCTACAGGACTTTAGACAAAATGGCCGAACCCGAATGAACGTTCTCTCAATGTTCAGACTGTTCATTCCTCTTTCATTCAGAGTGGAAATGAAAGATGCCAGATGCCAATATCCAACACTGTTGGATCGTTCACTAATGAATTCATTCGGCACTAATGATTCATTTTATGTTCAGATGTGTCACTTGGAGTGAAAGATGCAGAATGAAAGACGAAAATTAACAAAAAATGACCCGTCTGATAGCACCTTAACAGAACTATATTAATTAAATAAGAGTATTATCACCACTATCGCATTTAAGTATTAACTGCTTGAAAAACGCAGCTCTTATAAATTTCCCAAATTACTAGATCCACACCGCTTCTATTCAATTTTTGAGACATTAACCGCTTCATATTAGAGGTCATCTGTGATCGGATTCCGCCCGGGAAAATACCCATCTTGGGAAAATTCCCCGGGATATTTCCATTCAATCCACCCGTTGGGAATTTATTCGGGTATTCATGTTTTTATCAAAATTATAAATATAGATGAACACAGCTACTACGACGCTGCATTTCATTGATAATGATGACGATGTAGTAGTACAAGATGTTTTGTACTAGCGCGTGGTCCTCTTTATTTTAATTCATTCATAGTTCATTCAAAGGTGGAGTTTTTAAATGGCAATTGAATCAATATAAATATAAAACTGTTCCGCTACTGACTGAGATACTGAGTGACTGACAGACAACTTACAGCTGTAACTACTGGGCGTAGAGAGCTGAAATTTGGAACGTACATTCTTTAGGGGATTTAGGGGTGCTGAAGGAATTTCCGAAATTCCCACGGGAACGGGAATTATTGAACATTTTAGTTTGTATGAAAAATCTTATTCCTTGAGTGTAAGGACACGATACTTGGCGTAAAGGTTCTTCAAAAAGTGACTGGTTGTTTTATGAAAGGAATTCCCGAAAATCTTATTCCTTGAGTGTAAGGACACGATACTTGGCGTAAAGGTTCTTCAAAAAGTGACTGGTTGTTTTATGAAAGGAATTCCCGAAATTCCCACGGGAACGGGAAAAATATGATGTTTTAGTTTGTATGAAAAAACCTTAATCCTTGACTGCACGCATGTGAAACTTGGTATAAAGGTTCCTTAATAAGTGTCTGTTTGTATTATGGAAGGAATTCCCGAAATTCCCAAGGGAACGAAAAATATAGGACTTTTGAGTTTATGCGTGTACGAAGTCGCGGGCAAACGCTCGTATTCATATATTTGCACAATTTATTATTATGTGTCTGTAAATCTTCCGAAAATAAATAAATATTAAAAATAATATTATTAGAGTGTAATATAATATGTAAGCAATACATTAATATCATTGTAAAACAAATACTTAGCTTTGTTTTTAAAAAGCGTTTCTATAAATGATACTCATTGTGTAAAAAAATTTGGCTGTTGAATAAAAAACAGCCCTGTATAACCGAGTATTATTATTATTTTTAATTAATAATTATTATTCTTGTATAATAAAAATTTATAAATTTTACAAATATTATTGTAATCAACCGTCTTCCAAAAGGATTATCAATTCGTGTGTATGTTTTTTTTCTATGTTTGTTATGTTATTTGGTCAGTTATGAAGCTATTTTGAAGATTCTAGTTTCAAAAGTGGTTCTATATAATTTTCATTTCAATCGATTCAGCATTATTTTTTTAATTTTCGAAAAAATATTTATCAAGCTATTCTCAGATAATCTGGGTCCCCTTAAAAAAATGCATCAGTTAGGTACTTATTTATGATCTACAATATATGTTGAGAAACTCAAATTATATTAAACCAAATGTCATTTTATATAATTTTTAACGATCCTTTTTCAACAGATGGTGTACGCGTATTGGCTACCATTCGTCATCTTCGGAGTAATGGCCGCTATTTCTGCTTTCTTGATGATATTCACGCCGGAGACCCTCCACAAGCGGCTACCAGATACTATATCGCAGGCTGAGACCATTGGGCATAAATTGTCAAAAGCTGGGATTGCGATAAAAAAATAAATATTTGATATACCTCTTAAGGATAAACTAAGTAGGTATGCAATATAAAAACTTGCAAGAAGAGACATTGTATTTTATAGAAACGAATAAAGATGTTAATTTTTTTTTTATCGAAGTTGAAATTATAAGGTCAGATAATCGCTTTCTAGATATACCAATCAGAGATTTTCACTAATATATTACACAAAGTGTGCAATATAATCATTTTGTAAGAGCAATAAATGCACGTGTACAGTTACAAGTTTAATGTAGGTGTTTTCTTGAAATTTCCCAGGGTGAAACTTGGAACTGAGACAAAATATGAACTTCACCTTTTTAGGGACAATACTTAACAAAAGTGGAAAATTTATCAAAAATACAAATGTGAGTTTCGCTTTAAAGACCGATTCTTATTGTTTTAATTGATGATTAGTCGAGACGCTTTTGTCGACGTCCATCGTCTTATAACTTTGTCTTCTTCTAACGTGCTCAACTTATATTTAAAATTACGAGTAGGTATCCGTCAGTATATTTAAGATTCTGTTGTCTTAAAGTATGTAAATTGTAAATATGTAAGTAATGTTAAGTAAGTTGCGCAATTGTATTAATTAGCATGGAGATTATGCACTTTTCTTTTCATAATACAGTCATTATTTTGCAGAAAGTACGCAATTTAAATTTCGTTGATACAGAAACTTGAAGATAATGCCATAAGTTTATTTATTTTAGTTGTTATAAATAATGTAATATTTAATATAAATTTTAAATCGACCGTTTTTATGCGTCTAAAAATCATAAAGTTTTAAAATCAATATCAATTTATGAAGATGTTGATGTTGTAGCAAAGAGATAATTATCAATATTGTGAGTATATTTGCTATATTTAATTATAATATATATTATAGTTTTCTAAACTTACAAATAATATTCGAGTCAGGGAATAAAATCTAATTTATGGGTTATCATTATATGTATAATTAGGAAGCCATGAACCATGAGCCAATGAACAGATTTTGATACATTTGTAAACTCTGGTTAATTACGATGTCATTTATTCATCAATGTTGAATTGTATAACGATCATTTTTAAACATAAGCTGTAGATAAATGTGATTTGCAGCTTAACATAACATGTTTAGCTTGGCTCCTCTAAGCTCCTCGGTATGTGTAATTTCGATTGTTCACATAAGGGCTTAATATTCTGTATTTTAGACGTAAATGCTGATTAGTCGGTTAAATGCGTTTAAGGAATCCTTATTTAAAGTTAAGAGTTGATGTGCGCATTGCTCTAAGTACAAAATATTATAGTGATGTAGTCATGAAACTTGCAGTGGTATGATTGAATTATAAAACCTGCACTGTTACTATTATCTGCTGCAAGTTTAACATAACTTAGAACATTTGAAAAAAAAACGAATGCAATGCATGACAAATAAAGATTTTTGATCTTTTCTATATTTTTTAATCTTCTAATCTACATGAAATTCGTGTTTAAGTCATTTTTCTTTTGACATTGTTCTTAAATGCGGCTTTTTTCTCCTTATATTGGTACCTGCTAGACTTTAATGAAAAGAAATATACGGCCAAAATCATAAAGTGAACAATTTAGATTATTAAATATTGTTATTTTGACTCTGGTTAGTGTTATGTAAAAAAATCTCTAAGCGATAGAAGTAAAAATATTATTTATTGATTTAAATAATAATAATACATGTATTCTACATTTTTAGTTAAGTTACTATGTCTAGTGATCAGTTAATTTTAAAGCGTTGCGTAGTTTTAGATATCTTTATAACTAATGTAAATAGTTTAACTTTTTCTATTTATTATTGTTGGATAAGCTCGAGGTTGAGTTTCATGACCAAAATGCACATTTAAGAAGGTTTTTGTGTATAATTAGCGGAGTAAATTATTGTTCAATTTAGTTAGCTGAGTGCAATAATGTATTTCATCATAATATGTTCTATGTGATCAGGCTCTATTTAATTAGTGCCCTGTATCTATGCGTAGGATTATAATTTGTAGCATTAGGTTTTTGATAGGCATTCTATGCTGACATATATGTAAGAAAATTGATGTTATTTGTAATAAAAACTATACCAATTGTATTGTTGGTGTTTTATTTTTAAATCACCAGACCTGCCATTCCCTTTCCATTGATACACGACATTATTAGTGAGCCAATTAGCTTTATCCCAATCCTGTGTCGTAAACACGTTACGGAATTATCGCGGCGTGGATAACTTTGCTGATCGACCTCGCAGTGGTCGGCCAACCGCTGCTGCTTAGAAGCGTTACATCAGATTGCTGACGGCCCTAGACCCAACCTATCAATGCCAGTAAAAGAAAAGCTAAGTTACTGGCTGCTTCTGAACTACAATTCAGCATTCAGAATATCAGGAATTGCTTACGCCAGGATTAATTACGAGCGAGGAGATCCTGGCGAGCACCCCTGAACTCGCATCAACGACAGCGTCGCAGATTTCAGTGGGCTAGACTCCGCCAAAATAAAGACAACGACGAGGAAAACATTTGGCGGAATTGGCTCTTCGTTGACGAGTCCAGAATTAGTACTCATCCAGACATCCGACGTCTTCATGCTTGGAGAAGACGTGGGGACACTGAAAGACAAAGAACTGCCACCGGAACCGTTCAAGAAGGCGGAAAATTGGTATCTCTTTTGGGGTGGTATAATGATTGGTAGAACGCCGTTAATCCCGTATCGTGGCTCGATGATTGCACCATTGAACTAAACCATTGCTATTGATGGAATTGTCAGGTCATTTGGCTCTCGATTTGTAATAGTTGACGATAATGCATCCGCACATCGAGCTCAACGAATCAACGCTGCTCTATGAGAATGCGACATTACCAGGTTCGACTGGCCTGCCGGCTCGCCTAACTTAAGCCCAGTTGAGCACGCGTGGGATGCTGTCAAGCGAGCTGTTTGGAACCGTCAGCCCCGTCCCCAGACATTGCCAGAGATCAGTGAAGCCGTAATTCAAGAATGGGACAGGTTCCCGCAATAAATGCTGGATAACTTAATTCTCAGCATGATAAGAAGGATTGCCACATGTTTGCGAGCCAGGGGAGGAATTATCTCAATAAATAAAAACAATTTTATAATAAATGTTGACAATATTTCGTTAAATCCTATTTTTCTTACGAAATTGCATTAAGATTTTTAAATTCAATTTTAGTTACTTAATTTTTTTTTATTTCAAAGAGTGTATCTTTTTAATTAAAAAAAATTAACGTAAGCAAATATCCTTTAAAAAGTAAAATTTAAAACATATTCCATCTTTTGCTAGTGATCTCAAACTTTTTTGATGTGCGTATATAAGTAGAAAATTTAGAAAATGATGTTTTTCCATAGAGAGAAGAGTTTTTCTCGAATATTAGGAATATTAGGGAAAAACCAAAAAAAATACGGTTTTTAGACCCAAATTTATGAGTAAATAGCTGTATAAATTTGAATTTGGAATTCTAAACCAAAAGAGATATTTGAGATTTAAGTGGCCAGTACGACAAAACACCAATTTCATATGTAAGGACCTAATATAAAGTTTTTTTTTATCGGAGACTGAAGCAAAGTTTGACCTCAATCTCACCTGATGGTAGGTGATATCAGTCACGTGACAAAAAGCGACTCTGATAGGTTGGGTCTATGTTGACGCAATATGCTTGTGAATTAGTAGGATCACTGCTTTTGATTAAAAAAGTTCATCACCACATTGCAATGTTGAAGTGGTATTATTTATAAAATTGAAGTACTTGGTTGGTCTAGACATTATAATAACTACGCAAACGCTTTTGATTACGAGCTTTTTAGTTAAATAAGTGAAAAAAGCTTTTTATTTGTTTTGTCAAAAAGACTTTTTAACAATTCAGGACTTCAAATGGCATTCTAAAAATATCTAAGATAATAGATATAATTAGCATGTCAATTCTTTTTTTATTATGTACGCCTTATTGATTATGATTGCAAATGTTACAGGCCAAAAAATTGCTGTAACGTAAAGAAACATGACGTAAAATTGGTTAGACTTGTTACAAAAGTCCCATGAAAAAGTCAGAAACCCGTGAATGGATGACGGGAAGCGACGTTCGGTAACTAATTCGTTAATGTATCTATTCTAAATGTTATAGAAACAGAATGCTAACAAAACAAATGATAGATTGCCTGCTGGACTTATCATACTTATCATACTTTTATAATATGAAGGAAAGTTAAAATTACAGTTTTTAATTACAGTTTGAAATTACAGAAATTAAAGTTGAATTAAAGTATGAACATTTGATTTGATAGTTATCGACTCAAATATACATGTTTTGTTTAAGTCTTCTGTGCCCAAAATCTTCATTTCGGTGTGACGTTTTTTTGTTCGATGACTATTACCATTTAGTCAAAGCCACTGTGTGCTTTATTAGTTTTGTTTGACATCTTAAAGAACAAAAAACACAATTTTTATGCATGTTAAATCACGGTCATACTATATACAGTATTCCAACTTCATACAAACGGACGAAACGCGAGCTATACCTACGCGGCTCAATCTCGGCATGCGGCCATTCGCGAGTGTAGAGTCTGCATGCCGAAACAATTTTTATTGAGCTTTAATGCGGATTCATTATACTTAAACATTTAAGTATAATGAATCCGCATTTTAATAAATCATTTCGTACGTCTCAGTCTAGGCGCAAAAATGTTATTTAAACATAAACATGTTTCTTTGACACAAAACGCATTTTTGTTGAAAACAATGCAGTTTATTCATTGTAGATATCATGCATGTTTCATATTAGAAGTTATTGCTTACATTTCCACTAGATATTGTTATCATTTTGTAAAGTTTATTTTGCAAAAGAACTGGGTTCTATTCCCGAGCTGAGTGTCAGTTTTTGTTAATCTGTAAATGCAATTCATCCTGTTATTAAAATCAATAATATGGTTCTTAAAACAGATCTTCGTATACCTTTTATATATTTTAGTTTCAGTCTTTCTCATACTAGACACTCTTTATGATCAACCCTTGTAGTTGAGCGTTGGCATAACTGAAGTTAAAATAACTATTAGCTCTTTAAAGACGAGATTTTTTGATTTCAAATTTTATTATTAGTCAAGGTTGTCTGGTAGAAATCGCTGTTCAGCGATAAGGCTGCCTAGATGTACAACTAAAGTCACTATATTTTTGTTTTATTTTTTATTGTTTCACTGTGTGCCTTAATAAGTTTCATAAATAAAATAAAATTGTCTATGGTGCGTACAGATTGCTTGTAATCGAACCTGTAATGTAATAACCAGCGCTCGATGCTGCGCTCGGTGTATTTGTACGTGTATTTCGCACGAACTGAACATACACTGCGAGCATCCTGAGACAAAATGTTTCCGTATTTCGTCGCGAGCACGGTCCGTCGACACGCGTTTTTTTCTGTCCGCCAGACTTCAGAAAATTAATAGATCACACGAGACATGGATTGCGAAGACCAGTTAGTAGGTAGAGATCGCGCCAAACATTGCCCTCTGAAGTTGTTGCAGGGATTTTCGCGCGGGTGTTTTACTTACAAAAAACCTTTTATAAGTTGTAGTAAGTACCTAGTCCAAATATACGCAAATTTCTAAAAAAAAAAACACAAAGAACATAAACTTCTAAATACTTAATACCTAAAGTTTGCGCTAATAGATGAATTTCTATAACTTAATAACAAACATATTCGAAATACAGATTTATAATAAATCATAATTCTTGTCAAATGAAACAATTCAATCGATTTAAATGCAAACGTAAAACAAGATACCTACTTATTCATTTTCTCTCAATAGGTAGGTATAAAGGTTAACTCTCACATTTATTTAGAGATACACTATTGGAATATTATAAATATGAAATAATCACAATACCTTTCTATCGTAATAACCTGCATAACAACTCGACACGATAAAACAATATCAAGTAGGTACCTACATACCTTCAATCAAAATAAGACATATAACCATCTATCTACATCGGTAATTGTTCCAAGAACATCGTAGGTAATAAGATTTTACCGCGTCGGCCATAAGATTTAACAAGAATATTCTAGAGATATCAAACAATATTAAAAAGAACTCAGTTTACAGCTTTACAGCTACCACATTATAACTAAAAATATAGGTTCATACAACATTGGCTTCTCGAAATTTCTACTAGGTATCTCAAATTTCCGAAACAATTGTTGATTGAGCTTTACATTAATATGCGGATTTTTTATACTTTAAAATGTAACAATACATCTTTTCGTGCGTCTCAGTCGAGGCGCAAGTATTTTTCGGTCGCTAATTTATAAGACCAATTTGTTATTCAAACGTAAACATGATTTTTTGACACAAAACGTATTTTTGTTGAACTCTTCCTATTCAATTTACAAAGTTTTTTATTTGTTTATATAAAAAAAAGTATATTTGCAGTCATAAAATTAAATGGAAGTAAACACAAAGTAGGCAAATGTAATTTAAACGCTGAAGGCGGGCAGCCCTATCACATGTGAACGGACCGCGGCGCTGTAGGCATTTATTTCAATGATGCGGCCGAGTTGAATTACTGTAGATATCTGTACTGTGGTGTAAGTATGATATTGAACTATCACGTCCTCGCATTTGGAAAGTGATCTACCAGTTACCCTACATATATGAAGTTTCACCACAGCTAAAGTTTACACGAGGATTTAAAAATGTTATTGAAGTCGGTTTTTTAAATACATCAATATATAATGATAAATCATCAATTCATAAAAAAAGTGCTGAAGATCTAGACGTTGGTTGCGGCGCACCACATTTTATAAAAGGAGAAAAGGCAGAGAATTGCTTACAGTTGATAAAACAAAAACTTTACAAGTTCTGGTTTGTTTACATCTTTACCATAAAAATTAATTCTAATTTATCTCCTAAACGATTAAACTGATTAACATCATTCAAATGGATAAATTGGTTTTATGCCTAGAGCTTTCATTTGACATCATAATCATTAAGATAACTTAACAAACAAAATATCACACTTTGAAGTTGCTCTCGTAATTATCCAATATTTATGAAATGCAAAACAATAAAAAATAATTCAATATGAATTGCAATCCGCGTCCCTTTGATGTTGTCCAAAAAACCGACAATTCACGGATAGCGTAGAGCGCGCTTCGAGCGTCACTACACAGGTGCAAGTCTCACGCACACAGGCGCAATTCTTGTTCGCGACCGGTGCTCGCGCAATGTGAACGGGCGCGCGAACGCCCGTCCACATTGAGCATCGAGCATTTTTTGATGTTATTCAAAAAACAGAAAATGTACGGATAGCTTAGAGCAGGCCACGAGCGCGCTCTACTGCGGCTCAGTTCGCGCTCGAGAGGCGTACAAATCATGGGAACTTTTTTTGCAGATTACATTACAGGTTCCATTACAAGCAATGTGTACGCTCCATTAAATTTTCGCGACAAACCTTAAGTAGTGGTTGGGCTTGTCCATGGAATGCTTCCAAACTGCAGACTTTGAAGCTCTTCGATTTTTAATATCAGCTATGTGTTCTTTAACGCGGGTCGATATGTTTCTTTTCGTTTGACCAATGTAGGAAAGCCCACAGCAGCAGTCAATCTTGTAAGCACCTGGGTCTTGTAAAGGGATGCTGCATTTAACTGACCGAAAATGTTGACATATTTTTGAATTAGGTTTACATATTGTCTCTCTGAACTTCAATTAAAACAATTAGCCTCGAATACCTTGTTTGTCTCTTACATGTTACAGAATACAATTCAGAGTGTGTATTGCTTTTTCAGAAAAAGTTGAATCCATTGGACTACCAGACACAGACCGGGCTTACGAACTGTAATTCCAGAGATTCCAAAAAGTCGAATGAAATGATTCAATAGGTGTAAATTGCCGAGGTGGAGCAAACTGCCTGCATCAGAATAGACCTTTTACTTTCAATAGTTTTCATAGGTTTCATGGTGACCATCAGGTGACATCATATCATCTTCATTGTTTTTAGTGAACCCGACTCAAGACTTATTACCTATACTTTACTAATTGACGAGAAGGCTTTTAGTTCAATAACCACAAAGGCAAAGTGTTAATGGTACGTGTATATTTTTTTTGAGTGCCAAAATGGCATCTGAAAAACTCTTACAAAATTACAAATCTTAGGACTGACTAACCTGCCTTTAATAAACAGAATAATTTGAAACTTAATTAATAGAATATATGTATAAAGAAATTAAGATGTTTTATAATAAGAAAGAAAAATGATTATACTTGAATGAACCTGCTATTCCAAGAGAACTTTAGATGGTGACGCCTGGCCTCTTTAGGTAAGTAGTATGCACTTCGATCCAGAACACAACAATGTTATTTGTTGATGGATTTAACAGGTCATTGTTCATCTTAGATAAAGCAGATGGCTTAGTTTTACAAACAGTTGCACCTTTCCACCGTTAGTATTCTAAATTTTCAATACTCGAACGATCTTGAGGATTATGTATACAACCAGTACCGAAGAAGGGAAGCCGTGCTGATCCTGTCAACTATCGACCAATCTCAATCACTTCCATACTTTGCAAAGTCATGGAACGTGTATTGAATAATAGACTCCTGGCATACCTCGAGACCAACGAGCTCCTAAGCGATAGCCAATATGGTTTCCGCAGTGGACGCTCGACCGGCGATCTTCTCGTGTATGCCACACACTCATGGAGTGAGGCCTTGGAGGGTCATGGTGAAGCAATAGCTGTTTCCTTAGACATATCCAAGGCCTTTGACAGGGTCTGGGATGATGGTCTCTTAAGCAAGCTTCCAGCATATGGCATACCGACCGGGCTCTGCGACTGGATATCTGATTTTCTGAGGGAACGGTCGATTCGAGTAGTCTTAGACGGCTACTCCTCTGACCTAATGGCGATTAATGCTGGGGTACCTCAGGGATCTGTTCTCTCTGCAACTTTATTCTTGCTGCACATTAATGACCTCCTAACACCAGGCATTATTGGATATGCTGATGACAGCACTGTTGTTGAGAGATATATATCCAATGCGCGAACGAGCGCCCATGAAATCCAGGTTTTGAGAAAGTCTATGATTGAGCGCGTTGATTCGACCTTGCGGAGTGTGCCGATTGGGGCGAATCTAACCTGGTCAAATTCAACGCCTCCAAAACACAAGCGTGTCTATTCTCCGCAAAAAAGAGCACCTTTACTTTTACGCCCACTTTCCAGAATGTATCTGTTCCCATCACCGAACAACTAGGGCTTTTGGGCGTCACTATAACGTCCAAATTAAACTTCGGTCAACAAATTGAGTCTATAATTGTCAAAAAAATTGGGTATCATCTCGAAGGTCCGGCAGTACTTCCGCCCTGAACGGCTGCTCAACTTATACACAGCCCAAGTGAGGCATGGAGTACTGTAGTCACCTTTGGGATGGTTCTGCCAAATACCAGCTCAAAGCGCTAGACTCTGTTGACCGAAGAGCCCGTAAAATCATAAATAACAACCACCTTACAAATAAAAAATTGCAGACCCTGGAGCATCGTCGTAAGGTTGCTTGTTTGACAGTATTTTATCGGCTACATTTTGGTGAGTGTGCGAGTGCTCTTTTTGACCAAATTGAACCTACCCCTTTTTACCACCGGACTACCAGACGCAGACAGAACTTCCATCCCTATATAGTGGATTTACCAAGAAGTCGAACAAAACGCTTCGATAGTTCCTTTTTGGTACGGATTGCCAAGGAGTGGAACAATCTGCCTGCGTCTGTTTTTCCTGACCACTACAGTCCTGGAACTTTTAAGCGTCGAGTGAATAGGTTTCTCGTGGATGGACATGTAACACCATAGTCTTCATGCGCACTTTCCATCAGGTGGCATGGAAGACAAATGTCCTATCCTTACAATATAAAAAAAAAATGTGAATTTATTTCAATATTCAAACGGTCTACATTAGACCGAACGGATATAGGGTCTTAGTAAAATCGTTCTTCGGTTTCTTTCTCTCTAGCCCTGATCCCCGACCGGCACAGACTGTCGGGTCCTTTCCATCTGTAAAAGGCGTGTAGCTCTTAAGATGCCAAATAATATTAATAATAAACTTTATTAGAGGTATTAATTTGTTAAGACTGGCTCACATTTCCCTTGCTGATTTGTGCTGAGTTTGAACTTGAATGTTTTCAACCATGCTGGACTGGGAGCGTCGGAACATAGAATGTACCAGCTGCTTCTCTTACCGGGCATACTGTAAAAGTCAGTTAAGGGACAGAAGTTTTAAAGGCGTTTTTGTGGGCGATAGGCTGACCCCCTGTCACTACAATAGTCTCTCTCCATCTTTATAATACCTCCAAATTTGTCAAACGTGACATCAGATGGTCTTGTAGCCTCTGGTGTTCTCCCTACCCCATAAGGGATACGGGCGTGAAGTTATTTAGGTATGTATGTATGTTTTCAGTAAATTGTAGGAGTGTAAAAGTCGTCCTTCACATAATAAGTATACTTCACGTTTTGACATTATGTATGTAGGTAGTGGTCCACTTATATCAAAGTGTAAGCTTAAGTAAATCAATTAAAGCTTCACAATTGTAGATATGCCAGGTATAAAATCCTATTTTTTTATGAAATATTAAATGAATTTTATATTAAACTCCCATTTAGTTAACTTGATTATCGGCGTTCTTATCCTAAATCTAATAATGAACTTACAATCAGTCGGGAAATAGTTGAAGATATAAAAAAAATTATACGCACCAGTAACTTTCCTCTGGCAAGCATTGTCAGTCGATAAAGTTAGTGGAGAAAAAAGCCTTTGAAAAAAATGCCGGAAATTAAACAAGGTGAAGATAGGAGCAGTAAATAAAGAATTTAGTGATCAGGTAATAAATACTTCACAAACCTTCACCTACTCTGATAAAAGTCGATGAAAGCAATGCGCATATGATAGCATTATTTACTTTACGAGTTCTAATGAATGTTTTGTGGCTCGTAGTTCGCGGTAGGTAAAAAAATTTGAAGGTCTAATAATTAACAGCATCTAGAATTTGAAACGGAGATACTTAAGAAACTAACGTTTAGACCTTAACATTACGAAAGAAGCGTATATCTAAAAGTATTATATTACAAATAAATAATAAAAACATAGTAAAAACGTTTATTTTTAGACCAGTGATCCATAGTTTGTTAGTAAAACATTGTAGAAACTTAAAGACTAGTGTGAGTAGGAATAATAATAGTAACATTTATTTAATTTAAGATACATTTACAAAATTACAAATTATATTAAAATTATTCAAATTATTAAAATACCTAATGCTACACAAAATTAAAATCAAATCCTACAAAGTCAAAATTAAATTGTACATAGTTGAAATTAAATTTACTAAACGAATATTTTGAACTCAAAATTGCATTTAGTAAATTTATCAAATACCTATTTAAGCGCATGATACCAATCTATCGCTGCAGGATGGGTGAGTCCCACCTGCTCATGACTGCACACAGGAGGCTGCTGCGGGAGTCACGCGAGCGTGCTAACAAGGAGGCGCTGCGTGTGCGGATAATAATTCGCTATCGTGAATAACATTCTGCATCGATATTCGTACATTGCATTGCCTGACTTTATAAACAAATGAGAGCCTATTTTTTAGATTGACCATTACTAGAATGTTGCCCACTGACCTCTATATTTACCACTGGACTGGTGGCTGTCAAAGTGCTTTTGTGCCCGTTTGATAATCGCCATTTTGGCGCTGTCGGACGTAGCGAGTGTCCGTGGTACTAAAACTAGTCGCTTACAATATACACATGTCCTCATTCTTGATAACTTTTATATAATGCTTATAACAATAACAACATAAAATTCGTATTTATATTAAAAAAATATAAAATCACTTAACAATAAGCAAGCACTTCTCTGGCGGCCACTTGCAATATACATCAAAATTTGTTCTGCGGACACTCGCTACTCGCTAGTGGCGCTTCAAATAGGCACAAAAAAATAGCTGTCAAACTTACGGAATAGCCAGTCCAGTGGTAAATATAGAGGTCAGTGATGTAGCCACACCAATCGATCGATCGTCAATCGATGGCAGAATAGAACAGTCGACGTCGAATGACAGTTTTTACTAACCCAAAAAAACCAACGATCGACCTAGTGAACGAAAAAAGCACTTTGTGTTCACTGTTATTACTTTAGAAATTTTGTTTTATTTAGTTCCTTTGATCAAACAAAACCTTTTATAGCGGGTTTTAAAATAGATCATCTTTTATATGATTTGTTATTGGTTTGTAATAGTATAACAAGTGAGCGAAGTTGCTAATTACAGTCGAGGCTGTGATTTGAGCCCGAGCCGCAGGCGAGGGCTTAATAATGAGCCGAGACTGTAATTAGCAACGCTCACGAGTTACATAAGACGTTTTTCAACACACTTGTGAGTAAAAGACAGACATACGTGATCATAAAATAACAAACACACTTGATAACAAAGCTGTGAATTGTGATTGAAAAATGGCGCCGAACCTCGCGCATGCGCGTAGGTTTTTTTTTTCCGTCAAATGTGTCAATGTCTGTATAGCATATACAGCCTATTTTAAGTTAAAATGTTTAATTTGGAGTGGTAAATGCAAATATTTTAATATTTTATGACAAATGATTGTAAATTGTGAATAATTTGTTTAATATACAAATTTATTTTACTAATATAAGGCGCAAACATTTAAAAATGTATATGGATTTGAAGTGGTATAAAACCTCTTTGTTGTTTCTGAAAATATTTAGTGTACAACCCGGACCAATAAAATATGCTCTGTTTTCTCGCATGTTATTTGCACAAAGGTACAATTCAACTTTGTAGGATTCATTATATTATGCACTAGGGTATAATATATTATGCACGCGTGACTTATAGCCCAGTTTATAGTTCTAAACTCAATAGAATAACGCTCACTTTACGAGCAAGTGTGTTGAAAACTGTGTTACTATTTTGCACTTTAATAAAATTATTCATTGCATATTATTATTTACTGCAACAGGGTTTGTAAAGAATGAAACCGAAACGTCGAGTAAATATGTAAAATTTTATTAATTACACGCGATAAACCCGGTTATATTGTGTTTATTTTAGATTATAAATTGTTAAAATTTAAGACAATATACAGGGTGTTTGGTGCAGGGTTAGCCAAACCCTATGGGTGTGTAGGTGGTACTAATTGTAAAATACAAATTGAAGTAAAAGACCCTAACTGTTATAAATTTTTTTTAATGATTTTTTTTGTATTTTTTTAAGTTTTTCCGAAATCTTACCTTTCCAACCGTACAACTTTTTGGAACATGTTTTTGCTACGAATTTTTATGTAAATTTGGTCTCAGATGTACCCTTCGTTTGTCAAAGACGTTACTAGTTCAAAATAACGAGCAAAAAAAAGTTTACAGGCCCTAAAGTTAAAAAAATAAAAAACATTAGTTAAAAAAGGCAACTTTATATATCTTTTAAAAAAAAACCATTAACGATCGAGGACTTCAAGTACTTGTAAAAAAATCTCTAGTTATCCCTCTTTACATCGGTATACTACATGTAGCAAAAAAATTTATGAATTTGTCAAAAATACAACTTTAAGGGAAAACGGAGTAAAAACACAAAAGTAAATGTTTACATTTTTATTCTTTAAAACTACAAATTTTGTTCAAATAACCTTCCCCTACTTCTAATACACGCTCGATATCTTCGCCGAATGTCAACAGTAGTAGTACGGAGCGTCATCTCGACTTTCATTTTTGCAAATGCTGCGTGAATTCTTTCAATTAATTGTTGTTTTGTTTGTATTTCAACTTCATATACAAGCTCTTTTGCACGTCCCCATATACAGTAGTCAAGAGGGGTCAAATCTGGGGATCGTGGAGGCCATGAGATGGGGCCAAGTCGTCCAATCCACGCATTTGTAACACGGGGATTTTGTCCTTTTTTTGCCCAGAGGTGTAAATTGTGTTGATTGAATTTCAACTCATCCGTCCATACAATGCTTTTTAAAAAGTTTCCGTCCTCTATGTCCGTATTAAGTATAAAACGACAGAATTGCATTTGTCGCGCGTTATCACCTTGCACTAAACCTAAAACAAGAAAGACAAAACCGTTAAAAAAATCTTAACGATTATGTAACAGTGCAGTTCGACTGTAGTGAGGCACCCATGAGATAAAACAAATACAAGTGCAATACCAATAATCTATCTTATCTAAGTTTATCAGTTCAATTCCAGTCCAGGGATACTCCACCTTGAGCCACAGACTCGCTTGAGTGTGTAAATTCACATCAGACGATCACGGTCGACAGTGGTCAAATACCTGACTGTCAACCATTAAAAAAATTATTCACCTCAAACGTCTTGTCTAATTAAACTAAAACAAAGATAAGCTACATTAAATTAGGCACTTCAAAGTAATTTACCTTGCACCGGAGTGTAGTGGAAAGGATGCCTTCCATCTGCATTGACGACAGACCATACTTTCCATATGGGAACACCCAGATCTCTGGCGACTTTTCGAGTACTGGTAGTGGGGTCATCATTGAACAAATGTATGCCTCGCACTAATCACAATAACTATTGAATTGCTGTTTGCAATGCAGTGTTTACTAGTTTAACGTTTCTTCGAATAATCCTATTAAATAACTAACTAATTTGGAGGTAAATTATTCTAAATTATTTGTTATTTGAACGAAATTTGTAAAGTAATGAATAAAAAATGTAAACATTTACTTTTGTGTTTTTACTCCGTTTTCCCTTAAAGTGGTATTTTTGACAAATTCATAATTTTTTTTGCTACATGTAGTATACCGATGTAAAGAAGGATGACTAAAGAATTTTTTACAAGTACTTGAACTCCTCGATCGTTAATGATTTTTTTTTTAAAAAGATATAAAGTTGACTTTTGAAACGAATGTTTTTTATTTTTTTAACTTTAAGAGCCTGTAAAAAAAATTTGCTCTTTATTTTGAACAAATAACGTCTTTGACAGACGAAGGGTACATCTGAGACCAAATTTAGATAAAAAAATGTATTAAAAACATGTTCCCAAAAAAGTTGTACGGTTGGAATGGCAAGATTTCGGAAAAACATAAAAAAATGAAAAAAAATCATTTAAAAAAAATTATAACAGTTAGGGTCTTTTACTTCAATTTGTATTTTACAATAAGTACCACCTACACACCCATAGGGTTTGGCTAACCCTGCACCAAACACCCTGTATTATTAATTTATTGCTTTTTACTTCGCAAATATTGTTTACATTTTTGTTATCGCTTGTTTGATTGTCGTTCATGTAAACCTTTATTATGTTGTTTTTTTTTTATCCCTTGTAATGTTGAAGTCATTGTTTGAATTATTTATTTGTAATTTAACTTTTTAGTTCAAAAGTTGTGGCAACATATTAAAAGCCGGGACTCATGGTCTCGTGAGAAAACAAAATTTTGTTCAGAGTTCTATTATCAATAAGTGCTTAAAAAACCGTCAATGTAATAGATTTTTAATAAAGAATAGGTATATTAATATTAATTACTAATATTATATAATAAAAATGAATTTTAGACTCGGCAATGGAAATTAGATTAACGATGCTGCGAAATACTGTATTTTGATGATACGGACCTTTTGATGATTTGGGAGTTCGATAAAGCGGAAACAACCCGGAGTTGTGAAAATACCTTCTCTGATTTACTAAGTTGTGAACCCTGGAATTGCGATAAATGTTTCCACGTTCTTATTATAAATACTGACATGCGATCGCATTATTCTCAAAAACACTAAAGCTTAAATATAAAACACCGGGTCAGCGTGGGATTAATACTCCCTCTTCGCGAGACACGGTCAATATTTAAAATTTTAGTGGAAGAAATGTAAGTATAATATTTTTTCAAATAAGATATACAAGTTTATAATGTACTTATTTAATGAACGTAAACAGGAAGCATTAGTAAGATGCTTCCTGTTTACGTTGAACCTTTGACAAATAAAATCTTAATAAATTCTATCAATCGCCTTAGTTTTTATTACAAAAACAAAATATTGTGCAAATTTTCTTATTTTATTAATTAAAGACAAATCATACTTACATACGCCTGTATCCGTAAAGGGGTCGGCAGAACACGAGAAGTTATAAAAACATGTGATGTCACGTATTTGGCACTATAATAGTGGAGAGGGACTATTGCAGTTGCAAAATGGGAAACCTTATAGATTCGTCATGTCTGTCTGTCTGCGAAAGTTGCAGTTTTTAGAAAATTCAATAGCTATAATGTTGCTAACTTGGTTAGAAGATACAAACTGTGAACCGCATTTTGATTTCTCCATACGTAGAACGGAAAATCATTTTTTTAACATACCCGAGTGGGCTATCATTTTTTTCTAAACAGCAGTGCGAGCACAGAACTTTATCGAATCGTTTGTTAACGAATGTTCGTATAGTATGGAGACGGTTTATAAGAAAAAATTGAAATCTATCCATTGCCGCATGGCCAGCTTAAATAAATGTGTGCCTTGTTAATTTTGAATGTTTGTAAACATGTTGTACTCATAAATATCTGTAAAATAAAAAATTACAATGTTACTCAAAACTTGCAATCGACTCCATACTATACGAGCATCCGTAAACATTCGTTAACTTACGATTCGATAAAGTTCTGTGCTCGCACTGCTGAATAGCTTGTACGAAAGACTCTTCCAAAGTGGTAAAATATGTGTCGCTCCCCCGCATCTATCTGATGGTTAGTGAATGGATATTGAATAATATCTAGTAGAGTAGAAGATGCATTGCCATCGCAAAGTAAAGGTGAAAATCTAGAGCCTGTTATTTTTAGTTATTTCAGTGGCTCATCTGTACTTTTTTCAGAACAAAGTTTTAATAATAACAAAATAGGAAGAATGGTGGTTACCATCCAGGCACCTCTAAACAGAAGGGGCTACTACTGGTTAAAAGTGGTTTTATCTTTAAATACGTTCACTTATTAAAATTATGATTGTTAGATAAAATAAAAGATTAATGATAACATAAAGATTTACAATCACGTTGCGTAGCAATCATAAAGATAAGCAAAGGATTCGAACGTGGCAGCTAATCTCTTGTTTGAGATAAATTGCGTTCGCAACTTCGATTGAAATTTTAGTACCTAATTACAAACATTTGGAACGAGTTTTATAAAAACAAATTGCAGAAATTGCGATTTTGGTGACAATTTGCCCGAGAATGAAACGCCACCTTTCAGTAATTGTTGGGTTGCGAATCATCCGCAAGTGATAACGCTTTCAGATACATCGTCACCTAGCAAATGCTAAAGTGATCTTTTCGTCCAAAATAAAGGCATTGGTTTTCTTTTAACATCTAGCCGATTCATTTCAAAATAATGAAAATGTGATTGGTTTTATTTGTCAACGCACGTACAGTAACTATAACATCATTGGCCGTTGAAATATACATTTGCCAACATTTAGGAACCTGAAAGCGTCGTCATAGTGCATGATTCATGTAGAATATAGCAATGAAAGCATGAATATTTTTACTTTGCATATATCTATATTTTATTTATGACGTAGACAAAAAGTTTAACCCCATAATTTGATAACCGGCTGTTGTAGTGGTAACATAAATTGCCTTCAATGCCTATTTTGAATTCGGGTTCGAATCCGGGTTACGTTAGATATTTAATATTTTACATGAGTAAAAGCTACGACAAACGAATGGTAGATAGGTATAAGAATAATAATTAGTAATTTCAATAACAAGACGATGAATATTGAAACGCTTTATAGGTAGGTACGCCTGGTAGCTAATTCTACTGTTCGTAGACTAAACGAAAATACATAATTTCACGGCTGTATAACTTAGGGGTAGGCAGAACACCAGAGGCTATAAAACCATATAATGTTGTTATGCCTGTCAGCCTATTGCCCACAATAACGCCAATTAAACCTCTATTCCAAATAACTTTTACAGTGTACCCGGGAAGAGAAATAGCTGGTACATGCTATGATTTTCCGTTGCTCCCAGTCCAGCGTGGAAGGTGAAACTGCGGACCACAGCTTTGTTGTAACAGTTTTTGAAGTAACCGCTTTTGTAGCTTAACTACTCAATCGATTTTAACGAAATTCAGAATAGTGTAAGTTTGAACTTCAACAGCTAATATATTTATAGTATATTTTGTATATTGTTCTTAAGTTTACTATCTGTTTATTGCCCATAACACAATTTCTTCAAGGAACTTAATATGGAGTGCATAATGTTGTGTGAATGTCTGAAATATTTATTAAATAATTTAATTATTATAATTCTAAAATCAATTGAATACTGCCAAATGAAGAGTCTTGGCTAAATATTTTACGACTATTCATCTTTCTTCCAGAACCATTTTCTTAACATTCTGAAGTGCTTAGACTTTTTTAATTTTGCAAACAGACTGCACAAATATGTCTTCAAATTATGAACATTTTATCGGGCATAACACCATTCCCGTAGAAATAGTTGCTCCGTGTTTTGTAAAATAAAAACCTGAAATTACGGGTCTATTTATACTTAATCAATATATATAAAACTGTTCCGTTACTGACTGAGTGACTGAGGTACTGAGTGACTGAGTGACTGACAGACAACGTACAGCCGTAACTACTGAACGTAGAGAGCTGAAATTTGGAACATACATTCTTTAGGGGATGTAAGGGTGCACTAAGGAAGGAATTCCCGAAATTCCCACGGGAACGGGAAATATAGGACTTTTTAGTTTGTATGAAAAATCTTATTCCTTGAGTGCAACGATGTGAAACTTGGTGTAAAGGTTTTTCAATGTGTGTCTGGTTGTGTTACGAAAGGAATTCCCGAAATTCCCACGGGAACGGGAAATATATGATGTTTTAGATTGTATGAAAAAATCCCATCCCTTGAGTGCCCGGATGTGATACTTGATATAAAGGTTCCTCAATAAGTGTCTGTTTGTATTATGGAAGGAATTCCCGAAATTCCCACGGGAGGGGTTGGACTTTTTAGTTTGTATGAAAAATCTTATTCCTTGAGTGTACGGATGTGATACTTGGCATGAAGGTTCTTCAAAGAGTGACTGGTTGTGCTACGAAAAAAATTCCCAAAATCCCCACGGGCACGGGAAATATATGATTTTTAGTTTGTATGAAAAAAACTTATTCCTTGAGTGCATGGGTGTGATACTTGGTACAAAGGTTCTTTCAGTGGATGTTTGGTTGTATAGTTTCTGAAATTACCGCGAGAAGGGTAGTAAAGCGCATACGAAGTTGCGGGATAAAGCTAGTAACTACATAAATCTTGGATATTTTTCATGCAGGTGCGATCGATTTATAAACCCTTTTGTAGCGCAAATAGGCATTGTTAATATTTTTATTATTGTCAAATACGGTCGATGGCATATGCTGCCAACTATGAATGAAACCGAAACCACCCGAAACTGAAAAAAACTGAATTTTCCTTGGGGCATTTTCAAGCGCTAATTACTCTTCTATGTATTTTGCGTTCACTGAAAGACATAATTTGTAATTAAAAATAACGCGTTGGTTAAAGAGTGACAATCACATCACATTTATAATATTGGTAGAATTTCCAAGTCGTTTAAATTAAACATATTTTAAATTCGACGACCACTTTGGCGATAGGGTAACACCATAAAGCAGATTGTATAGAAGTTGTGTAAGCAAAGATGCATAGCTTCAATTTGGGTTGTCGTAACGTCACAGCCTCAACAGTTCAAGCTTCTCCGCAATAGAGGCACTGGCGTCAGTGTGACGCTTACTTGTGTATTGTCCGTTCATCGTAAGATGTCCCCTGACGTTAAGTGCCGTTATGTTGGCATGATTGCTTGTCAAGCTGTTGTTGTCAGGTTTTCAAAGTGACAAGTGTTCCTCTAGTTTTTGTGCTATTATTTAATATTTCTGAATTAATTATGCCAAAAACATTTAAAAGCAGTGCCAGAGAGATAGTGTTGAGGGTACGTGCCTTTTGTGAGCAACAAAAGGCAAACCAAGCCCCTTTAATTCCACTAAATAAAGTACGTGCTCGCGTTGCCGCTATGACAGGTCAGTAAAATAGGGATACCAATTTGAGACAAAATGCCTTTAGTATGGGTAATATAAATTTACGGACATGAAGAATTAAAAATAAAAAGTGCATATCTCAGTGAATTAATTTGAGTCATTATGATACTATCAAGTGTTTATTTATAAAAAATCAAGGATATAAATTTTATGTCTCTATTTCAGGCATGTCTAAAAAAACCGTGAGTAGAATAACAAAAGAAGGTGAAGTGGCTGCCTCTACATCTCAAAAACTCAAGTCTCCTGGAAAACATCGTCAAAAACGTAAAACGGTGGATCTTGATGATTTCGATTTATGTGCATTAAGAAATAAAATCCATGAGATGTATACTGTCAGAAAAGTTGTTCCTACCTTAAATAAATTAAACGTGGAATTGAAGAATGAAATAAAGTATACTGGTGGTCGAACGACTTTGTGGAAAATTTTAAAACGAATTGGATTTCAGTACAGAAAGTGTGGTTCAAAACGGAAAATCTTAATGGAAAGACACGATATAATTGCATGGAGACGCAAGTATATCTGGACTATGAGGCAAAATCGTGAAGAAGGACGACCAATAGTTTTCTTAGATGAAACATATATACACGCATCATATGCAGTGAAAAAATGTTGGCAAAAAAAAGGAGAGGACGGAGTACTAAAAAGTGATTCTCCTGGGGCGCGATGGATTATTGTTAATGCAGGTGGAGAAATGGGGTTTATTTCTAATGCTCAATTGATCTTTAAATCACAGAGCAAATCAGGGGACTACCATGACGATATGAATAGAACAAATTTTATGAAATGGCTTTCCGAGAAACTAATACCCAATTTGCCTCCGAACTCCGTAGTCGTCATGGATAACGCTCCCTATCATACCGTACAAATAAACAAAGCACCTACTATGAGCTCCTCAAAGCTGCAAATGCAAAATTGGATTACAAATAAAGGATTGTCTTATTTACCTACAATGTTGAAAGCAGAACTATATGAAATCATAAAAGAACACAAAGAAGCGCCGATTTATGAGTCTGATCAATTATTGAAAAATCATGGCCACAAGGTGGTTAGGTTGCCGCCTTACTTTTAAGAAGCCAAATTTTATGAGCGTGATAGCTACATGGATAATATTACTGAACAATTTATAATTGAACTAGGTTATAACAGCAGCACAGATTCGGATACCACAGGAGATGAAATATATGCAAGTGATAGTGATATGTCTGGAAATGTTCTTTTCGACCATACTTACTGTAAGAAACAATGAAACTTAGAAACTTATATGTATTTAATCTTTTTGGAGGCAGTTCGATATTTTTCTTAAAGATTGACAATTACATATGATTTATCCAGACTTTCAATTGTTTTCGTCAGATCATTCGCAAAATATTAATTTTATTGTTGAGTGTTCTGATAAAAAACGAAACTATGGAGAAAAACGAGAAAAACGCGGTAATAAAGTATCTGTTCCTGAAAAAAATGACAACGAAAGAGATTTTTCCGGAGATTCAACAGACATTAAGGAATGATGCTTTAACCTATTCCACTGTAGCTTATTGGGTTGCTGAATTTAAAAGAGGTAGATCGAGCTGTAAAGATGACCCGCGTTCTGGACTACCTTCAACCTCCATCACCGAAGAAAATGCCAAAAAAGTGGAAAATTTGGTTTTAGACGACAGAAGAATTACAATAAAATATTTAGCTAAGATCCTTAAGATATCGTTTGGTGGAATTCAGTCAATTTTAACCGATTCACTGGGGTTCAAAAAAGTGTCAGCAAGATGGGTGCCACGAATGTTAACCGAAGAAAAGAAAAATCGACGTTTGGAACTTTCTAAGCGTAATCTCGAAATGTTCCAACGTGATTGTGCTCAATTTTGATCAATTTTGCCGATTTTGCTCAATTTTGATCAATTTTGATCAATTTTGCCAATTTCAGATCATGAACGAAACATGGGTCCACCATTTCAACCCGGAAATAAAAAGACAAAGCATGTCTTGGAAACGACCATCCTCACCACCCATGAAGAAATTTCGAGTTTCTCCTTCCGCTGGCAAAGTTATGGCCTCGTTATTCTAGGATAGTGAAGGAATCCTTTTTATTTATTACTTGCCAAAAGGGCAAACGATAACTGGATCCTATTATGCAAACTTAATCCCGAAATTACGTGAAGCAATTAAAGAAAAACGTCGTGGGAAATTGTCA
Organism: Stenoptilia bipunctidactyla; assembly: GCA_944452665.1. Classification (NCBI taxonomy): domain Eukaryota; kingdom Metazoa; phylum Arthropoda; class Insecta; order Lepidoptera; family Pterophoridae; genus Stenoptilia; species Stenoptilia bipunctidactyla. The sequence continues at coordinate 5,087,474 of OX101736.1, forward strand.
TTGGGCGTGTTGTTTCTCCAGGATAACGCTCCACCTCATCGTTCGGAAGTTGCGCTCTCAGCAATCCGCAGTGCTGGCTTCGAAGTCCTTGATCACCCACCATATTCTCCTGACTTAGCCCCGAATGATTTTCACTTATTTCCAAAATTAAAGGATATTCGTGGCACTAAATTTGATGATGAAAAGTGGACATGTTGCAAGACAATTATTTTTTAAAGCATATTTTTAATTTAATTAATTATTAGAAATAAAATACATTATAGTTTTCATTTCTTTTATTTAACTGTTCTCTGAGTAATTCATTACTCAATTCTAAATTTTTAATTTTTAATTTGTGTTCTTGCACAAGAAGTACATGTTCTAGTTTAGCCCACTCATGAGACTCCTTCAATTGACACATTATTAATTTGTGCTCTTCTTCGACAGCATTAATCAGTACTTCATTACGCTGCTTTGAATAATTATTATTTACCTATAAACAAACAATAATCAAGAATCAGTACTGCATTACTTTACTTATATTATAGCCAATTGTTACAACATCTGTACTTACTTCAACAGGCAATCTTCTTTTAGAGTATTTGAATTTGGATGAGCTACACAAATTCTCCACTCTCTGACTCGATGGTTTTGGAGTAGTAATAATCTGTTAATTGAAAACAAATTGATTAGAGATAAATAAAATTTCAGTATCTCTTTGATAAAACTAACAAAATACAACAAAACATTTCTATGTTTTCTTTATTTTGTATTGGGCTTAGAATTATATCCTGCATTTCTATACACTCCGCAGTATTAACTTTAGAGGCAACATTTTGGGTACTGTTTGTATCCTGTACATAAATCACATATTGCATTAAGAAAAATTGACAATTGGTAAGCATATTTATACAGCTCATTAATAAATTATTATTTCTTAGTAAAATTGCTGTGAGAACTCTGTTCACCTCTGGTTCGATCTGGCTTATGTGTGTTGTATTAATTGCCAAATTTTGTTTTTCTCATGTACCAGATCATTATGACACATATGGAAGATACACAGAGGTCTTAGATAATAGAGCTTGTAAAACTAATATACATACCTGTTGCATAATGCCATCACTATCAAATTCATTTGAGTCCACCATAAACTCATTTGGAATCATTTCCATTATCTCCTTTGTTTCAGGATCTGGGCTTGGTGGCTTTGGTCCACCATACCACCGTACCATTCAGTTTCTTCCTATAGTGGCAATCTTTCTTTTGAGCATCAAATTTTGCTGTACTCCACTGCTGTTTTATTTCGACTGTTGTTAGGTAGGTCTTGTTTAGTTCATTAAACCTAAAATACAAAATGTAACTTCAAACATGACTCAATGTTAATTTTATTACCAATATGAGGCTGTTGGAATACACACCGTTCTGTAATTTTTTGCCAAGTATTAGTTTTGGATTTGTATTCGTGTCTGTGTTTTTGTTCTCTATTATAGGCAGAAACTCTTTTATGCAACTTCTCAATAAGTTCTATAAGAAAAACATAAAATTTTAGTTACTTTTGTTTCGTTTACAAAATCACAACAGACATATAAAATTACCTTTTCTAATAAATCCCAATTTGCAGAACGCTTCCTCTTCCTTGCTGTGTTATTACTATTTTCCGATTCCATTTTAATTCCGATTCTTTTTATGATAAGAAATCAAAATAAACCGCTGGATTATACCACAGAAAGAAAACTCACATGACTTGACATTTTCAAAGAGGTACAAAAGTACGGTCATATAGTGTTATTAAAATTATTCATTTTCTACGATTTTTTAGTCAAAATTCAGTATTCAAACACTAATGATGTTGTTTTTGTCATATTAATTCATTAAACATATTTACACTCTGAATTAAGAAGTTTAAAATATGAAATTAATTTAGTGGGATATTTGATAATATTAGGTTTCAGAACGTTTCGACAATATTGCTAGTGATAAGCGTCATAACCATTAAACAGTAACTCATCGCTTATTCATGGTTTATGATTTAAGTAGTGGGTAAATAGCTATTCAACGCTTATTCAATGAATAAGTATTGCGATGATGAACAACGGTGTAAGAAAATTTTATTAGTAAGACAGTTAGTGTATTATTAAAAGGAGATTACGTAGAAAAATGAAAAATGTTAGTTTAATTTTTTTTTGTATTCATACTAAGAACTTTTTGATTCGCCCTCGTATAATATAAATTGTGTCGTCATTCAAAACCTTCCTAGTCTTATAATTGTTTATTATTTACAAATCAGAAAATTAAACATATATTTATTCGTGGTAGGTATAAACAAAGTTAGATTATGGGGTTAAAATGGACACATATTATTGGTAACACTGCTGCCACAATGCTGCCAACATCAGCAGGCAGGGGAAATCTTATAGTGAACGGTCTGTAAAAGATGTACACGCGTAGATATTAAAAAAAAAAGTTCTACATTGTTTTTTGATGTAAAATAATTTTTTTTTTACTTTTATAAAGCAAAAACATGAAGAATCGAAATAAAATTAACTAACCACGAAGACATTTTCATTCATAACTTTTTTTTATAAATTGTTCGTTTTCGAATTATTTATGTCCAAATTGCCAGATTGTTATTTTTTGCCTAGGTGATTTTTATGCCGCGAAAAAATGTTGCGCTATCTAGCGTCAAGTAGAAATACTTTTATTTCGCGGTTTTTTCTGACAGATTTGGAACATATGAAATTGCATTTAAAATAAAGTATAGCTGAACTTTTTTGATGATCATTTAATTATATTAACTTTATGTTTCAACCAGTTTTTACTACTCGCTACTAGGTGACTAATGCCATTGCTAGTTTGGCTATGATTGGCCAAAGCCAACCGTTTACCCCTCCCGCTACCCGCCCGTAGGCTTCACTTGAGTCCCTAGAGAAAACTGGATAGGGCATCTGCTCTATACAGGGTTAATGGTTAAGTCGACCTAGATGCGTGTAGTACCCGCCATTTTTAACTTATTTCACTGTGAAACACTCTACCACAAACTCTTTATTAAAATTCTTAAAGAATTACGTAGGAGGAAGCTGTCATGGCTAAGAAAAATCAGAGAGTGGACCGATATCTAGACCGTGAAACAACTTTTCACTCTAGTCATGGACAGAGAGAGGTTCAGAAGTTTGACTGCCATCGTTCAATGATGGAGTGGCACTTCAAGATGAAGAAGAAATAATTACTTCCATTAGATATATGTTTACGGATTTACAAATCGACACGGGTAAACTGTTTAACTAGACGTAGACATACAAACAGGATTCTGACTTTTTGTATTAGCTTAGTTCTTAAAATATAATCTGCCATAGATTAAATGAACGAGATAACTGCTTTAGATGCACAGCCTTCGAGTTACGCGAGCCAAGTGTTATTAAATTTTATCTGACTTGCAATATCGCTGTGTATAATACGGAGGTATTATAAGGTATTGTTTTAATTTAAAAATTGATAAGACCGAAAATGTGAATTATGGCCTTGAAGATTCAGTCGACATAATTGTTTTGTTTTACTATGAAAAAATATTACTTTTCACCATTTTTTTAAATATCTAGGAGGTACACCTGAATATCCCTCCTCACTATACGATTTTTAGGGTCCTAATTTAGGTGTTCACCTTTACCCTAATTAGACTAGTCCTTCTAATACTACTTTCCTATCAGTACCAGGGAATAAGCCAAAGTAGGATCCTATCTCTGTAAGTCTTTTAACACTCCCTTAACTAGGGGGACCAACTTCTCGTAACCCATTTAATCGGGTAGTGTATTTATTTATCATTATCATTTTAGTCGTGTTTTGTGAAGGCAGCACGGTTATTTTATAACACTGAAAGTTGGGAAGTAGGGTATAATGAAAAAATATAAAATATACAAGGGTAATCAACTAGATTATACAATCTTCTTTCATAACTTCACTATCAAATAACGATTAAGATAATTTCAACTTATCTAATAATTCATCAAAATATAAGCGATGTAAATACTGATCGATTTTTCTCTCACTTTTGTATGGGCAGCAGTTCAAAAGGCTGTGTTTGCCTATACAACGTCATGAAATAATTAATTTGAACCTTATTTTTATATAATTATGTCAGAAAGTGGAACTTCTAGACCCAGTGTGATGGAGAGTCGAAAGGGGAGTATAGCTCCCAAAGCAATCGACTTGGATGATGTTCTCGTGAATGAGTTGGGGCAGTTTGGGTGGTTCCAGTTGCGAAACATCTGCTTCGTCGCGATTCCTATCATCATGTCTGCTTTCATGAGTGAATACATTTTCTCAGCTGCTAGTATTCCTCACAGGTATAACTTTTTTATTAATTAGCATTGTTTGTTTTGTGTCAGTTATGTATGACCACCTTTGCTTTTGTCTTTTTATGTTTACTTTTCTTCTACGACCTTGCTAATATTACTATTGATCAATGTGTGACATATGTACAACTGAAAGTGTAAGCAACTGTGTAAGCAAATTTGTGAAACGTACAGAAGGCAGCAGATAAAACCTTACACTTAACTTAATTTCGAGGGCATAGAGTTCAGAATCAAGTATTTTTTTTAAAGATTGTATTCTGCCTTGTATTCCGCTTGATGTTCTGCCTTCTGTACAATAATAATTATTTATTTTATTTTGATGCTTATATTATTACAATTATTGTATAGCACACAATTTACGAAGTTAAAGATTCAGTAACCATGAAGACCGATATTATCTTTTGGAAGTATATGATAGCCAGTATTATTATGATAAGGGTTGACAAATGAAATACTCAAGATTCACAAATAAATTACCAAAACAAAAACACCAAGTATGTAGGCACCAAAGTGAGATCTTTCAATATAAAATCGTTATATTCATAGCATGTTTTATGGATTTTCAGATGTCGTATCCCAGAATGTGGCGAAGATGATAATAACTTAGCTTACGATCGTGACTGGCTGAATGTTGCGATTCCAAGTGATGGTGACTCGTGGGCTAGCTGCAGCCGATACCAACCTATAGGCGGTAATGGCTCTTTGGCACAATGTTCAGCGGCGCTTTTCAATCCGTCGCAAAGTATTGCATGTGAAGAATACGTGTATGCAAACAGCAACTCTGTAGTATACGATGTATGTTACCTACACAGACATATTTTGATCTTTTAAAAGCTTATACTGGAATTACTTCTTTCTTTTTATATCTTACAGTTCGATCTTGGGTGTCAAGAGTGGTTACGAGCTTTAGCCGGAACTCTTAACAGTGTGGGGACACTATTGGTATTGCCTATTACAGGTTACATATCTGACCGTTTTGGGCGACGAATTGCTTTAGTTATCAATGTATTCAATTTGGCTTTGATCGGTGTCATTAGAGCATTTTCTGTAAACTACCCCATGTATTTAATCCTACAAATATTGCAAACCACTCTTGGAGCGGGAACTTACAGCTCAGCTTATATATTTGGTAAGTAGGTTATGTCTTTACAAATCTTGTAATCTTTCCTCAATATGTAGTCCTTTTTATTAATTACCATTTTTTTTCAGTCACCGAATGGGTTGGTCCAAAATATAGAGTAATGACGAGTGCAACAGCATCGTCTATGTTTGCCGTTGGACAGGTGGTTCTTGGTTTAGTAGCCTGGGGTGTACAACCTTGGAGCAATATGATTTTGGCTCTTCATATACCATGCTTTCTTATTATATCTTATTACTGGATTCTATCAGAAAGTGTGAGGTGGTTACTTTCAAAGAAGAAATTTGATGAAGCCAAAGAAATTTTACTTAATGTGGCGAAAATAAATAAAACTCAGATTAGCGAAAAATCTTTACTTATGCTCACGAATCCTCCTGAACAAGTAAATACAGAGGTATGTATTATTTTTTTTGTTTTTGTTTTAAACTGACGTCAGATTGGGGAGCTGAGTAATTTTATTTTTGTATGTAACGAATAAATAATGTCGTGGTATCTATATGTTTTCTTCAAAATTAAGTTAATCCCTGATAAGTGCTGATGTGCATATTACTGCATCAATACTTTAATTTTTTTTGAAACAGTACAAACTTCTGTAGTTTTCAGTCAAGATAAGAGTATAAAAATAGTCGTTTTTAGACATACCTAATAACGGCCAGTGAACAAAATGCAAGCAATACTCAAACGCGCTTTGCAATTTTTCATCAATGATCCGTTGTTTAGTACTTACACAAGTTTATGAGATCCTTATGGCTGGATAGCGCTGTGTGAATATACATTTATGTCCTACAATTATTCAGTAATATTATTTGGTCACACTAAAACTTTTTATCTTTATCCCTTGACAAAATTGTTCATCTTAAATACACTACTTTATTTGTATTCTAGGAAAAACCAGCGTTAATCTCCACGATTTTCAAATCACCGGTGTTATTAAGGCGCGTCTGCACGACTCCTATCTGGTGGGTCACAACAACGTTCGTCTACTATGGCCTCTCAATCAACTCTACTGGACTCTCTGATACTGTTTATTTGAATTACATCTTGACGAGTGCCATTGAAATTCCGGGTTTCTGGACTGCGGTGCTTGTGTTGGACAGAATTGGCAGAAAAGCTACATTATCAAGCGGATTCATGCTTAGCGCTGCTTGTAATATAGCCTTCGCTTTTATTAGTTCAGGTAAGCTGTTTTTTAAACTCTCCGCATTTGTATGCAATTTCACATAAATAATTAACTTTATTTCCACTTTAATGTTCACAATCTGATCCAATCACTTTAACATAATAGTACATAATTGCTGGAACACATCACCGTCAGAATAGTTATATAGGGGGGGGGGGGGGGGCAGAATTTTTATGAAGGGAGAGCCAGGCATGTCCAACAATAGATATACACGTACTATCAGAGTATTGGCAAGTTTCGGAAGTGTTTAGAATTTGAAGGCGGATTAGGCCGCCTATCGTGTACTGTATCTATAACATTGTTACTAAAATTATTTCTCACTCCACATGTATAACGAAGAATAAATAAATGAAATATATAGCTAATAACATCAAAACGTCGAGTTCAAATGTAAAATATGACTACACTAATAGATTCTATTAAAAATGTGTTTTATGAAGGTGCTCTTTCCGGTACTTTTGCACTAAAAGAAATTTTTGGCACTTATAAGCATAGACCAGAATTGTTTCATTTCAGTAGCTGTGTTTTTAATAAAAACAGTTTTTTGATATGACGTTTGGGGCATAATTGCGTTTTGTATATATCAGTTCTACAAAAAATTTAAAAGATACAGCAATAAATAATATTTTATCCATACCTATCACTTTTTGTTTTATAATTTTTTCAAAGAGTCAAGATTTTATTGTCTTAATAACAATGGAATGTAATTATTTTATCGAATGTAACTTATTATCATTTAAGAATTTACGAGCGATAAGATAAGAAATGTAATTATGTATATTAAAAGGACAACAGTATATTTTTGAGGCAGCTGTTCTTCTTAAACCAAAATACAACTACTATATCAGCAGACTTTTTGCCATTTTTGTCATTAGTGGAACTACGTTTCTAATCTTAATACTTTCGGAGATAGAGAATAAAGTCCGAGGATGAACCATTTGAAGAACCTAGCCCTTTAGTTTAGGGGCTATTACTATTGTTAAGTGTGTGACATACCTACGTATGTACATTTAGTAATATTATTTTCAACACACTTGCTCGTAAAGTGAGCCTTATTCTATTGAATTTAGAACTATAAACTGGGCTATAAGTCACTTGTGCATAATATATTGTACCTTAGTGCAAATTACATGCGAGTAAACAGAGCATATTTTATTGATCCGGGTTATACATTAAATATTTTCAGAAACAACAAAGAGATTTTATACCACTTCAAATCCATATACATTTTTAAATGTTTGCGCCTTATATAAGTAAAAAAAAATTTATATCAAACAAATTATTCACTTTTTACAATAATTTGTTATAAATTTTAAAATATTTGCATTTAACACTCCAAATTAAACATTTTCACGTAAAATAGGCTGTATAAGCTATTTAATAGGTTTGGCGCCATTTTTCAATCACAATTCACAGCTTTGTTATCAAGTGTGTCCGTGCGTGATTTTCTATAAGTACTAATATTATAAAGAGGAAACCTTTGTATTTTTGTATGTTTGTATTGAATAGGCTCAAAAACTACTAGACCGATTTCAAAATTTCTTTTACCATTACTTAGAGGGTTTCTTCTGAATCCGTATAGGCTACTTTTTATCCCGAAAGTCCCGCGGGAATCGAAATTGCGCGGGTCAAACCGCGCGCAACAGCTAGTTTCAAATAAATCTTATTAAAATGTCAAAGTCTAGTTCGAAAGAAGAACAACATGGTGGGTAGTAATAGTACCTACCATGAAGAACAATTATTATGACCACGTATGTCTGTCTTTTACTCACAAGTGTGTTGAAAAACGTCGTATGTAACTCATGAGCGTTGCTAATTACAGTCTCGGCTGTGATAATGATGTGGCTTAATAATGAGCCGAGCTCACTTAGCTCACTTGTTGCATAATATACTATTGTATTTGTATTCCATGAGAGTTAAATTTTCAATACGCCACGTTAACCTTAATTTTCTTATCTACGACTTATTGGATCAACCGTAGCGTTTTTTATAAGGCTGAGCGAAGCGAGCTCGTCAATTTCAACTCCAAAATTTTATTGGATTTTTTTGGTTTAAGTTTAGAAACGTAGTTGACAAAGTCAGTAAAAAAGCCATGTTATAAATGGTCATTTTCGATGAAGTCCTGCGCATCCTTTTTTTTATTTAATTTCATATCAATATATGCAAGTAGTTACAGAACACAAAATGTCGCCAAACTACAAAGCACTCAATTTCAAATTATATCGCTTGTATGTAACATACACCTTAATGTCAACTACATAAAATTTACACAGTCTGATAAGTATTGTTATTTTATTAGGTTTTGCCAAACAATGTTCTAAGATAATCAATGCTTTTTAAACATTTTATAAAGTTGATAATACTTTTTATAATATGATAATAACTTATATGTATATTTATTTTTATAGTACTTAAAAATATATATTTTTAAAGGCTTACTTTATTATGATAGTTTTTGCAAAAAACATTTCTTTAAGTTATTTTTAATTATATCTTTGCTATTTTTTTCTTTATATTTATTTCTAAGAATATCAATTTGACTATATATTTTAGGAAGTAAATATGCAGTACATCTCACCCCATTATAGTTTTTAGCAGTTGGTTGCATTAGTTTGCCATCCCTCATACTTTTTGTATTATACCTATTAGTTTGTTTAAATTTGTATGCATGACTAAGATATTGTTCAATAGCTAACATGTATTGAGTCTTATATTCTATTGGTAATACCTTACACATAGGAAAAAGCTTATCGTAATCTTTAAGACAACTTTTTTTTTTAGTTTTACTTACCAGAAACTTTAATATTTTCATTTGTAATTTTTTTATATTTTGTATATATGTACTAAAAGTCCTGTCATAAAAACTTACTCCATAATTTATAAGTGAATCCACTAATGCATAATATACAGGGTTTTTTTATCAAGTACATACTGGAGATGGTAAAACTTTCCTAACAAAACAGATAACTTAGTACAAATTTCATTTATTTGAATTTCCTAACTGAAACGACGTTCCATGGTTAGACCTAGATACTTAAAGGATTCTACAAAAGCAATTATTTCACAATTACAGTTTAACTTACTTTTATGTAAACAATCATAACTATGACCCTGTATACCGATGTCAGTGTATTGAATACCTTTTGCAGCTTGATTATAAGGAGAGTATAAATGCAGACACTTTGTTTTTGCTATGTTAATAATAATTCCATTATCATGAGCCCATTTGGTTACATTTTCAAAGTCTTGTTGAATTTTACTTCTAATTTCCTTAATTTTTTTGAGGCATATATAAGACACATGTCATCTGCATACATGTACATTTGGCAGGAAAGTATAACATTAGCAACACTATTTACATGCGTGATGTAACCTACTGGTCCAAACACAGACCCAGTCGGTACACCTAAGATGACACTGCACTCCTCTCCGCTGACACCATTTACTAGAGTACGTATGGTTCTTTCTCGTAGGTACTGTTTGAAAAAAATATTAGTTGGACCTCTAATAACGCACTCGTCTATTGCCTGCAATAGGACATCATGATTTAATGTGTCAAAGGCTTTTTTATAGTCGATAAATAGTGCCATAACTTGTTTACCACTATTGAGGCTCTCATTGACACTATCTGTAAATTTTGTAAGTGCAGTAATTGTACTTCGATTTTGTTTAAACCCGTGCTTACTTTCAGATAATATGTTATAACGCTCTAGAAACTTACTGTTCAACTATAACTTTTTCAATTATTTTATTGATAACAGATAATATTGCGATGGGGCGGGATTGCTGTACACTGTGTGTGAGCCATTCTTATATATGGGACGAATATTTGCGACACACTAATCGGTTTTTTGCATGGTAGTACAAACTAATATGAAAAAATAATATAATCTATTTGCAATACATATATTTAGGATTATAGCATGGTGGATATAATTAGTAAAACCTCTGTGTTAGATGAAATCAATCTTAAAGATGTATTTATTTTTTACTGTATTGCAGTGCGTACATGCGTACTGTAATCATTTCTACTCATATATCATATATCTAAAAACACCTGTGTTTGATATTTTCCAGCCTCCGATATTTAGAAGAAATTCACTTTTGAATCTTGGCCTTTTTTACACACAGTCTTAGCCATTGTAGGTATACCTATTGTTGTCAATTATAATTGTTAACATTTATCATTGTTTTTACAGAACTGACAGTGCTCCGTTTGATCGTCTACTTGCTGGGAAAATTCGGCATTTCTATAGTGTTCACATCGTTGTACCTGTTCACATCAGAATTGTATCCTACAATGTACCGACACACCCTGCTTGCTTTCTCCTCGATGATTGGCCGGATAGGTTCTATCGTCGCTCCATTGACGCCACCTCTGGTAAACAATACAAATTGCAACTTTTTTCAACTAAACTTTACTATTTTGACAACCTTTATATATAAAAAACAAATAAGTATTTTCACTTGGAAATATTTTCTTTAGTAATGGATCTCTTGTTTACAATCAAACTTGTATAAATACAAATCATAGTGTCAGAAGATTATCATTTTTCTTCATTATCATCATTTATCTTCTGTGTTTAATAAAATGGAGTTAATAAACAAAAATATTGAATTGCAGATGGAATACTGGACAGGTATACCGTCTATCATGTTTGGAGTCATGGGTTTAATATCTGGCATCCTAGTCCTGACGCAGCCCGAGACCCTCGGCACGAAAATGCCCGACACTTTGGAGGAAGCCGAAGCACTGGGCACGCCTGCATCCAAATCAAATAAAAGAGAGAACAGTTGATACACGATAACATGAACTTAGTATTAGATTTTTGTACAAAGTCTTAGGGAGCTTCAAATGAGCTAAACGGGCCGAAGTAAAAGTAAGAGTTATGCTTAAATTGTTTATTAAAACAAAAGTATTCAAGCTGTAACATAAAAGGGTTTTATATCACATTTGGAGGAGCTAGTAACAAGATTGCAGAAATTCCAAACCAATAAAATAGTTGAAATTTCAAATTTTTTGGTACACCAATAACAATAAATATAAGTAAGAGGGTACTTGTTTCTATTGTAGTCAGCTGTTTTATTTTAGTGCAGATTCATAAGATATATGTTGTACCTATGTTATATGAGAGTAAAAAATGTTGTTCTTATTTATTCGATCTCTTTTGTGGTCTAAAATGATGTTTGTTGCACTTTGCGACTACCTACAAAGTAACTTTGTCTCCTCTAGACCCTTTTAGTTACAACCTATGTATTGAAACAAAATATAAAAATGTATATTTTAAAAATAGTAATAAATTAATTACTATTTCCAAAACATTTATCTTACTCTAGATCGCAATTTAATTAATATGTACAATTTACAGATATTGAATTCTATGCTTAAGTAAAATATAATTATACAGTTTTAAGTTTTTTTGGTTGTTTTAAATAGTATCTTTTTAAGAAATGCCCCATACAAATTGGATTTCCAGATGTTTTAGCGCATGCATAGGAACAATCCAATTCCTCGTCGAAGGCTCCAATTTAATAATATTCTTTTAACTCACACAATAATTGAGCTACTTTATAATTAACCACCAAAAACTCTAACCATACATACTTAATTTTAAGTATTTACCTTTGCATAAGCCTAATAAGTTTTTAGGCTTACACTTTGAAAAACACTATCACTTTGAGATTCAATTTGTAAATATCAAAAGTCGTCATCACTATCACTTCAACGTGCGCACCCGGCTTCGCTCACTTCCGGTTCAGTCCGTAGGTCTAGACTAGTGGTCCAGATTGGTTTGCTGTCAGTATAAGAGTCCAATCCATCGATCCTTGTTTCTGGTAAATTGGGAGTATCAGCCTCATCGGCGGTTGAGACTGGTTCATCTATTTTCTCAGCATCATAGACGTCCTCGGGCAGCGCGGTGCGACTTGCATCCGGCAGCAACGTCGCCATTATAGCTGAACCAAGTGCCGCCAATCCAAATGCTATGCTTGGGAGACCTGACATGTATTTTTCCTGGAAATTACAATGTTTTGTTTAATTGTTTACTTTCTTTATGTAGCATTTTCATTTTTTAAGTATTGGGTATGTAAGTTACTTTAGCGTTAATTGATAGAATAGTATACGCTGCGTTTAATTATTTAAGTAAAAGTGTATTTTTTTATTGTTTATCATTCTATTGTAACGTATTTATTGTTGTGTATTCTTATATTTGTAAAGTAGGTAAACTGACCAAAAGTGGTGTTTGAGGGGCAAGCACAGATCCCATTCTTCCAAAAGTTGCTGCTAGATTTGTGAGCGAGTTTCGTGATGTCGTTGGGAATACCTCCATAGCAACTACCATCATTGAGAACAAAGCAAATGTACTGCACATCTTGCCTGCCAAGTACAGCGCCATTGACCACCACCAAGGTATAGCTGTTGAAATATTTTAAAATATTAGGTACATCAAGTGACGTAGATTCGAACTGCATTTTAATTTTTTTATTTTAGAACTATGTCATCTGTCAGTGTTACCTTGAGTTAAATTTTTTAATAAATTATATTCTTTAAACATACAAAAATAAAGTGTTACATTCTTTTTATCATTTTTGAAATGCCTCAACACTCGCGTTTTTTCTTCATTCATACATATCATCCATACATACTCTTAAGTTACTGAAAATAAAGATGAAACCATTACTCACATTTAGGAACAATAGCAGAGGCAATAAAAAATATAGCGCACATACAGTACGCAATACATATGGGTGCTCTTCTGCCATACTTAGTGAGCGTGATGGCCGTGATGATTCTTGTAGGGATCGACACAAGCATCAAAGCCGAGAAGTTCAGGAACTTGTTGCCTAGGATATTCGATGAATTCACTATAGTCCCGGTGAATACGAACATGCCACAGAATAATGATGCCGAGATAAGAGCTACACGGAACAGAATTTTCTTTGATCGTAAAGCGGAGAGCAATTCCGGTTTTTCGGGTTGTGTTTGTTGCGGCATCTGGAAATGAAATTGAATGATTATTATAATTGTATGTACGCAAAGAAAAGTTTAAAATTTTATCTTTGTTTTGTAAGCGGTGACTAAACCCAAGTTTGACTTCCATCTTACGTGATGGCAAGTACAGATGAGGTTAGCACATGGTTTTAGGAAAGATAATTCATAAAATCATGTTCATTCGATATTACGTTCATCGATGTTGTGTCTTTCGAAATACTATAACGGACCCTACCGGAACACGTCACCACCGGTAAGACGGTATGTGGCGACAGATTTCATATCAACTGTAGTGGCCTACCTCCAGCAAAAAGTGGGTTCCAACCTCAAGCAAAATATAGTAAATATATATTTTATGAATGGAACTCAATCTCTGCTACATCTAACATGCCATTTATATATTCCGTAATTAATGCCAAACATGCAAATATTTATGAGCATTCGTTTCAAGTCCACTTTAGTTTCATATTTTTGATAAGTGCAATTGCATTATATTAATAATTATTATATTAACACTAATAAGAGTGATTCCGAAACTTTATAAATATATATGCCATAGAAAAAACCCACAAAAAATACAATATTTATGGACCCCAGGTACGGTTATGTTATGAATACCGTAAAATGAAATATTTGAGAACGATATTTTATCTTTAAATTCCAATGGAATTATGAATTATACAGGTTAAACCACGGAAGCTGCAATGCCCATTTAATTGAAGCAGAAGAACATGAATTTGTAATAAATTTATTCTAGAATTACATTTGAATAGCAATACCCAACAAGCAAAACTACAGATGAGACCCCCAAACATGCATACCTTTTCATCTACTTTTTGCCTCTCTTCAGATACCTTAACAAGCATTGCCTTGGCTTTGTTCGAGAATTTAATATTATTGACTTTTGCCACTTTGTTCAAAATCCTGACTGCCTCATCCTTCTTGTTGTGTGCTAGTAGCCATCTGACTCCTTCATCAACTAAGAATATGTAGAAGACAACAACTAGCAGAGGAGAGTAAATGGCTCTAATCATGTGTCTCCAGTAAGGTAGCTTCCAGGCAATGAGACCAAAGAACGCTGCTCCAAAGCTTGCCAAGCTGTCGCTGATGCATGTGAAGACCACACGACTGTTTTGACTAACCGTCTCCAGCGCTGGAAACAAAATAATTTAGATATAAATGTTTAGAAACTTGATTATTTTAACTGTGGATTTGTATTTTAAATCTAAATTTTAGATACATGATTTGGTTGACATAAAATATTGATAGATATAAATCTTCAATCAAGAATTGCTATTAAAACCCGTTTCGTAGTCTATACAGGGTTGAGTTTTCGTCACCAGCCAAATTTAAATCTTAGTTTCTTTGATACGATATAATCGTACCTGCATATTTATTTTAGCGTCGCTCAGTACAGAAAAGTAGAAATATAGAACCACAAACTTTAAAAAGAATAGTCGCTATTGATGGATATTGATAATACTACGACGTACTACTACAAAATGCGTGTGTCATCTTTATTTTAATGGTAATTTAGAGTGACCATGCCTTGGTTAATACGTTAGCGGATAAAATAATTTCCTTGCAAAAAAAATAAATGCTTTTTTTTGCAAAAATGGTTTCTACAAATGATACTTATTGTGTAAAGAAAAATTGGCCAGTGACTACAAATTAACCCTGTGTAGCGAGAGCAGGTGAACATGTACTAGATTCATTTGTACAGATAAATTATGTGACTTGGTTAAATTTATAAAAAATGTCTTATGATAGAGTAGGTATAGGAAAGAGTTAAGGCATTAGAGTTGCCTTATTTCGTGGTATTGATAAATCAATCTTAATATTCGATTTGGTTCGATTACAATAAGTGATAGCTGTAATCATATCCAAAGGTTGTATATTATCTTAATTCTGTACAATCCTCCACATCTTATCATACTGCTTAAAAGGTTAAAATTTAATTTCTTTTTATTGTATTTTTACTTGTAGATTTTTTTCTAAATTAAGGGAGTTTTTTTACTACCTGTTTATAAATAAATACTTTAACATTTGTTGGGTTTTAAGAAGAAAAAGTAATACATTTGAATACAATAATAATACGTGTACGAAGTAATTTTATTTATATAAGTATATTTTATTTTTAAGAAAGTATTTAATACTTTCTTAAAAATAAAATATAGCTTATACTTGTCCAATACCTACATTATAGGAGATAAAAAATTGTTTCATTAATTTATCAAACTGTTGTCTAAGAGTGTGTTATGAACCTGTTTAAAGCTTTGCATCTTGTCGGTCGATAAGTTGAAAGAGAATTCATTAAATACTTATATCAAAAATATTTATCTTCTCGTTATTGGTGGTTCCTGTTTTTCACAAAAATGTTGGCCTAGAATTATAAAAAAAATAACAGACAAATACACCACCTACATGGCCCTAAACTAAGCGGAGCTTGTGATATGGGATACCAAGTAGCAAACTAGGGGGGAACCTAGAATATAAATACATACATAGATAAACGCCCAGATCCGATTTTTTTTTATTGTCCGTTTGGGAATCGAACCCGCGACCACTGGCGTCTGAGGCAGACACTGTTTATAGTTTTACTAATACTTCATAACTTACACAGAACCATGGAAGCGTTGCCATATCCCAGAGCTGACTCCATGAACTCGAAGAACAGCAGCATCCAGTAATTGACAGAAAATGACTTGAGCAAGCCCGCCACCCCCACAGCTAAGGGAGTGATTACTATGATCACTTTACGCCCGTACCTGTAATTAAATTGAAACTTTCATTACAATCTGGATTGTAAAAATGGAAATTTGATTCAAGGTCATACAGGGTGTTTGTTAGATACATTATGATTCTTTAAGGGGTTATAGGACTATTTGCAATATTGTTTGTATGGATGCTCGAACGTTCAACTGAACCAGTATTGAGATATTTTAATTTTAGATTTTATCAGAAAAATTCATAAATACTAAAAGTTCAAAAGATATTAAACATACTTCTTAATATAGATCCTTACATATGAAATTGGTGTTTTATCGTGCTGGCCACTTTAATCTCAAATATCTCCTCTTTGGTTTAGAATTCCAAATTCAAATTTATACAGCTATTTACTCATATTAGTATTTCCTTTGTTTTTTTTCTTTCGGTTTTTTCTCTGCGTCATTGAGTTTACAAAATGGAAAATTTAAAATTCCGCGTTTTTACGAATATGAGTTCCGCCGTGGCACCAGTGCTGCAGAAACGGCTCGAAGAATTAATTATGTGTATGGCAGTGGTGTCGCTAGAGAAAGCACAGTGCCTTTTTTGGTTCCAACGTTTTCGTTCTGGAAATTTCAATCTACAGAACAATCCCGTGGACGGCCGGAGGCAATGAAGAATTGAAAGCTATTGTGGAAGCGGATCCATCGCAAACTACGTCCGAGTAAGCTGCAGTCTGCGGTGTTAAAGATAAAACTGTTTTAATCCACTTGAAACCAATTGGGAAGATAAGAAAGCTCGAAAGGTGGGAACCTCATGAATTGAGTAAAGCAAACCGATAAACGCGCGTCGACTGCTGCGTTACATTACTGAGCCGGCACAATAATAAAGGGATTTTGAAGCAAATCATTACCTGTGATGAAAAGTGGACACTCTACGACAATGGAAAGCGCAGATTGCCATGGCTAAACCCCGGTGAACCATCCAAATTCTGCCCCAAGAGAAAATTAACTAGAAAAAAGTTATTGGTCAGCGTTTGGTGGACTAGTGCCAGTGTGATGCACTACAGCTTCCTTAAATCTGGCCAGACGATTACTGCAGATATCTACTGTAGTCAGCTCTAAACAATGATGGATAAACTAGCCGCTAAACAACCGAGACTGGTCAATCGCACAAGGCCACTGCTGCTTCAGGACAACGCAAGACCACACACTGCAGAACAGACTGCTACCAAATTAAAGGAGCTACAATTGGAATGTTTAAGACATCCACCGTACTCCCCGGACCTTGCTCCAACAGACTACCAGACTTTTTTTAGAAATTTGCATAACTTTTGGCAGGGGAAAAAATTCAACTCCGATGAGTCAGTCCAAACCGCCTTCAAAGATTTTATTGATTCCCGTCCTAATGTTTTTTTTAGAAAAGGCATAAATGCTAACTACCTATGAGATGGCAGAAGTGCATAGACAGCAATGGATCATACTTTGATTAAATAAATATATGATATTAAAAAAATAAACGACTGTTATTCCTCCCATACAAAACGGCAATTTCATATGTATGGACCTAATATTATCTATCAAAGCCTAGGTCATAAAATTTACGCTAACAACGTTCATTTAAACATAGTACTCCCAAATTTAAAACCACTAGATTTTTTTAATATTATTTAATGAAAAATTGCCCCCGTATCTTAAATGTTCCATATATGACATTTGTTGTGCTTTTTATAAAAAAATCATATGATTTCTAATTAGGTATAAAATATTCATCAAATCATGGAAACCATGGAGCAGGGACGGGTAGACAAAATAAAATTTGAAAACGCAATACTTTCAAACAGCAACCAGTTGGTGGTCGTGGTATACCAAAGTTTTGCAATGCTCCCGTACGTAATTATCCAAAGGGGTCAAATCAGAGCTTCTTGCTGGACATGGTATGGGTCGTTATGACTTTTTCGAATTAACACTATAATTAAGATATCTCAATAATGGTTCTGTTTCGCTTATGAGTTTCCACGCTCAAAAGATTTCCTATTGACTAATATAACCCCTTAAAAGATTATACTCAAATAAACAAACACCCTGTATATAAATTGCTTAAAATTAATGTTGTAAATTATGGGTCACTAACATCTGCTAAAATGCTTTTATATGTGTGTCTATAAACAGTGTAACAACTCTTTTGATGGTAGCTAACGGTCCGTATCTAACATATTAGCATTTTTGCCATGACTTTCATGTTTTATGAACATACATTGTTATGGTTATTTTATCCTTCATATTTATAAAATAATCACTATAGATTATATGACGTGCAGTTTTTTACAATAAAAATTATAGTAATAATTTTAAAACTTAGGAAGTTAAGTTTTGTCAGAAGAAGCCTAATAAAAATAACTACTTATGGGTTGCTGTGTCATTTTAAGAATAAAGAAGTTAAAATCTTTTACCTGTGTACTTTATTGAAAATGAATAAGTAAATATTTTCTAACTAGCGCTCGAGTAAGCACATAGTTTGTGTTATAGGTAACACGGGTACATAAACTTTAAGCACTTATATATTATTTTATAAGTTTATATATGACACATCTAAACCGATGCAACAAAAAACATATTCATACACAAAAATATTCTTTTTAGCGCGGGGGCCAAACTGTCGAGGACTGGCGTCTGAAGCAAACAGTCGCATCCCATCGCCACAGCGGTCGTTATAGTACGACTAACTTTTAATTTTATTTGAACCTTTACCTGTCTGAAATAAATCCATAGACCACGAAAGAGAATATGAGGCCGAGGTTGTGTGTAGTTCCAATGAGAGTTCGCTTCCATGGCTGGCATCCCAAGTCAAACTGAAATAGGAAAGGATTTTTTAAAGTTTTTTTTTTTTATATAAAAGGTGTGCCTTTTGATTTCTCATAATTGTAGGGTGTTAATGGGACCTTGTTATAGAATCCAATAATATGTGAAAAAATTTTTTTTTTTCACTCAAAATAATTCAATCAGCATAAACATCTTATATGTATAAAACACCTTTATGCGAAGTATGACAACGTGGCATTTTCTATCCCTTTTTTTATTGCTATGTATAGGTACAGTTCACAAAGATTTGTGTTTTACATTGTATGCAACGTTCCTAAACGTTTAAAATGTTTTTGTTGTTTATTGTACCTATAGATTCAGTGACACGCGTCTATTAAATGAATGTTAAAGAGATTTTACAAGGATGATAATTTATGAACTCATTATATTAAGATTGATGATATCTTCGAAAGTAAGCACTTTTTAACCACATATTCTTCTGCAAAAAGTATTATTTTTTAGTAAGAACAAAACCTCAAAGTTATGGGATATCGAAAAGAACACCCTGTAATGAGGCTCGTATTATGAAACCTGACTTAAGTATAAGATTTTTGCAGTTCTCTATGGAAAAATTACAGAAAATCTATGTTTAAGTAATGATCAATCTTAAGAACGTCTTAATAATACGGGCCTGAGATAGCTTAGTGATTCGTCAAATAAACCTTTGTATTGAGCTCACTGCAAGGGCTCTCCCTTGGGTGACGAAGATGTTTATGCCACTATCCACTAAGCTCACCTAGTGCTTGTCAGTGGATGTAGTGATTAAAGGGGATAAAATAAGATGGATTATAATATTCTACCCACAGCTCCGAACAGGTAAGCACTTTACCAGTAAGTTCTACTTATTAGTTTTATTATACCTTTATGAACGTAGTATTTTTATCGCGTATAGTTATTGCTTCCATGCTGGACTGGGAGCGAAAGAAAAACATAGAATGTGCCAGCTGCTTCTCTTCCAGGGCAAACTGTAAGTCAGTTAAGGGACGGAGGATTTATTGGCGATTTTGCGGGCGACAGGCTGACCCCCTGTCACTGCTATAGTCTCTCTCCATCATAATAATACCTCCAAATTGGTCAAACGTGACATTAGATGGATTTATAGCCTCTGGTGTTCTGCCTACCCCATTAGGGATAGGTACAGGCGTGAAGTTATGTATGTATGTATTTTTATCCATTATGACTATTTATTGTTTAATAGTTTTGTATATTAATATTTTTATGTAAGCAGTAAAAACAAAAGATGTCCAATTGATTTGCCGCATCCAAAAAATAACAAATCAAAAACAGTGTGTATTTTCTATATACATTTCAGATTGCTTGTATAATTTTAGTAATACAGCTCTATTATTTGAAGCTGAAATACCTTACAGTTTAATATTGTTTATAGCAATCCCGTTCTTACTTCGAAATGGCTATCAAGAATTCTAACCACGATGGCAAATCTGCTTAAACACAATTCTTTGCAGAAATAAACACAAGCGATGAATGATTCGAGTATAAAGCAACTATGACAATAGCCAGTAAGAGTCATGATGAGATGCAAGCATCAGATCAAACACAGTAATTGTGACAAGCTACCATTCACAGCCACCATGATGGCGTGGTAAATGACGATCAGTCCCCTTGAACTTGAACTACCATCGTGCAAATGACCATCATTACGTCAACCAGTGTTGTGCATCAACATAATAGCACGACAGAATTAAATACGATTCAATTTCCTTCCATTAAATCTGTTATGTTAACCATGTCGTTTTGCACGGATGTTTACATCGCGCATTCACTACATACAAATATATTGTGTTTATTAAATACACACCTCAGCTACGATACTGTTGTAGTCTTCGTAAACAATCCTTTCGCAAGGTATTGTTTCGCTTGGCTCAAAGTTTCCCGGTAAACAAGTGTCATTATGATATTCTGATGAATTATTAGAATTTGGTGCTATTCTGTAGCAGGTGTTAGTATTGTTGGTAAGGGCGTATGACGTCCATGAAGCGTTGAACTGTGCATCCGATCGTTCACATTCAGGTACTTCGCATCTGAAAAACAAAACATCTCGTGTTACCTCATTGATTAAAAAACGCTTTGATTAATTTATTGCACGTGTAGTAGCATGCGTTTCAATGTTAACTTAGGTTTGTTTTTTTAATATCGAGATTTTCAAATTAGCCACGTTATATGTCTGTTATTAAGGAAATGCGACTCAGAATGAAAATGAGAAAGTAATAACCATATATGAATCATTGATAGTTACTGTGTTTCAACTAGATACTTCCATACGTACAAACAATAGCTTTATAAAAACAACTATTAAAATAACGTGTTGTAAATTTACTATGACGTCTAGGCATAGGAGTCACAGCAGCGTAACGTTTTGGTTGCTAGGAGAGGGACTCCGATAAACCAACGTCTTCTTTGTTTCAATTACCACACATAATGAATCTTCAGCAGTATTGAACAGCAGCACAGCGCAAACCAACCATCAATCCATTAATCTATGATAAATCAAAACTATTAAGTAGTAACAAAAGTGATTATTTGAATTAAAAACTAATACTAAAAGGAAAAAAAAAACAAATATCTACATTCAAAACCAAACCGAAATTGAATTTCACAGTCACTGCTATGTTGACATTATTCAACATCTACATCCAAACTTTTTAATTTCCGTTCTGTTTTTAAATATTTGTTACGAATAACAAAAGATATCGACAATTGCCTGCAACATGAACACGTGGTACATGGTACGCATTCGTACTCGCGCGCGAGTTCCCATAAAACTTTATGTTTAACTATGCTTGTTATAGCATAACCAAATTTCCTGACTATCATCTAGAGAATTTCAAACTTTTCTATGTTTGCATATTAGTTCGGTTAAACATAGCTAATTAAATCTAAACACGTTTTAAAATGTTTTCAATGATTTGGAAACACCTGCCATATTTCATTATTATTGGAGTAGAGTAGTTTGTCTTATTGGATAGCTTAATAAATTTTCTAAAGAATATTATTCTAAGTGTTAATTAGTGTTCGAAGTGTCTTTCGAATGAATGATTGACTACTGTTCGCATTTTAATATGTTTTCTAGTTACTACAGTTGAAAGCGTGGAACTATAAATTGTTCTTTTTTATTTCAATGAGGAGTTTGAACCCTGCATCTATCATTGTCTTGCCATTTATGGTTAGCTATTAGAAACAACAATAAAGATATTAATTAAAACTTTTAACTTTTAGTTACCAACCAGACTACTCAGAACAATGGCCAAATTCTTTAAATTGTTGAATTTTTGTATTATCCTATTGCCATGTTCAGCTCAAATACGTACATTTCATACGTTTTTAAAAAAATATTTCAAGCATTCCATGATGATTTTACAAAATAAAAATTATTCAGCAAAAGATGATACAATTGATAGGCATTGCTACAAAAAATACTTGAAAAATCTTGAACATTGTTTTACAGAAAAAAATTTGAGATTGTACTCTGATTGAAGCAATTAAAACCTCTTTTCAATATACTTCGAAAAAACGTACAGACGTAATCAATTCGTCTGTATGATTTTTTTTTAATATGTTTGTTACCTCATAACTTTTGACTGGATGAACCGATTTTGCTGATTCTTGCTTCATATAATAGAAAATACTTCTCGTTTGGTTCCATGTAAATTTAATTGAAATCGATTGAGTAATTGATGTTTTTTTAATATGTATGAATTTGGAGATCGTTTACCTTGGCGACATTATTCTTCAGCCAAAGTTTTTACGTGAAGTCGGTTTTTTTAATGCTCTGCATTCGTTGATTATTTTCTAAAGAAAGCGAAATAATGGTGGCTTTAGAAATGCTCTCCTACCAATAGAATAGCATGTAGAAAAATACTAATCCAAGTAGCTCAGGCCAACAAGCTCTGGGTTCACGCGGCATCCACGTATCACCGTTTTGAGTGTATCGTTCTGGCAATATCATCAAGCGATTTCGTGATTCTTTTTTAAACAAAAATTATGAATGAGTTGCCAGCATTAATTTTTCTTGTACAATATAAACAATAAATTAGTTGTCACCTGGATAGTAGATACTCTATCAATTCTGTGTTATTATTAAATTTCCTGCAGGTGTACTGGAAGACAAATGATATCTATTCTTCTTTATAAAATAAACATCTTGCCATTACGATATTTTTAAAACAAGACGCCATTTGAATTATCTCCAGAATAATGTACGGCTTAATTTTTGCAAAGTGTTCTTGTTCGAATTAAATGAAAAC
This sequence comes from Stenoptilia bipunctidactyla, assembly GCA_944452665.1. Taxonomy (NCBI): domain Eukaryota; kingdom Metazoa; phylum Arthropoda; class Insecta; order Lepidoptera; family Pterophoridae; genus Stenoptilia; species Stenoptilia bipunctidactyla. Next base: position 5,110,943 of record OX101736.1, read on the forward strand.
AAAGTTTCGGCGTCTTAACGGACCCCGTAGCTAATGTTCGAGTTAGTGTACAATATATAGTTAATACGCGATATAATTTAGTGTTTAAACCTTTCATTTTATATAATGAATGGGCAAAACTTCTTTGTTTTTTATTTTTTTATTTTAGTTCTTCCCTCATACCACAAAACTTAGATGTATATGTATGGTGCGTATGTAGTATGAGGTTCCTTACCTACACAATGTATTTCACGTTTGTGCATGGCGCTCAGTTTTCGTAATTTTCAAATACCAGTTTATCTTTAAGCCCAAGTGAATTGCAGGTAAGTTTGAGGAAACATGTTACGCGTATCATGATCCTTTAAAACAAATCTCTATTTCTTTTTTGTTAGATTTCCCTATTTAGGCTTTCTTTAATCGATCACTCGGAACGGGTTCATTGTTCTAAAATCTTTAAAATTAAGCATAACATGGCCATACAAAAAGTGAATCTAGATTGTATATTTATGACCTGTACGTTCACAGGTCATAAATCTAGAGCGAATAAAAAATTATTAAGATTTTTACCTGAAATCAACATCAGCCGCAGCGAAGACATAATTGTAGTTGCACATGTTGAGGAAGGAATCTCTGAAGCCGAGCAGCAGCAGAAGCAATAACTGGTACTTCCCGAAACTGCCCAATTCAGACAGAATCCCGTCCAAGTTGAACTGCGAGTCACTCTTCTCTTCAGCCATCTGGAAAATAGTGTTAGTAAAGAGTCATGTGGACCACGCAATTTTGAAAGAGTTGAGCCAACACCACAACTAGAACCAGACAGAAATGGACGGGTACTTTTTCTTCACGATCATTTACCATCAAGTGTCATGGAAGACAAACGACTCATCCTTATTTAAAAAAAGAAGACGAAGACGAAACTTTCATCCCAAAAGAGTGAATATTCCATAAAGTGGAATGAAATATTTCGAAAATTCATTTTTGGTAAGAACGTATTACCTAGGTAAATCTGTTTTTTCTGGACTACTATAATTCTGATTCTTATAAGTGCCAGATGAATAGTTTTATTGTGATATGGACGTGAATGGATAGAAATGTTATTTCAAATAATTATAATAAGGTAACTCAAAGTTATGACTGAACCTACGCAAGGAGCCAGACGTGATGAAACACGTAATAGGCGATTTGTTTTAAAAGGTTGTAAGTCTCTGAGAATTGGTTAACGATCGTAGAACTTTTCTGTAACATTATTTTAATTTATGGATAAATTACGATTGACTTCCATTTTTATTGAAATTGAAAAATGATCTTTTGATTATTATTACTCTCACATAGAAAAAGATTTACAATTTATCTGATTACAAAACATTTTTATATTAAATCTAAGTCTTAGTCTATAGTAATTCTACGTGAGAGACTGGTGTCTCTGAAGATAGGGGGACCTAGTATTGGTTTTACCATCAAAAGTGCAAAATACTTCTTTGTAGGAGCTATACACAAGTACCAGCATGCGACAGATAGGGGTGAAAATAAAATTGTCTTACGACAATATATAACACTTTAAATACTAGCATCTCAATAATGACGATAAACTGACAAATGATTACAATATTTAAGAAATACATTTACGTGAATAGTGAATAAGAGCATTTACCAAAACAACATTAAGTTTAAATAGATCTTAAAAAACAACGTTCCATGAATGAAGCTATTGTTCGTCTCTTATTGATATTCAAATGCCTTGAGTTTCATTCGTATAGGATTCGTCATCCTGTTGCATTCCTGAAGTGTCGTGTTTTGTCAGGTGTTTGAAAACAAATAGTGTCTCCCGCGCAGGTGCTTCTGCGTGGAGAATTGACACAATGACAAGCCACTTTACCCAAGACTCTGTACATATTAAACGACGCAAAACTCCTAATATTGCCATCTTATTAATTCATGATTAAAACTTGGTGAAGAATATTTAAAACTTAAATCATTTTAAGCAATTTTCATTCTAATATTGAAAAGTGAAGAAATAATTCTAGGTAACTCTTAGTAAAAAAAAATTATAATTCAAATGAAATTGTTGAAAAGCTATTTCTTTGGCATGTGTATCTATCTATCAAGTTTAATATCTAGTTTTCAACTTGATGAAAAATTTTTGTCAAATATCTAGCTTCTGGTATAAAAACAGTTTACAGATTTTCAAATCTCAAGCTAATATTTTAAAAGAACGCTTCGGAAAAAGACACTATGTATTCTAGTGTGTACATACACCTAGACCCTAGCCAATTTATCTGTTTTTTAATCTGGCCTGGTTAGTATTCGTACCCAGAACCTCTTAACCAATAAAGAATCGCTGAATTTATTTAAAAATGAATGGTTTTTTATTTTATTTTGAATAAGCTACTGAAAATACTAAAATACTTTGCATAACATGAATAAAACGGTGAAGATATCTTTATCAAAACCGATATTATTTCAGTTCATTCACTAATTAACGGAAACAATTATTCGAAAACAAATTGACAGTATAATTTTAAATACCTACAAAAAACATGTTTTTCAGCAATGAAAACACACTACAAAATACACTTTATGTATCTACAGGCTTATCTTATGGATAAATATATTTTAAATAAGCAAACATCTTGACTAGTGATTCTGAATTCAAAGTAAGTAGGTACGTATATAAAACCATACATTTGTAAGTACATTATTATATGATTGAGAGATTTAGCTTATCATGATCACTAATAACAAGATGTGGTAAGTAGTACCTACTCTTCATGAGAAATTTGTATTACCGTTATAATAAGCAACATACAATGATGATACAAGCGAGAGGCATTAAATGGAACCACATTATATAAGTGTGTACCGTTAATCCGAAACTATTAAAAAAAAGTTGGTATACGAAAAAACTTTTTTCAAAGAACATAAATAGCGTATTAATTAAGTTAAAATGTAGACATCCTTTGTAAAGATTTTGACTTTGACTTCAAAAATTCGTTATGTTGCCTGATAAATAAATAATGAAATAAAACCCCCAGACAATCACACGAACTACATGGCCCCAAAGTAAGCATAGCTTGTGTTATGGGATACCATGTAGCGAACTAGGGGGGAACCTAGAATATAAATACATAAATAGATAAACACCCAGACACGGAACATTTTTTTTTTCTGGTTCCGTGCGGGAATCGAACCCGCAATCACGTGCCTCTGAGGCAGATAGGTTTACCCCAACGCCAAAGTGGTCGTGATAATGATACACAAAATATTTATTTATTTACTCATTATTGTTTATTAAAAAAAATACAGATAAACATAAAAGGAGAAAAGGACAAAAGGCAGTCTTATCGCTTTAGAGCGATTTTTACCAGACAACCTAATATTTAATAATAATCTAATAATAATATAAATATTTGGTTTCATTTAATGCCTCTCGCTTGTATCAACGTTGTATGAAAAGCAACTAATCTGAGTTGCCCCCACTTGGCAAAAGGAACCTATCAGCATTAGTTAATCCTTATTGTGGCGTCGCCGTGACGATTATACAACGAAACTGGTATCGAGCCCCGTTACATTTTTGTTTTCACGGTAAAAGTTCAATTTTTGTAGGCAATACTTTTTTGATCATTGTTTAACAGTTTATGTAGGTACATACTATAAATAATAACATGACATTTTGATAATATTTTATATGAACATGAATTTAGAGAACAGTACTGTTAGAGTACTGTATAATACTGTACTGAAGGTTCAATCGAATGCCCTAAATAAGAGATCTGAATGGTATAAAAGAGCAAACTGTGCCCAAGCGGAGCTTAAATATTAAGATGAGCCCGTAAACTCATGAACAACGCCGACTTTCATCATCATCATCACCACTGCAGGGCTATGAGTCTCTCCTCTGGGTGACGTAGAGGTTTAGGCCTTAACCCACCAAGCTGGCCCAGTGCTGGTTGGATGTCAGAATTTTCAGGGTGCCAAAATGGCTTCTGACAAACCCAAACGACTACTATGTGTATACAAATATACAGCACCCGGGACCACGGATGTCGTAGTGAGAAATAATGGTCGCCGGTCACCCATCCTTTTACCGACCGCTCCGAACTTCGCTTAATCTGCGCTATCGTATGATATGCATAGTAACCACTGCGCCACAACGACTTTCAAATCAAAAAATTGCAGAATCTAGAGCATCGTCGTAAGTTTGCTTGTACCGTACTAGGATACATTTAGAATTAGTGCGCGAGTGTTTTGTTCTGTTTGATGGAATTGAATCCTCACCCATTTACCACCGGACTACTAGACGCAGACAGAACTTCTAAACGTATGTGGTAGATATTTCAAAAGTCGAACTAAGCGCTTTGACAGTTCATTTCTGATACGGATCTCCAAGGTTTGGAATGAACAGTCTGCTTCCATTTTGCCTGACCAGTAAAAGTACCACTTTTAAGCGTCGAGTGAATAGGTTTTTCGTGGATAGACGTGTACCACCTTAGTCTTCATGTTCAATTACCATCAGGTTTCATGGAAGACAATCGTCCCATACTTAAATTATAAAAATATGAATTTCAGAAAAAAACACCTCCAATTGTCATCACGTGAGTTTTGACTTTTACTTTTCCTTTAAGATAACAATGAGGAGCTTTCAGTCTACGATAAAAAAAAAAGTAGTTCACTTTTCAACATTAGATGGCGCTGATCTCACTCAAGTTGCAAATGCTGTCAGCACTGAGTGATTGATAGAGAAATGACGTGACGATGATTTTCAAAATATAAGTCATTTTTATAAGTCATTAAGCCAGAGGTTATGGCAATCAACAAGAGTTTTATCTCTAACTGTCAACAAAGAGGATACGATATTGACATTGTCTCTTCAGTTTTGTTCAACGCCATCTTCAAACAATTTCACTTACACTCCGCTTACTTATTTATGTTTCAAATATTTACTTACTTAAAAAACATAGAAGAATCTATCCAGCGCAAACTTTGAATTAAACTCTATTTATCGTTTCAAACGCTTAACAACTAATTACAATATACAAGTAAACGTCTTCTAGGAATCTCTTGCTTTATATAAAGTAAAACATTTTCAGTAAATCTGTACTTAAATGTTTAAGTGTTTATGTATAGTACTGCTAGTACATTCAAAACAATACACGTAAACTGAATTACATAAGAAAACTGTGCTATTGTGACGTCACTAGTAAAGGCATTACATCATTGAAAAACAAACACACAAAAGAAATTTCAACTGTTTTAACTGTGTTCATTAGCAGCGTTGATTGATGAAGATTGATCAACCGTATATAAAATACTGCAGAGATGCTTTAAAGTTAAAGTGTTATTTCTAAGTCCATTCGCTTGAAATGAACGAGCTGTTACAACAAATGGAGGTTATGCTTTTTATTTCTTTAAACATCAATAGAAAACTTTGATGGCCTGATTTTATAGATTTGTTTATAATTTTCTCGAAGTTTCTATCAACGAATTACTTCGGTAACAAACGTTTTATTGAAAGTTATAGAAACACTAACGGCATACGTTACTAAGCAAGTTATTCAGTTAAAGACGGTAATCTACGGTAAATAAATAAATTACTAAACTCTGGAATAAGGTAGCTATTTTCCTGTGGCCTGATTTTTCAATGGTCAGATAAAACTTATCTTATAAATAAAATATTCGGTACCTACTCAATAGCTTAAATCTAATCTCAAGTTTATTGTCATTCTATGTCATTGTCATACAATTATGACAAATCGTTAAACAACATCAAGCCGCCGAGTAAAACTTTATTCGTCAGATATCTTTTATCCGTCGACTGAAAAATCAGGCCTTTGTATATCATGGCACAGAAGCCAACAGAGCAAGCGCTACATTACCTGTCAATTTTAACTTAATGTTGATGGCATAGAGTTCAGATTTAAGTAAACTTTTTTGACAGATTTGTAACGCTTGAAGTGCTGCCTTCTGTACAATTTAAATGGACGTGTTGAATTACCAAAATGTCGAACAAAGTGCTCCGACAGCTCCTTCTTGGTGTGGGTTGCCAAAGCGTGGAACAAACTGCCTGCATTTACTTTTCCTGACCACTGTAGTCCTAGTACGTTTAGTGCCGAGTAACTAGGTTTCTTATGGATGGACGTATACGTACAATTACATAAACATACATGACAAACGAGTAAAACCGTCAAACCGGCAAAAACAAGTGTTACATTACCTGTTAAATTTCCCCAACCAATTTTAACTTAATGTTGAGGGCCTAGAACTTTTTTTTTTTTTTTTTTTATAAAATATGGATGGGACGTTTGTCTTCCATGACACCTGATGTTAAGTGAACATGAAGACTAAGGTGGTACACGTCCATCCACGAGAAACCTATTCACTCGACGCTTAAAAGTACTAGGACTATACTGGTCAGGGAAAATAGACGCAGGCAGTTCATTCCAAACCTTGGCGACCCGTATCAAAAAGGAACTGTCAAAGCGCTTAGTTCGACTTTTCGGAATATCAACCACATACGGATGGAAGTTCTGTCTGCGTCTAGTAGTCCGATGGTAAAAGGGTGAGGGTTCAATTTGCTCAAACAGAGCACTCGCGCACTCACCAAAATGTATCCTGTAGTACACGGTTAAACAGGCAACCTTACGACGATGCTCTAGGGTCTGTAGTTTTTTGGTCGTAAGGTCGACGTTGTTAATTAATTTACGGGCTCTTCGGTCAACGGAGTCCAGCGCTTCTAGTTGATATTTGGCTGAACCATCCCAAAGATGACTGCAGTACTCCATGCATGATCGCACTTGAGCTGTATATAAGTTAAGAAGCTGTGCAGGGCTGAAGTACCGCCGTACCTTCGAGATGATTCCCAACTTTTTCGAAGCTACTTGAGCCATGGACACAATTTGTTGACCGAAGTTTAAACTAGATGTTATAGTTACGCCTAAAAGCCCTAGATGGTCAGTGATGGGGACAGATACATTTTGGAAAGTGGGCGTTAATGTGAAGGTGCTCTTTTTTGCGGAGAATAGACACGCCTGAGTTTTGGACGCGTTGAATTTGACCAAATTCGACTCACCCCAATCGGATACTTTCCGTAAGGTCAAATCAACGCGCTCAATCATTGACTTTCTTAAACTTTGGATTTCACGGGGGCTCGCTCGCGCATTGGATACGTATCTCTCTACAACAGTGCTGTCATCAGCATAACTAATAATGCCCGGTGTCAAAAGGTCATTAATGTGCAGCAAGAATAATGTTGCAGAGAGAACAGATCCCTGAGGTACCCCGGCATTAATTGCCATTTGGTCGGAGGAGAAGCCATCTAAGACTACTCGAATTGACCGTTCCCTCAGAAAATCAGATATCCAGTCGCAGAGCCCAATCGGTATGCCATAAGCTGGAAGCTTACTTAAGAGACCATCATGCCAGACCCTGTCAAAGGCCTTGGAAATGTCTAAGGATACAGCTATTGCTTCACCATGACCCTCCAAGGCCTCGCTCCATAAGTGAGTGGCATACACGAGAAGATCGCCGGTCGAGCGCCCGTTGCGGAAACCATATTGGCTATCGCTTAGGAGCTCGTTGGCCTCGAGGTATGCCAGGAGTCGATTGTTCAATACACGTTCCATGACTTTGCAAAGTATGGAAGTGATTGAAATTGGTCGGTAGTTGACAGGATCGGCACGGCTTCCCTTCTTTGGTACTGGTTGTACGTTAGCAAGCTTCCAGGACTTGGGAACCTTACCGGATTCCAATGAAAGTCGATAAAGACGCGTCAAAACGGGAGACAACTCAGCTGCGCAGCGTTTTAAGACCACTGCAGGAATACCGTCTGGACCACTAGCTTTGTTCTCGTCTAGGTGCAGCAAGCATTTAAGAACCTCCTTTTGGCGAATGTGAACGGTACCCATTGTAGGTCCGAACTGAGGTAATTGGGGTAAAAATTACTCTGATTCAAGTAATTTTTTTTTTGACAGATTTGTAATGTTTGCCTTCTGTACATAGTAAAATAATTAAATGAAAGCTTTTTTTAAGCGTTGATCACGGCTCGAGCGAAGATCCGCTTTCCATTCTTCATAAAGAATCGTCATGAAATCTAAACTTAAGTATAGTTCAAGTCGTAAACTTTCATAATACGAGCCAATGAAACATAACTGTCATTTTCATAACTATGTTACATCAGAGTCTCGTGAGTGCAGCTTGTAAAACAAGCCGTAACGGTCCACGTGTAATAATTTTCAGAATAAGTTTTTAAAAGGCAGAGGTTCTGGTTTCGTCTTATCTTTTTGTGTTTGTATAGTTTTTTGTTACTGTTTTGTCGATTTTGATGATTCTTGTTTCATTTGCAAATTTTCGTATATCGTAGGATTCATCCCTTTTAAGTTTTTAAATGCTTTTAATTTAATATTTATTCTTCCATGCTGGACTGGGAGCGAAAGAATAACATAGACTGTGCCAGCTACTTCTCTTCCCGGGCATACTGTAAACGTCAGTTAAGGGACAGAGGTTTTATTGGAGATTTGTTTTGTGGGCGATAGGCTGACCACCTGTCACTGCAAGAGTCTCTCCATCATCATAATGCCTTCAAATTTGTCAAACGTGACATCCGATAATTTTATAACCTCTGGTGTTGTGCCTACCCCATAAGAGATACAGTTATCTATGTATGTATGTATGTATTAAATATTTAATGAATAACCTAAACTGACCAATGTGCCCGAAATAAGCTTTTTTTTCAAGTAGTTAAGAGAGTTATCATACGCACAAATCTTTTTGAGGGAATGAAATTTAAAACAAAAGACACTGGAACGACATAAATCTGAGATTTTGTTGCCCTTATTGCAGGATTTAGTCTTCTCTAATACAATGCTAGACATCAATATAACTTTAATCTTATTTCATCCATCCATCCATCATCCACAGCCTGTAGACGTCCACTGCTGGACCTAGGACTCCCCCAAGGTCTTCCAAGTCGCTCGGTCCAGCGCCGCCCTCATCCAGCGTTTACCGGCGACTTTGACCAGGTCGTCGGTCCATCGTGCGGGGGGCCTGCCTACGCTGCGTCTCCCAGTACGTGGCCGCAACTCGAGAACTTTTCTGCCTTATCTTATTTACTAAGCAGGTTATGTAAGGTATAAAAGAATCGAACTGTATACCCTGAATTGTCAACGAAAAAGAAATAGCCTAAGTCGACGCACAATGTGGGTTTGAGTGCCAAGTACTTAGACATAAAAGATTAATTTTGAAGTCATCGTGGCGCCGTGGTTACCGTGTAGGTATATCATACGATATCGCAGAATAAGCAACGTTCAGCGCGGTCGGTACATAGATGGGTGACCGCCGACCATTCATTTCTCACGGTGACTTCCGTGCTTCGGAGGGCACGTTAAGCAGTCGGTCCCGGGTGCTGTATACTTGTATACAGAAGTCGTTAGGGTTCGTCAGAAGCCATTTCGGTGCCCTGAACATTTTGACATCCGCCACCCAGCACTAGGCCAGCTTGGTGGATTATCACCTATATACCTCCTCGTCACCCAGGGGAGAGACTCATAGCCCTGCAGTGGGCTCATTACAAATAGTGGTGATGATGAATGACTAACTAAGGACTTATAGCATTCATGATAATTGTCGTTTTGAAAGACAACGAAACAGAACTAGCCATACCTTATTGAACACAGCTCCTGTAGCAAAGTTAAATGTATACTAAGATAAAGGGTTTTTATTTTTTACGCAAAAGAGAAATTGCCATTCGGATTATGTTAATTAGTTTCGTTTTTTTTTTTAATTTACTCATCATCATCACAACTCCGTGTAATGGGCCCACTGCAGGGCATGAGTCTCTCCTCTGGGTGACGAGGAGGTTTAGGCCATAATCCACCGAGCTGGCCCAGTGCTGGGTGGTGGATGTCAGAATTTTCAGGGTGCCGATATGGCTTCTGACAAACCCTAACGACTACTGTATACAAGTATACAGCACCCGGGACCGACAGCTTAACGTGCCCTCCGAAGCACGGAAGTCGCCGTGAGAAACGAATGGTCGGCGGTCACCCATCCAAGTACCGACCGCGCCGAACGTTGCTTAACCTGTGATATCCTATGATACACACAGTAACCACGGCGCCACGACGACTTCCCTTAATTTACTCAATTATTTCTATTACTACTTTTTCTATTTCTATTTCTATTACTCATTACACAGACGATATCTAAATAGAAAAATATAACTTTATTCCCGAGCTGACTACAAGTTTTTTATAAGTTTGAATGCAGTTTTTTTTACTGAGAACGGACGTTAGTATGTCTTTTAGTTGCAGACTTTCCGATACTGACCAATCTTATTGGTCCACCCTATAGGTATAAAGAAAATTCAATAGAATCATGAATAAAAATCATGTTTTTCACATCCTCCTTATTTCATAATACCCGTTTGGTATATCCGTTTATACGAACTTTGTTTTTTTCGTAATGACAACTATTAATATTATGATTTTATTTTTATTGTATAAACTAAGAGTTACTGTTCTCGTATAGCACGACCTGCACGACGCGCTCTGACTGCAAGATAGTTTGCTTTGATAATATTAGTAGGTAGTAAGTACCTATATAATTTTTCATACGTTTTCTTGCATAACTATGTAGAAATATTTTCACCGGATCGGTTACTACGAAGGGGATTAAATGTATGTAATACTTTTAACGCTAAAAGCATTGATTTATAACTTCCAACAAAATCTCTTTGAAACGCGGCCTACCTTTATTTTCTTCTAACAGCTACTTGTTTCAGTCCATGCTGGACTAGGAGCAAAGGAAAAACATTGAATGTGCCAGCTGCTTCTCTCCCCGGGCATATTGTAAAAGTCAGTTAAGAGACACAGGTTTTATTGGAGGTTTTTTTTGTTGGCGATAGGCTGACCCCCTGTCCCTGCAATAGTCTTTCTCCATCATTATAATACCTCTAACTTTGTCAAACGTGACATAAGATGGTTTTAAAGCCTCTGGTGTTCTGCCTACCCCATAAGGGATACAGGCGTGAAGTTATGTATGTATGTTATTATACCTACCTATCCATAAAACAAGTTCTGAAACTTAATTTGAACTGGATAATGTTTTGTGAAAGTCAGACATATTTATGAATTATTCTGTTTTTATTAATTAGTATCATCATCGTCAACAGCCTGTATACGCCCACTATTTTATTAATTAACGGATAAAATATGGAATTATTACTAGCGCTTAAAAATAAACAAATTTCTGTGTTCTATTATTATTTGTAGTGTGTACATAAAAAGTTAAATAAAATAAATATTAGTGGCGTACTCGCTTGGGTGTTTAGTACATAGTTTTTAGCACATCATCGATCGTATTTGACAATCATAAAATTATAATCAGTGCCTTCTTGCGCATTAAAATTGTGTATATTCTAGCTTAAAGTTGAATATGTTTGTACATTCTGTTGCTTATTTAAAAATAACTCTCTGTTTCTCGCCTGCCTCAATTTTCTTAGCCTGTTCTTATTTTCAAACACCCATTCACAAGATTGCTGTTTTTTTCAGGTTTAAAACAATAAATCCACGTTTTTTCTCCTGTAACAATGCTATATAAAGCAAAGCATTAGAATGTCCGTGGTCGTACTTCAATAGTATCTGTGGGCATTATTCCACGCGAGCCCGCTTTTGCTTCGCTGTCAGTTCAAGAGGGATCCAACAATAAAGTTGCCGAACTTTTGATTTTTCGTGTGATTTTTTTTGTATTTAGCTCATACCTATAACATAGTCATTCTGAACTAAACAGAGGGCCCCAGATGATAACCATGTAATGTTCAAAGAGATTCTGTTTGAAGTTACAAATCAATACTTTAAGCGTTAACTGTATTTCATACATTTAACTAGCTGACCCGGCAAACGTTGTTTTGCCATATAAAAAAAAATAGATGTTGGCCGATTCGCCGATACCGGATAAGCACAAAAAATTTCATCAAAATCGGTCAAGCCGTTTCGGAGGAGTATGGCAACGAAAACTGTAACACGAGAATTTTATATATTAGACTAGCTGACCCGGCAAACGTTGTTTTGCCATATAAATAAAAAAAAATAGATGTTGGCCGATTCTCATAGATACCGGATAAGCACAAAAAATTTCATCAAAATCGGTCAAGCCGTTTCGGAGGAGTATGGCAACAAAAACTGTGACACGAGAATTTTTTATTTTTAGACTAGCTGACCCGGCAAACGTTGTTTTACCATATAAATAAAAAAAAAATAGATGTTGGCCGATTCTCATAGATACCGGATAAGCACAAAAAATTTCATCAAAATCGGTCAAGCCGTTTTGGAGGAGTATGGCAACGAAAACTGTGACACGAGAATTTTATATATTAGATAATCTACTCATCATTGACTAGTACGGCTTTTCCTTCGTAGTAACCAATTCGGTGAAAATATTTCTACATGGTTATGTAAGAACACGTCTGACCTTCTCCATGTTATGTATTATTATATTATATTATAATCTGGTGTGCACCAGTCTTAGATTACCTTTTCTTGAGGCTCCCTTAAGGTTATTAATTTAACCTTACGCATTGAATAAAACGGTACAAAAGAAATGAAAGCGTGGTGGAGAAATCAATTGTTTTTTTTTTCAAGTTTGAAAGAAGACTTATAAGTAGAGATTTCGATTTTAAAAAATGCGAATGTCTTTGGTTGTTTTATTGCAATTGTTAGATTTGATATTACTACAGTCTATATTGCTCACTTGTCCGTTTTGAAAATAGTTCAATAACTACTGGCGGCAGTCGCTTAACTACAATGTTTATAATCTACGAGCGTTTCCCCGCAACTTCGTACACGCATAAACTCAAAAGTCCTATATTTTCCGTTCCCGTGGGAATTTCGAGAATTCCTTCCATAATACAAACAGACACTTATTAGGGAACCTTTATACCAAGTATCGCATCCGTGCACTCCAAGAATAAGGTTTTTTCATACAAACTAAAACATCATATAGTTCCCGTTTCCGTGGAGATTTCGGGAATTCCTTTCATAAAACAACCAGTTATTTTTTGAAGAACCTTTATGCCAAGTATCGTATCCGTGCACTCAAGGAATAAAATTTTTCATACAAATTAAAAAGTCCTATATTTCCCGTTTCCGTGGGAATTTCGGGAATTCCTTCCTTAGTGCACCCCTACATCCCTTAAAAAATGTATGTTCCAAATTTCAGCTCTCTACGCCTAGTAGTTACGGCTGTACGTTGTCTGTCAGTCACTCAGTCACTCAGTACCTCAGTACCTCAGTCAGTAACGGAACAGTTTTATATATATTGATTAAAAAATATGTGTTCCTTACTATCTCTGTACGTCAGAGTACAGAGTGTTTTTTATATGCTAATGACACTGTCTTCTGATGTTATTGTTCATACCGAAATTAAACAATGTTATTTTCGAGCGTCGAAGACCTGTTGTTTTATAATACTGGGTAGACTAGTCTAAACAGTAGCATCTCACTTATTTGATAATAAGTACCTCTTAGATTTTGGCTTAGAAACTATAACAAAAATAATTATTGTCACAAGCGAGTCTATTCAATTTCTTTTAATAATATTTATATTCTATGATATGTGTGAACGTCCTGCGTAAAATAACATTATAGTTTGATTCACTAACGCTCCGGCTACACTACCGTGATATGCCAGTAATTATTGCCATAACTTAAACAACACCTAGGTGTAACCACGATTTACGGCCATAATTTTACAATGCCAATCAATATGGCAAATGGCGGTAGGCAATAGCTCCGGCGGCGGTCTTTTTTCGCACATCAAAGAAGATTACCGCAGTAATTATTACGTTTGTGGCCACACTACCGTTTGTCCAGTGTGCAATATGAGCTCACCGGCGACGCACGTATCGACCGACATGGAGTGGTCAAATGAAAAAGCGCTCGAGTTTTTAGAATTATTCCAATCCGAACCGTCTCTTTGGGATACTCTTTTTTTCTTCTTTTAGCTTTGTTGAAATTTAAAAGATTCATGTAAAAATAAATGGCACTCATAAAACACAACACCGCTGCAGTTTCGACCTCCATCTTGAAAAAGTGATATTTTCCGCCAAATTTATTGACATATCACGGTAATTTAATGCCATAATTATTGCCGGTAGACGGTAAGGTAGTGTGGCCACACCAGTTCATGCAGTAATTTAAACGGTAATTTAATGCCATAATTATTGCGGTAACAGCCCGGTAGACGGTAAGGTAGTGTGGCCGTAGTATAAGAAACTCGTTAATATAGGAAATCGTATCTTGTTGAGAGGATAAGCGATATAAAAATGGCGGAGACTTAATAGTTTTTCATAAATTTGCTTGTAAACTACACGCTGTTATGCTTTTTTAGTATCTACACATACTTGATAAGTTTTTAAGATTATGGGCAGCCGCAGCTCCATACTTTTTTTGTCACAGTAGATGATTAAAGTTGTCACTATGAATATAATTGAAAAAAAAACTACAATGCTTTACGTTTAGAACACCTAAAATTGTATATAAACTAAATGAAACAATTCCTCAGGAATGTAATGCAGTAAAATTACATAATATATAAATTTGATTTATTGCCTGTAACAAAGATTAACAAATATACTTTTATATTTTGTCTTTTTCACGCTAAGGTCAACCCTATGCCACACTTCTAGGACTATTCATTTTGGCATATTAGAACTCATGGTGTTGTTTAATTAGTCTTATTTGACCTCTTAGCCCCGCTGAAGTGCTTTGTTTCCTGTCGCCATTAAGTACTTTTTTTTTGTCGTTGTCTTTGTATCTGCTGCCTGTTAAGACCCTGCTGATGTTTTTTTAAATATGTTGAAATTTTTGTGCTCGAGATTTTTTTCACCCTTTTGTGATTTTTCAAGTGCAATGTCTTTTTTCTGAGAATTTATTTCAGGCAAAAACCAATGTTACTTTAATACAAGCACGTATAAGTTACTCAATAACGATAATTTATTTAAAAAAATGATTAATAAAGAAGTTGTGAGAGTCTAAAGGGAAATTTTCAAAAAAGTACATAATTATGCCCATCTTCAAAACTATAAGACTTAGCCCATAGAAAACAGGCTTTAAATACTTGCAAATGATCACACCTAAACGCTGTGTTCCTATGGCGGGTCATATACAAGTCACCCGGTATATTTCAATCGATATACTTAATAATCAGTTGAGAATTTAATTTAAATTTAAAAAAACAATAACAATAGCTATGTTCTAACAAACAAGAGTCCATTGATCTTAGTCACAAGTTGAAATAAAAATAAACAATTATGATTCCTTGCGTTGGTTCAAGTCAGTTAAGACAAAATGTAAAGTATATGCTCCTCGCTTGGCATAATAAACTAAATTGATAATAACTATTGTAAACAATATTAATACATTAAACTTTATTATCATTGCGATTGATAAGGCTAAAAATATTTCAATTTAATAAAGACACATCATCCTACTAATTTAATAACAGCGAGTTAAGTTTCGTACAAGTTTGTAGTAATTGATTTGTTTGTGCTCTAACAAACTAAAACATCAGGGTGGTTTGAGCTATGGACCGTTTAGAGGGCGCTTTCCGTAAGAATAATCTAATATATAAAATTCTCGTGTCACAGTTTTCGTTGCCATACTCCTCCGAAACGGCTTGACCGATTCTGATGATTTTTTTTGTGCTTATCCGGTATCTATGAGAATCGGCCAACATCAAGTTATGTAATATAATGCTGTCAACTCATTATAAAACAGAAATATTTGGAACGATAATGACGCTAAAAAGACGCTCTCTTCTCTTCCTGTTTGTGTCCTGTATTCTTAATCCTCCGGTTCTGACTTTTCAGAACAGAAGCTATACAATATGAACAATTAGCTAGGACAATAGCTTAGGTAAATAGCTTGAAACACTTAAGTGCCCAGGGTGGATTAGATTTGATCCAACCAACGTTTTAGGAATTCGTCAATAACTACTTCTCCAAATTGTCACCTAGCTTTCAAACAATGTGACCGAAGTCCAACTTATCGTCGTGGTGGAATAATTATAGTTTCTACACTTTTATGCTAGATTAAATTAAGGTAAGGACACCTAATTCCGCGGTGTTTCACCATAACTTAAAAACACATTAAAAATTAAGTATTTAGGTGAAATTAGCTAATTTTATTAGAAGTATTATACATCGTATTTTTGAAACATATTTACAGTTACGCAATAAAAGTTAATTAAAAATGTCAAATTATTAAAAAATATGAGGAAGTCTGAGGCACCTTATTCCGAGTCAAAAATCCTAATTCCGATGTATTTGGTTCCTATTTCCGAGTGTACAAAATACAAAGGAAAAGAGGTGGGGAGAATGATACATGGTGTTCAAAAAAAAAAGTCAAGCCTATTTATTACAGTCTTTGGATTAGCCTCAGACAGCCAGGTATTGTTTCTGCCAGGTAGATCACCACAATATTTTTTAACACATTTGTCTGGCAATGTCGTTTCTGGAATATTGTAGGTACTGTCGAGAAATTTGTTAACACTACGGCCATTATGAATTGCTTTAATAGCATTTTAGAAATCCATACTTCGGAAATACAAATATAATAATAATTCGGAAATACAACACTTCGGAGAACTTGGCTTCATCGTCCTACAATGGACAATTGTAATAAAATAAAAAAAATATAATAATAAACCTATATCTGAGTATCTATACTTATAATAAATCTGTAGAGAGGTAAATTCTGTACATGAAATATTTTTTCAAAATAACTATCAGGGGGTGATTAGTGATCGATACTGATGCCAAAAATGCAATCAGTAAAATTTTTGTCTGTCTGTCTGTCTGTATGTTCCTTATAGAAACAAAAACTACTCAACGGATTTTAACGAAACTTGGTAAAATTATTCTTTATACTCCTGGGCAGGTTATAGTATACTTATTATCACCCTACAATCAATAGGAGCAGAGCAGTGAGGGGAAATGTTGGAAAAACGGGAGAAGTTACTTCATTTTTTAAGCTACCGTCGCGTGTGCAGCCTTAATGGTTAAAGCTACATAGAAATCATGTATGACAGAAATATTCTTCATAAAATTATATAAAAAATATCCAACAACAGTATATGTCTATATTTTATGGTTAACTCACAAATAATAAATCTGTAGAGAGGTAAATTCTGTACATGAAATATTTTTTCAAAATAACTATCAGGGGGTGATTAGTGATCGATACTGATGCCAAAAATGCAATCAGTAAAATTTTTGTCTGTCTGTCTGTCTGTATGTTCCTTATAGAAACAAAAACTACTCAACGGATTTTAACGAAACTTGGTAAAATTATTCTTCATACTCCTGGGCAGGTTATAGTATACTTATTATCACCCTACAATCAATAGGAGCAGAGCAGTGAGGGGAAATGTTGGAAAAACGGGAGAAGTTACTTCATTTTTTAAGCTACCGTCGCGTGTGCAGCCTTAATGGTTAAAGCTACATAGAAATCATGTATGACAGAAATATTCTTCATAAAATTATATAAAAAATATCCAACAACAGTATATGTCCATATTTTATGGTTAACTCACAATAACACGTGTAAATCCCGATAGCTTAACAGTTCGGAGCTTTCTGATTATATTTGTTTTCTCTTACGTTTATAATACTCTCTCTCACTCATCCCTAATTAAAAAAAATTAACATTATTACCTATTCAATAAAAAAAGAATCATAGAAATCGGTATAGAAACACCATACTTATACATGAAATACGCTAATAAGTAATAACCCATCGTGCGTGAATACTGAATGATATAGGGATTATTTTTGCGTAACGGTTGCCGCGCTCGACGCGGCTCGCGGCGGTAGGGTATAAAAAGGCGGGAGGCGAGCACAAGCTTTTGCGCGATTTAATATAGGTAGTTTAAGTATCATTGTATATTTTAAACTGTGTGTACATAAATGATTAAATAAATAAATAAATAGGTAGGTACAGAAGGAACAAGCGTTACATTACCTGTCAAATTTCCCCAACCAATTTTAACTTATTATCTAGGGCATAGAGTTCAAATTCAAGTAAAAAATTTTGACAGATTTGTAACGTTTGATGTACTGCCTTCTGTACATACAGAGATAAAATGGAAATCAAGGTTTTGTTTATTTCATGATCGTTTCTGCCTATTAGAAGTCAGAAACCGTAGATTTCTTCGGAATAAAAAGTAACGTATGTGTTACTATACCAAATTACATTAATATTGGCTTAGCGTTTGGCAGTGAAAAGCAGCCATACATAACTATAGGTAGTATTGTATGTACACTGATAATGGCTGGATGGATGGATTTTTGCTATTCTTTCATGCAAAAACTAGGTACTTAGCTTTACCTAGAATAACAATAAGCTAAGTATAATTAATGAAGATATTGCATGAATTAAGTAAAATTGAAGGCATTAAATAAAACACTTTTTAACCGGATTAATGGCGTATAATTTATATTTTACATTTTAACTCGACGTTTCGGTGTCTTTGCAGACCCCGTGGTCACGAGCGACTGTTAAAATTTAAAATGTAAATATACGCTAAAAATCCGATTAAAAAGTGTTTTATTAAATAGTCATACATAATAGTTATCGCGAAAACTTAAGACAATATTAAAATTTAAGGCACTTTGGCACCCGATTTGTTTATAACGCTATGTGCCTTTGTAATATACCTAATAGATAGTTACCTACCTATGTTTGTGGTTAGGAGTTATACATATTATATGGGCGAAGATTCTTCATTTTTATTTTTGTTATTAAAGATAGTTAGGACCTTGGAGAAGAAAATAACCTACTCGAAATACTAATTCAATACAGACGAAGTCGCGGGCATCATCTATGTAATATACCTTCCTACCTATACTTTTTCACAAAACCTAGGTGAAACTGCGGATCACTGCTTTGTTGTAACAGTTTTTGAAGTAATTCTGTCTGTTTATCTATCAGTAACGCTTTCAAACTACTGAGTCGATTTTGACGAAATTTAGAATAAGGTAAGTTTTAACTTCAAGGAAGATATAATAATAGTAATTATCCATCTCTAATAAACGGTATCCACGCGGACGAAGTCGCGGGTCACAGCTAGTATTAGAATAAGCAAGTGATTTTGAAGGGAAAATTTATATTCTTGCAGTTACTAAAACTATATAAAAGCTGTAAACAAGCTATGTAAACTAATGAACACCTAATATTTAACCTGTGCCATTACTACGGAATTAGGTACTATTATAACCTTATCCCGACTTAAATAATATAAAATCAAGTTTTCTAATTCCGAGTATTAAAAAATAAAAGATTGTTGAATATTAAATAAATAAATAAATGTTCAATTATGATATCTTTGACAAAATGTAGAAAGCACACTCAGAATTATATCAGAACATATTCATAACATTTATTTTTCGTACAACTTTTCCATACAAAGAATTAATAAACTACTTAAAGAAACAATCTTTGACCTGCTATAATTAGTAAGTGCGACCCCATAGTATACATCGGAAACAGATTTTTATATTGATTGGTTATTTAAGTACTCAGAGCTAAAATATTAAGTTTGTAATCATGAAACTGCTTTCAATATTTAAATACATGTCTTCATCTATGAAATTGCATTTCCGTGGTATACGTCGGTTAGGTTCGGTTCGGTATTTAGGAACCAAATATATTAGGCACGTAATGTCGTGGTATTTTAAAGCTTATTTTCGCTTTAGTTTTTAAAGAAAATATTAAAATATCGAGAGTTTTAGATAAAGAATATAACCTTTCCAATATTGCAACCTAAGAAAAACTTTACCAAATCGTATTACTCACGCGCATGAGGTCTGAAATGTATGAAGCATGCGTTTGAGTCAGCGGCTAGCGTCAAACTTACTGTTTATTTTAAAACGTATACACACTAATGCACTCGTTTGCTCATATAAACATGAACAGATAAATTATTAATTGAATAATGTATATTGCAAACAAAAAAAAATGTAAATTGCCTTGAAACGCCGTCATTCTAAATACATCGGAATATGGTGCCATTTTCAAAACCCCTCGGAATTGAGTGCCTTATACAGTTACATAACGAACTAACATGATGGCCCTTTAGACTCCAGAACAAACTATTAACCATTTTGCCACGGTTATAGTTAAATTATTATTTGAAAATCGACAGGCTACGTTTCAAAAATATTATACTAGGACAATTATGCGGAAATTAAAGAATATGTGGCGTATTTCTTTTCTATACAATCATTAGAAGTCGCGCGTGATTTCATCTGCGTAACAACGTTAACCTTTTACAAAAAATCCGCTATCGAATACTAAATGTTCAGTATTTTTCAAGCCTCATTTCATTTTATTATACAGTGTGACTGGTGACAAATTTTAGATGCTGAACGAGAGCACTATGTACTCGATTCTGATGATAATTATGCAATAAAAGTAGGTACTTGATTTTTCACTAGAATTCCCTATAAATAAATACTACTATGTTACTATTTACTTTACATACAACTGAGTCGATCGCGGCACGTGATCTGGCACGCAGATCGCTGCCAACGCTAGCGTAACCAGGCGTTGCGTAATCATTTCTTTAACTTTCGGTTAAGTTTACTTAGTAAATAATTAATATTTATTTTTTATTAAACTTTTTCTCTTCATGTATGATATCAAACTATCACGCCTTTGAATTTCAAAAGTGAACCACCAGTCACCCTGTATATGCTAGTATAGTATGAATAGAGGATCTGGAATGAAACGGCAAATGAGCAATGAATCTGTCTGATCTTAAGTGTCAGCCCGGCCCGTGCGCATAATTAATGAGGGATGATGGGTTATGGTATGGTGTATAGCCTATACACTGCAAATTTTTCTGTGACTTCACTAGCTAAAACATCAAAAACACAACAAGGCCTCACTCTCTTTACATAGGGTTTTAAATGCAAAGGAAGTTATCATTTCATACTAACCCTTGTTATACAACTATCCCAACATATTATTATGAGTAGGTAGCTTTTTATAAAATTTGCTTTATAGTGGATTTTTATATCGAATTTAAATTTATATCCATATTTTATCAAACAAAAACAAATCTGAATTCTGGTTTTCATGGCAATGCTCATACATTACAATGTTTTCAAACAAGGATTTTGTATTTACATTCATTAATCTTCTCGTCCCAAATACCGCAGTGTCTGAAGACAAAGGTTTTTCACCAGTGTGTGTTGCCAGTGATGACGTATGGCAGTGAGACGTGGTCGCTAACTATGGGCCTTATAAACAAGCTTAAAGTCGCTCAGGTGGCAATGGAAGGGGCTATACTCGGAGTTGGATCGAATCAGGAACAAAACTCTGTTGTCGGTGACTTTGGTACGCCAGAAGGATTGTAAAA
This sequence comes from Stenoptilia bipunctidactyla, assembly GCA_944452665.1. Classification (NCBI taxonomy): domain Eukaryota; kingdom Metazoa; phylum Arthropoda; class Insecta; order Lepidoptera; family Pterophoridae; genus Stenoptilia; species Stenoptilia bipunctidactyla. The sequence continues at coordinate 5,132,333 of OX101736.1, forward strand.
CTAAAGTGGCAATGGGCAGGGAACATAGCAGAACAGATGGTCGTTGGGGCAGAAAAGTTCTTGAGTGTCGGCCATGTACGGGGAGACGCAACGTAGGCAAGCCCCCGTAAGATGGATCGAAGACCTGGTCAAAGTCGCCGATAAACGCTGGATGAGTGCGGCACGGGACCGAACGACGTGGAAAACTTTGGGGGAGGCCTTTGTCTAGCAGTGGACTTCTCCTGGTTGAGGATGATGATTATAAAATAAATAAAATAAAATCCCCAGACAATCACACCAACTACATGGCCCCAAAGTAAGCATAGCTTGTGTTATGGGATACCATGTAGCGAACTAGGGGGGAACCTAGAATATAAATAATTGAATAGATAAACACCCAGACACGGAACATTTTTTTTTTCTGGTTCCGTGCGGGGATCGAACCCGCTACCACTGGCTTCTGAGGCAGATAGGTTTACCCCAACGCCAAAGTGGTCGTCTTCATTATATTAATCAAAGGTAAGGCTTTTGTGATTACCGAAAAAAAATATTTGGTCGTCTAAGGGCGGTTACGCACTACCACCGATGCCATTCCGAGAAAATACGGAATCTTGTATGAAATGATGGATGACAGAATCCGGATCTAAAACGTAAGCTACTATAGAAACAATTCTACAGCTACGCCGCCAGACCAGATTTCCTCGGATTCGGATCGGATTTAGAGCGAAACCGCTATAAAGATGGGTACTGACCGGTGTTACGAGCCGTAAAGTATTATTCGCAGCAAGCATGTCACGTCATGCCAAGTTCTGAAGTTGTGTCGTTACTCGTTGCGAGCGCCATATATCCCCGTCTGCCTGAATCTTCGCTGTGTAAAACGCTACATTACGCGTTTGTAACGTCAGTCACTAACCACCTTTGGGAAATTTTATACAATATAACGATATATTAAAACGCAAGAGTATAACATTTTATGGGGCATCAAATCAAATTCATTCCGAAACAAAAGGCAACTATAAAATAGTGATGACGTTTTGAGCTGCTTCAGTCACAAACAATGATGTATAAGAAAACGACGGTATGCCATACCGACGTCAATCAATAGCATATATTGCCATTGAAACGATTAATAACAATTTTGAACCAGTTACAAACGTTTATAAGACATAGAAAAAGTATCAAATTTAATAAACAAATTCACCTGATATTACCTACACCTTAGTTCCTTACAAATTAAATTATGATATTCGGTTCAAAAACTACGTATATCACTAAACAAACAGCTGACTGTAAACCTATCTTTTTGAAAAGTCAAATCTAAACATCTTAATTTTTATCAAAGTTAGCACAATTGTTTAGATTTTCACTTTCCTATTACAATACAACGATACAATAAAAAAATGTGCAATAACTTGCGTGTGGTTATCGACGAGATTTTGCAATAAAACCCACGTGAGTGGCAACACTTACTTTCCTTCAAATCCATCTGTGTTGGACATCTGACGCTATCGCGATACGAGGATTGTTGTTTTCTCTTGATAACTAGTACAATAGTAGTTTCTTGAATTTTCGTAATTGAAATTAGGGCACTGAACACAACATAATTAGGCAGGTTTTTGCAGTTGGGTACATCCCGATCATCTTGCGTCTCAGATTCATTGCCATGAATATGATTGACAATATACAGGGTTGATTTGTAGTCACCGGCAATTTTTTTTGTTTGTCTAATGAGTATCAGGTATATAAACCATTTCTTTTTTTTTAAACGGTATCTATTTTTTTTTACAAGGACACGCTTACGCTAACACATTAAGCAAAGCATGGTCACTTTAAATTACGAATGAATACCATTAAAATAAAGACGCGCTACTACAAAAATCTTGTAGTACTACGTCGTAGTATTATCAGTGAAATTCCGAGTCGTAGTTCATCAACAGAGATTATTTTATAAAATAGTTTTTGATGCCAAATCTTAATTTTTTGTACTGGGCGATACAAAAAAAAATATGTAAGTAGATATGTTTATTTCGTATTAAAGAAAATAACATTTTAATTTGGCTGGTGACTAAAAAACAAACCTGTATTGTAAAATGTTTACGAATAAAGTAATGCTGAAAGGTTTATTTGTGTGTTTAAAAATTATGTTATTTTTATTTAAATATATTAGTTGCCTGTTTTTTTTTTGGAATGATTTAGCTGCCTGAATTTGCACTATATTCAAGATATTATGGTTGTATAAATTAATTTTCTAAGGTATTTCACCTGTTGGCAGCTTAGAAAATAATAATAAAAAAAACACGGTAATCCAGGCAACTAAAAGTCCGATTTGAAAAATAAATTGCATTTGATAACTCAATTCTTGAGGAAAGTGAAAGCATGTTTTATCGAGATACTGGTTCAAAGTTTCTTGGAGAAAATCGCGCACAAATATTTGATATTAAACAGATCCAAAAAATAAAGAAGGGCAACCAAAACGTCAACTCCTTTCAACATACGTTACTTTTTTATTAAAAGAAATTTAATAAAAAAAATATTAGGTATGAATATTAAAAATGATTTGCGAGTAACCAAACACATTATTTGAAAAACAGATATTATTAGGGTTTTAATTGACTTGGCTCAGAGATTTGTGTTGTGAGATCAGCAAAATTACGACTGCAGTCAGTTTCATCATCATCATCATCATCACAACTCTTTGTAATGAGCCCACTGTAGGGCATGAGTCTCTCCCCTGGGTGACGAGGAGGTATAGGCCATAATCCACCAAGCTGGCCCAGTGCTGGGTGGTGGATGCCAGAATTTTCAGGGCGCCGATATGGCTTCTGAAAAACCCTAACGACTACTGTATACAAGTATACAACACCCGGGACCGACTGCTTAACGTGCCCTCCGAAGCACGGAAGTCGTCGTGAGAAATGAATGGTCGGCGGTCACCCATCCAAGTACCGACCGCGCCGAACGTTGCTTGATCTGTGATATCGTTTGATACACACAGTAACCACGGCGCCACGACGACTTCATCATTGCAGTCAGTTTACAATAGAAAAAAAGTTTTAAGAAATATGACACAGATGGTGCTGTGCAAATAAGTATAAAAATGGGTTTTATTAATTTAGGAGCCTTTGCAATAGTTTAAATAGTTTTAGTAGGTATGTATTGGTTTTGAACTATAGGTTTGAAATATTGAAACAGATAATACAAGTAAAAAATCAACACTGTAAACCTTAATAAAGCTTTTAGTAGAAAATATCTGTAGTAATTCATATTTTAGTGTAGCAACATCAGTGTCGATGTCAAATATCATCACTCACATTTCGCGTGTGTTGTTGTTGTCGTTGCTTTTACGTTATTTCTGAGTGTTTTTAGTTTGATTTTTATTGACGACTTTTACATGAAAATGTTCTGTAATAGATCTCAAACCCACGATCATGACTTACCCTCTGACTGAGATCCCGCTTCAAACGATAGACAGAGTGATAATAATGAAAAGTATCAATGTAAGTATCATTATTACTAAGTTATCATTATGTAAAAGAAATGATTAATACAATATTTTTTTTTTAATATAACTGGTGGTTACTTGCAGTAAACATCTCTAAACAAAGAACAATGTTTCAATATATTCATGTCCATATGCAAGCCTAATGCCCTTTACGTTGTGGTTGAAGTCTTTTATACATTGTGACTGGTTAATCGATACATATTTACTTGAGGGCTGATGAGATGAAACACCTACATATTTCTTAAATTCAATTCAATTCTTGTAGTTTTGGCAACCAGCTGTCGATACTAAGCGACTAGCTATTACTGCCAGTATTTCTTAAATGGCTTCGCTTACGCTTGTCCCATTGCTTACGCTTACGCTTGTGTAAAGAGTGTATTAAGGTGGCGCTAGTATCAAATTTCAATCTGACTGATATTGACAGCGCGTTGCAAAGTAGCGGAAGTTTTCGTGATTTTGTATTGAGAAAAAAATTACCACCGGTTTGGTTTGTTGATAAAAAGACACGTAAGGTGTGAATATTTTCGTAACAACTAATTTTTATTATCAACAGTAACTGATATGTGACCCAAATATGGAGAAGAAAATGAAAAGCTCTAAATAGATGTCGCTTTATACGCTTGACACATAAAAAACTATCAAATGAACAAGTTGTAATCGAAATTGCTTGTTCTGTGTTCTATTTTGGGGTAAACCTATAAAATAATGTAAGCACATGTATCAAAATATGAAAAATGTGGACCGTTATATGTACATTTCCACAAAAGCTTAAATCAAGTACCGCGTGTGTATATCCTAAGAGAAACTGTGGTATCCATTTTCTATAAAACTTATGACTACGCAATGATGCATTTCTAACTTTTTGATCAAAATTACTATAAAATTAACTTTTACTATGGTATTTGACAGTTGTTATGGGTCACGCGTAATCAGCGCCTCTTGTGGAATAAGAAGGCGGTTTTCTACCCCATTGATAATAATGTATTCTAGCTTAAAAGATTTTGCCCTGATAATTGAGTGAAAACTTTGCTAAGATGACATACGAAACGTCGGTATAAGACGTTATTTATTCCTTTATTAGGCGGAAGTAAAGGAACCTATCTTATTTTGTTGATCACAATAGTCACCTTAATTTAATTTTATCTACTTGCTACGTGTGGCACCATTGAATAATCTGTGCTATAATTAAAATCATAATTTAATAATGAATTCATAAGACGGTGCCATTCCACTTAAGTCTGAGATGACATAGAGTGTCATTTTTCACAAGACTTATGTCATCTTACACATGTAGACCTAAGTGCAATTATTGATTGTTTTTTAGTTTATATTCGGTTGATTTTATTAATTATTTGATTATTTGAGTATTTGATTATAGTATTTGATTATACAAAATAAGATTTTAATCTCAAAATGACTTTATTTATTTAGAATATTTGCCTTGAACCAAAAAGTATGTCATCTTTAGCACTCAAGACAATAGTAGAGCAAATACTAAAGAAGGAAGTAAGTAAAATAAGGAGTTTCTTCCAATTTATCCATTTATGTTTATTAAGATATTAGCATTAATCATAAAAAAAAAATAAAAAAAATGAGTTCAGAATATGTCAAAATGCTGTGCATTATTGCGCATGGCTTGTATAGCAATGAAATCATGTTTTCGTTTAAACTCCACGAAATAACACCGACTTATTACAGTAAAGAAAAAGAGTCCAGTAGGGCTAGCATGCTCTCTCTCCCTCTTGGGTCGGTCCCTCATGTCTGAGGATCGTGGTCAGCATCAGGGCTGCATTTGGAGCGGATGATCTGCCGCCATCGGTTTCGGTCCAGCGCGTCTCTTATTAGCGTATGGAATTTAGAGGTCGACGAGTCTTTCAATTGATCGATCCATCTCGAAGGCATACGATCGCATGCAACCATCGATAAATAGTCGAATCGACAAGATAAATATTATTTTGTTATTTTATCATATTTTGTTAGCTTAAATGCGCACCATAATAGATAGAATTACTAAATTTGATACTTTGATTAAAACCACAGACCAAAGATGCCATATTATTAAAAAAATACATACTGTAAGTGCCAAATTCTAAGTAGGTAAATATTGATAAAAGGCCCGATTTATCGTTGTCGATGGTCGCATGCTAGCCCCGCATGATGGTTTTCTCACATTTAAGTAACGCACTGACGTTATCAACTGTTTTAAATTATCGCGGTTAATTTCACTATAATTTAATGTATTAACGAGATTCTTACCACGATTTCCGACTTTTATTTCGCGCATTCGATGTTTCGATGCTGCTACTGGTGCTGGTGCTTGTCACAGCGTCGAAATAAAAATTATCGCACTGACGTTGTTAATTTGTATGTTGAGCAAATTTTTAAAACATCCAGCATTGAACCAGGTTTTCATATTATGACCTATTGCTAAACCTAAGGATAGAAACTCTACGCAAATAAGTATACTTCCCAAGCTACAAGCTAACATTATTTGTGGAGTTATTAATAAGATTCAAAACTATATTAAAAAGAAACAAACATCATTAGGTCAAGCATTTTAATGAAGTACCTATACCTACTCAGGTTGCCGCTACCGAAACAACATCTATGATAACTTTTTTTGAATAAATTAATAAATTAAATGGAAATATAAAAATTAAATAAATAGTACACTAACGAAAATTTACTGAAAGCCTTGGATGCAGTAAAAAAGGTTATGCCCAAATAACTAACCTCTAAAACTTCCGAAGAACCTAGAGGATCTATTCAGTCAAAGTTAATTAAAAAGCCGTGAAATCTACCAGGCCTTGATCAAGTAGGTATTGTCGTACGAAGAAAATGGGAGTATCATTACATTCGGTCGTAGATTTTTGTCGGAAAGATTTCCCAAAAAAAATCTGATTAAAACGGGTCGTAGAAAATCTCTCAAAAGAGACAGGAAGAGAAAACCCCTTTAAATATAAAATAATTTAAAAAAAAAATCCCCAAACAATCACACCAACTATATGGCCCCAAACTAAGCAGAGCTTGTGATATGGGATACCATGTAGCGAACTAGGGGGGGAACTAGAATATATTTTCATACGTAGATAAACGCCCAGAGATCATACATGAAGAGAAAAAATAAATATAAATTATTTACTGAGTAAACTCCTCCGAAAGTTAAAGAATTCAATACGCAACGCATGGTTACATTAGCGTAATATAATAAATACTTAGCGGTATTGTGTGTGTGGCGGGAACCCTGCTGTGTGCGTGTTATCTGAGGCAGCGCGTCAGGAAAAGCGTAGTAAGGTCTACGCATTTCCTGACGCGCTGCCTCAGCCAATTTTTTACCAGGGATTTCTGGTGAAAAATTAAGTACCTACTTTTATTACATAATTATGATCAGAATCGAGTACTTGCAAATTTGTCACCAGTCACCCTGTATATCGACAAACCCTGCTTTAAATATACAGAGTTAATTTTAATTGACGCATCACCTCTTGCGGGCAGCCTCTCCACATCAATCTCAACAACATTGGTTCTACGACAACCAACATCCATACATTCGTCTAAACTTTCGCATTTATATTATTAGTTAGATTACCAACTTTGATAAAGTTCATCTTTAACAAATTTTTGATAGATATAATTTAATGACTTCTAAGTTTTTATACGGGACCGCACTACAATCAGTGATAAAGCAATGTACCAAAATAATTGTTAACCGCAAATAAGTATTTTCTTTATTTGTTGCCAGGCAATGTCAATTTGAACTATTTGATGTAAATTTAGATGGACGGAACTCTAATAAATATCAATCAATTGGAAGAAAACGAAAAAAAACACGAGATATCGAGTTAAAATATTTGCATTCTGGAACTATAAAATTTGATTATAAACGAACATGCTATTTTTAATTTTGAATGTGTTATTGGATGTGTTACTATGAGCCAAAAAAGATAGCCTTCTGCTAAAACCTGCTCTGTTACTGTGCAAGCGGTGTAAACCGCTTGCATTCCGCTTTCAACCGGAATCGCTTAAGAGATTCCGGTTAAAAGATTCGCTTAAAAGACCCTGCTTCCCTGTAAGAATACTAATCAAATATGTCTTAAAATTATTTATTAGCGAAAATATATTTTTTCAAATAATTTCCAATACGATATCTACCGTTTCTGATTAATTCTAAGCATTTCAGTTATAGATTGAATCATTTGGTTCACATACGAATCATCAACAATTGTTGAATAATTGTACTACCTAATGTTTAATATAATCTGTGTTATTTAACTACATTTATAATTTAAATGTATCTGGGATTCCTCATCAAGTCAGTTATTACTTATTTGGTAACTTATGTCGAGTTAAAGTAAAAAACGAGCATTAAAAATCCCAATTTATTCTTTTCTGCTTTTCCACTGAGAATCTTCTTAGTGTCATTATTTAGTGTGATACTTCAAATAATAAGTAGGATATCGTTTGGTCTTGTTGATATTTGGGTATATCTCCAAAATTTCATTCTTTGACTGATTCACCTGGCTAAAATTATATTTCAGTTTTATGTCATTTGCACATGTTAATATAAAAATAGATATACCACAAAACATATATTTCGATGAGCGACTCGTTATGCTTTGGTGGTTTTTTTGATATCGATATTTCAAAATTCTATATCCAGATGTATCAAAATTTGTTGATTCTTTAAGCACAAGAGCTGTATTTTTTATTTGTAGGTAGATATTTGTCTGGTCTTTTATGTAACTTTGAACTGTTAAAATTCCAAAAAATCAAAATAAGAAAAGTTTTACCAAATATAGATGAATTAGGTGTTTGCCTTCATGACACCAGGTTCAAGCCACCTAGCTGCACATCCTCTTTCTAGCTCGATCGTTGCAAGATTTGCTTCCTCATGCACAGTTAACCGTTTTCGTAATTTATTTATCTGACTAGTAACGTATAAATCTAAACTATACCGAAAAAAGGTTACACGCATTTATGTTGTTTAGTTACAGAAGACTACCCAAAGACATAAAAATTTTGTCTTTGGAAAAAGGCCCATTTATATTTGTTACTAGACAGCGTAATGCTGATAGAAAACGTTTGGATTTTAGGCATAAATTCATATTAGTAATAAGAAAATATGAAAGTAATGTGGCTACCGACATAGTTTGTTTATCAATTAATTTTTTTGGACATAAATTAGTTGATTTTGTTATATTAAAATAAATTTTAAAATATTTGCGTCCCTCATACAGTACGAACATATCGAGCTTCTTACCAAAAACGTCAAGCTGGACAGGAATTTGAGTGAAATAGCAAAATATTTTTGCCAAAGACTTTAATGAGTTTTTTAGCTTTGCATACTGCGGGCCTTTTTTTTGCTTTTATATTTTTTAAGGCACTTACTGTATAGCGACATATTATTTTAAATATACATATCAATGCTGTCCTTATTTGGCAATATATTCTATTATATATTCCGGAGGGTTTGCGAATAAAAATATTAGTCTTTATATTAACATTGCTTATATTTAAATTTAAATTAACTTTATCACCATGTTTGTAATTTAAAAATATCAGGAATGCTTTTTACCCGCATAGGGTCGGCTTAGAATAGCCATACCGCCCCTGCGTAAGCGTTTTGTAAAAGGCGACTAAGCTGAGCGACTAATCTGACCACTTGGTGGAAGGAATTCTTCAGGGTCCATCTGGCTAGCGACTACCCTATAAAATCTATTGCCAAATATCACCGCTCCAGTAGAGATTTGTTCCAAAAAGATCAAGTTTCCTCCTAGACGGGCGAATCATCTTGGTCCCTTCTTGACAAACCATCAGGTAGGATTGAGGTCCAACGCAGGTTTTGTCAAAGATATAAAAACTCAAAATAAATAAAAAAAGGTAAATATCCCGTTTTTAAAGCAAATTTAAAATTGGATACTAATTATTTTTTGACGGTGCATGGTTGAAACGATCTAAATCAGCTTAGTAACTAACCAACATGGCGTCTTCTTAAAACTTATCATTACTCACTGTCTATATGTGATGATCATTTATGTGAAATTAGTGTCAAGCATAGGTTTATCCAATAATAAAAAACTTACAATAGATACTGTTGTGAGACATTAAGCTGTAACAAATAATGAATAATAACTTTTCGGTCTGTATATCATGAGAAAAATAATTATGTTTTTTATCCTCATCCCATAAAACTTCCTAATGTACGTTCACTATATAATCAGTTAGTACATAAGAGTGTAAGATCAATAAATTCAAGTCGATCATAGGTAGGTACTTTAATTTATTGATTTAATCAATAGTATCATCATCATCATCATTCAGCCAGCAGACGTCCACTGCTGGACATAAGCCTCCCCCAAGATTTTTCTCGTCGCTCGGTCCCGCGGCGCCCTCATCTAGCATTTACTGGCGACTTTGACCAGGTCGTCGGTCCATCTTGCGGGGGGCCTGCTTACGCTGCGTCTCCTAGTACTTGGCCGCCACTCGAGATCTTTTCTGCCCCAACGGCCATCTGTTCTGCGAGCCCATTGCCACTTCAGCTTTGCAATCCTTCTGGCTGTGTCGGTGACTTTGGTTCGCCTGCGAATCTCCTCATTCCTGATTCGATACCGCAGGGAAACTCCGAGCACAGCCCTTTTATATTGCCCGCTGAGCGACTTTAAGCTTGTTGATAAGGCCCATAGTTAGCGACCACGTCACGACCTAATCAATAGTAACTTGGATTAAAATTCTATTCAGTATATCTTACTAATTTGGAAAGAACAGATATTTGTTTGTTACACTGTAACGAGTTAGAATTTGAGCCACAAGTAAGGTTAATCTGAAATAACGTCGAAAACAAGTTCAGGCTTTAAATCCCGATTCTCCTGGGGGTTGGATACGAGTAAAGTCGCGGGAAAACTGAATCTCTTTTTGTGCTACTACAATACGATACCTATTTACTTATGTTTTTATTGCACCTAGAAAAAAAAAAAACTGTTAGTTATTTTGGATACTCTCTTTCAATATACTGTTTGTATTTGCCTAATACTTCTAAATGAAAGTGAACTCACAAATATACTGGCTTCTTTAATAGGTGACAGTAAAAACACGAACGTATTTTGTTTTTGTTCAGTTATCCCGACTAGTATTCAGTTAAACCGTATCGTAGATTTGTGCTAATTATGATAACTATAACTCCTAGCATATTTTTTCCGTTTTTTCCTTTTTTCTTTCATTGGGACGACAGGGTTGCAAAGAAGAAAGTTTCGTGTGGCAGGTAGTATCTTAAAAGGATTAATTTACATTTCGTATTGATTTTTTGCCTTATTCTTTATCAAAGACTTGGTAAGTGTCAACGAAGCAATTAATAAGATAGGCATCCATGTAAATAAATATAACCAAAGCGACGTAGATTTTAGGTAATTTATAAAAATATTTACATAGATTTTTTCCTCTAAGTTGACTTGACTGGGACCCTGGTGTCACTATTGTCAATCGAACGGTTGTTGGTGGAATTGAGATTTCGGATTTTTGTATTTGAAAATGAATAAAAAATGAAAATTTACATAGTTTCATAATCAATGTAGGAAACACGTGACAAGTGACTCTGTCGATTAATTCCATATAGAATTGCTGGATTCAGATTTGATTATAATTAATAAAAATAATTATTGTATTTTGTTGTTTTATTTTTAAACCTGATTAATAATAGTGGCCTATAATTATAACACTATAGTTCTCATAAAAAAGTAAGACAGTACCAATTATGTTATATTTTACGATACTTGAATACAACAAATGAAGTATCAAGTTTCTTTAAACTATTTATTTTGTACTATTTTCGGGGATACCGCGATGTTATTTTTTTTAATTCGTCACGTTTTTCCAGTCTCTACTTTCATTAGCTAGACTATATGCATTACTTTTTAGTTTCAAATAAAATTAAAATCCCAAACATTTAAAATCCCACCTGGTCCCAAATGTTTGTTCTCAACACGTTCATCAGATGTTTACAAATAAATAAAAATTCAAAACAAATTCCAATGTTACTTGCATTCTTTATTGTAATTCGAAACATACAACTGTCGTAAAAATTCATTGTCGAATTCGTATTAAATAAAAAGCGAAGCATACAGGCAATAAATAGCAAAATATTTAGGATATCAGTTCGCGGGTCGCGACTTTTGTGAGTTTCACTCTTATCAAAATGTTAATAATGATAATACAGAACGCTACTTCTAAAAGTAAACTTTTATCATAATCCGAATAATGGGTTAGGGACGCATAAAAATCTCTTCTATTATTACGATGGCTCTATTATATAGATGGCTTATGATGTGAAGTAACTTTTTAATAATATCTTTATCTTCCTGGATCTGTGTTTCATAAGAAGAATTTAATCTTTAAACACAAGAGTTACTTTATTTTTTGTTAATTGAATATTGGCGAATGGTATATTTAAAATATCATAGTCATTATCATTCATATTAAATATAGAAACGGGATATTTACTCTATTTTTAATTTGGATTCTCGGTATAGTCGTGAGCGCTTGCAACAGTGCCGAAATATAGAGAATTCAAAATAATTAAAAAACATGGGAAATTTACCATTTCTCAAGTAAATATGAAAGATGAATTAATAAAATTAACGATGTTTTAACGAATGACTTAGTCACCCGAGATCACGGTGTGTAAAAGGGCATCGATATGTTGATAATTAAACTTGATAAAATCCAATTAATACTACTTTTCTAAACAATATAATATAATATCATTACGAGAACAGATTTTTTTGGTTTGTATGTCTGTTTGTTTGTATTCACTAACCTAAAAATCAAACGCTTTTCGGAAATCTGAATTATCGAGGAGAATATTTTAAGAAGTATTTTCCACGGACTAGGGAGCAGGTGAAACTATACTTCGGAGGGCACGTTAAGCAGACGGTCCCAGGTGCCGTATACTTGTTTAAAGTAGTCGTTAGAGCTAGTCAGAGCGAATTTCGGCGCCTTGAAAATTCTGACATTCATCAACCAGCACTGGGCCAGCTTGATGGATTACGGCCTAAAAACTCGTCACCCAGAGGAGAGAGCCCTGCAGTGGGCTCAATACACAGATATATGTTGATGAAAACCGCATACTTATGACAAGACTTAGATAAATTATTATGATAATTTAACATACGCAGAGTTTCCCATCCTAAAGGCACTATAATAACTTTACTTTCCGTCCAGAGGTCCAAACGTAGTTGAGTTTTGGATTATAAAGATATACGTTACATTTTAAAGAACGGTTTGAGATTATGGCCCTGTGTTTGATTACCAAGGCAAGCTTAAGAAATTAACCATTACTTTGGGGGGGTCTGAATGTATATAAGGTAATAGTCCTGCTATTTATTTTCCATTTACTTCTTGGCTACGTAGCTGGAGTGCAGGTTTATGTGTTTTTTTTGTAATTTCACATGATACATGTAACGAAAGACGTAAGGTTACATGAAATTTATTGTAAACCCCGATATTAATATAAACATTTGCTATAATTGAGGTTCAGGCACGAAGCGAATTGCAATCAAAGATCATTGTCAATGTTAACATTATTTAAGAAAAGATTTAATAACATTTAAAACCGTTACGAATTTAGATTTGAGCCGATTCAAGATTTTAATTGTAAAACTGTAAATTCTATTTGTTTTTATTTTATGCTTTTGATTAAATTTAAAGTACTGGGTAAAAAGAATTTGGATTAAATCTTGAATTTTATTTTTAGAATATAAGATTTATGAAACGTAAGCTTTTTGCTTTGGAAATACTTAATAAAAGTTGAGCCTTTTCACATGATCTATATTTCTTTCTAATGTAAGAAACATTACTAAAAAAAATTTTTCTTTTCATTCTTTTATTTGTTTTATATTCATAATTACTCCTAATATTTCTTTTATTTTGTTTTAATAGTAGTTTTAATTGCAATTTGTTTTTGTCTTATAGAAAGACTTATAAGTATAAGTGTGCGAGATTAAATTGAGAGGAAGGAGGAGTGTTAATTGTCATACCTAGTAAATAATATAATTTTTAATTGATTACTTAATTTCTTATTAATTATTACAGCTTCTGGTTCGAACATGAAATGCCTGCATGCAAATAACTCATATATTTCTATCAACATCAACCAACAATTGCTGATTTCTGTCAGTTATATTTTTAAAAGAGTTGTTGATTGAAAACATACACACAAAGAAAAAGACAATTAATACTTACTGCCAAGTTAATAGACGATTATATTAATTTACTTATTTATTTCATCACTAAATTATCACTTATTGTTTCGCTAAATCACAGTTTGTCAAGAAAATCACTTTAGGAATGCACTTTTAATTATTTATTGTTTATTGCTATTACGTTTTTAGATAAAAGGGAGAGTTTAATTTTTAGAGATATTATTGAAAGACTTTGAAAGGAGAGTTCGGTTGTGGCGCAAGCGTGCGCGACCACCCGTGCACTGCGCGATCGGGCGCCTTGAGGTGACTCCGATCTCGACTTGTGGTTTTATCCGCGCTGCTGACGTATTTAATAACATTCAGATTGGGATATACGCAAAGGAAGTAAGGAAAACGCGACTTAAATGTTTCGGACTCTGTTTCGAAGAGAAAGAAATAATTACATTAATTTAAAATCTACACATCGCAAGAGCACAAAGTTGTTCATCTGATGGTTGGTTGATGAGGTCGTTTCATTGATACGTTTAAACGTAAGCGACATTGTTTAACGGTTACATTGGCATGTGCAGTCTATTTGTTTATTTTCTCTTTCATGTTTATTTGTTATTAGAGTCAACCTGCTAATTTAGTTACTTGATGATTGGCTAGGTTCATGTACAAGATACTTCGTTGAAGGCCGTCATAGGACCAGTAATTAAGTACCTATCTACTAGAGCACTGTTTACCCCTTTCATCTAGAACATAGCAAATATATTTGGTGTTCACAATCAGAAAGTAGTACTCAGAAGGTACCTTTTGGGCACACTTCTCAAAGTGCATTTATACACTAGGTAAACAGTTTATCAAATATTTAAATTAATTTAGATAACAAAACAAGTAAACTCAGTGTAACCGCACATTTTTCATTTGAATAATTGAAAAATGCGGACGCAGATCGGTTAATTAAAGAGTTTACGTAATTCAAAGTTATCTCTGAATAAATAAATACACTCAAACTGACTACAGAGTTGGTGTGGGATTCATGGTCATTAATTGTTTAAATACTAAATACCTTTTAATACTTAAGATGCTTACGGACCTTTTGATACTTCAATACTTCAAAAAATCAAAATTCCTTTGGCGGCGAAAAACACTAGATGCTGAAATATCTTTTGCATTCATTTTCATGTTTCATTTTTAAGTTAAACATCCGTAGATGTTTACTTTTAAAAAATGCAAAGGAAGCAACATAAAATTAAATGACAATAACTCAAATGAGATATTTTTTAAATTTAAACAATGCGTTCAATTTATTCAATGTACAAAATGTATATTGAATATTTTTTTCACTTCTTTTTTTTTCTTTTGCGTCGTAACGTTTTCTTTCTTATGAGAAATAAAAGAATATCTCAATAACATCAGAACTGATATTTTACAGAAGTTTTATTATAATTAGATTGATAAATAACTCTTGAAGAAATGTAATAAATTGAAAAGCACCCTCATAGTCGTACTTTATTAGATTTTTCCTCGTAAACTGAATAACGATTTATAATATAGCTTAAATAAAATACGCGACCTATCCGGTTAAAAAGTTTTTTTTTTAAATATTAAATTTGAGCGTTGTATATCATGAACGTAATTTTTATTATTGAACCTTATGAACCTATTAATTTTTTTTATGAACCTTAAACCTTTAGACTCATTGGATTCTCTCTTATATTCCTAAGGGATCATTGAAGTCGTCTTGGTCCTGTGACACTAGTCCTTCGAAAGAGCCAGTTTAAGGAACGTTCTGTTGTACACTGCCACGAGTTTTAGGTTTTTGCTAAACATTCCCTAGTTACACTGATCTTCAAAATGTATAAAACTTTATCGATTAATGAACTATCCACTGTGTCCGAACGTTCACAACTAATATGGATTTTAGGTAGTATAGGTACCTACAAACCAAATTTATCTAGACATAACAAATTATGGGTGGAACGGAATAGAAGTGTACTCACTCGACTTTAAATAAATCTCTGTTTAAAATGTTTATCTAATTCTTGTTTACTAAAGATTGAATTTATAATAGCTCAATTGGCAAGTAAAAGTTTGATTTATTAGTTTACTTATATTTATTACGTCCATCAAATGTGACATATGCAAATGCACCATAAAATGTCTCCAAATAAGGATCAAAAACCTTGTCCTATACAGGAATATGCAAAACTATACAGCTAGTATCCATTGTAAAGCGGTATGATTACTGTGATTACTACGTCACTTGTATGCTGATTTGGTATTTTAACATTTAATTACAAACCATTTTCAAAAAATTTTTTTCTACATTCAGAAGCTTCCTTGAGATTTTTCTTTAAAAGACTAGATTCGTGATCGATCTTAATTTTAACTAGTTGATTGAAAAAGTCTCAGAGGAAACAATATTTCAATGAACGTTATTCATTAAACTCCACTAATTTCTCAGTATAAAATAAAATTAAATAATACATGGGATAAAATAAAAATAAAATAAATAGGTACGTTCTGAAATTTCAGTTTAAGAAAAATGATTGAAATGTTACGTCATCGTTGTTGATGATGTTACGGATTCTCAATATCGTCAATATGATCAAGCGATGTCTTCAGTACTCTATGCAAGATCTAACTTGGAATGTATATAGAGTAGCCGGTCAGGGCTTTAGATGGGGCTAAACTCTTTAGAAGCCACTAGAGCCAATACCACAATAAGTTGGCTTAAATTTAATTTGAACGTTATCGATGCATTTTTTTAGAGTAGATGTAAAGGTGCTCTTTTTAGCAGAAAATAGTCACGGTTGCATTATTGACGGCTTAAATTTGACCAATTCATTTGCCCGTTCATTTTTACACACACTCCTAAACACTTTTCACAAAACCAAATCATCCAGCTCAATAATGAAAACCGTATACCCTCGAGTTTAGTATTAGGAGGTCGTTTATTTTCAGCAAAATTAAAGTTTCAGAGTTATGGTAGAATCCCGTAAATACATTAAATCATAGTGAAAATAACCGAGATAGTTTAAAACAATTATGGTACCCTATATTAATTGCCAGGTATTAATTATTAATTAGGTCCTGTATAAATTAGTTCAGAAGAGCAGTCACGTACGACAATTTGCAAAGACCATCCCCTGAGAAAAACAGATATCCAGTCTCTGGATGGTATATGATATGTTGGAAGTTTACTTTTATCATGCCAGACCTTAGAAATGTCAAAGGAAAGAGCTATTTCCTATCTATGACCCCCTAAGACCTCGCTTCATATGTAGTTGAACTTTCTTAAAAACATCGAACTTTTCTAATAGGTCTTGGGTCTGGGTTCAAACAGAATACCCTCAAGTTTAGTTGTGTGGTCTGAATGACACAAATTTATAAATAGAATATGCTTTGGCACTTCATATCTAGTTAATGTGTAAGCTAGTGAACAAAGAAAAGCATTTTATTAGGTATATCTAGGAAATTGTCGTTTTGTTGAACTGGCTAAAATTTGTCTTAGTTGTGATAAGACATGTAATTCTAAACTCTAATAATTATTACATTTAGAGCAAATGATAAAATCATTTTAAGATGTTAGGTGCAGATAAAGGGGTTGTAAAATATTATTTATACATGTTTAGGTATTTCTGTAAAGTTTTGCTTGCCTGGACATTACCTGTTATTAAGTACTGTTGTAAAATTCTGTATACCTATTATTAATAAATAAAAAAATCATACAGTAGTAATATCCGATATAGGAATATTTCTTCTAGCCTCACCAGTTCATTGCTGATGAAACAATTTACCTTTACATTGTTCTTAAGATTTTAAACTAACAGCTTCTGTAAGCTACTAGAGAGTAACATATGAGATTCAAAGTCACCAACATCAGTTATATTCCTAACTAACCAGTCCTGTTAACATAATGCACCTTAAGGCTCATTATGTTAACATGTGGTAATTACAGAATCTGACAATTCCGAATATATCTTCCGGTGCGGGAATTTTATGATAAATTTGATATAATTGCATCCTAAGCAGAACACTACCTCTCTTCTTTTTATTTTGAGGGATTTGAACCAAGAAACACGTGAGATTAACAAGAGTTTTGTACCATATGCCTCTTGTTAATGAGAAATTATTAAAGCAAAATATTACAGTGGGTATGTAGTCTGAAAGGGTGATTTCTACGTTAAGAATAATTCCGTTATGCCGAGCTTCTGATGCAAGTAAGTCTGCCATTTCATTACCAAATATGCCAACGTGAGCAGGTATCCACTGGATGCGCATTTCAATCTAATTACTTATCGACCTTAAGATACATTTAAATATTTAATAGGTTAGCTATATTTCTACCCAGATATGCCGCGTACCCAATAATATTTTTTTTTACTTTTTCGATTTCTATTTCATACCTTACCAGCTGTGCATTTAGTATTGTATAGAATACCTAGGCAATTTATAAAATAAATAATAATTCATACATTACACGCGCGTTTTAGGCACTCCTAGGTATACATTGCCTAGGTATTGTATATAATACCGGATTATACAGATTGCCGGTAACATAAACATACATATCGAAAACTAGAAATAAATTACTAAAATATACAAAATCACACAGGAATAGACTTGATATATCTGTGTTTCTCAGATAAATATTTACCCAAATCGGGTATCAAACCCAGGATCTCCGGCATACATGAAAACTTATTTACTGCTTCATCAAGACTCTATCGAACTTCATGATAATAATATCTTCGGGATGACAAATGATGTACCTACTTATTCAATAATATTGTACATTATCCTCTTTGCCTAAAACTTACTAAAGTATTAGTCAACAAGTAAACCCACAGGTACATTACTCATTTAGAAATAAGGAAACAGACATAAAAGGACCGGATGAGGATACTGGATGATATTTGGTTTTCATGCTTTCCTCCATGGCAGGTAGAGCTTAAGGATTTATTGCAGTGATTCAATATTCTCGTGTTGAAGGACCAAAACTACGTTACAAGTTAACTTTAAAACTTTTCTTTTTAAATAGTATGTATGTAGTAGGGGAACAATCAGAAGATACACTTGATTTTTGGGTTCGATCTCTGATTCATTACTATGTTAATTTTGCGCATATTTATAATTGGTCAGATGTTTTTTGTTCTGTTTCATGGGTATACGCTTACAAAAACGTTTTTTTATCAGTATTTACGACTTCCATGCAGGACTGGGAGTAAAATTAAAACATAGAATGTACCAGCTGCTTCTCTTCTCGGGCATATTGTAAAAGTCAGTTAAGTGACAGAGGTTTTATTGGCGTTTTTGTGGGCGATAGGCTGACCCCCTGTCACTGCAATAGTCTCTATCCATCATTATAATACCTCCAAACTCGTCAAACGTTACATCAGATAGTTTTATAACCTCTGGTGTTCTGCCTACCCCTTAAGGGACACAGGCTTTAAGTTATGTATTATTATTGGTCAGGTGCTTTTTTCTGTTACAAAATCGTATTTTTTATAGGTATTAACGGTTATCAGGCTTTCTTATCACAAGCTCTGCTTAGGTTGAGTCTAACCGCGAAGCGAAATTTTCCAAAATACGTGTTTATCTTATGCATTTGTAACAGGTCACTAATAAGGTCATGTTGAGTAAACTAGAAATAATAATAATATAATTTAATAATAATTTATTTCTCAAAAACAATTGACAATCAATATTATAAAGAAGTTGCTGGAGTCTTCTTTTAAGCATGACAATGCTTGTTACAGAAGACTCCGCTCTTCAATACCTAAGATAATGATTTCAACAAACTGTGATTTCACAAACAATGCATGCTTAGCTTACCATGCTTAACTTGCAGCCTCTAAATTCATGTAGACCACCTATAATAGATCCGTTGTCATAACCGTGTGCTGACATCTTCAACCTCATTTTCACTTAACATCAAGTGAGATTGATGTCAAACGCGAGCTTACTTACTAATCGACGACCACTTTGTCGATGAGGTAAACCTATCTGCCTCAGACGCCAGTGGTTGCGGGTTCGATTCCCGCCCGGAACAAGAAAAAAAAATGTTACAGGTCTTGGTGTTTATCATTTATGTAATTATATTCTAGGTTCCCTCCTAGATCGTTACATGGTATCTCATAACAAAACCTTCGCTTACTTTGAGGCCATGTAGTTGGTTGTGTAGTGTGGCTGTCTGGGGATTTTATTAATTATTATTATTAGGTATTCATTATTTAAAAAAAAACTTATATATAGTGGTAGTGAGGGTTTTCAGAAGCCATTTCGGGTCCAACTTTTATGTCCCAGTAGTTCAACTTTCGGGAGGATTGTACAAAGTTGAACTAATGGGAAAAAGTCTCACTAGTTCAACTGGTTGAACTGAGTAGTTGAACAACTGGGAACGAGCTAACGTGAGCTGGGTAGCCATAGATTGTTTGCCATAAATGGTATCGTCGCAACTTAACATCAGATTGAACTCATCCCAAACGTTATACAGTAATTTAATTATGCAATAAAATAAAATAAATATTCTGTTTTTTTTTTTTGTGTAAAGACTAAGCCGTTTGACCTCAATCACACCTGATGATACATGAAGATGAGGTCGAATATGAAAGCACACGGGCTTAGAAAAGACCTGGCTCTTCATAAAATATTGCCGGAACACATCACCGCCGGAGCGTTGGTCACTCGGATTAGTCGCCTTTACACGCTAATACGGGGCAGTAGGGCTATTCTAGGCCGACCCTAGACGGACAAAAATATCATCATCCATCATCATCATCCACAGCCTGTATACGTCCACTGCTGGACATAGGCCTCCCCCAAGGTCTTCCACGTCGCTCGGTCCCATGCCGCCCTCATCCAGCGTTTACCGGCGACTTTGACCAGGTCTTTGGTCCATCGTGCGGGGGGCCTGCCTACGCTGCGTCTCCCAGTACGTGGCCGCCACTCGAGAACTTTTCTGCCCTACCGGCCATCTGTTCTGCGAGCTATGTGCCCTGCCCATTGCCACTTCAGCTCTGCAATCCTTCTGGCTATGTCGGTGACATTGGTTCGTCTGCGAATCTCCTCATTCCTGATTCGATCCCGCAGGGAAACTCCGAGCATGGCCCTTTCCATTGCACAAAAATATAACAATCAATATTCCACAAAGTTGATTATAAGCATTCATTGATGTTAACGATAGCAGACGATTAACTAAACAGTCTCACAACATTTCGATTTTTTAAGCTATTGCATAGCTTCTATCGCGGGCCTTGAGCGTGGGGACCGAATCCAGAATTTCCGTAACGAAAAAAACCTAACACCCCCCACTCCGACCGGCACAGCGGTGATACTTTGATTTCATAAGTTTACATGCGGGCTTTAATAAACAATCAGCGCCATCTACTAGGAACTTGTGGAACTTCATATTAGATCAAACATTACTGCATTAATAAAATAAATAAATAATTATAATTGCATAAGTTGATAAAAACTGCTATGCAATAGCTTTACCGCGGCAGGCTCCGAGTGCCACAAGTCTTTTTTATTTTCTTTTATCATCACAGTAACAAGTGAACAAAGTAAGCGAAAGTTAGTGTTATTTATTATTAGTTATAGAAAACCAAATGTTAAAAGTAGTAACATTGAGCACGTGGGATGATATTCATCCCGATATTCCCACGATATCGAAATCGAATCAAGTCGCGAGTTTTGAAAATTACTACATTGTGATTGGATTTTTGGCTCATTTTGGATGCAGTAAATAGGAAAAGGACTTAACAAAAAATACTACTGAGAAGTGATATATCGAGAATATAAATTAAATTTTAAAGAAATTTTAAAAATGGACTTGCAGAGAAATGTACTACTCTTTGTTCTCCCTCTGTAAAAAATCACGTTTATTTAACTTCCAAACCTACCACTTTGTTTCAAAAAGGGGCCCTTGCAAAAAGTAATAAAGTAATATCCCTTTGGATATATATTTATGAAAATTGAGGTCATATAATAACATCCAGTATAAGACTGAGAGTGACGAATATTATATTTAACGATTAACTTGATTATAATATTTCTAACTATGCTTAACAAACAAGCCGGACTGATAAAGTTAGCGCGATGAACTTAGAGGTTAGCCACTTGTTACTAAGCAACGTAAATACGGTGTGGATAAAATATATAATATCTTCTAACTAGCCCATATTATTTTCAATAAACATTACCTTATTAAAAAGAGAAGAAACTGCATTCAAAGGTTTTCTGAAATTTGATTTCCTTGCCCGGAATTGCATGAACTAACTTTCTTTTAGTATCTTTACTGCCTAGTATCTTACACAGGAGCGTTACACAGGATTAACACACAAGCAACGAATGCAGAGCATTAAAAAAACCGACTTTACGTCAAAACTTTGGCCGAAATAGAAGGTCGTCAAGGTAAATGATCTCCAAATTTATACATATTTACATGAATTATTCAATCGATGTCAATGAATTATATGGTATTAAATGGGTTATCTGTCATACTCTATCATATGAAACAAGAATCATCAAAAGTGGTTGACC
This sequence comes from Stenoptilia bipunctidactyla, assembly GCA_944452665.1. Classification (NCBI taxonomy): domain Eukaryota; kingdom Metazoa; phylum Arthropoda; class Insecta; order Lepidoptera; family Pterophoridae; genus Stenoptilia; species Stenoptilia bipunctidactyla. The sequence continues at coordinate 5,154,539 of OX101736.1, forward strand.
CAGTCAAAAGTTATGATGAGAATAATTAAGTACCTCCTTCTTTTTTTTAAAGTTACCTACTTTGATTGAGTGAATGAGATTGAGTCTTGAGTTTTAGGTTTTCAAGCTTGTTTGTCAACGGCGGAGATGATTGAAAACATTGCAAGTGTCAGTAGGATGTCTATAAAAGCAAAAGTTTGTATGTTTGTTTCTCTTTCACGCATAAAGTACTGAATGGATTTTCGTGAAAGTTTTGAAGTTTTCATCATTCAGCCAGGAGACGCCCACTGCTGGACAAAGGTTTCTACGTGATCGCCAATAGAGAACCTAACTTTCCCAATAGAAAACCTAACAACCCAATCCAGTTCTGATAGCCAGCATTTGATAATATAGCTTAACACAAAGGCTTTAATTTGTTATACCGGCGAAATATTGATAACCTTATTAACGTTCTTTTTCTAACTCGATTCACGATATTCAAAATATTAAAACGCCTTATTTAATAGAAGCTATTAGAGTTGAAACACAGATTCATGCTTTTGCTATGATTTTGATTAAGGAATGGTTTAAAATTATATACCCTTGGTTGATAAATTATAACTCATTTATTAACAAATTCTAAGTCTCATAGATAATACCAACTAAAATCGATCGCGGCTTGCACTCGAACCCAGATCTCCCCCATTTCGGAGCAAATCTGCAAAGCGTTACGACAAGATGGAGCTACGTTAGCATATAACGGAAAAATGCCAAATAACTTCGATGGTGAAGTACCAGGCCCCGGTAGCTCAGTTGGAACGGTGCCCGCCCGGAGTGCGGGAGATCTGGGTTGGAGTCCCAGCCGGAATCGAATTTATTTGGTATTGTAATGAACATGAGTATGAACACTGCAGGGCATGAGTCTCTCCCCTGGGTGACGAGGAGGTATAGGCAATTATCTATTCAACTGCCCAGTGCTGAGTGGTGGATTTCAGAATGTTCTTCTCCGAACTGGCTTCTGACAAACCACTAGAGAGCGACTGCTTATCATGCCCTCCGAAGCACGGAAATCGTCGTGAGACGTTAATGGTCAGCGGTCACCCAGTACCGACGCCACGACGACATAAATTATATTTATTCATTATAAAATGCAAAATAAAGCTTTTAAAAAAATATAAGCTCGAAGTCGTCGTGGCGCCGTGGTTACTGTGTGTATCATACAATATCACAGGTTAAGCAACGTTCGGTGCGATCGGTACTTGGATGGGTGACCGCCGACCATTCATTTCTCACGACGACTTCCGTGCTTCGGAGGGCACGTTTAGCAGTCGGTCCCGGGTGCTGTATAATTGTATACAGTAGTCTTTAGGGTTTGTCAGAAGCCATCTTCGCGCCCTGAAAATACTAGCATCCACCACCCAGCACTGGGCCAGCTTGGTGGATTATGGCCTATACCTCCTCGTCACCCAGGGGAGAGACTCATGCCCTACAGTGGGCTCATCACAGAGTTGGGATGATGATGATGAAGCTCAAAGTCGTTCAGCAAACAATGGGGATATGCTCGAAGACTTTTTCATTTTGGTCTAGTTAGGGTTCCAATTTTATATCGGTTCTTAAAGCCAAACTTCCTATTCTAGTTTTGATGTTTATCATCATTGCCAGTCTAGAGACGCAGACTGGTGAACAGCGGCCTCCTAAAAAAACTGTCGTTAGGAAAAATTATTAAACATATCTAAGCAGACCTGCACATTTAAAATAATTTCAAAAGTTTGTTTCCTAAATTGGCCCGGCTGGGAGTTGAATACGTATTACGCCGCAGTCGAACACTCGGCCAATGCACGGACGCCGCCAAATCATGCCGCAATCTTATGATCATAAAACCTTAAATTGACCGAAAATTATCATATTTATTAATAATCCGAGTCATAAATAGTTTGTATCAATATATCAGCTTAAGGAACGATTTAATAGATTACAATAAACAAAATTATAATCCTTGAAAAAATTAAGTCCTTGATAGCAGTATAAAGTTATTACTTGCTGCGATTCCACCACATTTCCACCACGCATCTGTATTATGTGTTGTAAAATTTTCTGAGCACAACGACCACGACCATGGTTATAATATTCATAATGTCGGAGCAATGTTTTACTTTGCCCCATGTTGCTTGATATCACTATGCCCATAACGTATAGAAAAGAAAGTATAATAGAAACTATTCACCTTTATAATTGTTAGTTATTTTATGTATTTCAGCAAAAAGTTATTAAATAAAACCCATGATATGTGTACAACCAAAAACTTAAGAAATAAGTAACACACCAAAATAGTGGCCATGTTTATATTTATTTATTTTCTAAAATATAACAAATACAAGATATTCTCATGATAAGGCACAGATTTTAAACTTCAATTAATAAGTGTTTTTTTTTTATAATCAATGAAATAGGTACTTTAATATCTATTTGATTACAGTAATAGAGGTTATAGTGTAAAAGTGCCATTTCATAGTAATAGATACATCGAATTAAGATAAAACCTTCACGGTGTGAACATTTTCAACATTCAATTATTTTTTATTCAGCTTCAATGGGAAGATACTTCTAAAATCCAAGTTATTTTTGCACACGAGCTCTTTATACGACTTCTGCAGAACCTGCGGCAGAATTGGCCATCAATATGAATGCTTTATGGATTAAATTCTCTCATTACGAAAATTTTGACTTGAAGAACAAAACACGAGGAAACCACACTATATGATAATCGTTAGCGAAAAATGCAATGACAGAACCCAGGCCGCAATCGTGCCCTGAACTATTTAGTAATTCTGTGATAGACTACAGCTTTCTCAGGTCCGGTCAATAGTAGATGATTACTGAACCTCTAATGATGGTGAAACTTGCAGTGAAACAGTCCTGTTTCGTGAACGGTCTGGTCCTCTATTTCTCCAAGATTACGTAACATCTCACAATCCTCGAAAAACCGTTGTAACTCTATAGGAGCAGAATTAAAAACTGAACGCTATCTTCCATATTCCCCAGATCTTACTCTAACTCTAATTGTTTTCGTGATTGAGACAATTTTCTACGAGATCAAAAAACTTCCCAGGTAGCAGTACGAAATGCCACACAGGATAAACCTAGATCCCTAGAGGTCTATGACAAATGCACTTATGAAGTTTTGTTTAGATGGCAACATTATAATGATAAAGATAATGAAGGTAAATATTTTGATTGAAAAAAAAAGTTACACGTCCGAAAAATTCCAATTTATTTTCTCAATACATTTCGGCAATTGCATAATTTAACGGCTATCATTGTTTTGCTATTAATGGTAAAAATATAAGCTAGTTTATAAGCGCAAACAACTGTACTGTGTGACCAAATAAGACACGACTTGTTATGATGGAAGTTAACAGTATATTGACTGGCGGGTTTCAATATTATGAAAACTATTCGTTTTGCCTACGAACAATAGAATTCACTACCAAAATGCCTTTCTATATTCAAAATCTTGACATCTAAACCACTGCTTACGAACTGTTTGACTGTAATGGGTTGCTAGGTTACATTTGACCATTTACAAAATAAGTCATTATATCTAGCCAACGACGACGTAACAAGTTATTAATTTAAACCAATGAGGTAAAAGTAGCATGGCAGTCTGCTGCGGCCAATAAGGATTTATGTTTTCATTACGTACCTATGACCAATTAAAGAATAGGTCATTTTATCCAGCCAACGACGTAACAATTTATTCATTTAACGAAATGTCCTATCAAATATCTGTCAACATATCAATAATCCAGTTTTCTCTTTCTAACTTATCTATAACTGTTTTTGAAAAAAAGGACGAATACTATTGAATTACATAATTTTTCTCTTAAATATTTACTTTGACGTCATAAAAATGTGATTCAACCAATGGCAAAATTAGTCGAAGGATTGGCGTTTCGTTTTACGTAAGCAGTTAAACTCAATTATTAATAAAAAGCTCTAAAAACATACTATAATATATTTATCGAATACTAAAACATAGCAAACATAAATTGAATAAGTTTATATATTTATTTAGTTCAAATATCATACAAATAAGTTGCGAATGCGTGATATTCTATAAATCACATATCACCTATTTTCTTGGAAGAACGTCACGCAAGGAGGGCCCATGCCAAATTTGAGAACTCACAGCCCGTAGCTAGTAGATATTGTGAAACGCTACTTTTTTCCTACCAGTTTTGTACCTGTACCGGTTACGCATAGCAGTCAGTTGAATATTGAAACCCGCCAACATTGATACATAACGGGGAGTCGCGTCACATACTACACCTCCCCGGCAATTTTGACAAAAAAATATATATTAAGTTAAATGACATTTTTTGCAACAAATATTATTATTACATGTTTTTGAAAACCATTAAAGTACATAAAATCTTATTACTACAAATAATTTAAGACCATTACAAAAAAAATTGCTTGTATACAAAAAGGTCTATTAAATTTTTTATATTATTAAACACGTTTATAAGTATATTCATTAATATTTTCTCTCTTCACAAAAATATGAAAAAAAATATATTTAAAACATTAAACTAGTATTACTATATCCTAGATTCTTACTTTCTTTAATTAAGTATATCGAACTTATCCACTAACCTATTTACTAACTTTACTAAAACACATACCTGGGCGGGTCAATAAGTCCGTGACTTTTTGAATTTCTGACCTCTTTACTGAAAAAAGAACACTACTCCTGTCAACTGGCATCTGTCAGTTGACTTCTGTCAAAATTTGAACTTGCTGCGTCAATTAGTTTGTGTTTGACGGCTATCTTTACCAGACTACCCAGTAATTTGAGGAAAATATGGAAAAAAGTGAATTTCGTGTGCTTATTAAGCATTATTTTTTGCGAAAAAAAAAACCATTACCGAGCCCAAGGATAGGCTTGATAAATACTATGGGGACTTTGCACCATTGATTTTAATGGTAAAAAAGTGGTTAACTTGTGGCCGTACAAGCACTGAAGGTACCGAACGTCCTGGACACCCAGTTGAGGTCTTTACACCAGACACAATCGAAAAAAATCACGATATGGTGTTGGCAGCGTTGGCATTGACCGCGGTAACTACGTTTGTGGCAAATCCCTAAAAATAAGGACAACCCTATTGGGTTGGATAGTTTTCTAGGATTGCCAGTGCAAGAGGAAACTTTTTGCCCCGTCTACTTTGTATTTTGTGCACAGCTTCGGCGGGGCAGCCTTGAGACTTTAAGTCCTGTAGAATTTGCTCATTCAATAGCTTAAACGGCACGTTCCTAAGAACAGCACGAATCTTCCGCTCCTCAGGGAGAGTGTGTGTTACTCGAGCTTCTTTTCAGTAAGAAGCCGAGTAAGTTTTCTGAAATCGTTGATAGAGTCACCCGTGTTGGATGACTTTATATATAGGTTTATGGGACTGTGTCTGCCACAGAGGGCTGAGATTTAGGTCCAACGAGGGCGGAGATTTGGGTTTCAGCGGAGTCCAGACTTTTTGCGAGGCTAGCTTAAAAACCGGTAACCCAAGAGTGTGCGGAGGCGTGATATTGCTTGAAACAGGTGCAGAGGCCGCAGTAGTTCGAAGGGGTGATGATGAAGCGGAAGTCACGGTGTGCTTCCTATTTCCTTTTGAGATTCATTTCATCACAAAAAGTCGATTTGACTTTTTGTGATGAAATTAACCTCAGTGAATTGCTCAAAGGAATCTTGAGGAAATTTGGGGAAAATTTAAACGCAGAAGAGGTTACCGACATGGAAACTAACAGACTATCAACGTACTCAGAGGGACCTATCAACACCGTAGGGTTAGTTTGGAAGCCCGGAGGGATCGATGCCTGAGGGGCTGGTAGTGGAGCGGTGAGAACAAGTAATTTTTGCTGAAATTTTGCAGAGATGGACTACCAAAAGGGCAAAAGTCAAGGGTCAATGTAGCTACTCATCTGACCCGGGGGGCTGGGCTGTGCTGAAAAAGAATCCCATACTGCGCTGTAGTAAAGTTCGACCTAACCCGGACCAACGTGCTGTTGAACGGCGGACGATCAGGCTTAGGTGTCACGGTTACGTATCCATCTGATCAACGATTCTTTGGCTGGTAACACAACCTTTACTATCTAAATTATAACTTATCTTCAAATTTTTTAACAAAATCAAATAAGGACGTTATTAGTCGTAACGAGAACCGGAGGGATGAACATCCTTCATCGCGCTTCGTACACAAAATACTTCTTACCAAAGTTTCAAAGTAGATAGAAAGTATAAAAACTCTATTTTTCCAAACTAAAAACCTAGCAAGAGTTTTATGTTTTTGATTTTGGTGTTTTAACCATTTTGAGTTAGCATTTTTTTTTTATAAAATATGGATGGGACGTTTGTCTTCCATGACACCTGATATTAAGTGAACATGAAGACTAAGGTGGTACACGTCCATCCACGAGAAACCTATTCACTCGACGCTTAAAAGTACTAGGACTATACTAGTCAGGGAAAATAGACGCAGGTAGTTGATTCCAAACCTTGGCGACCCGTATCAAAAAGGAACTATCAAAGCGCTTAGTTCGACTTTTCGGAATATCAACCACATACGGATGGAAGTTCTGTCTGCGTCTAGTAGTCCGATGGTAAAAGGGTGAGGGTTCAATTTGCTCAAACAGAGCATTCGCGCACTCACCAAAATGTATCCTGTAGTACACGGTTAAACAAGCAACCTTACGACGATGCTCTAGGGTCTGCAGTTTTTTGGTCGTAAGGTCGACGTTGTTGATAAAATTACGGGCTCTTCGGTCAACGGAGTCCAGCGCTTCTAGTTGATATTTGGCTGAAACATCCCAAAGATGACTGCAGTACTCCATGCATGATCGCACTTGAGCTGTATATAAATTAAGAAGCTGTGCAAGGCCGAAGTACCGCCGTACCTTCGAGATGATTCCCAATTTTTGTAGTAAGTCTCATAAAACGTATATATGTAAACTTTTTGTATACGTATTTGAGTATTTGTAAAGAAAGATAAAAGTTTATGAAGAAATAATGCAACAGAATCATTTCCTAAAAGTAAATTTCTTTGGAGAGGCAACCGAAAATGTTTGTTTTGCTTCTCCTGTAAAATTTATAAAATGGCTCTTACTAGGTTTTGGTTTTGGACAGCCGAACTTACTTAGCAGCATTGAAAAAACGGTAGATCAAAGTATGAAAATGTCATAATATCGAATATATTCAGTATGATTTAACAAAAGAGAAAAAGAAAAACACATACATATCAATAAAAGCTATATCTAACGGTTTAAAAAATATTTGGTATATAATGGTCATGAAAAATATTGTTATTAAACAAAAACAAGTACCTAGTTTGTAAATTGAAATGTTATTATTTAACAAACATACATAGCCAATGTAAATGGTCAACATCAAAAATCTTTAATGATCAATTGCTTCATTCAAATTAATAAAAATTAAGGCTTCAAAAAGTTCAGACTTTATAAAAAACTAGCTTTTGCCCGCAACTTCGTACGCGCATAAACATTGTTTATATTTAACACAACCAGTCATTGAAGAACCTTTATGCCAAGTATTACATCCATGCACTGAATAAATAATTTTTCATACAAACTAAAAAGTCCAATATTTCGTGTTCCCGCGGGAATGTCGGGAACTTCTTTCACAACACAAACAGTCACTCACATAGGAACCTTTATACTAAGTATCACATCTGTGCACTCATGGAATAATTTTTTTCATACAAACTATAAATCATATATTTTCCGTTCCCGTGGGAATTTCGAGAATTACTTACATAGCACAAACAGGCACGCCTTGAAGAACCTTCATGCCTAGTATCACAACCGTGCACACAAGGACTAAGATTTTTCATACAAACTAAAAAGTCCAACCCCTTCCCGTAAACCTTTATACCAAGTATCACATCCGTGCACTCAAGGAATAATATTTTTTCATACAAACTAAAACAACGTATATTTCCCGTTCCCGTGGGAACTTCGAGAATTCCTTTCATAACACAACCAGACAAACATTGAAAAACCTTTACACCAAGTTTCACATTGGTGCACTCAAGGAATAAGATTTTTCATACAAACTAAAAAGTCCTATATTTTCCGTTCCCGTGGGAATTTTGGGAATTCCTTCCTTAGTGCACCCCTACATCCCCTAAAAAATGTATGTTCCAAATTTCAGCTCTCTACGCCCAGTAGTTACGGCTGTACGTTGTCTGTCAGTCACTCATTCACTCAGTCAGTAACGGAACAGTTTTATATATATTGATGATATATTCCCACAAAAAAAAACAACAAACTTTTCCTTTTGGCTATTCTATTATTACCTACCTATTCTTTCATACTCTTTTTTTCTTACACTTCAGTTTCATTCAACCATTTAGGTACTTTTTCATATATTTTTCTAAAAATACTTTAATAATGAATCCATCACACCATACCAGTATTGGCTACACTTAATTACTTAATAACTTACTTTGGGATATTTATATTTATTTCTTTCTTTACACCACAATAATAATATTATTATATCTTCCTGGGTACATTATTTCATTACTTTATCATTGAGTCGTGCGTGACTCACGACTTTTACTTACACATTTCAGTAGGGTCACCATTTTAAGACACTTTGTCTCCTTACTAGTTTTCACAGAGAAACCTCGTTTACACCATGATCAAACTGAAGGATCGTTTTATGCCCTTTTGTACCCTTACAATGTGCCAAGTACTGAATTATTATTTCCAATTCTATCAACCACTCCAATCAAATCATTTACGTATCTATAAAATAATCGTCTTAACAACGATCTGGAGTAAAAACTAAATTTTATGTAACCAGTGTAATGTGCAAAGCTTTGAACTAACAAGTTTGTGCGGATTTTAGCCCTTTTTGTCCTTTACCACTGAATATGTAATAGTACCGGAGGTACTACATTGGTTGAAAAGTTCGCGGCCTGGCCATTAAAAAAAATACTTTTGTTATTTTTTCTGCCGTCATTTTGAACTGTCATTATTCAATTGTCAGCCCGCGAATTTTCAATTTGATATCTTGTTTAAATAAAATTTTACGAACAATATAAATACGTATGTAGAACAAATTTTCACTAATGGAGAAATTTGAACAACGTGCTGTGATTAAATATTTGTTTAAAAAAAGATTAACACCAAAAGAGATCCATGATGACATGCAAACAACATTAGAGGAATCTGCCCCGTCTTATACCACTGTGAAAAAATGGGTTGCAGTATTTAAACGTGGACGAGAGAACATCGAAGATGACCCTCGCTCCGGCAGGCCAATGACGTCTACGACCGAAGAAAACATCAATAAAGTGTGTGATCTCATATTGAAAGACCGTAGATTGACTATCAGAGAAATTGCAGACACTATAGGCATCTCATATGAACGAACGCAAAACATCATTGTCCATGAACTCGGCTTTTCTAAGGTTTCGGCTAGGTGGGTCCCCAGATTGCTTTCAGTAGAGCAAAAGCGAATTCGACTCACGATTTCTCGCGACTGTTTGGAGATGTTCGAGGCTGATCCACAAGGTTTTCTTGACAGATTTGTGACAATGGATGAAACCTGGGTTCACCACTATACCCCAGAATCAAAACAACAATCCAAACAATGGAAAAAATCAGGTGAACCAACTCCGAAAAAAGCAAAGGCAATTCTGTCGGCTGGCAAGGTGATGGCATCGGTTTTTTGGGATGCTAAGGGTGTCATTATGGTGGACTACCTTCCAAAAGGCGAAACAATAAACTCTGCGTACTATAGCACCCTTCTGCGCCGTTTACGTGAAGAAATTAAACAGAAACGCCCAGGATTACTGAGAAAGAAAGTGTTGTTTCACCAGGACAACGCCCGAGTCCGCACGTCTGTCGAGTCTATGGCTCAAATTCGTGATTGTGGTTTTGAATTGTTGCCACATCCAGCTTATTCTCCTGATTTGGCACCTTCGGACTTTCATCTGTTTCCAAACCTGAAAAAACACCTCGGTGGGCAGAAATTTTTAACGAATGAAGAGGTCGAAGCCGCTGTTAACCTGTATTTTGAAGACCTTGAGGAATCTTTTTTTAAAACAGGTATAGAAGCTCTGGAAAGCAGATGGAAGAAGTGCATAGAGTTAAATGGAGATTACGTCGAAAATAAAAATATTTTTGTATGTACTTTATTCTGTTTTCTTGACTAGGCCACTTTTCAATCCACCCTCGTACATAAGAATTACTCCGCAAGAAGATCTAAGTAAATGCGAGTCTTGCTACGACGCGATACGGTGGAATTACGTACCTGCAAATTTATATACCTAGAAGTTTTGTCTCTTTCTATCGCATGCCACTTATCTTTTCTTACGCTGTTAGGGTTGCTGCCTAGTGAAGAATAATTAATCTCCTTATTTGTAATTAAGTATCTACCGATGTAGGTATTACTGTTATTCTACCTTTGTTAAAAATATTATTTCAACTTACCTACCTAAAGTACAAAGTGAAAAAAAAGTTACGACGAATAATTAGTAATACTACCTATGTTTTGTTTACTAAATTGAACATAATCAAATCTAAACATAATCTTATTGAATATTTGTTTCTTTTTATGTCCATTTTTAAATACTATTTGCGACTTTGATCATAGAATTACTGTGAGTGCTATTAGGTAGGTAGGTATCTACACCGCGCGCGCGTGACACTCGACTGATTCGAAATCCGCTGGCGGCGGAGCGCTTCGCTGTAGGTAAATAACGGATGTACCGCGCGGAGTAGACGGCCTGCCTATACATATTAACACCAGTCATAAGTAGGGACCGGAACCGCTTACCCTTAAAGAGGTATTTGATTGGGTATTTCATAGACTTGTTTTCGAAAACCCTATCAATTTAGTGACCATATAGAAGACTTATGCCCGTTTTCACCATCGTTCCCTCAAACACTTCCTTACTAAGGGTCTCTTAACCAAAGGGACTCCTTAAATCAGCCTCTTACCTAAGTTTGTTTTCACCAAGCTAAGGGATACCTGCTTAAGGGCCACTTACCTAAGTGACAATTTTTTTTTAATCAGGGCGTATGAAAATCGTACTTTTCAAAATCATGTAGATTTATGCAAAATAATACGACAAAATACAAAGTAAACATAAAATAAACATGATTTCTTTTAAAATAAATAAAATATCGTCCAATATTTATAATAAATTGCTGATGCGGAACGCTGTTGCCATTGAAAAAAAGATTTTAGTTGTGAAATAGTGGCAACTTGACTTACAGATGACACTAGCTAGACAGCGTTGCGCTTGTAGAAATATAGGTTATATTTGTGTTTGGATTATCGTGTTGTTATCTGGATATTGTAATTATTCAGATAACAACACGATAAATATTTGGAAAGCGAGCAATTTTTTAAAAACCTTCTTTCACTACAGACTTTTGCTCTTCGGTGTCTGGAAATTTAATAAATTCACTTTGTAGTGTAACAATAGCTTCAGAAACCCTTTTTACTATTCTACTACAAGTAGCTACGCTGATTCCTCCCATATCAGCCACGACAAGTAGATGATTTCCTGTTGCGAAAAACCTCAGAGTATAATATATATAAATATGTGGCCGTCTAAATAAACTATGATTCGTAACTAAATCCACAGTTTCTATAGCTTCTAAACTGTAAATAAAATCTTCCATTTTGCACAAAATATGCACGTCCAACAAGAAAATGAAGTGTCACTTAGCGCTAAGATGCCGAATATCGGGCCCCCAAATTTAAGGGATCCCTTTGGATCATAAGTGTCCCTTAAGTGATGGTGAAAACGAAACTAACACTTAAAACATCTTAAGTGCCTCCCTAAATTTAGGGAACGATGGTGAAAACGGGCATTAGCCTAACTTAAGGCTTACCATATCAATAGAGTTACTTCGGCTAAACACCAACCCTATTTGAAAATTCTATTTAAGCTTACCTATTCATAAGAATTTTAAAACGCGCAGGCAAATTTAAACTCTACGCGTAGTCAAAAAAAGCAAAATGATAGAAAAAGGGTAACCCTATTACATGGTAAGCGTTCAAATATTAAAGTTATTAAACCCTTTATGATGAGGTAAGCGCATCATAAGTGTTACTACATCGATAGGTTTTAACTATCAATAGAGCTACCTTTCATTTGGGTATGATTTTAAAAGGGTTACTCTATCAATAGGCTTAATCAAATAAAGGGGGTTTCCGGTCCCTGGTCATAAGTATAAACATTTATGACATTCTCAGAATTCATACTTATGATACCTACGACCAACTCAGACCATGAATTAGCACTTTATTTTTAATCTTATCTTTACAATAATCCTTGCATTATTTTGTGAATGACAAGATTCGGAATATTTAAGGAAATGGCGTAGAAATTAAAGACACCAAAAATAAAATACGTTTATTAAAAAAATTACTTAAACTTGAAATTAGAGTTAATTTGAAATATTAGTTGTATTTTTCCAATTTTTAATTAGTAATAAAATATTAAACAGAAGTATTACTACGGATTTACGAGCTAAATTAATAATTATAATTAATAATAGGTTAAGTTACTCCTCTGCCTAACATTAAGTGACCTCAGCACAGTACGTACTCATATAAGCACATAATGAATATGTTGTTTTATTCAAAACCAAATCCATACCTACGTTGAGCTATACCTTAAACATAACTGTAAGAGATTATTTTGACGTACTTTGATATAGTCCTTTCTTATTATCATTCATTTAGTGTTATGTTACTTTTTCATATCATCCTTGCCAATATTACAGGCTTCCTCCATCGTATTAGGAAGCTTAGACCCTAATGTCTCAGGTGTGGTGAATACAAGTATGCCAGAGAGCAAGGCAAACGCTCCAAATAGAGCGTTGGGGAGATCCGTCCATATCGCAACGGCCTGGAACACGAAAAAACCAAATATTTATAACCACATACTTCTTTTTCACTCATCATCACAACTCCGTGTAATGAGCCCACTGCAGGGCTTTGAGGGCTATGAGTCAGGGCCCTCTGGGTAATGAGGAGATTTAGGCCGTAATCCACCAAGCTGGCCCGGTGCTGGTTGGTGGCTTTATCACTTATTTAAACATATTAAAATTATAATATTAGCAGTAATTCTTCTAAAACTGAACCAGAAAGAACAACTGTTATTAATAAATATTTGACCTCATCATCAAAGCTATCAGATTATAATACCATAATTATCAGCACGCAGACAAACGATTTTTATAATAACAACAATGACTCAGCCATCTTACATACAACTTTTGTACAACTTTGATAAGACTTTAAGTGCTCTAATTTTTTTTGCTTGTCGCGTCTACCAATACAGACGTATTTATTCAAAAAAATTAAAATTGCCCCACACATGGCATTGGCTGGGTTTGTAGGAGATGTTTCACTCCAATATCGCTTCGTTGTAACCCTGATTGATAAGCTTATTGCAAAGTCATGATGTTCTCTAAATGATAAGGGATTTAAGCTGTAAAAGCTAGCCCTCTGCTAGTAAATACCTAAATATTGGAACATAACAATGACTAAGCTAACACGAGACTGCGTTAAGGGCTAGATAATGTTTTGTCACAGCATTATTTCAAAATATCACAAAAATTTAAACATTAAATTATACTTAATAATAATCTTACCAATAGTGGAGTTTGTGGTGCTAAAATAGATCCAATTCTACCCATCATGGAAGAGAAGGCGAACAAGGAATGACGATATCTTGTAGGGTAAAGTTCAGCAGTGTACACATAAACTGTAGTCATCACCATAGCTATACTATACTTTCCAATTAGATACAACGTCAGTGATAGCCAATACAATGCTGAAATTAAAGAATCATCAAAATATCCGAAAATTTACTGTCATAGTAAAAGTAAATAAGTAAAAAAAAATTCTTACAATCAGGCATGAATATGTACCCAATTTGGCAAGCAGCGCATATCCAATAAGCTAGAATTAAAACAGGTTTTCTTCCAATTTTGCTCATCAAATACACAGCTGTCCAGTACCCGGGAATTTCAACAGCAGATACAGCCATGTAGTTTATGTATTGGTTGCCTGACATATTAACTGAATTGATAGACATGCCATAGTAAATGAAAGTTGTGGTAATCCACCACACTGGAGAGGCTAAGCAACGAATTAATATTGGCCTATTTCTGAATACTAGCACTACGAGCCAAGGTTCAGGTGATTTCTTATTGTTTTTTTTTTCTGCTAATTCTTTCCTTTTTTCTTCTTCTGCATTCTCTCTTAAAGCTTGAAGAGATTTATCAGAAAGTTCCCTTTTATTTATTCTTGCAACTTCTTTTAAAACATATTCTGATTCTTCATATCGCCCTTTACTCATATACCATCGAATAGATTCATAAATAAAGAAATAGTAAAATATTGTAATTAGCTGTGGTACATATAAAACCAATGTGAAATTCCTCCAGTTAGGAACTGCCCAAGCTATCAAAGCCATCGAAACTTGTCCAATGGAGAAAAATGTGTTCATGGAAGCTCCAGCAAAAACACGATATTTGGGTCCCATCATTTCCATAACTGAAATAAATTTCAATAAGAAACATGAAATAACAACATTCTGTTTAGTTCATCCCTAAAGGTTTTGTAAGTTTTGTAATTACCAAGAATATAAGCCGTCGAAAATCCTCCAGAACCAAATGTGGCTTCAGCAAACTCAGATATTAAAAATCCTATGTAGGTATTAGCCCAGTATCTGACAACGCCAATCCACGCCGTGTTAAAAGCATTTATGGTAAGTGCTGTTCGACGTCCCCATTTATCTGATATATATCCTGTTATAGGTAGTACAGTAAGTGTTCCGAAAGTCCGAATTGATCCAATCAAAGTTCTTTGCCACTCGTCGCATCCTAAGTCATACTTGAATACAAAAACATTTAAAAATATATGTAGTACGGCCTTGCTCCAAAAATAGATACCTAATTATGTCAGAAATAAATGAAACAAAATGTAACATACGTCATAGACAACAGTATTAGTATTTTCGTAGACATATTCCGCGCAATCAACGGTTTGGCTCTGATTAAATAAGCTGGCGGGGCAAGTACCAGGTGCAGTAATATTTGTGGGAGCATATCGTTGGCAGTTGTCAAGTCCAGAGCCACCCGAAGCTGGTGGTATTGCCGTTTCTAGCCACCCTGGAGACCACTGAGGGGATTCCGCATCACATTCTGGGATTAAGCACCTGTAATGAGCAAGAAATAGTTCCGTTGATTTGAACTTGATTGATTAAAACAAAAAATAAATGTTTAATCCTGAAATGTATTAT
Organism: Stenoptilia bipunctidactyla; assembly: GCA_944452665.1. NCBI lineage: Eukaryota > Metazoa > Arthropoda > Insecta > Lepidoptera > Pterophoridae > Stenoptilia > Stenoptilia bipunctidactyla. Next base: position 5,169,844 of record OX101736.1, read on the forward strand.
GTATGTTTTATTCTCATACCGTATTACTAAAATTTTTGATACGTACTAACAAATTACTCTTCCAATGTTAGGTTTGATTCAACTTCATATAAGTATTAACTAAATAAAAGAATATGTTAAAGTAGCGCTAGCTAATTTATTGGATATAGTACATAGTTTCTAGATAATTTTAACTTGCACGTAAAAATTGGCATACAAAATAAGTAAAAGTAAAATCAAAATGTAAATAAATCACAATAAAATTCTAACTAAAGAAACGAATCTAAGAGGCATGCAAAAGTAGCGATGTCTAAAAACGTTTCAAAATAAACAAAGGCCATCGCAGCTTGCATCAAATTCAGTTTATGTGTACTTCTCGAGGTAGGTAGATTCCACTAGCGCTCACCTCAAAAGATCTTACTTGAAATAAAGGGTCAACATTAGTACTATCATCCATGGTATGATCAATAAAGTTATATATAATGAATCAAACTTAGCGCATATCTTTCTCTTTTCTCTCAGCGCTTCCGTTCTCCTTGTCAATGCAATGAAAACAGAGAACATAATTGGAGGCACAAATGGATTCATGGATTCTACTTTGGTAATTTTAGTTTGATTGAAGTCTTACCTAGTATTTATTCTTCCTGTCGTAAAGACATATTCGCTGGCAGCCCATGCAGCAAAAATCACTATTACATATACAAGTAATAATGTCCGAAACTGATAATTACCAAACTGTCCAATTTCTTCTACTAAGATCGTATCTAAGTCTATTTTTCTCGGTGTCTTCTCCTTTTTAGTTACATCAGATCTTTGGCTTTCTTGAGATTCTAAATTATGATTGCCACTTCCTGTGATTGTTGCCATTGTTTCCTAATTGTAAATAATTAGCAGACGAGACATATGAGTGAATCAGTATTTCACTACAATGGAACGGAGAATAGTTAATGACAATAGTATCAGGGAGGTATTAATATATTGAAAACATAAACTCTTTATCAGAATGATAATAAAATGCAAATGGATAAGTAAGTACGAAGCCTGCTGATTTACTTTGATATTTTAACATGTTTTGTATTTCCGTACCAGCGTTTGTATTGAATCTGTCTCAGGGAGTTATAGATAAGGAAAGTAAATATTTTGAAAAGTAACAAGCGGGGGCTTATCCGGGCCGGCGGGGCTATTCTATGCAGAGCCTGTACGGGCAATATACAACGTTACATACATACATACATAACGTCACGCCTGTATCCCTTATGGGGTAGACAGAACACCAGAGGTTACAAGACCATCTGATGTCACGTTTGACAAATTTGGAGGTGACTATTGTAGTGACAGGGGGTCAGCCTATCGCCCACAAAAACGCCTTTAAAACCTCTGTCCCTTAACTGACTTTTACAGTATGCCCGAGAAGAGAAGCAGCTGGCACATTCTACGTTTTTCTTTCGCTCCCTGTCCAGCATGGACAACGTTATATTATACGAAACCTGAATGTAGTTTGTTCAGAATTGTTAATAAAATCGTTTGCAATAATTTATATACCGTATAATATTTTAGTTCATATTTTTATGGGATTTATAATAATTATAAAATTAGTGCCATGTCAGTTGATGAATGACACAATTAAACAGATTTCAAATACCTCTCATTAAATGGATCTTATACCCTTGCTGATTTTATACTTTGATCACCGAAAGTCATGTCATAATCATTTTTTATAAGTCCCATAAGTTGTTGGACTAAACAATAATATTTTTTATAAAAAAAGACTTAAAATTAATAATAAAATCTTTATTTACTTACAAAAGAAAAACAAATGGAAACACAAAATAAAACAGATTAAACAAATAGGTCATGTAAGCAAAATGGCCCGGACTAAGCATTATGGTAATACCGAAGCTAGTTCAGTTACAACGCCGTTAAACAATGGTAAGCAATGTTATTACATCTTAAAGAGATCATTATTATTAAAAGTAGTATCATATCTATTTTTGGTTTGTACCCATAACTTTTTTTGCATGGTTTTTTAAACCACAAGTTAAATAATTACAATTTTGCTAATAACCTGCAAGACCTACCTAATTATCTAGTTTTTTTCGTTGCGGTACATAGTATGACTGCATTGTTTCAAAACTTCAACAAGTCGACGTATAGTCAGTTTAATTTTAAGTACTTAGCATTGAAAAGTTTATATTAATGGATTGATATGAAATATTATAATTTACACCCATAATAAAAAGATACAATCCGATATAGATAGTGTTAGTAATTACGATGACCACAAATTTTTGATTTAATCTGATAAATATTTGATAGGAACAAAGGTAAGGAACAGCTTCTTTTGTACCTTGCCCTACATGTGGGATTTATCCTAAGTTACCTACCAATCTGTCATATCAATCTTTGTAAAAAATCTGATTAAAGTCTACTTAAAAGGCTGACATACAACAGTAGCAATAGTTTTGTTAACCGGACTAACAACAGAACTACTGCAACTAGAGGCACATAATTGTTTATGAGCCAGTGTTCAAAACTCAAAATCAAAATCATCTTTATTTCGAAAATATGGTATTACAATTATTATTGTGGAAGTAGGTATTTGTTTATAAATGAGTTTTAGTATCACATATTTAACTGTCACACAGCATGCAATATTTTTTAAAATTACAAAGGAGCAAATTTTAAGATCAGAAATGTCAACCTATTAATCTAGTTACAAAATAAATTTAATTTAATCACAAATATAAGAAAGTTTAATGTCAATAGTTTTTAAATTTAAATATTCATTTACAGAGTAAAAACATCTTTCGATTAACCATCTTTTAAGTACAGATTTAAACTTGTTAATTAGTAGGTAACTTATTATATATTTTTATAGACATTGTCAAGCTATTTCTATAGCATATATCAGATTTTATATCTGGTAAACATATTTTGTCAGGAAACCTTGTACTTTCGACGACCACTATGGCGATGGGGTAAACCTATCTGCCTCAGACGCCAGTGGTTGCGGGTTCGATCCCCGCACGGAACCAGAAAAAAAAATGTTCCGTGTCTGGGTGTTTATCTATTTATGTATTTATATTCTAGGTTCCCCCTTAGTTCGCTATATGGTATCCCATAACACAAGCTATGCTTACTTTGGGGCCATGTAGTTGGTGTGATTGTCTGGGGATTTTATTATTATTATTTTTTTTTTATTATTAAAATTACAAATTTGTTTGTTTTATTTTGGTTAATTTTTACAAAAATACAACATTCAAAAATATATACACTTGGAAAAGTTAAAAGTTTCATTTCTTTAAATAAAGGCTTGCAGGTGGTGATCGAATCTACATCAGCAATACCTCTCACGCACTGTTTTTTCACTGTTCCGCAGACTTACAGTATAGTCGTTTACAAACATACATACATAACAGGCACGCTGTATTCCTTATGGGGTAAGCAGAACACCTGTATCCCTTATGGGGTAAGCAGAACACCAGAGGTTTTAAAACCATCTGATGTCACGTTTGACAAATTTGGAGACATTATAATGGAGAATAGAGACTATTGCAGGGACAGGGGGTCAGCTTTTTACCCACATAAAAAACCTTCAATAAAACTTCTGTCCCTAAAGATAAAAGGGATAGAGGTTAGTCGCTTAATCCATATTTATGTCAGGTAATATTTCAGGTAGTATGAAGCAGCAGTTAAGATGGAGTGGTCCTCTGCATGGACGATAATAGACTGCCAAAGGCAGTTTTCTACTCTAAAATCTCACGCGGAAAGCTTAAACAAGTGGGACAAAACTTGCGATACAAAGACCAGTTGAAACGCTATCTCACGGCTTGCCGCATACCTGGCAATAAGTGGGAAGAGCTTCCCTTACAGAAGTCGAAGTTTTGTGCTACGATCCAACAAAGTATTAAAACGTACAAAAACTCGCGTCTTAAAGATCTGGACACTAAACGCCAGCTCCGAAAAACTCGGCGCAAGCCCTTCTACAGTTGCCCTTTGTACAGTTCTACAGTTGCAGAAACTCTACTGTGCCCCGTGTGATCGAATTTTTAAAACCAAGTTCGGCTTTGTCACACGAGATCCCATCACATAAATAATGTTCAATACTAGTTTGGAGTCCCCTTAGCAGAAATAGGCTCGGAGGACATTATTATAATTATCACACATCATCAATCGAAGTGCATTTATCATGCTTTTTTACCTAACTTATCATTGTAGATCCTACTATTCTTTTGTTTTTGTCCAGATTTCTAGTGGCGCTCCTGGATATCCGTAGTTTGGATATCGTCAGCTTCCACTTATTTCTTCGGGTATATAGTATTACATAAATATTTCCAAATCACATCCATTCCAACAAATAAAATATTTTCGTTTGCAGCGTTTTCTACATATCCGTTGTATGTTAGCACTGTATTGCTACAACAACGTGTCCATAATTATAAAAGTAGTGTTCAAATTGGAAAACTGTTATCATTTTAATAAAATAACTTAAATTGTATTGTTATAATTAGTGACAGATATTATTTTAGAAAAAAGCTGTTTATGTTGTGATTTTAATATATTCTGATTCATACATTTTTAATAAGAACTTCAAAAACTTCAGTCTTATACATAAGATCTTTTTATAATACCGTTTTCTATTCGATGCAAATAAATTCTTTATATCACTTATCGTTTTGGGAATAACTTGATGCCCAAGTTTTTGGTATTTTAAGTCATTAATACCACTTAATCCTAAGCATATCGTAAAATGATAAATTTTAACGTTAAAATCTAATCCTTTTGTTTCACCTAGACTGATCTGCACTATTATATTATCGATTTATATCTAAATTATACCTCCCTATCACTTTTTTGGATGCGTAATTTGTTGAAATATATTCCAATAGTCACGCACGACATGCCTGATACGAGTATACAGGGTGTATGGTCCATCGCTGGCCAAATTGATATGGCCTGTAGAGAAGGTTATTTGCTATGCCTAACTGGCCATTAAAAGTCAAAAAGTCCTGTGGTTTTCTTTTAATAGGATTTTCAAACTTTTTTGTTTGTCACCCCGAAATCATCATTAAAAAAACAAAATAAAAAAATGTATCAAGGGTAGACGAAGTGTAGAGCTTATTTTTATATTATTTAAATGTATTCTGTTTTAAGCCAAATTAGTGAAAGGGGTCGCGTAAAGTTAAATTCAAAGTTGTGGTAAAAAAATCTTTTTTGCATGTGACATGGGAAATAGGTGGAAGATATTATCTCACTCTTGCGAAGTAAAACTATCTTTATATCCCTTACTTGCATAGCATTAACCTGTTTGGACAAGTCACGTATAGGTAACAAGTTAACCAGGGGAAGTTAAGAAAGAGGAAAAACCAGAAAAGTTTGGAAAAATTGGAAGATCCTGGTCATTATTTGCAACCGACTTCCAAAAAAGGAGGAGGTCTCAATTCATCTGTATGTTTTTTTTGTGTCTTTGTTACACGATATTGCGGACAATTATGGATCGATTTTTAAAATTCTTTATAAAGTTTAATATAATAGAAGATACTTCATTGTTAGTCCCATATAAATTTCATCGAAAACGGTTGAGCACTTCATTGAAAATTTTAAGGTTTTGAAAAAATATGTATGAGTTCGGAGTATGTTTACGTGGATGACATCATAACTCAGCCAAAGTTTTGACTAGAAGTCAGTTTTTTTAATGCTCTGCATTCGTTGATTATTCACCTTTTTAAACGCATGTAAAAAAAAAGACTGAATATTTTTTCGATTCTGGAAATTTATACGCAAATAAAACAAAAGCTACTTAACTAATTATTTTGATTTTGATTAAAATTAACCTAAAACAGTAAACATTTAAATTAAATAAAAATAAGCTGATAGATATGATATTTTTTTATTTTGATCTTTTAATGAAGATTTCGGGGTGACATACAAAAAAAAATTGGAACATCTATTAAAAGTAAACCACACGGTTTTTGGACTTTTAATGGCCAGTTAAGCATAGCAGATAACCTACTCTACAGGCCATATCAATTTGGATGGTGATAGACCAAACACCCTGTATATCAAACATTATTCGCAAGGAACTAGTTATATATCTTATTTCTGGAAATATACTACTTATCTGATAGTGAAATAAAATTATAGATTAAGCTTCAAATAAACTTTTTTTATCTATAACCTGCATTTGACATCAGTCTCACTTAATGGTAGATGATGATAGATCAAAGATGACAGCAGACGAGTTCAGAAATGACAGCTATCGTTAACTAAGCTATCCAGCAAAACAAAGGCTCTAAGGTCTTCACGAGAGATTTGCCTATAGAGCAGAACCAACTGATGAAGTTTGAAACGGACGGTGGCAGGGTTGTCTTGTCTAAACCCGAACTTTTGAGGGAAGTTGAGAAGTTCTACGGGCTGTTATACACAAAAACACGGACACCTGTTCATGATATGGCAAAAGACCCTGTAGCCAAATTAACCAGATACCGAAGATATCCCAGACGCCAGGATTAATATGGCCCTCAAACGGCTTAAAAACAACAAGGCGCCGGGCGATGATTGAATTACAGCCAAGCTTCTGAAAGCTGGTGGCAAACCTGTGCTTTATACCCTTCAGAAGCTGTTCAATTCCGTCTTCCACGAGGGCAAGACGTCCAAATCGTGGCTCCAAGGCATAGCGGTCATGTTCTACAAAAAAGGTGACAAAATCCTCTTCAATAACTTCAGACCGATTGCTTTGTTGAACCATGTCCTATGTCCAGCAGGGGACGTCTACTGACTGTTGATGATGATGATGAATTTAAACTTATACTGCCTTATTCCAAAACAAAGTTTAAATGTAGACCAGGTTTAAACCAGGTTTGGTCTATATTTAAACTATGTACTAAAATAAACAGTATTACAAAATGTAGTTTAACGCTTAAACCTGGATTGTCTATGGTACTAAAGTTAAACCACCGAGACCCCTAGTTTATCTGTTGCCTTACTTTAGTACCACAGTTTGTGACATTGTTGACGCATTATTTTGAGGTTAGCTTGAGTTATATTTGGTGAAAAATGGATTTTGAGAGGGAATATTCGGAGGAGACAGTTAATTGAAACACATTTTCAATAAGATCTAGTTGTTTAATATTATATTTATTTGGTTATACATTATTACAAAATACAAAATACAAAATAATTTATTCAATCTTTACATTGTTACATAACATAAACTTGAAGAACGACATGACTATATAATTACAAAGCCAGGTATTAGATTTAAAGACATTCGTTAAGATTTAATGTAACAATACAAGGGTGCATTAGCTGTGGATCCCACACTAGGAAGAACCTGTATCGTGGGCATCCAGGTATAATTAACAGGATAGCGACAGATTTAGATGCATTAGTAACTTTTATTTTATTAATTTATGTATTATTGTTATAAAGAAGTGGGTGTTTGTGTAGTTGGGTATGTGTGTTTATGTGTTTGTGTATAGGTGTGTGTGTGTGTATGTATTTAGAGCAATGACAGTTAGATAAACAGAATAGTGGGCTAAGCTAAGTGCTTATTCTTGTAAAAGTATTCTTGTTACTTTCTAAGATACTTATTTCTAATTCTAATTTTTTTATTTTTAACTTTGCTATTTTTACATTAAACTGATGTTCTTCTTCCATCATTTCAAGGTGCCTTTTTTTAAAATCTATATTACTTTGCACAATTGTATGGCGCTCTGAGTCATTTCTGTAAAAGAAAAAGAAATTATATGGGTTATTGATATTAATATACAAAATCATTTTTTAAGTAAATATATATAGTGTTGGACAAGCATATCCTATTTCCTGCTAATCCTTTCCTACTTATAAATACAAAAAGATGTGTGTATGTGCCTATGTATGTTTGTTATTATTTCACACAAAAACTACTGAACAGATTTTGATGAAACTTCGCAGTTTATACATCAGAATAATACATGGGCTGTAAATTATTCAAGTACCCCAAGCAGTTCCTTCAAGATGCGGGTGAAACCGTAGGCGGAGAGCTAGAAGTTTAATAATTACCTATTTTGAAAGCCTTTTTCTTTTTTATTTCTGTTTTTTGTAGTGATGGAGGTTTCATTTTCATGTCTTGTGTTCATTTTGGGTCGGTTATCTGCAACTGATATAAATGGCTATAGTAGGTAGGCTGGCTAGGAAGCAGAATAAAATTAAGCTTTTGCATTTAATATTTTGTAATTACCTTGTTCCTCTGCCACAATCTGTTCAGAGATATTGATATTTATAGTGTCGTCGATGATCATAATAGACTCACGACTAGGCCCAGGTTTTGGGTCAGTGTAGTCTATTATATTTTCTTTGGGGGTCTAAAACAAAAATTCCAATGATACTCTAGTGAAATGAGGCAAATTAATCATTTTAAATAAAAAAAAATAGGTACCATTGCATCACTATCGTAGTCATTAACTTCAATTACGAAATCATGAGGAGCAATCGCCATGATTGCCAAGTCCTCGTGAGAAGGTGAAGGTGGTTTTTCACCGCCGCCGGTTTTAACTGACTCCTTTACTTATGAGTAGATAAGTTGGACTTGGCAGACAATTTCATTCTCTTCCAAGCCAACTTCATCTCTTCGACTGTGCGATGCTTGCCGGTTATTTCATTGAATCTTAAGAAAAGGTAAATTTCATATAAAAGCAAGTAAACAATAACTAACAGTAATTCATATCAAAGTGGTTACTTACTTATTGGATATGTTCTTCCACTCTTTGACTTTCAAGATATTGACTGCCGTTTTTGTGGATTTGTCTTCTATGATGTGGGCTGACTGAGCTATAAGTTCACGTAATATATCCTATAATAAAATAACAATAGTTTTAACGATATAGTAAATAGATAATGGATTACACATTACATTATTAAATATTTGTTTTTACTTTACTAACTTTCTCTTCAGGACTCCAGTTTTCACTCCTTTTTTTCTTCTGGAACTCCATACTTACACAAAATAAATAAATACGAATGCTGAGTTCTCCAAATTACTATACGCAAGTTCAGAGTGCTGAGAAAACAGTCTCGAATTACGCGCCGTAAGCATTTTATTTTCTTTCATAAAGAATAGACAGTAAACCATGTCCATACAGCCTCATTTGACGTATGAATCCAATAGAAATGAATGAATGGTTGTCGATTTTAGATTTTTAATCTGTTCAACATGTTAGAACCACGAAAGATTTCTGGTATATCTGATTCTCGAATAGTCTTGGTTTTGTAATAGGAATGTAATTTAAACCTGGCTTTGACTTTATTACCGTAACAATCCTAGATCTTTTAGTCCTGGTTTAAACCAGTCCTAAAGCATTTTTTTGTAATAATATTGTCTCTCGTGACCACGGGATATGCAAAGACACCGAAATGTGGATTTAAAATTTAAAATTTAAATTGTAACAATCAAGTAACACTTATTGATAATATCCCTGACTTCTGAAATAGGAAAAATCCGTGGTACAGAAGCCAGTTCCTTACAGTGCTTGACTAACATTAGAGTTTGACAGCCCGAAAGCAAAAAAAAAATAATTAAAAATTTATACATGATTAAAATTGATTGCGATACTAAAATTAAAATTATAAATCCGGTTATAAACATTTAATTATTAATTTAAAATTTAAAATTATTATATTGTCTCTCGTGATTACGGGGTCTGCAAAAACACCGATTCGTCGTGTTCAAATATAAAGTGTAAATTTTACGTGATAAATCCGGTTATTAACATTTAATTATTATCTATACATATAATAAAATGGTAGGAAAGTCAAAACTGTACATTGAATATTTTTTTAAAAGAATACTTGGGGTATGATCTACAATCGAAACAGAAACAAAAAATATAGTTTTTAGAATTTTTGTCTGTTTGTCTTTCCGGGATAAACTCAAAAAGTACTGCATGGATTTACTTCAAATTTGGCATGAAGATAGTTAAGAAGTCCGGTCAACATATAGGCTACATATTATTACGCTAGCAGTGTTATAATCGTAGGTGCGTTTGGTGCTGCATAGCGTTCACGCAGACGACGTCGCGGGCAGCAGCTAGTATTTTTAATAAAAATGTGTTTTTTATAACATTTTCAGGTCTTTTGCCGACTTATTAATTATTTTCAGTTATCTTTGCATTGCAAAATCTTTTTAATGTGCTTCGAATTTATTTTTGAAGGAGAACTTATAAATAATCTTAAATTTGATTTAAGCATATCTTAAATGTGGACCTACGAGTATTTTCAAATATACACAAAGTAGTTTCTGTAGGGATGGACGACGGGAGCTCAATTAAACACGTGTTGTTAAGATGCATGCACACAGTATCTTACTGTAAATAAATTATACATAGTGAGGAGGTTCGTCATACACTACATTTCAAACACTGTTCTGCACAACAACGCTGTCTCAAAACGGATATACTGAAGTTATAATCATGGTCTGAAAGTCACATAAGGCTTCACTATTTTAATTTGAAGTCAGACGTTCATGTGTTTTTATGTCTAACAATATGGGTTTATCTTAGCCATTTTGTACTAACTTACTAACGTATTTCTAAAATAATAAACAATAGCTGTACGAAATTGGTTTAGGCATTTTCAGTCGGGAAATTTTACCATACAATAATTAGTGCCCATTTGAAAAAGGCTGGTTATACAAAACACTCGAGTTGCAGCTATGGGTGTCATATGAATTCAATGAAACAAACCTTATAGACTGTGTACTCATTAAAATTTGCAACTGTGATGAAAAAGAAACATTTAGAAAGAGGTTAATCATTGGTGATAAAAAGTGTTTTGATAATAAGAATCTACAAAATAGATCGTGGACAAAGGTCGTTCCAGGTTCACAGACTATAGTGATATCCGAATTGACACGCAATAAGGTGGGTAATGTTGAGTGTATAGTGGGTTGGACAAGAATTGACGAGATTTAAGCAATACATTGTAATAAAAGGGGCAAGTACTGATCACATATTTTACAAAAAAAATTACATAATATATGAATATATGTAATTTTACATCTAATTCTATGTAAAATTTTGTAAGCTTTTGCCCAGGGCTTCATTCACGGTGCTTAAAAGTAGCCTAGGTCACTTTCCAGCCCCCAAAATATCTCTATATGAAAAAATATTAAGTTTAAACGCTACTTTGCGACATGAAATACGGACAAACAAACAAACACACTTTCACATTATTTTAAATTATTTACGGATTGGGCATTTGTCTCCCATTTCACCTGATGATAAGAGTCATAAATGACAGGTATCAATTTACTACAGTACTTCGCTATTTACAATTTTTTATCAGTTTTGAAACTTGTGCAAAATTACCAAGCTATTTGGTGCATTAACCTGCGAGACACATAAGGCTGATCGTGAGAAAAACAGACCCCTTTTCTTAAATCTACTCCGGCGAATTTTAAAATGTTGACCCTGTGAATTGTTTATGGTCATGGCAAAGCAGATCTAAACAGGGATCTGTAGGAACTCTTTTAAACTCGAATGGCAGATCATCCCTTGGGATCAAGGGGAGGTATAAAAACCGCTTCTCCTTTGGGATATCCGGTAAATATTGTAGCCTCGAGTATATTTTGACGTAAAACATTTATTTGTTATCTGGTAACAACATAACTGATGTGCCAACTTTTAAGTTTAGTTTTTAATATGAAAGACCTGAGGGCATCGTCTACCTGCATCGTCTACATTCAACACGGAGTCTATCTATGTAACTGTCTGTACACCATTTCATCTCCGGGAGAAGATATCAGCAATAGCTCACTTATAACCGCTGCTTGGAGTCAGAAAATTGCGCTCACACAGACATGATTCGATTGAGTGACAATCGAACAATCGTTGTGATATAATCTATCTGTACTGTATACTATCTGTTTTCCGCGGTTTTTCTCGCGCCATTTCAAATCCCGCGGGAATATCGAGCTAAAAAGTAGCCTATTCGCTATTCCAGAGTGTAAAATATCACTATACCAAATTTCATCCAAATCCATTTAGACGTTTTGCCGTGATAACGTAACAAGTAAAGGTTATTTTAGGAGGTTTTTACTTTTAAAAGTATACATATACGGAAAGTTTATACAAAGCGGAGAGTAAATTAATTATTTTGTGTGCTTCCGGCGGAAACCGAATCTTATTCCGAAGTAGACCTAGATCGCACAGTTTATAATGTTGCGTAAAGTAGGAAAATAATAAAATAAGAAAGATACCCATTATTAATTTTACTATGTCCAACCTGATAAGAAAATGTTTAAGTAAACTCATTAGCAAATTTTCTCACAAATTTAATTCGGTCATTTTGTATGAAAACTCTCCTCCATCATTGACCGCGCCATCTTCATTTTAAATTGTAATCTAGAAACAAGGAAGCAGATAGAAATTCTCACCTAGAAGTAGACAGCTTTTTTTTGTCTTTACCAACGAAGATACGTAATTATAGAAAAATCAAAGCGTATCTTACTCAGGGTATGCATGTTTAGGCCCTTTCGTTTTCCTACCACTCTATTGTACAATTCATGGGGAGTCCTTACAGTAAGGCAGCTTTTTGTCCTATCAGTAATTCTTTACCAACATAAGAATACTATTTTTGATCCTACATTAAATCTTAAGCGCAGGGCAGACATTGTTTACATTCAAGAAAAATTCAACACAAAATTTAGTAATAAATTCTACCCTTTCCTTGGACTTTATTTGTACAATCTTTTAAACCTGCACAACCTGACTAAATTTGAATGCAACCGTAGGGTATCATCTTGGCTTCTCAAACAAAGCTATAAACAAATAGAATGTTTTCTAACTCCATTAGAATAAAATAAAACACAATACGCAGTTTTTCTGTCTTTCTATAAACATATTTAACAGTAGTTACACTTACACTCACACAATAGCACACAACATTACCACTTTGATGCTCTCTTGACAATTTCTTTTGTATACTTTTAATTTAACTTAAATATTTTTCATATCATAACTTATTGTTTGTTTTTGGTGTCCAATATATAATCTTTTGAAAGTGATAACTTGGTTGTCAAAATTAATATGGTTAAAACTACTTATCCTATAGCTACAGGTTAGGAAGTAGTGCACTCGGTCAAAATAGTATAAGTAAGTGTTAACTGCAAGTTTCAACAAACTGTATATTTTATGTACCTTATAATGTTATACTTAGTTACTTTTTAGCAAATTCGTTTTATATTTTTCCGTTGTATATTTAGCTTGTAGTTTCCTAAATTTTGAAATTTTTTTATGTTTGATTGTTTATTTCATATCTCCGTCTGAGGTATTGTGAGGTATCTGTTGTGGTATTAGATCTTTTTACAGAGATACTGGCCTATGTGTCATGTAAGGAATAAAATAATGACGCTCGAAGTATGTTGGTAAAAGCGACTACACACGACCCTAAAATCACCGGCGATATCGGGACAGTGGTAGTGGGGATGAAATCGGCTACTTCTCTACACACGTCTCTGCCAGTGAGTACGAAACCGACCGTGCAACAGACTGCTCGTTGTTCCGAGATGCCGCCGACACTCACAAAACAGCAGAAAATAGGCATTGTTTTGGCACTTACTAGGATGCCACCTAACCGGAGACGAAAAGACCTGGGTTAAAAACTGGTTGATGAAACTTCATGAACTTAGCCACATGAACGTGATGAGACATTTAGAAGCAGATTATTTTGCAAACTTTTTAAGAATGGATTTTGAGTGTTTTGTAGAGCTCCTTTATATGCTCTCTTTCATACGTAGTACGCATATTCTCAAGTTTTTTCTTGAAGGCATTTTGAATACCTCCTGTCTCAGTCGCGGTTGAAATAATCTTTATGGTTTTTATCCTACATTTTTTTTTTATATTGTAAGGATAGGACGTTTGTCTTCCATGCCACCTGATGGAAAGTGCGCATGAAGACTATGGTGTTACACGTCCATCCACGAGAAACCTATTCACTCGACACTTAAAAGTTCCAGGACTGTAGTGGTCAGGAAAAACAGACGCAGGCAGATTGTTCCACTCCTTGGCAATCCGTACCAAAAAGGAACTATTGAAGCGTTTTGTTCGACTTCTTGGTAAATCCACTATATAGGGATGGAAGTTCTGTCTGCGTCTGGTAGTCCGGTGGTAAAAAAGGGTGGGTTCAATTTGGTCAAAAAGAGCACTCGCACACTCACCAAAATGTAGCCGATAAAATACTGTCAAACAGGCAACCTTACGACGATCCTCCAGCGTCTGCAATTTTTTATTTATAAGGTTGTTGTTATTTATGATTTTACGGGCTCTTCGGTCAACAGAGTCTAGCGCTTCGAGCTGGTATTTGGCAGAACCATCCCAAAGGTGACTACAGTACTCCATGTACGACCTCACTTGGGCTGTGTATAAGTTGAGCAGCCGTTCAGGGCTGAAGTACCGCCGGACCTTCGAGATGATACCCAATTTTTTTGAAGCCGTTTTTGCCATAGACTCAGTTTGTTGACCGAAGTTTAATTTGGACGTTATAGTGACGCCCAAAAGCCCTAGTTGGATGGTGATGGGAACAGATACATTCTGGAAAGTGGGCGTAAAAGTAAAGGTGCTCTTTTTTGCGGAGAATAGACACGCTTGTGTTTTGGAGGCGTTGAATTTGACCAGGTTAGATTCGCCCCAATCGGACACATTCCGCAAGGTCGAATCAACGCGCTCAATCATAGACTTTCTCAAAACCTGGATTTCATGGGCGCTCGTTCGCGCATTGGATATATATCTCTCAACAACAGTGCTGTCATCAGCATATCCAATAATGCCTGGTGTTAGGAGATCATTAATGTGCAGCAAGAATAAAGTTGCAGAGAGGACAGATCCCTGAGGTACCCCGGAATTAATCACCATTGGGTCAGAGGAGTAGCCGTCTAAGACTACTCGAATCGACCGTTCCCTCAGAAAATCAGATATCCAGTCGCAGAGCCCGGTCGGTATGCCATATGCTGGAAGCTTGCTTAAGAGACCATCATGCCAGACCCTGTCAAAGGCCTTGGATATGTCTAAGGAAACAGCTATTGCTTCACCATGACCCTCCAAGGCCTCACTCCATAAGTGTGTGGCATACACGAGAAGATCGCCGGTCGAGCGTCCATTGCGGAAACCATATTGGCTATCGCTTAGGAGCTCGTTGGTCTCGAGGTATGCCAGGACTCGATTGTTCAATACACGTTCCATGACTTTGCAAAGTATGGAAGTGATTGAGATTGGTCGATAGTTGACAGGATCAGCACGGCTTCCCTTCTTCGGTACTGGTTGTACGTTAGCCAGCTTCCAGGATTTTGGGACTTTACCAGATTCCAAAGAAAGTCTATAGAGACGCGTCAAAACGGGAGACAACTCAGCTGCGCAGCGTTTCAACGCCACTTCAGGAATACCATCTGGACCGCTAGCCTTATTCTCGTCTAGGTGCAGCAAGCATTTAAGAACCTCCTTTTGGCGAATATGAACGGTACCCATTGTAGGACCGAACTGAGGTAATTGGGGTGGGATTTTTCCTTGGCTATCTAGACGAAAATTTTCCGCAAAGATACTGGCAAATAAATTTGCCTTTTCCTTAGCGGTGTGGGCCAGAGAACCGTCAGGTTTCCGCAGTGGCGGCAGCGATGGGCGACAAAAGTTCGTTTCGACCGACTTGGCGAGGGACCAGAAAGCTTACAAATATGGTAAATCGTTGATAAGATCGATAACTTTGGTCCAC
Source organism: Stenoptilia bipunctidactyla (assembly GCA_944452665.1). Taxonomy (NCBI): domain Eukaryota; kingdom Metazoa; phylum Arthropoda; class Insecta; order Lepidoptera; family Pterophoridae; genus Stenoptilia; species Stenoptilia bipunctidactyla. The sequence continues at coordinate 5,185,561 of OX101736.1, forward strand.
GCTTCTCGATCGTTCTCCTTCGCCATGTTTTCGCGCGAAATAAACAATTATAGCCGCAAGCACATCGTATTGTCGCGGCACTCAAGCGCAGACTGCGTAGAAATCAATCCTGATTTCGCTACACACGTACTGACAACGCTCCCTAGTCGATAATTGCCCCTAAATCGTGAGCTCGCTCGGAGCGATTTAGGGACGATAAAAATCGGGTAGGATTTACCTACACACGAAACGATTTATGATACGATCTAGGGTCCTCCCCACCACTGTCCCGATATTGCCAGTGATTTTAGGGTCGTGTGTAGTTGCTTTAAACACATAAAAGTCCGGAGAGGGGAGATGTCAAGGTTCGGAAAAAGTGAAATCGGGTGAGAACGCTGGAGGTCGGCTGACCGATCCGGAAAAAGCCGGCCCTCCCCGGCGACGACGTCCTGCACCTGAGGCGCCCCGCTCTGCTCGGCGCTCTCCACAGCGGCGACCGCATGCTACAACCCTCGCGGTGGTCCCTTCCGCTGAGAGCGGCCTCCCTGCCGCTATCTTAGCAGTTGTTAGTGGCTGCCTCCGCCACTACCGCGGCTGTGAGCCGTGGTCTGCGTCGGCGTCTACTGCGGCCGAGGGCCGCTAACTCCGAACCTCTAAAATTAAACTTTTATTCACGGTGCTATAGTGACTCTAAGTGCTTTTTTTCCTTTGTAAATAAATATAAAAGTTTTAAGTGTTGTTAAATAGTTTTCTTTCTCTTCAGCATCCTCTTTGAACTGCGAGCGACGGTTCCTCTTTTCTGACAATAGACAATTTTTAATTAATTTATTATTATTATTTATTATTTTTGTTATCATTTCTCTATAAACATATCTATACCATTTTACAGGATTATTGGTTATTAGACTGTAATCTTTTAAGGTGATATAGGAGAGGTCATTTGCTAACATTTGAGCTCAAATAATGTTATTCCAAAGTGTGCCATTTTTTTAATATTTCAGTCTTTTTTTCTGAATATCCAGTTTGACTCCTTTAGTTATCGATTGTTTTTACATCGAGTTTTTTTAAAATAAGTGCACGAAAAATTCATAAGCACAATTTCGGAAAAAATGTTTTATTTTATAAACGTGTCACCATAGGTTTTTTACGTTTTTGTGGGCGATAGGCTGACCCCATTTCCATCATTATAATGTCCCCAAATTTGTCAAACCCCATTAGGGATACAGGCGTGACGTTATGTATGTATGTATGTCTCCATAAAAAAAACATTTTTGATTTAAAAAACGTCCTATAGCTTCTATTTGGATTCACATTGAAACAGTTTTAGTTTGGTAAACATGCATACATACACCTGTCTCTCTTTGAGGTAGGCAGAGACAAGAGAACACCAATTTCTACAATCCAGACATACCTCTTTCGGTTCCTCCTTTAATCTTTTCATACATGATCGTCGATCGTCGTTCATGATAAACGTTTACTTTGTGAACATAAAAAGTACCCGTATTTTTTATTTTGACAGAGTAAAGGTCTATCCAAAACTGAAAATTGAATTGAAATCGGACAATTATTTTTTTTACAATCAATATTTGACGGAATAAAGCTGGATTTTCAGGAAAAAACGGAGAAACCGAACTATTTTAAAAATGGTTTACATTGGAATTACACAATTTGTGCTCAAATGATAGCAAATGACCTTCTTTATCAGCTTAAAAAGATTCCGGTCTAATTACCAATAACCCTGTATACGAATTTTGCCCTTGTTCCACTCTAATCCACTGGCCAAATCCATTAATGGATTAGATTACGCTTTTAAGTACACTCTAATCCATCAATGGATTTGTTTCCGCTTTTAAGTACACTCTAATCCATCAATGGATTTGTTTCCGCTTTTAAGTACACTCTAATCCAGGAATTTGTAGGTAAGTAACTAAAAACACTTCATTGCATACAACATAAAAACAATACAAAACAGTCTTATAAAATAATGTGCGCAAAGGTGGCCTTATCGCTGAGAGCGATCTCTTCCAGACAACCTTTGGACGGACGGAGTAAATTAAAAGTAGGATGCGGAATAAGGCGTGTTGTACTTACACAACTACTTATTAGAATAGGATATGCAACCGCTTTACAGATAACTTATCTATGAAAAGCTAGAACTACGCTCATTTGTTTATAAAATGTTTGTTATGTCAATTAGAAATACATCAATAATAAGTTGATAATAAGTGTCATAAAAATATTTTAATTAAAAATACAAAATGCAGTGTTCGTCTTCAACTTCAGAGGACGAAGATATAATTTATATAAACAGGTGTAAAGGTGTAGTACTGTTGAATAATGGGTACCAGTACCATAAAAAAGTGCAATTTAAAAATCAATCCTGGCTATGGCGTTGCTGCGAATATCAAAGATTGAAATGCTCGGGATCTATTACATTACAGGTATAATTTTTTTAAGTACAACCTATCTTCACACTATTTAATACTAGCTGTCGGCCCGCGTGAATATAGTTTCCGCGGGAACAATTAGAGTTCCTATGTCCTTCCCTGGGTCTTAAATATCCGTTCAGTGGTTCAGCCGTGAAAAGGTAACAGACCAATTGACAGACAGTTACTTTCACATTTATAATATTATAGTATAAGTATATATATAGTATAAAGGGTGTAAGGGATAACTAACCTCAAACTGTTCATTTTGTATGGAGAGTTGATTTTTTTTTACATTTCCGAAAGATTTTTTTTACAGAGAGTTGCTCATTATGATGGTCTGAACACGTTCTAGAAGTTTAAGGTTAGCAGTCTCTTACACTGTATAGTATAAAATGAATGCTCTTTGCTCAAAGGTAGTTAGTTTAAGTTACCTGATCACAGGCTGAATAAGGCTATTTTTCCCTTCTTATACACTATGTACATACAGTTTCCTTTCATTAACGGATATTTTCCTCACATAAATACCCACTTTTAAATAAGTACCTAATTGTTTTTTTAGGATGAAAAAAATATGAAAAAAAAGGCGCATTCTTGTACTCAAGATCATGCAAAGAATGTCATGCAAGTAGAATTAAGCAAATGCAAGCAAAAAATATTGTCTAATGAAAGTACTTCAGTACCCGGCATTTACAAAGAGTTCGTGGGATCTTTAAAAGACTCCGGTATAGGCCTGATACAAAAGATACCTCCATTTTCTAAAGTAAAAAGTGGTTTTTATAAAAGCCGAAATGCCAACTTTGGCGTAAATAAAATTTGCAGTTCTAAAGCATGTGAAGTCGAAATACCAGAAAAGTATAAAGATTTTATATTGGCTGATTATTGTTGTTATGAAGACGGTCTTAGAATAATTATTTTTGGTTCTGAAAGAGGAAAGGAGCAATTGTGTAAAGCAAAACATTACTTTGCGGATGGAACCTTTAAATCGTGCCCGAATCCGTTCTGTCAATTATATACTATACACGCGGACATGGGCAGTTCTAAAAAATACACAAATATATGCCCATTAGTTTATGCCCTTATGAGCGAAAGAACTGAAAAAGCTTATACAATTCTCATACAAATGTTAAGATCCCAAGTGCCTAATTGGTGCCCTAAGAAATTCATGACAGACTTTGAATTTGCTGCCATTAATGCTATCAAAGCGGAGTTTCCTAACATTATTTTGAGGGGGTGTTTGTATCATTACAAAAATAGTTTACGGCGAAAGGGAAAAGCCTTAGGTCTTTTGAAAACCAAATACACAAGAAGGATCGTGAATCTATGTGCTGCATTGCCACTACTCCCAAAAGATGAAATAAAGGACGGTTGGACCTATGTACAACAGACATGTCCTCCAAATCATCCGAAAATAAATTGTTTCATGAAATACATGTCAAAATTCTGGCTAAAAGATGATAAATTCGTGAATCAATGGTGTATTTTTGGTGAACAGTATCGCACAAATAATAATATTGAGGGATGGAATTTCAGTTTAAATACTTCTGTTGCTAGAAAAAATCCAAACATAGTTAAGCTTATCGAGGAGATTAAAAAAGACGACGCATATTTTACAGTTAAGTCGCAGCAATTGACAGCGTCCACATCTTCCTCAGAAGCATCCTTATCGTTATTAAAACCGAAAGAAAAAGATCAAATTTTAATAGACGATTGGATACAAGAAACGCAGTTGGCGCTTATAAGTGGTAACATAACAGTAGGGCATTTTCTGGAAACGTTAAAATGAAATAACTAGAACATTCTATAATAATATATAAATAATAATATGTATATAAATAATAATTGAATATTCTTTGCATAAATATAAATTGACATAATTTCATTAAGCTGAATCTTTTTTTGTCACAAAAATTAAAAACCATAATAATAATTTTGCATACATAATTATAACAAGCATAATTAAATAAAATGCATAAAATTAATAAGCATATTCCCGTAGTACTACCATACGAGATAGTAGTAAAATCCACTAATCATACTAGTAGTTCTACCGGTACCTAGTGCCACGAATAAGAATCAGTTACTTATCAGATTTTTTCTTTTCAAATAAATGAGAACGCTTTTTATTTTACATTTTAATAAAAATTTATGGATTTAAGACGTTTGGTATTCCACTCTAATCCAGTCCCAAGTCAGTCTATAGGAGTGGATTAGAGTGTACTTAAAAGCGTAATCTAATCCATTAATGGATTTGGCCAGTGGATTAGAGTGGAACAGGGGGAATTTTGTTACTGCAAATCCAGAAACGTGATAATTTCCTCTAATAGTTTACCCCACTCCCCTAATACGCCTTTAAAAGGGAAGTTTTTGCCCGTTTCATCTATACAGGTAGTTTATAATTGTAATTGATAACTTCTTACCAATTTTCATGCTTCTAAGACCAGAAATAAGAAAACTCAATTGAAAATCATTTCTTAGTGCTCACTTACATCATATAGGAACTCCTGTACCAACTTTCAAGTTGTTGATACCTAAGTCAGTCAAGTGAGCATTTAATATAGATGTGTGTATATAAAACTTGTGAAATTTGACCTTTAATTTTTTGATTTAATACGAAAACTTTACCAGACATAATCAATACCTTACAAAAATGTAGGTTTTTAGGCTTCCTCTTCGCTTAAAATCTGACGAGATTGAGGTTGAAGATCGAAGATCTTGACAACTACTTCCTGGTTCATTAATATCATAAACTCTTTTAATAGCCCAGACTCACGGAAATCGTACAAATCGCATCATATAGCTCTTGAAGTATTGTTTATACAGTAAAAAACGAATGAGACCAAATAAGTTGCAAATGTTACGCAAAAAATTTCATCAAAAGCAATAATTATGATATCTAAATATCTAATTGTAGGTGTTCGAGAGAACAAGTGCCTGAAAAAAGACTATTACCGCCCCCCTCTACAATCTCAGCAGACCCTCGAGTACTCCTATGTTAATATCGATTCCATAACTATGTCAATTTATAAACTACACGTTTTTTAAGCTATTGCATAGCTTCAATCGCGGGCCTTGAGCGTGGGGACCGAATCCAGAAATTGGTGGTACCGAAGCGCGGTTGGTACTTGGTTTTGGTGCCCGTCGACTCAAAGAGTTGTAATGATGAACAATTTTCTCGAACTATGAGTGTGAAATAATAAAACTAATTAAAGACTAATTTGTACACAATAATTATTTTTAAATAAGTATTTACCATAAAAATATATTTTATTTTATTTATAAGTTAAACTATATCTAAGTATCACTCGGTAAAATTATAATATAGAATTTTAACTTTAAAACTAATGCGATAACTTAAACTTCAATTATTTATTTTTACAATTGAATTGATTCATATTTATGCACTTACAATTAATCAATTCAAATAGCAAAATTCATGGTGAAATATAAAATTCGTAGTGAATATTAGGTCCTTACATATGAAATTGGTGTTTTGTCGTACTGGCCACTTTAATCTCAAATATCTCCTCTTTGGTTTAGAATTCCAAATTCAAATTTATACAGCTATTTACTCATCAACTTATGTCTCGAAAACCGTATTTCTTTTGGTTTTTTCTCTGCATCATTGAATTTACAAAATGGAAAATTAAAAATTTCGCGTTATTTACGAATATGAGTTCCGCCGTGGCACCAGTGCTGCAGAAACGGCTCGAAGAATTAATTATTCGTATGGCAGTAGTGTCGCTAGAGAAAACAAAGTGCATTTTTGGTTCCAACGTTTTCGTTCTGGAAATTTCAACCTACAGAACAATCCCCGTGGACGGCCGGAGACCAAAGTCGACAATGAAGAATATTGTGGAAGCGGATCCATCGCAAACTACGGCCGAGTTAGCTACAGGCTGCGGTGTTATTGATAAAACTGTTTTAATCCACTTGAAACAAATTGGAAAGATAAGAAAGCTCGTAAGGTGGGTACCTCATGAATTTAGTGAAGAAAACCGACAAACGCGCGTCGACTGCTGCGTTATATTACTAAACCGCCACAATAATGAAGGGATTTGAAATCGAATCATTACCTGTGATGAAAAGTGGATACTCTACGACAATAGGAAGACAGATTGCAATGGCTGAACCCCGGTGAACCATCCAAATTCTGCCCCAAGAGAAAATTTACTAGAAAAAATGTATTGGTCAGCGTTTGGTGGACTAGTGCCAGTGTGGTACACTAAAGCTTCCTTAAATTTGGCCAGAGGATTACTGTAGATATCTACTGTAGTCAGCTCTAAATAATGATAGATAAACTAGCCGCTAAGCAACCGAGACTGGTCAATCGCACAAGGCCACTGCTGCTTCAGGATAACGCAAGACCACACACTGCAGAACTGACTGCTACCAAATTAAGGGAGCTTCGATTGGAATGTTTAAGACATCCACCGTACTCCCCGGACTTTGCTCCAACAGACTGCCATTTTTTTGGAAACTTGGATAACTTTTTGCAGGGGAAAAAATTCAACTCCAATGAGGCAGTCCAAACCACCTTCAAAGATTTTATTGATACCCGTCCTAATGTTTTTTTTTTAGAAAAGGCATAAATGAACTACCTTTGAGATGGCAGAAGTGCATAGATAGCAATGGATCATACTTTGATTAAATAAATATATTACATTAAAAAAATAAATGACTTTTATTCCTCCCATACAAAACGCCAATTTCATGTGTAAGGACCTCATATGTAATGTCCCGCAGTGTTCTAACAGTGGTAAATAACAGCACCCCAAGGGCATAAAGAAAATTAGAATATATTGGTTTCACTTCTGCATATTCATCACCGATACGTTTACAGATAATTGGGTTATGCAGACATATTCGTACAAAACTTTTTCGCATTTCTGTCTGTTTATTCTCATACTATCAAGCATCATTTGAAAGACTATACAACATTATTTTTTGCTGTGTCACGATAACAATTACACTATCCTCTGTCCCTGTATATTCTCTGCTTCTTCTATTGTGTCTGGGAGTTTTGTACCGAGTGTCTCCGGGGTTGTGAAGATAAGCGCTCCTGATAGCAATGCAAAACTGCCAAACAGCACAGACGGTAAACTAGACCACACTTCAAGAGCCTGCAAAATAAGTAAACATACAACAATATGTGAACAGTTAAGAGAATATTATTTGGCACGGTTAATATTTGGTTGGACCTTTATAAATAGTAATAGTCAGTAACAAGGATCTGATCTTTAGGTTTGGGAAAAGCATTTGTGGATCTTGAAAACAACAGTAACCAGCACTGGCAATGCCGTAGCTCATCATAATTTTTTTATTGTTATAACAATACAGGAATGGACATATAATCATCGAAGTTACATCTGCTTATTTACTTAAGAGCTTTAGTATTATCTTATATACCATATAAGGGTATAAACACCTACGATAAAGTTACGAAACTTACCAAAGCAGGAGTTAGCGGTGCTGTTATGGAACCTAGTCGTCCCACCATAGAAGAAAACGCGAACAATGAGTGCCTATACTTCGTGGGGTATAACTCTGCAGTATACACGTATACTGATGTCATTACTACTGCAATAGCAAACTTTCCAATCAGGTATAAGGCAAGAGAGAGCGATTCATTTCCTAGAAAACAAATAAATGCATGTGAAAAACTAGTCATGGAAGCAAATTTGTCTTAACAAGTAGCGCAATTTATCAACAGAAACAAAGATATAAATCGGGATGAGATGCGCTTTTCTACTAAAAATTGAGAAAAAAATCGGGTTTTAAATTAAAATACGAGTTTTTATGTCACATTTTTGTCACACAGGTGAGATACACTACTCTATTATACGAAATGTGTTTCTCTACAAATACATACCCTATTATTTATCTCATGTGTATTGGTGATCCCATAAAATTTTTAGCAAATGAATTTAGAACTTGAGCATATCCAGCAACTTAGATACGTACACTGCGATTGTTATCTCGCTCGTCAAAAAATGGTGACTATTGGTATTTAATTTCGAAGTTATTATACGTGGATGGTATAATTCAGAGTTTAGAAAAAATTGACGCAACTTCCATTAAAATAATTTTCCACCAGTAAGCCAGATTACCTAACTTAAAAATGTCGGCTTGTTTTATGAAGTTTGCTCATAGTAACAAACGTATGTCAAATAAGAACTGTATAAACATAGTTTCGGTAAAATTTTACTTTAAGGGAGATAAGTGAAGATGATACAACCTGCAGCAAGATTACGATTCGGACTCAATTTACCATTAACACAACAATCACACGTACATTTCTCTTTTTGTTTCATCGTAATCGGCAGTATTTCATTGTTCCTTCAAAACCTACTACGACCACATTTTATCAAAGATTCTAGGTACTTAGTAAATAAAATAAAAAATAATATGTTGATTTGTTTTTATAATAAGAACTATCTTACCCTCTGGTATAAAAGCAAAACCAAACTGGCATGCAGCGCAGAGCCAGTATGAACATATGAGCACCGGCTTTCTTCCAATTCTATCCAGCAACAAGATAGCCGTCCAATACCCAGGAATCTCAATAGCTGTCACCGCGGCATAGTTCATGTATTGGTTTCCAGAGAGATTCACAGAATTGATAGACATTCCGTAGTAAACCAGAGTGTTGGTTATCCACCAAATTGGAGACACTAGGCATCGTGATAGTAATACACGGGATCTTAAAACTAATAAAACAAGCCAAGGTTCTTTCGGCCTTTCGATTAATTTCTCAGCTTCAGCTGTAGCCTTTAGCGCCTTTAAAGATGCTTCTGAAAGTTGTTTATTGTTGCTTTTGGCAACCTTTTTAAGAACTTCTTCGGCTTCTTCGTATCGGCCTTTGCTCAATAACCAACGGACCGATTCAGATAAGATCCAAAAGTAACAAACGACTAATATTTGGGGAGCGTATAAAACTTGAGTTAACGTTCTCCAGTGAGGAACTCCCCATGCGATAAATCCAAGGATTACTTGACCAACTGCGAATAGAGTGGATATCGTAGCGCCAGCGACGACACGGTATTTCGGACCCACTAACTCGGTCACTGAAAATATACATAAAAATACATATTACTATACATATACTGTTGTACGTATTGTTCACAGTGCTTTAGATGCTTTAAAGCAATATTTTTTTTGATAAAATAACTTAAATACCTTATAACACTCATTGAGATATTTATTTATCAGAGACAATATAAGAAAAAAATCCTACTAATAAATCTATCCGAGGGAAAAAGGTAGTATTATCTAATCGCATTTTAATATCAGCTTCAATATTTTAATCCGATCATTTCATATCATTTTAATTCTTATGATTAGGTTTGTCAAGTTTTATCTGTAGTTATGTGTTTTCATGGCCAGTTCAATAAAAATTAAATTATCAATTTGCGAACTTGTAGCGTAATCTAAAGTACATACAAACATTACATCGTTTAGACCATTTCCTTCATTTGGCGTTTTTTTTATCAAATCCTCAATCATTAAGTTTAAGTACCATTCAGTTAACATGAAATAACTGCTGAAAGCAAAAAATCCATTAAGATACCTTTCCAAGGTGGTAGCAAAGTATTGCCACTTTGTGAAATATATCCGACAGTGTGGTAACCGGCACCATCTAAATTCTAGGATTGTACGTGACTGTCAGCGATGGGGATTACTTTACATGGGCATGCTAGTTGGACTACTACCAAAAATTTAAAAAAAAATGTACATATTCGAATAATGAAGTATCTATACATATAATAAAATGGTAGGAAAGTCAAAACTGTACATGGAATATTTTTTTAAAAGAATACTTGGGGTATGATCTACAATCGAAACAGAAACAAAAAATATAGTTTTTAGAATTTTTGTCTGTTTGTCTGTTTGTCTGTTTGTCTTTCCGGGATAAACTCAAAAAGTACTGGATGGATTTACTTCAAATTTGGCATGAAGATAGTTAAGAAGTCGGGTCAACATATAGGCTACATATTATCACGCTAGCAGTGTTATAATCGTAGGTGTGTTTGGTGCTGCATAGCGTTCACGCAGACGACGTCGCGGGCAGCAGCTAGTTATGATATAAAAAACAACAAAGACACAAAAATTGTCCAAACAATCTATTGAAGTACTGAATTGTTGCTATGAAATCTTTTTTACTACGAATCTATTTATAAATAGATATAATATCTAATATATGAATTTGTTTCGTTGATAACCCAGCTTATAAGCTAAATGTGATGGTAGATTCCCTGAGATAGCTAAATATAAAAATAATTTGTCTAATAAACTTACCCAAAATATAACAAGAAGAGAAAGCTCCAGCGCCAACAGTAGATTCAATGACTTCCAAAGCCAAGAACCAGTCGTAAGAGTTGACGAAGGACCTCACAAGACCCAGCCAGCCGGTGTTGAAGGCATTGATCGTGAGAGCCACGCGTCTTCCCCATCGATCTGATATATAGCCCGTGAATGGCAACACAAGCAAGGTCCCGATAGTCCGGATAGAACCAATTTGAGTGCGTTTCCATTCGTTGCACGCTAAATCGAACTGAAAACCATATGATTTTGTCCTCATTAACACGTATTTATGAACGTAAAAGATTTGTTTTTTTTTTTTTCATTAATTATTAATATAAGTTATGAAGATGGTATAGCAGGTCTTGAAATAATACAACTAGGAACGCAAGGTATAGATTGTATTAGTATTGTATAAAGATATTTGTCTAGAGAAAGGAGACAAGTTGAAATAGTTTTAAATCGTTATTTATACTCTGTTGAGTTTGTTTGTCTCAGCCTATTGTTCCAAAAATATGATATGGATACATACACACATACATAACTTCACACCTTTATTCCTTATGGGGTAGGCAGAGTCCCGGAGGTTATAAGACCATCTGATGTCACGTTTGACAAATGAGGTGTTATAATGATGGAGAGAGGCTATTGCAGTGACAGGGGGTCAGCCTATCGCCCACAAAAATGCCAATAAAACATCAGTCCCTTAACTGACTTTTACATTATGCCCGGGAAGAAAAGCAGCTGGTTCATTCTATGTTGTTCTTTCGCTCCCAGTCCAGCATGAAAGAAATAGCATGACATGGATATGATTGATTATTGTTAAACCTAATTTAATAATAAATAATGCTGGAAATATACATGTGCTATTTTCCTAAAAACTAGGTTAAACTACTTAAAGCTTATAAAGTGATTAACCGCAAATCTTTCAGAATCCAGGGCGTTTTCAGTATCTCCACATCTAACAGTAATTTAAGATAAAGCGGAGATCGACCCTACAAGCTCTTGCCATAAAGTAACTTTTATAGGTTGAGAGCTCTTGCGTATAGTAGTCTTTTCTTATGTGGCAACCTTTATTAACTGTCATAAGTCAAAACAAGTACTTAGGTAAGTTCCCCTTATTTGTAAGCCTCTTTTAAAACATGAAAATAGAACCTCAAAGTTCACATGAATTTGATACTCACATCATATACAACAGTATTCTGATTCTCATAAAGGTACTCTTCGCAGTCTATGGTCTGACTATTATTAAAGAGTTCTGCAGGACATGTGTTCGGCTGTGGAATGAACTGCGCAGAGCTGTCAGCGAATCTTTGACAGTTGTCAAAATTTGTGAGGCTGGTACTATTGACGGCTGACTCGATCCAAGGCACGTAGAATGAAGGGTATTCTGGATTGTCGCATTGTGGGATACGGCACCTGAAGTTAGGATTTTTGCAATATAGTGGATGATCTGATGCAAATTAAATCCGCAGACTTTGTATAAAAAATCAATTTTTCTGAAATACATAAAGTAGGTATTTTACTAGCTTTGGATACGTCCAGCTTGTGGAAACTAATTAAACTTGTGGAATCAAATTGTGAAAATAGCCTTTACTAGAAATAATTGAATGTTGTTCTGATGAAGTTTGCTTTCAGTATCTTATCTTTTATTCTGCGTTTCATAAGTAATGTAATTTGTTTAAAGATAAGTCTTAAAGCATGTTACCATTTATCCTTTAATCTCACTCGATAATTCATAATCGAAATAACTGAGGCTTTAAACTTTACATTGGTTTAGATTCTTGGGCAGTTCTCTAAGGAAAATTTACACTGAAATAAAATGTCAAAAAGTTTTTTCATCACATTATAACATTTGATGACGTCATCATCATCTGAGTTAAACAGTAACTAGTTAGTTTATCAGTAACTGGGCACTCTCCGTGTAACTAACAATAAATAAATATATAAATCATTGTATACTTCGCTTTAGCAAGTTGTTGATAGTTGTTTAATATTGCAGTAGGAAAAGAGAAAAAAAGTGGCGGAAAAAACTTTCAGTACTCTTTTTCTGACAGAAATTTTCTGATTTAATATAAAAAATAATATATATCGACCACGTCATGAAAGAAAACACAAGACAGGTAACTGTGAGAGCCAATGTAATGCCACAACCAAGTTGTTCACATAGTACAGTCCGACAAGGCTTTTTGGCGCTTGGGTGATGACGTCAGAGGGGCGTGAGGGTGAAATAAGTGTTACCATTACAGTATAATTTCCCTCGTCGCAGGGAAAAATATGAATGCATACTTACTTTAAGTTTTTTCATATCAAAAATCAAAATTTATTTCATTTTATGTACTACAAATGGCAAGTCACGTAAACTTTAAGAAAAACGTTAGTGGTACAAAAACACAGGGTTGATGATATAAATAGAAGATTGAGCAAGAAAATATAAGTGTTAAAGATAGAGTAATATGAAAATAAAATCATGTTCTTTTGATAAATACTACTTTCTTTTTTAGGTACCTACTCGTATCTAAAAATGCTCGTATTATGAAAAGTTTGTAAAAAATCTGCCTATCTACCTTTACTTTTCATACAGTCTTTCTAAAGGGACAATTCTTCTGAAACCGTAATTTTTATTGGGATTTAAAATAATGAAACCAATTATGTTCTAAAGTGTATTTTTCATAGTATGGCAATATGTAAACATTGCAGAGGCAACTTGTCTTAAATTTGGATTTATTGAGACGTTAAATTATTATTCTTTCTGAAAACAACTTCTTCAATTTTATAACTACAATAAGTAAGCCCACATTTTGTAAATTTGGCGTATTTCATATCGTTATATTGAATTAAAAGTACTATAATAAATATGAGCGGCAAAAGTCATAAAGTAACATTTCCCAAGACAGTGATTAGTTCCAATTTTGGCCACGCGCCAAAAGGTCCTTGTCGTAATATAGGTGCATTGAGCTATAGATGCACAACACTAACGTGACAAACTCGGACGATAGTATTTAAACATAATCAAAGAATGCAGAACATTAAAAAACCGACTTCACGTCAAAACTTTGGCTGAGTTATAATGTCATCAACGTAAACATTCTCCGAAATCATACATATTCTTTCGAAAATTTGAAATTTTCAATGAAGCACTCAACTGATTTCAATGAAATTTATATGCGCCTAACTATGAAGTATCTTCTATCATATGAAATAAGAATTTTGAAAATCGATTCATAATTGTACGAAATATCGTGCAACAAAGACTCATAAAAAACATAGAGACGAATTGAGAACCTCCTCCTTTTTTGGAAGTCAGTTAAAAAATGGAATAACATAGTCATTATGTCATCAGCAAAACGATCTATCACGACTTTACTCTTGAGTGATACCCATGCACCAAACGCTTTCATTATACTACCCTTAAACTTAAAGGGCGTTCGAAATTATAATCCTTGAAGAAACAATATATGACAGATGCGTTGTGTTGTGAGCATATTGAGCAAGTTAATAATTGTTTTAAACTATCGCGGTTATTTTCACTATGATTTAATGTATGAGGTGCTTGTAACAGCACCAAAATATCGGACGGGCGAAAATAAAATCAAAAATCGTGGTAAGAACCCCGTAAATTCATTAAATCATATGAAGCAAGTTATTCAAGAGCTAGTCCAGGTACCTACAAATCATGGGTAACTTGGTAAAATCTAACTAAATGACTTAGGTACATAACACACTAATTACTAATGTGGCTTCTATAAAAAAAAACGTTTGTTATTATTGAATAAGTATTGGTGATTCATTTCAAAATTCTGTTCAGCAGTTTTCAGTTAAATCATAAAAAAAAACTTAAAAATTACAAGTATCGTTGCTAGTGATTGTGCCGTTAAATTACAAAACTGAATAAATGTTTAAGATTTTTCATGTTTAAGGTTTATATATGAAAGAGATCATCTTTTAATTATAAGACCGCTATTTGTTCTAACCTTATCCTGTTGTATTAAACTATCCTCGAATTATGAATACAAGAAAGAATAAAAAAATAAATATCGTACCTTGTGGTTATCCTTCCAGTAGTAAAAATGTATTCCCCAGAAGCAAAAGCTGAAAAGATGATAGGGAATGCTGCCAGAGCTAGCGTCACTAGTTGGTACCTCCCAAACTGTCCCACTTCATTAACTAGGATTTGGTCCAAATCAACCCCACCCGCTTCGGTAGCACTTGCTTCTTTTTCTTTGGACATGCTAAAAAGTGTGCGAGGCAGAAGTCCTCACCCTATAGAGCAACGGCCAAAATAAATAAATAAGTCGATACTTATCATCTGTTACGCGGCGTTATCTTTTGTGTATTTCGTTGAGTTTAATCTGTGGTTCTCAAACTTTAATTTTAAAGCCACTGTTCTTTTTTTGATCGTATAATTATTTGATTATTTAATTTAACTACGTCAAAATCTTTACATTGTACTCAAGAGTTTTAAATGAGAAATTATGATAAATGTGAAAATAAAGTGTAAAAATTTTTGCTTTATCTTTTTTCCAAAATATTTTTTTCGAATTTATAATAATTGAAATGATTTTTTTAAGTCCCTAATTTGTGGCATTTGACTATGATTAAAACAAGATTTACAATTTAATTTCAGATAGGGCTAGTATTATTAAATAAATCATTCTAATTTATTATCTTACTTTGAAATTTTATGATGAATTACTTTATTATCAACCTCACCATACACCACGGTCACTTGACTACGGTGTATTCTACGAAATCTAAATGTACTACAGTAAAAATCTTTAGTATAGATGACTGATCTAACATACTAAAATGAACATGCAGAACTGGTTTTTATTCACCGGCCAAATTTTAACACAGCAAGTACCTATTTATGGGAACAATGTATCGAAAAAAAAAGGTATGTATTTTTACCCACGACGGAACGGAGACGGTATATGCGTTTGGGGTGAGAGGGTGTTTGTGCAAACCAATTTACCATTTATCTCCAGAACCACTGGTCCGATTTTAATGCGGTTTTCAGTAATCGCTTTGGATTTGCTTGATGCATGTTCTTAGATAGGTGTAGCGGTAACAACTCACCAGGGGGCGCTGCAGTAAACATTTGTTTGTAAAAGCCAATGTTACCATTTATCTCCAGAACCACTGGTCCGATTTTAATGCGGTTTTTAGTAATCGCTTTGGATTTGATTGGTGCATGTTCTTAGATAGGTGTCGCGGTAACAACTCACCAGGGGGCGCTGCAGTAAACATTTATTTGTAAAAGCCAATGTTACCGTTTATCTGTAAAACCATTGGTCCGATTTAAATGCTGTTTTCAGTGATCGATTTGGATTTGATTAGCGCATGTTCTGAGATAGGTGTTACGGTAACAACTCACCAGGGGGCGCTGCAGTAAATATTTGTTTGCAAGCCATTGGTCCGATTTGAATGCCGTTTTCAATTATCGCTTTGGATTTGATTGGTATAATGTTCTTAAATAGGTTTAACGGTAACAACTCATCAGGGGGCGCTGCAGTAAACATTTGTTTGTAATAACAACCATTAATTCTGCAAACCATTGGTCCGATTTAAATGTGGCTTTCAGTGATCGCTTTGGGTTTGATTGGTGCATGTTCTTAGATAGGTGTTACTGTAACAACTCGCCAGGGGGCGCTGCAGTAAACATAAAGCCATCACTGAAAACCGCATTAAAATCGGACCAGTGGTTTTGAAGAATGGTAACATTGGTTTGCACAAACCATTCTACGTAATATGATATCGAGTTACATAACAACAAAGCCCCAGCAAAGTTGAGCCACCAGCAAAGTTGAGTTGTAAATACTTATTATAATACTTCACTATGTATTTAAATAAACAACATGGGTTTTCCAGCGGTGGTGGGGACATTAGAGGGCTGATGAGGAACGAGATATTGTGTAATGTAATGTATGGTACCTATATTATGCTCTTTAAAAAGTTTGAAATAAAAAAACAAAATAAAAATTTTGAAAAACCCACGACGCGACGGTTAAAAAGTAATTGAAAAAGAATAAAATAATTTAAAATTCCCCGACTGAAATGATTTATGTGACGAGAGATAATTAACGTGAAAAGCTTTTTTAAAAGTTCACTTAATCTCACACAAAGTCGGTCATATTATGAACAACATACTATTCGTTTTCATAGCACTTCCCTACGCTTACCTATTCGGTTCTCGAAGATGTAGATGTTGCGATAACATAGGTATTGAACTCCCTATGAACTTTATAAGAAGAGCAAGAAAATCCGTCGAGGGCTGCCATCAATATTTTAAATTTCAATATAAAACTACAAAACGAATTCATTCAATGGCAGTCCCAGACGGATTTTCTTGCTCTTCTTATAAAGTTCATAGGGAGTTGAATACCTATGTTATTGCGACATCTACATCTTCGAGAACCGAATAGGTAAGCGTAGGGAAGTGCTATGAAAACGAATAGTATGTTGTTCATAATATGACCGACTTTGTGTGAGATTAAGTGAACTTTTAAAAAAGCTTTTCACGTTAATTATCTCTCGTCACATAAATCATTTCAGTCGGGGAATTTTAAATTATTTTATTCTTTTTCAATTACTTTTTAACCGTCGCGTCGTGGGTTTTTCAAAATTTTTATTTTGTTTTTTTATTTACAAGGAAGTTAATATTATATTCTCTAACAATCGTTCTAATAATCGTTTCAAACGTCCTTTACTTAAAATGTTAAGTAAAGGAGAGTTTGATAATGATCAAACGTGATATTTAATGTTATTTAAGAGGTACTAAGAATGATATTTTATCGATTGTTATTTTTATTGAACTCTCACTTTCTTTGTAAACTTTGGGTGCAGTAGGCATATCTTTTATTTTATAACACACGTGTTGAATTTCATTTGTTTAAATATTAAAACAATAAAGTGCAATAAAGTAACGCCTTTCAATGTTATCTTAATAAGAAGCATAAGTTCCGTAAACCTACGCTTACTTTCATTACCTTCAAGTCTTTAACTGATAAAACTCATTGAAATTAAAACTAAATCATTTATTAGAACTCATTTAACTTAAAACTATAAATCATTATTTATCTGTTATACAAGATTATGAAAGTATTCGTTATTAAAGTATTATGTTGTGTGTGTATAATGTACATTCATATACAAGGTTATTGGTAATTAGACTAGAATCTTTTGAGGTGCCGACGTAGAAGAGGTCATTTTTAACCCCCGACGCAAAACGAGAGGGGTGTTATAAGTTTAACGTGTCTGTGTATCTGTGTATCTGTGTATCTGTCTGTGGTATCGTAGCGCCCAAACGGATGAACCGATTTTCGTTTAGTTTTTTTTGGGTTATAGATAATTTTATCCCGAGTGTTCTTAGCCATGTTTCATGAAAATCTGTTCAGCCGTTTGAAGATCATCAGCTCTTTTCTAGTTGATGAGGGGATCTGACTACCTTCCATATGTCCTATCGATGCGAAATTTGGTACCGTATTGCTTCAATTATATTGAAAGTACATGGTAAGGTAACCATGACCTGATCAGCCATTTGAAGGTCATCAGCTCTCTAATATTTAATGAGGGGATCTGACTAACTTCCATATGTCGTATCGATTCGAAATTTGGTGCCGTATTACAACAATGATATTAAAAGTATATGGTAAGGTAACCATGACCTGATCAGCCAATTGAAGATCATCAGCTCTCTAAAAGTTGATGAGGGGATCTGAATAGCTTCCATGTGTCGTATTGATTCGAAATTTGGCGCCGTATTACTACAATTACATTGAAAGTATATGGTAAGGGAACCATGACCTGATCAGCCGTTTGAAGATCATCAGCTCTTTAATAGTTGATGAGAGGATCTGACTACCTTCCATATATCCTATCGATTCGAAATTTGGTACCGTATTACTTCAATGAAATTGAAAGTGTATGGTAAGGTTACAATGACCTGAACAGCCGTTTGAAGATCATCAGCTCTCTTATTGTTGATGAGTAATTACTTTAAATACCTTCCTAATAAGGTAAAACCTACTTTAAAAAGTACAAAATAAAAGTAAAATTAAAAATTTTAAAAACCCCCCGACACAAAAAAAGACCTTAAAAACTAACAAATAATATTTTAAACCTATTCTAATTATTATCGTCCCATATATAATTGACTGTAAGACTTTTACTTTAAAATATTTTTATTTTCCGAGCTTCGTCGCCGCGTCGGGGGACCGCTAAGTGAGAAAAACAGTTGTCAGTTGCAGATTGCATCAAAAGAATTCACTCCGAAAAATTCGTAAAATCGACACATCCGTCAACGTCGTTACGTAGGCATTACGTAGAGCGTAGACTATGCATGAAACTTAAGATTGCTCATACCTAAATGTAATAATAAATTAGCTGTTGTTGGCTTAATACTTTATATACTTGAGCGGTCCCCGACGCGGCGACGAAGCTCGGAAAATAAAAATATTTTAAAGTAAAAGTCTTACAGTCAATTATATATGGGACGATAATAATTAGAATAGGTTTAAAATATTATTTGTTAGTTTTTAAGGTCTTTTTTTGTGTCGGGGGGTTTTTAAAATTTTTAATTTTACTTTTATCAAACAATTGAGCCCAAATAATGTTATCCGAAAGTGTTCCAACCCGACCAGTCAGGAACACTTTGTACAATTCCTTTGGAGGGTTATAAATGTAGGTTTTTGATTTTGATTTTGTTTTTGATTTTTTTTTTCATGAATTGTGCAGTAAAATGCTAATTGTATTACCTCGTTGTATAGTCAGATAAGTCTTTTTAATAAAGAAAGTGCACGCAATATTCTCCTGCACTGTTTTGGCGAGAAAAGCAGATTATTACAAACGCAGTTTCAATCATATTGAACAACAATTTTATTTTATTGTTGTTCATTGATTACTGACTGTTCAAATTTCAAATTAAATTCAAATTCACAAATTTATTTAACACAAAACTACAAACAAGACCATACAATAAAAATAACACATACAAGAAGCAAGATGAAAATAAAGAAAAATAAAATAATAATAAAAACATAAAAGTACAAAATGCAAGATACAGTCAACATTGACACTAGAACAAAATAATATGTAAGCAGAAAAATACCAATTATAAAATAAAGTTATATTTTTTTTTAAATACTCTATATAATTTTATAAGTTGCCCTGTACTGCAGTAAGCGTGTTAGGACACATCTCAGCATTATGCTGCAACAAAAGCCACAGCGCTGATTTTCAGATGTGCCCCGGTGATGCGTGTGCTCGTCTGCGCAGCATTTACACTATACATGACTGAAATATGATAAACTTACTAAATAATATTTATTGCGTCAAAATCTCTCGAGTAGTCCAATAGGACCATGATTGTTCCCTGACCTCTGTCTTCGGCCAACAAAATGTTATCTGTTATGTCAATCAGAGCTGTCACTGTGCTATGTGACTTTCGAAAGCCTGATTGCAGAACTGGCAATACTCCACTTTTTTCCATGTATGCATTTTGTTGAATATGCACTATGCGTTCCACTACTTTGGACAGACTTGCCAGTATGCTTATTGGATGTATATTTATTTTTTGGGTAGTGGCGTAACCAGTGCAGTTTTCCAGGACTCAGGGAACACACTTGTGGCAAGTGATTGGTTGACTATTGCAGTAATGGTGCTCAGGGACTCGGGAATTGTAAGCCCTGCAGCAGCATTCGATTTTAAGGAGTATCTTCAATACAAAACATTCATCGACCGGTTTAAATACAAATTCTAATGAACCGTGTTAAATTCGTAGTATGTTAGTTGTGACAAAGAAGCTTGTGTTAAACCTGGGACTGTAAGGAAGTGTGTGTTCATCTTGATGGGATCTCGGATATGTAAGGGAAGTTCTATGTTCTATCTTAAATTGAAAAGAGAATTGAAATCGGAACCTTAATTTTGAACAATCTATGCTTGAAGGAGTAAAACTAGATTATCAGATAAAATAGGTATAACCCAAATATTTCAAAAATGCTACACTTTCGGATGATATGATTTGTGCTCAAACGTCACCTTAAGAGTTTCCGATCTGTTTACCAATAAACCTGTATAATACATGTGTTACGGCTAAAGGTAGGTGTGAACATAAAGTTAAGGTTAGCCTGCTAAACTTAAGTGTAACAACTGGCCCTTAGCTAAAAATGTAGAAGGAAATGAAAAAGGAAAAAATGTAATAATACAAAAACTTTTATTAAAAAATATACACTCTCATTACACATTCTTTTATTTACCTATTCATACATTTTTAGTTATATCAACGAAGCTCCTAACAGTTTGTGATCATAATTTTTTTATTTATACTGTTACTAACAAGAACCAGTAAAACTTCAAAATTTTATTTTTCAGATCATTTCTCTTCATAACATTTAATGATCATATTGCTTTAATTAATAATGTTGTTACTAAGTACATACGTCAGCTCATAACGTCGTTGTTCAGAATAGTTGCCTTACAACAGACAATATAATAAAAAATTTTGTCTTGATGAGTTTTCGCTTGACTATTGACCATGTCGGGGTTGTGGTGGCCAACCTCACACTTTTGTTTCATACAAACTCAATACTTTATACCGTGACACGATATAAAGTATTGAGTTTGTATGAAACCGCGACAAATTGCTCGAGCGCCTGCTGAGGTCGAGAACGGCCCAGATTACCCGCGTCGCTGCCCGCGCTACTGTCGCTGCCGTCCAGTTTGCAGCCTAAGATAAATGTATTTGTATGAAGTCGTCGTGGCGCAGTGGATCTGTGTATATCATTCGATATCGCAGGTTAAGCAACGCTCAGCGCAGTCGGTACAAGGATGGGTGACGGCCGACCATTCATTTCTCACGGCGACTTCCGTGCTTCAAAGGGAAATCGGACTATTAGTGCTTCCTTCCGTGCTACCATTTCTTGCTCATGGAATTCTTGGGATTATATGGGAAAAATCCCTACTTACAATATTTTGTATTAGCCACTATACATGGTGACTGGTGACAAATTTACAATACTGAAGGAGAGCACTCTGTACTCGATTCTGTTCTGATCATAATTATGTAATAAAAGTAGGTACTTAATTTTTCACCAGAAAACCCTATGAATAAATAAAGAGACCTTACGACACTTTTCCCGACGCGCTGCCTCAGTCAACACGCACACAGCAGTGTTCTCGCCACACGCACACTATCACCCGCAAGTATTTGTTGTATTAAGCTAATGTAACCATGCATTGCGTAATGAATTCTTTAACTTTCGGATAAGTTTACTCAGTAAATAATTAATATTTATTTTTTTATTTACTTTTTCTCCTCATGTATGATCTTAAACTTTCACATCCTGGAATTTTGAAAGTGACCCACCAGTCACCCTGTATATCACTAAAAATCTTCTCCGACCTATTCGCAACCCACTGTAAGTTTGTGTTAATTCTCGTATGTACACATTCCACCACATTGTCAGCTATAGTAGATGCGTACCGAAGATAATATGTGGCCAGTTTTGAAAGACCCACAATATTCATTAAATAATACATAATTCGATTTAGGCAATTAAATAGAGAAGACCACGATTAGATATATCGAGCTTTTTTTGTGTGAAACTATAGGTATACTTTTTAAAGACTTTAACGATACTTGCTGTCTTTTTGAAACTAATTGAAAGGAAGCATAGTAGAAGATAGTGCTAGAGCGCTAAAGTTACAAGATTATACTTACTAAATAATATATATGGTTTCTTTTATCTTATTGTATCGTAAATGTTTAATATCGCTATCTTTATTATATAGTAGTCGCCGGCAAAATTTTATTCTTAACTTGTGTACTTAAGGAAAAGGCAGTTATAATAAAGAAATTTAAACAATGGATAATTTGCGTGGAAGAAATGGTGCTGAGCCATCTAAAGAACAAAAAGATGAAAAAAAGAAAAAAGTTAACGTGGATACTATTTTAGTGGAAGAACTTGGTCAGTTCGGATTGTATCAAGCAAGAGCCATGGTATTCTTAGTCATAACTGGCCTTTTCGGTGGATGCGCAGCTGCAGAGTATATTTTTACAGCTGCTAGGATACCAACAAGGTATGTGGCAATTAGGTATATTAAATGTTCAAATATAGTTACACATAGTCATTTAGCCAGAAATCAACGAACTCACCCGCAATACCGATACTAGAGTCTGGCTAACGAAAGTAGACAATGGTGGTTTTTGCAAACTTTTTATATGGCAACTTATTCTGGTGTCACTGTTGTCAATCAAACGGTTGTTGGTGGTTTTGATAATTGAGATTTTGGAATTTTCATATATGAAAATGAATAAAAAAATTAAAAATTGGATAGTTACATAACCAATGTAGGAAACAGCGATACCAGTGACACTGACGATTCATTCCTTATAGAATTGCTGGATACAGATTTTGATTACAATGAAAAAAAAAATATTGTATTTTATTGTTTTATTTTTAAGCCTGATTAATACTAGTTGCCTATCATTTTCATTATATACTTCTGATCTAAAAGTAGGACAGTACCAATATTGTTATATTTTACAATTTTTTGATTAAAAAAAATCAAGTATCAAGTTTGTTTAATCCATATGTGTCGCACTATTGTCGGGGTTACCATGATGGGATTCTTTTTAAATTCTTTACTTTCATTAGCTAGACTTTATTTGATTTGGTACATATTATTCATCCGATCCACAAGAGGGTGCAGGACAGGCAGTTAAATGGATTTTAGATTTTTGTTTCAATTTACGTCGAAGATATGTTTCAAAGTTTACAAACTATTTATAATTAATCTTATTCAACACAAAATTTTTAAACAGGTGCTTGATCCCAGAGTGCGATCAAGATCCTCCTCAATGGTCCCCACCCTGGGTTGAATCAGCTGTTCCAGCAGCTGCTAGTGGCTTGGATAATTGCCAGCGATTTGCTGCTACTAACTTCACAGTTTCTGATACCTGTTCTGTTGAACAATTCAATCAGGACGAGCTAGTTCCCTGTATGGAATATTTGTATGAAAATACCGACACAGTAGTTTATGATGTAAGTAACAAGTAAAATAATGAAAATTTAAATTTATAATCGTGTTTATTAAGGTTGCAGAAAAGTTATCTATTTCATTTCTTAATTATGTATATGTATTTTAGTTCAACCTAGCCTGCGACGAATGGCGACGTACATTCATCGGCTCATTCCGAACCTTTGGAACCCTTTTAGCACTGCCAATAACAGGGTTTATCTCAGATCGATGGGGTCGCCGCACCGCTCTATGCATTGTTGCTTTCAATTCCGCTTGGTTGGGAATCCTTCGACTATTTGCTAGCACTTATGTTGGATTCGTAATTTCTGAGCTGGTTGAATCTACGTTTGGATCTGGAATTTTGTCGGCATCGTATATTTTAGGTAGGTAAGTTTAACGAATGTAAATCAATTTTTGTTCTCACGTACAAATTTGTGATCCTGATAATATTTTCAGCTTCTGAGATCGTGGGTCCGGACTACAGAGTGATAGCTGGTTCATTGGTTACAACATTTTTTTCTTTGGGGCAAATTGTTGCTGCTTTCATGTCGTGGCTTCTTCCTAACTGGAAAACTTTAACTATAGCACTGTATGCCCCTCAGTTTATCGTGATATTCTACTACTTTTTCTTAAACGAGTCTTTTCGCTGGTATGTAAGCAAAGGGCGCTATGAAGAAACAGAGGCAGTTCTTAAAACTATTTGTAAGGTGAACAAGAAGAATTTTTCAGATAAAACCTTCGAAGCCTTAAAAGAAAGCTCTGAAGAAGCGAAAGTGCAGCAGGCACTGTTGCAGGAAGAACTGAAGCTAGAACCATGGCTTCCGGTGCTTGTTTTTCGAAACAAACCAATTTTATTACGATGCCTTGTTTTACCATTTTGTTGGATAACTATGACTCTGGTTTACTATGGAATGTCTATAAACTCTGTCAACTTATCTGGTAGTTCACATTTTAACTATATGGCAGTCACGGCTATAGAAATACCGGGATTCTGGATGGGTGTATTGCTTATGAAAAACGTTGGACGTAAGTCTTCGCTCATTGGATCGTACTGGATTTGCGCGGCATGTCAAATTGCATTTGTGTTTATACCCTCAGGTGAGAAATTTCCATAATTTTTGATTTTATAATAAAAATAAAAGGTGGTACTTTTTGCAGGGTCCACTTTCTCTGATGCTTAATGTCATATTAATTAATTATTGATCTTTAAATAATTTGGTTTTCAGAACTTACTGGAGTTAGCCTTTTTGTATTTTTAATGGGAAAATTCAGTATATCTGCTGTTGCAACTACAATATATGCGTATACTGCGGAATTGTTCCCAACGCGATACAGACATTCCCTATTTGCCTTCAGTTCCATGGTTGGCAGAGTGGGATCAGTAGTGGCGCCGCTTACACCAGCTTTGGTATGTTTCTATTCTTTATTCCATCAAAAACTCTCATACGAGCACCTATACATAACACGAAGAAAGTAAATTATGCATATCCATTTTAAAGTTTAGGTTTTTTTTTCACAAAGAAAAATACACCCAGGAGAGTAAAGTCTAGTGAGAGGAAGGTGAATGCGGTAACGTTTTAGTTAGAATAAACTTTTGTTCGTTTAACCGAATATTAACCTATTACCTTCTTTAGAATAAGAACGAAGTTAAATATTCGAATCACACGAAATATTGATATACGAAATATTAATCTAAATACGACGAGCGACTGTGCGACGCCGTTGTCCACGAGGTCTGCAAAGATACCGAATCGTCACTTTAGAATGTTAAATCTTAATGTACGCGCTGAATCCGGTTAAAAAGTATTTTATTGAAGGTCAAGAATACAGTTTTGTAAATTATGTCTATAAGAAATACGCACATGTTTGGAATCGTATCAATTATTTATCAACTTCTGATAGTCTTTATTATTTTATTAAGTACTTGTGTAAAAACAAAAGTAAATGATGCCTTTATTGAGGTAATAAACAAAAAAAAATGACGTTGCTTACCAAATTTAGTCACGTTTATTTATATTGCACAATAGCCGGTCCCCGCAGCTCCACCTGCATTACTCCTCTTTCCGTGGGAACTCCGGGATAAAATATATATTGCCTTTCCCGATAAATGGAAATGCAAAAATATTTTTTTAAATCGGACCAGAAATTTCTCAGATCAGCGCGTTCAACCAAACAAACTCCTGAGCTTTATACAAGTTTAATTAACGCGTCACCTCTTGCAGGCAGCCTCTCCACATCTATTTCAACAATATTTGGCCTACGACTTTTTAAAATTAATAATTTTAATTTGTCCCATACAAAAAATACTTAGTAGGCCGTTATCGACATTGAATTTCCTTATTTTTCAGTCTCTGCAGTATCTACGACGTGAAACATGACAGCCTCATACAAAAACAATTTTTTTCTCTATCTGTCACGGCATTAACTCATCAGAGTCCGACTTTTAAAAAATATGTTTTTATTATTTTGTGGTTACATTTAGGTTAGGTAATGTCCAAAGGATATATTTTTGAGGAAAACAATTTGCCACTGCTTATTGATTTATGCACTGTTGCCATGTGGCAACGCTAGGTTAAAACGCGTAAAATTTTTTGTACTTTCGATTTAAAATTTTGAATATACAACCCTTCATATAGTTTCACGGTAAGCACCAGCACATCTGCGTTTCTTTTCAATTGATTCTGGAAAGTGATTTACTCATACCTCATCCCCTAAAACCCTAGATCCAAGTTGGGGGTAGGTTGCCAACCAACAGATTTAGGAGTGGTACCATTACTTTTCCAATATGTTTGAATTACTTCACGATGGAAATTGAGTTGCGATATATCGTTAATATATTTACTCTTATATCCAGGAGTTATGATGGTCTCATCTATTAGCGATGTATAGATAGGTCGAGCATCCAGGTTTGTACCTCCCATATACTGATATATACGCAAAAATAAGATTAGGTCGCAGAACTTTCGCTTCTTGTTAGTTTACCTTAGAGTACAGATTTACTAATCCTAGTGGATTTAGTTTGTAAGCTGTAGAAGTGATAACTATCATAATATTACACTCCTTCATATGTTCATTCCTCTCCATAACCATAACGTTCGTCTTTACAACATTCACTCCTCACACCTTTTCTTTTTAAATACTCATGCATTACAGTGACCATTTGTTGCAATTCCGACGCTGACGATGCAAGTAGCACTTGGTCGTCGGCGTAAAGCAGAGTTTTGATGACTTTCGCATTCATTTTTAAACCCCATTCAGACTATTTCAGATCTTTCAAACAGCTATCCATGAATAAGTTGAACAGCCATGGAGACGCTACACAGCCCTGTCTAACACCGCGATCGATGCTAAACCATTCCGTGTAGTCATCATTCAACCTGACACAGGCACTCGAATCCTTTATATAAGGATTTCAGTGCCCGCATCAAGTCACTGTCCACCCCAAACTCAGATAGAGTTGACCACAGTTCATTCCTCATCACACTGTCATAAGCCTTTTCCAAGTCAATGAAGCAGCAGAAAACCTTTCGGTGTTTAGCCAGAACCTTCTCGGTTACTGATCTTAAAGCAAAGACTTGATACGTGCATCCCATCCCCTTTCGAAATCCCGCTTGCCCATCCCAGACCTTGCTTTCTGTTTCATTCATCACTCTTTCAATTAATATATTTGCATACATGTATGCTATAGGAGGATTTTATTTAATTTAAATATCAGAAAAGAGTGAACATGAAGGCTATCTTGTTATTCTGTTAAGTGAGGCGTATTTTACTGTCAAGAAATACAGTTTTGCAAAATAATTTTCAGTTTAAATAATCGTGAAAACTTAAGACTATTATTATGTTTAGAACAATATATTTTGTATATAATCCATTAGCGAAGGGCCCCATTTGTTATCCCCATCTCACCTGAAGGCTGGTAAAGCACAGCCAACTTTTTTACTAAGCCTCTGAGAAGTAATTCTACTAATGGCTACTAATTAATGGTAGAAACCCTCCAGGGTCCGCCTGACTTGCAATCACCCTACGGTGATTTGTTCGGGCAATATTTTGTGAAGTCGTGTTTACTCACCTTAACTTACCATCGGATGAGATTGAGGTCAAAGGCGGGTTTAATCACCAATAAAAAAAGATTTTTACTTTTTTCAGAGCGAGACAGTTTGGATTCACCTACCCAATGTGCTCTTCGCTTGTTGTGCATTCGTGGCCGGGGCTCTCGTGTTTTTGACTCCAGAAACTCGCGGGACACAGTTAATCGATACGATGGAAGAAGCTTGCAAGATTGGAAAGAACAAAAGTGACACGTCAAATGTTAATAAACTTTGATATCTATTTATTAAAATTTGTTTTAAGGATTAAATACTGGAAGTATAAGTTATGTTTTTTATCAATTGCTTTGTTTATTATTCGTGAATTTTTTTTATATTAAATACATATTTATCTTTAAAAGTACGATTTGAAGAATCGTATCAATAGTAGTCTGAAGAACACGTTGTTGCTTCCTTAGCTATTTTGATAACTTTTTTTAGCAGTAGGTATGCGTCTCCAGCAGGGCTACCATGCCATAAATACTCGAATCGACAAGATAAATATTATTTTGTTATTTTATCACATTTTGTTTGCTTACATGCACACAATAATAGATATTAATTACTCGATTTGGTACCATAATTAAGCCTAAAGAACCAAAAATGCCATATTCTCGTCGCTTAAAGTCGCTTGTTGCACCACTTTGACCCTGAGGAAAAAACGAAAATTACAATTATGTTAAGGGAATAAGCGGTTTTTCCTCACACAGAGTTGGATATCAAACTAGTTTCTGGATCATATAGACTGTTTTTCATGGGAGATGAGCGACGCGGCTAAAAGGTTTTTGTTTAATTAGGTAGGTAGTTAACATTTTTTGCTTTTCCACGATTAGCAAAAAACTAGGATCACTTACATCAAAAATCAACTTTCCATCGCACAGTTGCGTTTAATTACTTTGACTAATATTAAAGAATAAACGTTATAAAAAATGGCAGCATCTTTTTATCGTTGTCTTCATACAGTTGTGTTGCAACTAACAAAAATACCTATTTTTCCTATATATGTAATTTTGTGTTGTTGCAAATATACAAATAATTTCTCTATAGCATGCACATTTTATAATGCTAAAAAATAAAGTTTAAAAACTAAAACCCGACTACTAAAAATACGTTCTAAAAAGTACGAAAAAAAAAATTGTTTCCGCTGAAATATTTATGTATTTACGTCATATTGATAGAGATATGTTGAAAGGGTAGCCGTGACATAGGTCAAAATCATAACCCTCCTTTTTCCCTCGCCGTAGTCGGGTAAAAAGAAAGACATTTCTAACACCTCACCTGCTCTGGTAATATAAAAAAATAATTACAAATACCTGTGTTGGAACGAAATTCCCGAAGCCTTATAGTTGTCAGCGTGATAAAGAAAAAGTAGGCCGCATCCAAATAGGCCCAACCTTCCCACTGTTTGAACAGAAAGGTCCCAGCAACGATGTACGACGCAACCAAACAAACGCACTGCCAGATTGGCACAGGTTTGATCTGAGAAATTAATGCTTTTACTTATTACGAAATCGCGTACGAAATAATAACAAGTTTTTTGACGTAAAGATCTCAATTCTAAACGCTTAGAAATCCACAACTAGAAACTTATTAGACATCGAAAATACCTTTATATAATCTCATTCGGTAATGTTCTAATTATGAAATGAAATACTGACTTTTATTGGCATAAGAAAATTAAAAAAGTGAATTAAAGCATTATTCTCTTAACAAAACAATGCTTTAAAAATTATTAAAGTACAATGTGTTCCGACCAAGGAGGTTTCAATTCAATTTAAGTACACATTATCTGTGGTGAGCGCGCTGCGCGCGCAACGCGCATGCATGCTGGATCCGAGCCATGAACCAATAACAGGCGTTTTCCATTTCGACGCTATTTCGTACATACGAATTTGAGTAATATTTTGTTGAATAAATTTTATAAGTTTATTTAATGTAGCTACCTATAGCCTAGAGATTAAATAATGTAGTGTATGCAACTGCATATAATTAGTTTTCAAAACACTCGTGTAATCTTGGGGCTCGTTTCAAAAAACTACACTCATGTTTTAATACCCTCTATTATATGACAGTTGCATAAACTACTATTAGGTTTTCAGAAAAAAATATGTTGTCGAATAAGACTTTTCAAGTCAACCTTATATTCCTGTAATATCAGTGGCCGATCTTTCCCTTCGATCTGGTCAAAATCGTATTGTGAGTATGTATTGTGAGCATGTTGAGCTGGGTATTATCCAGGAGCTAGTCCAGGTTGCCTACAAAACTTGGGTAACTTGGGAAAATCTAGCTAAATGACTTACATAACACACGACTCACTAATGTGGCTTCTATAAAAAAATATTTTGTTATTATTTATTAAATAATGGTGATTCATTTTAAAATCATGTTCAGTGATTTTCAGTTATAGTATGAAAAAAACTTTACAAATACAAATATTTTTGGTATCGTATAATTATGCCGTTAAATTACAAAACTGAATAAATGTTTAATATTTGTCATATTTAATGTTTATGCAGGGTCCGTCTATAATATTCTGGTCTGAAATGTTTTAAGTACCAAAGGAATTCCGCCTCAAACAGTTCGCGAAGCTCCTCCTAAAACCACTCGTCCTTCAATAGGCTTGTGCAAATCGTTTTCTCTCTCTTCGGTAATCTTTCTTACGTTCATGATTTAAATTAAGACTGATTTTACACTCGTCCGAGAACAGTACGACCTTCCATTGTTCGAGTATCCAATCATCGTGAGAACGAGTAAATCTAAGTCGCGTTTCACGATGCGTGGTTTAATCTTGGACCTTTAGCAGGTTTGTGAGAATGCAATCTGCTTTCTGTATGTCTCAGTAATACAGTCCATACACTTACAGCTACACTGCAATCATTACAAAAATACTGTTGCACCTTAACACCATTCAAATGCCGAGCCGATCATCTCTTTCTGAAGTAGCCCGATTTCTTCCCAAACCTGATCGTCTATTGAAGCTCCCAGTTTCTAATAATCTTCTGAATACTCGTTACTGCTGATTAACTTAGGTGAAGACGTCAGGCCAGAACGCGCAGACTAAATCCAGCCTGGATCAGTGCTACATCATGAGCTCACTCAGACGAAGTAGTTTCCATTTTCACAGAGAGGACAAACAATTTAACTGAAAATAAATGGCCACTTAACCAGTTAAAATAATAAATTATTGAATAAACAATAAATTGATCAACTTTTAACACAAAGCAATGTCTCTGAGATTGCGTTAGAAATAAGCTTGTACGATTAATGGTGTCAATATCAGTAACAACATCCCGTTTATTGACGTGTAGGGTATGTTAAAATAAAGCTTATGAAAAATACCTTCAAAATAAATAATTGTATTTTGTTTATCTAATCTTAATTTTTATATACTATGTTTTGAATCGAAACATAAAGAGTGGGTCGATTTTTTGCACGCAAGTATATTTTAATAGCAGATTAAGAATGATGTGTGGATTTGAAATAAAATAAAAAAAATTTAGAACATTTTCATGAATTAAAATTTCAAAATTCTTCTTTTTGAGTAAAATTTAAGTTTCATCTACATATTATAACTACATATAATTAGATGGAAACCTTTTTATTACTTGTTGTGTAGTCATTTACAGCAGATTAAATTTAAATTTTGATTAATTACTTAGAAGAATTTCGAAATTTTAATAAATAAATTTTTGATTTAATTTGTTTCTTTCATAATAAATACCCACTAATCATTCTAAATCTGCTATTAAAATATTATTGACTATTATAGATGGACCCTATACCCTATATGAAAAAGATCATCTTTTGATAATAAGATCGCTATTTGTCCTAGCCTTATCCTGTTGTATTAAACTATCCTCGAATTATGTGTACAAGTAAGAACAAATAAATAAATAAATATCGTACCTTGTGGTTATCCTTCAAGTAGTAAAAATGTATTATCCAGAAGCAAAAGTAGAAAATATGATGGGGAATGCTGCCAGTTCGTACGTCCCAAACTGTCCCACTTCATTCAAATCAAATCAATCAAATCAAATCATTTATTTGCCAAAATACAATGTTGGTTACAGGTTTTGTTGTAGTTCATTAGGTCTCAATTGTATCTACCCTTTTTATGTGGGTGTGCAAACTTTTTCGTAATCTAAGTAGGTAGGTATTCAAGTATTAGACGAAATTCACAATATTAAAACATGTTTTTTACAATGTCAATAATCATGTCAAGTTGGGAGATAAAATAGTATAAGTAGATAATAATAATTCATATTAATTGATTTTTAAATGAAGATGTCAATTTAGAGAACGATAATACTCACTTACATATTAGTTATAACAAACACTTACAAAATAAAAATAAAAACCAGGAATGGTACGTAATTAATGTCATGTTTTAAAGGCTAAAAATTCTGTGACAGAGTAAAAATTCATTTCAAGTAACCACTTTAGGAGTTCATTTTTAAATTTATTTTGGAAATTAGGTAGTTCCCTAATACTATGTGGCAATTTATTATATAATTTAATTGACATATAAAAGGCATTTTTTTGAAAAAGAGTTAATTTACATCTTGGAATGATCAATTTATCTTTGCGGCTATTCCTTATTCCCTGGTTTATTTCAAAGTTACTTGTGAAAAAATTCTTATTATTTCTAACAAAATTGCATATTTCTGCTATGTATAAACATGGCAATGGAAGAATTTTAAATTTCTTGAAAAAGGGTTTACAACTTTCATCATATTTAATGCCAGCAATGGCTCTAATGCATTGTTTTTGTGCTTTAAATACTCTTTCTACTTCTACACTGTTGCCCCAGTTTATCAAACCGTAGCGAAGGATTGATCCAATGTACCCATGATAGGCAGTCAGAGCTTGTTCGACAGATGCTATTTTTCGAAGTCTGTATAAAGCAAATACAAATTTGTTTATTTTTTTGCACACACTGTCAACGTGTAGTTTCCAATTTATATGTTCATCTAGCGTGATGCCTAAAAACTTTGTATTCTCTACCAAATTTATTTGATTATTGTCATATTTCATATTAAGATTTATTTTTTTGGAATTTGATGACCGAAAATTTATAGCTGTTGTTTTATTTATATTAATTTTTAGATTATTATTTTCCATCCATCTGATTATGGTTGTTATTGTGTTATTGATTTCTTGTTGTAAGTCATTATTATTTTTATTTTTGTCACCCTTAAATACTATAGTAGTATCGTCAGCAAATAGAAAGCATTTATTCTTAGTTATGTCAGGTAAGTCATTTATATACAATAAAAATAGAATAGGTCCCAATATACTTCCCTGTGGGACGCCGTTAAGGATTTTTGAATAAGGTGAGCATGCAGTGATTTTAGTTTGACTGTTTATGTCTATTTTAGAAATGTGTGTACTTTGTTGTCGATTTTCTAAGTAGCTTTTAAACCAGTCATATGCAACTCCTCTTACACCGTAATTGTACAATTTTGATAATAGAAGTGAATGACTCACAAGGTCAAATGCCTTCGACATGTCGAGGAATAGAGCTACTACAGGTAGTTTTTCATTAAGGCATTCAGTTATGTATTTAATGAGTGAAAAACATGCTAAGGTTGTAGATTTACCCCGTTGAAAGCCGTATTGCTCATTTTTTATAATGTCATTTTCACTCATAAATGATACTAGCTTTTTCGCCATAACCTTTTCAAAGATTTTTGAGATAATAGGTATAAGAGTTATGGGCCTATAATTGTTAAGCTCAGAGGGATCACCAGATTTGAACAACGGTTTAACAATGGAAAGCTTTAACCTTGTTGGAAATTTACCTTGTTCGAAAGATAGATTTAGGATATGGCAGAGAGGAACAGCTAATTCTTGAGAGCAGGATTTAAGTAGTTCTGTAGTGACCTCATCATAGCCTACTGAGTTAGTGTTTTTTAAGGACATTATAATTTGTTTCACTTCTTCGTGTGTGACTGGTGTCAAGAACATGCTCTTTGTCAAATTGTATGTGTTTGTGTTCTTAATATTAGAGTCATTATTTTTAGATATGTCAATAAAGTATTCGTTAAATTTTTTGGCTATGTCACTAAAATTATCAATAATTATATTTTTAGATTTGATAAATTTTATTTCGTTATTAAAAGGTGATTTATTTATGTTTTGCTGAATTATTTGCCATGCAGCTCTGCATTTATTATTTGATTTTGCTATGATTTTGGCATGTTGCAATTTTTTTGATGTAAAAATACACTTCTGTAAAACTTTTGAGTAAGTAAGATAATCTTGACGGTATTTAATTTTGTTGATTTTAGTGGAATTTATATATTTATGATATAGTTTACGTTTTGTTATACTACATTTTCTTAGACTTTTTGAAATCCATGTCATTTTTTTCTTTTGTATGCTAACCTTTACTTTTATTTTTGGAAAACACTGATTGAATAGCATAGTGATTAAATCATGAAATTCATTAAATGCTTTTTCACAGTCAGAATAAGATAGCACTTCGTTGAAAGTTAAGCTTTTTATATAGTTACAGAACTTTGTTTTGTTTTCATTGCTAAAATCTCTTTTATATTCAAACCAATACTTTAATTTGTTAAATTCCCCTGCATAAAGAGATAATATTTGGCATGTGTCATGGTCAGAAAACGATACAGGCTTAGTGCAACCTTTTGCATTGGGAATATTACATGAAAAAATGTCTAAGCATGCCTTTTTTCTTGTAGGTGTGTTTATATTTATGTTCATGTTGTGATTTTCTAAAATTCCTCGTAAGGTGCTGCTATTTTTATTTTTGGTCAATAAATCTATATTCCAATCACCGCAAACAATAATTTTTCGACCTTTTTTATTTATTTTTGTTAGAAGTTGATTAATTTTTTCAAAAAATATTGCTATTTTAGAATTTGGGGTGCGATAGATGCATATAATAAATATTTTCGGACTAAGAATTTCGATACCGCAACATTCAAAATTTTCTTTTTCTGAGAGGCTTTCCGTGATTCCTAACGTCTTATATTTATATAAGTTATTAATTAAAATGCATGAACCTCCTCTTTTTTTGTCATCTCTGGACCAATGTGCTGCCAATTTATAATTGTTTAGAACAACATTTACTTCGTTCCCGCGTTTTATAAAGGTTTCAGTCAAACAAAGTACATCAATATTAGTTTTTTTATTTTTTAAGTCATTTAGAAAAAGCTCTAGGTCATCTTTTTTCCTTAAAATACTCGCGATATTTTGGTGTAGTAATCTGAAATTATGGTTTGGGCTAGTTTCGAAAAAAACTTTTATTTTCTTTGTTAACTTTTTTGAAGTAATGTAAAATTGTGCTTTTTTTTTGCTCTCTTGAGTTGGTCAAGTTTTGATTGATATATGTTTTATTATTGTCATATTTTTTAAAATAGTATGGGATTGTGCCCTTTGTTACCTGGGGACGCTGGCTGTTAGATGAGTGTTGGCATTGTCCAGTGTTATTGAAATTAGTTTTGCTCTTGTGATCTAGCCAGGTTTTTCTGAAATTTTTTATAAATGTTTTTGTGTATTCTTGCGATTCGATTTCAATTTTTAATTTATCACATATTGACTTAAAGGTTATATTGTAATCTCCATTTTTCTTTAAATTAATGAATTTACAATTATTGAAAAGGGAGCTTATAGTTTTTAGATTGTGATTTATTGCCGAAGTATTTAAATAGGGATTATGAAGGTTTGAGACCAGGAAAACCTGGGTATTTGACATGGTTTTCAGTGCAATACTAAGTTCACATAGCATTTTGGTAGGATTTTTTTCATTTGAACCTAAAAATAAAATAAGTATGTCATTTTGACCTAAATGTAAATAATTTGTTTTGAGAACAGTGGAACAATCCGCACCAGGCTTAACAAAAGAGGTTATGTTACATTTAAAGCGTGAACCAAGAAATAAAGTATTAAGAGCGCTAGAGATTCCCACAGCTTGTTGATCTCCCAAAATTAATACTTCAGTTGTTTTACTAATGGATTGTATAGGAGGTGCCGGTTCGTTAGGCTTCACAATGTGTGTTGTCTGGCCCAATGTGTTTTTTACAGTTTTTGCGTTAGTATAGAGTGGCGACGTAGTGGATTTCATTGTTGTTGGTTCGAATAATGTTTTTTTAAGTATTTCTGGCTCATTATTCGGCGTAGTTTCATATTTAGACTTTGAAGCTGTAACTGATTTGTTTCTTAAATTGTTGCTTTCTAAATTTTGAGAATTAAACTTCGGGGAGCTAGTGTTCATGTTTAAAGTTGGGAGAAATCTTTTGTACGTTTCAATTATTTTATAACATTTGTTTAATTCTGTTTGTAATTTCTTCTTTTCAGTCGTCAAGTTTTCAATCTCCATATTCGCAGACATCAATTTTGTATTCAATTCATCCACTTGGCTTTTAATTTCATTAACATCGCTGTCATTTAGAAAGTGTGAATTTTGTAGGCTTTTCATAGTGTTATCTAGTATGGACGCATTAGAGTAGTCGAAAGTGCTGTTCAAAAATCTTGAGGCATCTACTGAATTAGATCTTCTGATTTTCCTTCGCTGGGTAATATTATTAACCTGAGAATTATCCATGGTTTCGTTTTATATTTATTATACCTATTACTTCTTATCTCAATAACATCAGCTCTTATTGTTTTTATTACTAATAAGTTTCAAGTATATTTAAACACTAATTAATATAATAGGTAAATCAATTCAAAATTCAAAGAAATATAATTTATGTTTATAATGTATGTTTAGCGCCCTCTATATTATCCCAGCCTTACTTAATGAGGTGTCGGAATAGGTTAACCAGTAGCGCCCTCTATAATTTTATTCACTTACTAATTCAGTTTGGTTCTCATTTGCAGATAATGAAATTGACAAATATTAAAAGTTCTAGGAAGTAGTTCCTTTCAATTATGATAGATGTCCGTATTGTATGATATTGGTAGTATCGTAGGTGTCCGTCCGTGGTTAGAGAAACAAAAGTCCCGTTAGTAAATGTTCGTTATGATGAGTGACTCATTTTTTAACAACGGATTATAGATATTGTAATTAAGTGTATGTCACAAATGTATTATTCGTCACTGTGATATGTGTTATTATTGGTTTGATGTTATATGTCGTTATTGTTTATACACATATTATGCACTCACTTGATTGTATTATCGTCTTTGTTGAATGAATATCACTTGCTAAAATTGCAGTTAGTCGCTTTTTGTTTTATGAGATAACACTGTCACATAATATTTATATATCACTTAACACAATGTATTTACTTTAAACTCAATATATTGCTGATTTATATTTATAAGAAATTAAATTGCTCGGAGATAATGTTTACACGACCGGTAGTTGGCGGTAGTTTTGGTCACTCGCAAGACAATAGCAAGACACCACAAGAGGCTTCAAAATGAAAATGCCCAGGATGTGGTCCAAACCAACCCCATCCACTTCGTTAGCGCTTGTTTCTTTTTCTTTGGACATCCTAAAATAGTGTGCGAGGCAGAAATCCTCACCCTATAAAGCAACGGCCAAAGTAAATAAATAAGTCGATACCTTATCATTTGTTATGCAATCTTTTGTGTATTTCGTAGAGTTTAATCTGCGGTTCTCAAATTTTTATTTTAAAGCCCCTGTTATTTTCTTTGAACGTATAATTATTTGGGACTTTTGTAAATGTTCTATTACTGCTAGAAGATATTTCAAAGTTTTATTGAATATATCAACTTAAAATAAGTAAATTTTACTCAGACTAAGTACTTACATTGTGCTAACTAACATACTCAAATGAACATACAGGACTAATTTTTAAGAACCAGCCAAATTTTTTTCACAGTACGTATTTAAAGAAAAGATTTTTCGTAAATAAAGGTTTGTATTTCTTACAAGGAAGTTAAATATTCTTAAAATTTTTAATATTCTTTAATAATATTCTTAAATAAAAAACATTATTAAAGTTAAATATTGTCTAACAAATTGAGCAAAGCATGGTCGCTCTAAATTATGAATGAATACCATAAAAATAAGGACGACTACGCGCTACTACAAAACAGTTTGTAGTACTACGTCGTAGTATTATCAAACGTAATTAATGAAATGTCGCGTCTTAGTATCGTACCGTGTGTAGGGTGTTCATTGTCAGCGATTATTTGAAAAGTTTATGATGCCATATCTTTATTTTTGTCTATTGAGTGATACGAAAATAAATATGCAGGTACGTTTATGTTGTGTCAAACAATACAATATTGAAATTTGAGAGGTGACTAGAAATAGCCCTGTATAAAAGAATAATAACAAATAAACCTCACACACACCGTTGTTAATGGTGTCGTCATGGAGACAATCACTAATATGGAATGTTATTATGTCATGATAGTTGGATAAAATAAAATATAATAAAATCCCCAGATAATCACACCAACTACATGGCCCCAAAGTAAGCATAGCTTGTGTTATGGGATACCATGTAGCAAACTAGGGGGAACCGAGAATATAAATACATAAATAGATATACGTAGATGTTACATATTTCTTGTTTCATTCTATTGATAATGATTTTTTTATTCTTCGGAATACTTACAACAGAATGTACAGACAAATTCATAGTTATCATTCCGAACCATGAAGGCAATTAAAAAATGCCACTACTAAAAATAAAAACTTATTTAAAAAACTAGCTGTGCCCGCGGCTCCGCTCGCGATAATTTCGGGATAAAAAGTATCCTATGTTACTTCTAGTACCTCTCATGATTCGTCGAGTAGCTTTTGCGTGAAAGCTGAACAAATATCCACGCTTTCATATGTATAATATTAGTAAGGATAAGGATTGACATTTTATAATATTTGACAATTAATTGTTTAGATCACTTTCACATGAGGCTTAAGTATCTATGGAACGAAAATACTTCAGCGCAAAGCTTCCGAGTAAACTGTATTGAAAGGTGACCCGTCCGGAACGTGAACATGAAGGTTTCTAGAATTGCTAACCCGGGAAAGAGCGACGTATAACTGACCATGCGAGAAACAACTGACACCGAGATCTACTCCAGCAACACGAAAGGTCTGCCCTTGAGCCTTATTAATTGTCATTGCAAAACACACCGATACTGGGAATTGCGTTCTTTTAAATTGGAATGGAAAATTATTTGGTATTATGGGAATTCTGGGAAAAAAATTGAGATTTCCTAATAGAATTATACCTAGAAATATGTAGAACTTACAACAGAAAAAGAAATGAAAATAAAGCTGAAACGCCTGTGCAATGCTATCTACATATACCTACTTCACTTAAAAATAAATACCTATAACTACAATAATTAATAAAAGTACCTACGCTTTTACCTAAAAAATACAAAAAAAAAACTGAACATAAATTAGCCAAAATTTGGAATTTGACCGAATATTTAAACACTACCAAAACAACTAATACCTATTTTATAAAATAACAACGAAAGAAATTCAAATAAACTATTTAAAGACTAAAAGTCGCGCTGATAAGCACGGTTTATAATATCAATTATTGTCTGTCAATAAAGTCGAACGCATCAACAGCCAAATATTGAATGAATTATAAAGCTTGCACTCGCCTCCCGCCTTTTTATACCCTACCCCGCCGCGAGCCGCGTCGAGCGCGGCAACCGTTACGCAAAAATAATCCTTATATCATTCAGTATTCACGCGCGATGGGTTATTAGCGTATTTCATGTATAAGTCTGGTGTTTCTATACCGATTTCTATGATTCTTTTCTTTATTGAATAGGTAATAATGTTATTTTTTTTAAATTAGGGATGAGTGAGAGTATTATAAACGTAAGAGTAAACAAATATAATCAGAAAGCTCCGAACTGCTAAGCTATCGGGATTTACACGTGTTATTGTGAGTCAACCATAAAATATAGACATATACTCTTGTGGGATATTTTTTATATAATTTTATGAAGAATATTTCTGTCATACATGATTTCTATGTGGCTTTAACCATTAGGGCTGCACACGCGACGGAAGCTTAAAAAATGAAGTAATTTCTCCCGTTTTCCAAACATTTCCCTTTACTGCTCTGCTCCTATTGATTGTAGCGTGATAATAAGTATACTATAACCTGCCCAGGAGTATGAAGAATAATTTTAGCAAGTTTCATTAAAATCCGTCGAGTAGTTTTTGTTTCTATAAGGAACATACAGACAGACAGACAAAAATTTTACTGATTGCATTTTTGGCATCAGTATCGATCACGAATCACCCCCTGATAGTTATTTTGAAAATATATTTCATGTACAGAATTGACCTCTCTACAGATTTATTATAAGTATAGATATATAGATATAGATAACATAACTCGTATTGCGGGAAATTTAACAATGTTAATTGTGTAAATTTATATTGTACTTATAATGAAAAGACAACCGAATTCCCAAAAGCCAGTTTCATTGTTTTTTCTTTTTTTTTAATTTCATTTGGATATCAGTGGGCTCACTTAAAAGGGTGATGATAATGATGAAACAAATTTCATAACGTTTACCTATACTAAACTTTTTCACTACTCGCAAATTAGCAACGTCAGCCGGTCTAGCATGTGACCATCGACAACGATAAATTGGGACTTTATATCGATATTTTCTTAGAATATGGCAGCTTTGGTTACCTGGGCTCAATCATCTATATCGTCTTTATCGATGGTCGCATACTAACCCTGCAGACATCACTGTTTTCACTCGTACGTATTTAACTAAACATTATCAATGGTTATATTTAATGTTATTTTAGAGGCACTAAGATTGATATTTTATCGACTGTTATTTTAATTTGAAACACTCAGAAGGGAATTCACAGAAAACAACAGATATCTTCTCAACAAGTTGGTTTATTGTCCAAATTAATACAAAATGATCACTTCACAATATTCACAATAACTCTTATAATAACGTAAAGATGGCTGACTGATCCAGCTTGTCACTACGACCACTAAGATAAGATTCCCGAATCGAAGTCTATGATCACAGAGCAAATGATTGAGTGATTGAATGAATGAATGAACTGATATAATCGAATAAATGAGCGAGTAACTGAATGTACTGAATTATTAATCGTAACAGTCGGCCATCCGTCACAGTAACGAGTCCCTTCGTTAATCACATGATAGTCCATTACATATAGAGATTGGGATTACAAAAAAAAAATTGTATGATCAATCAAGTCGTACCTGCATCTATAACTTAGGTTCCAAAGAAATATGATCATAAAAAAAATATCTAGTAAACTATAATATCAATATCACTTCTTATATCTAATGCGAGTGGTGCTACTTCTATTCTTTCACAGCCACTTGCTAATCACTTCTTAAATCTAATCACTTTGTATCAATATCACTGGAGTCCCACAAGAGGATAGCTACTTCTATTCTTTCACCATCAACTTGGGGTATGTCATACATAACTCTCATGCCCGGCTCATGCACGTGCTCATGAGTCATGCAGACAATATCGCTATCTCTCACTGTTAATAATTATTATAGTTAAATCGCTAACATTGATGTCTATCAAACTTGCTTAATCACCACATATTTTTGTATACAATAAATCAATAACTTCATATATTCAATAATTTCATATCAATTTACAACAACTTGCTAATTTTAACTTAATTCTAATCAACTAACAAACTATTCACTTTCATCACTTGAGGAACAAGCAGGAGCATCAAAACTCATCCATGGATACAACTTATCAATGGATACTTTTAGTCTTACTTTGAACATTATCAATAGCTTTAGAATTATTGTTGACAGTACTTGTATTAGATTTTTTTGGACAGTCCAGTGAGCTATGGCCCAAAAAATTGCAATTACCACATTTATTGATCGGTTTATGACATTGCCAGCTCATATGTCCAGAGTCATTACAATTAAAGCAGGTTAAACTATTACTCTTTGGCCCGTCTCTTGAAGGTCTACTTACTCTTTGATTAGCACCTGTTGATGGAATATTAGTATTCAGAAAACGCATATCTCTTTTACGATTGTCATTGTTAAAATCATAAGTATCCCTAGACGAATTCTTTACAGTTTTGAAAAAATCTAAAATTCCTTCTGGCCTTTCATATTTTCCAGCTTGCGCACTTAATCGGATTCCCTCATCTTCTACCCCAAAAATTATACAATCTACTGCTTGTTTCCCAAATAATTTACAGCGGTTTAGTAAGTTGATTTTCGAGAAATAATAATCTTCAAGCGATTCACCTGGGCGTGCTCTTCTATTAAGCATCTCGGTCAATAGCTCTGCGTAATTCTCACTTGATGGAAAAGATTCCATCAACAAACTCTTCCATTCTACCCATGAATGCTTAATAGAAGGCAGGCCCTGGTACCAAGTTTTAGCATGACCATTAAGCTTGGGCAAGGCATAGTGAACCGTTTGCCTATCGTTCCAACCGTATATCTCTGCACACTCATCTACTTTATTAATCCACATACTAATCGTTTGCTCTTTAGAAAGTGGGTCAAAGTCAGGTATCACGTTGTTCACCAAGGGAAACGATTCACGGTCCCTGCCCTTAAAGACTTGAATAAGTTCTTCGAAAAACTCCTTAGAATCGGAATACCTCAATTTCTTACGATCAGGACTACCATTTCTGCTTCTAGGGGAAGTGCAAACGTTCTTGGTTTGATCATCAGAACGTCTACAGCGGTTGCTGCGACTAGTCGTTGCCTCATAGTGTCTACGGCTTTCATTCCTCTTCAATAATTCATCTTCTAACAATTTCAGTCTCTGATGTAGATCTTCATTGTCGTTAGGTATTCCATGGCTAGTACTTCGCTCTTCACGGTTCCGACTTGGAAGTCTTCTAGGTCGTACGTCGCCGCGCATGCTGCAACTCTCACTCCTCACAGACAGCGGGCTACCTCGCCGGCTGTCTCGCCTTGCAAGGCTACGGCTGCGGTGCTCTCCATCATGAGTCCGAGGACTTCGCATCGTTT
The DNA here is from genome assembly GCA_944452665.1 of Stenoptilia bipunctidactyla. Taxonomy (NCBI): domain Eukaryota; kingdom Metazoa; phylum Arthropoda; class Insecta; order Lepidoptera; family Pterophoridae; genus Stenoptilia; species Stenoptilia bipunctidactyla. Next base: position 5,228,329 of record OX101736.1, read on the forward strand.
GTCGTACTTCAGATGATCGCACCGGCGTTTCTCGTCGGCGTCGACCCATATCACCATGTTCGCCTCCCATTATTCTGAAACTTAATAAATTTCTATGTAATTGTACTTTCGCACACTGGTTAATACAATGAAGAGAAAATATACTAAAAGTATGTACATTATTATCGTAGGTATATGCTATTTCTCGTAAGGTGGCAAATATAATATAATTAACCATCATATGTAACCAATCATTAGACTAAGATTATAATAATATTGCATTTGTAATAAAGTGGAATCATTTATTTCTGAGTAAGAAAATCCCGGACTGCTTTCAGTATTTAAGTTTTAATTGCTCTAAAAGCTACTTTTAGATAGTAATATCAAGTTTAGAGGCCGATAAGCGAAGCATACAAAATATATTCTCGTTAAAAATCCATGTGCATCTGCGTTCTAGAAACGGGATTTTCACCATAATTTAACACTTTCATGCATAAAACAACGTTTACGATCTTAAATCACTTTTATTTTAAGGTACTAAGCAAGAAAAAAAAATAAAAATAAAATATCACACATTACCCTGCTTCACGTGGGCGTTGCAAAAATGAGAATTTTTGCTGTAATCCCACTTCTGAGCTGAAACACTCAGAAGGGAATTCACAGAAAACAACAGATATCTTCTCAACAAGTTGGTTTATTGTCCAAATTAATACAAAATGATCACTTCACAATATTCACAATAACTCTTATAATAACGTAAAGATGGCTGACTGATCCAGCTTGTCACTACGACCGCTAAGATAAGATTCCCGAATCGAAGTCTATGATCACAGAGCAAATGATTGAGTGATTGAATGAATGAATGAACTGATATAATCGAATAAATGAGCGAGTAACTGAATGTACTGAATTATTAATCGTAACAAATTGAACTCACACTTTCTTTAAAAACTTTGAGTACAGTAGGCATATCATTTCATTTGTTTAAATATTAAAACAACTAGCTGTGACCCGCGACTTCGTCCGCGTGGATACCGTTTATTAGAGTTGGATAATAGTATATTGTATTGTAATTGTAATTGCAGGCGAGGGCTTAATAATGAGCCGAGACTGTAATTAGCAACGCTCACGAGTTACATACGACGTTTTTCAACACACTTGTGAGTAAAAGACAGACATACTTGGTCATAAAATAACAAACACACTTGATAACAAAGCTGTGAATTGTGATTGAAAAATGGCGCTGAACCTCGCGCATGCGCGTAGGTTTTTTTTCCGTCAAATGTGTCAATGTCTGTATAGCATATACAGCCTATTTTAAGTGAAAATGTTTAATTTGGAGTGGTATGTAAATGCAAATATTTTAATATTTTATGACAAATGATTGTAAATTGTGAATAATTTGTTTAATATACAAATTTATTTTACTAATATAAGGCGCAAACATTTAAAAATGTATATGGATTTGAAGTGGTATAAAACCTCTTTGTTGTTTCTGAAAATATTTAGTGTATAACCCGGACCAATAAAATATGCTGCTTTCTCGCATGTTATTTGCACAAAGGTACAATTAAACTTTGTAGGATTCATTATATTATGCACTAGGGTATAATATATTATGCACGCGTGACTTATAGCCCAGTTTATAGTTCTAAATTCAATAGAATAACGCTCACTTTACGAGCAAGTGTGTTGAAAATACTATTATTATATCCTCCTTGAAGTTAAAACTTACCTTATTCTAAATTTCGTCAAAATCGACTCAGTAGTTTAGCTGTGAAAGCGTTAAGCTACGGATACACGACGACACCTGACACTTGACACTCAGTGTATACACCGAGTGTCCGTGTGTGTCATGTGCCGCGACACTCGGTTGCAGCTCTAGGGGCGCTCTAGCTTGGTGTCGCTCTAGCTGCCGTGTAGACGCGACGTGCGCAGTGTCTGAGAGCAGTGTCGCGGTTTTCGGTTGTGCGCGAAACTTTTAGCTAGAGCAACATGACGGCGGCACGCGCGTGCATTTTAAATTTGTAATATCTTCGGAAATATTCACTTAAATTACATGTTGTAAAAAGCATATTGATCTATAATAAATGCACAATTTATTAAAGGTACTTAATTGGATAAGAATGAATGCTGTATTGTTTAAAATCACTTCGTAAATAACCATTTTTTAGTAAAGGATAAAAATGGTTATGGTGGGTTATCCCTAAGAGATAGACATATACCATCGCGAACTTTTTGGTTGAACTTTTTAAGGTGGACAATACTTTAGTACATCATTTTGGTCTATCTCGTAGGGTTCAGCCAGCGTTTGCAATATAAGCGCAAAAGAACGTGCTTATTTACGACATCACATTAGAAACATCTAATATCAGTGTTTCTCATAATAACCTTCCTTAAAAATCAGTCTATCCATTAAAAAAAACCGCATCAAAATCCGTTGCATAATTTTAAAGATCTAAGCATACATAGGTACAGATACCTACGGGTGCAATTGATAACCTCCTTTTTAAAAGTCGGTTAATAAGAACGCATTTATTCAGCGGGCGTGCCATTTCATTTGAAATTTGAAAATGGAATACATTTTTTGCAACTGATGTCATATTTTAAATAAAATGTGCCTTTTCATAAATGCAAACGATATTTTGACCAGGTTCGATTCCCGGTTATGTAAAACTAATAGTAGATATTCATTTCTTAATTTTAACTAAGTCCGTAAATATCGATTCATGGCGATGGAATGTCTGACACTGAATTGCGCATCGCTCCGTGTAGACGGCCAATACACTTCGACCGCGACACTCGATCTCAGAACTAGTGTCGACACTAAAAATTGCTCACCGTGTGGACGCGTCTGACACTTGTGTCGACACTAGTGTCGGTGTCGGTGTCACCGTGTATCGGTACCTTTACTTATAGATAAACAGACAGATTTACTTCAAAAACTGTTACAACAAAGCAGTGATCCGCAGTTTCACCTAGGTTTTGTGAAAATGTATAGATAGGTAGGTATATTACATAGATGATGCCCGCGACTTCGTCTGTATTGAATTTGTATTTCGAGTAGGGTATTTTCTTCTCCAAGGTCCTACCTATCTTTAATAACAAAAATAAAAATTAAGAATCTTCGCCCATATAATACCTATGTATAACTCCTAACCACAAACATAGGTAGGTAACTATCTATTAGGTACATTACAAAGGCATATAGCGTTATAAACAAATCGGGTGCCAAAGTGCCTTAAATTTTAATATTGTCTTAAGTTTTCGCGATAACTATTATGTATGACTATTAAATAAAACACTTTTGAACCGGATTTATCGCCTATATTTACATTTTAAATTTTAACAGTCGCTCGTGACCACGGGGTCGGCAAAGACACCGAAACGTCGAGTTAAAATGTAAAATATAAATTATACGCCATTAATCCGGTTAAAAAGTGTTTTATTTAATGCCTTCAATTTTACTTAATTCATGCAATATCTTTATTAATTATACTTAGCTTATTGTTATTCTAGGTAAAGCTAAGTAGTTTTTGCGTGAAAGAATAGCAAAAATCCATCCATCCAGCCATTATCAGTGTACATACAATACTACCTATAGTTATGTATGGCTGCTTTTCACTGCCATAATTTGGTATAGTAGTTAACACATACGTTACTTTTTATTCCGAAGAAATCTACGGTTTCTGACTTCCAAGAGGCAGAAACGATCATGAAATAAACAAAACCTTGATTTCCATTTTATCTCTGTATGTACAGAAGGCAGTACATCAAGCGTTACAAATCTGTCAAAATTTTTTACTTGCATTTGAACTCTATGCCCTCGATAATAAGTTAAAATTGGTTGGGGAAATTTGACAGGTAATGTAACGCTTGTTCCTTCTGTACCTACCTGTATTAAATCGCGCAAAAGCTTGCGCTCGCCTCCCGCCTTTTTATACCCTACCGACGCGAGCCGCCTCGAGCGCGGCAACTGTTACGCAAAAATAATCCCTATATCATTCAGTATTCACGCGCGATGGGTTATTAGCGTATTTCATGTATAAGTTTGGTGTTTCTATACCAATTTCTATGATTCTTTTTTTATTGAATAGGTAATAATGTAATTTTTTTTAATTAGGGATGAGTGAGAGTATAATAATAATCAGAAAGCTCCGAACTGCTAAGCTATCGGGACTTACACGTGTTATTGTGAGTCAACCATAAAATATAGATATATACTGTTGTGGGATATTTTTTATACAATTTTATGAAGAATATTTCTGTCATACATGATTTCTATGTAGCTTTAACCATTAAGGCTGCACACGCGACGGAAGCTTAAAAAATGAAGTAACTTCTCCCGTTTTTCCAACATTTCCCTTCACTGCTCTGCTCTTATTGATTCTAGCGTGATAATAAGTATACTATAACCTGCCCAGGAGTATGAAGAATAATTTTACCAAGTTTCGTTAAAATCCGTCGATAAGGAACATACAGACAGAAAGACAAAAAAATTACTGATTGCATTTTTGGCATCAGTATCGATCACTAAAATCACCCCCTGATAGTTATTTTGAAAAAATATTTCATGTACAGAATTTACCTCTCTACAGATTTATTATATGTATAGATAGATAAAGTGCAATATAGTAACGCCTTTCAATGTTATTTTAATAAGTAGCATTAGTTCCGTAAACCTATGCTTACTTTCATTACCTTCAAGAATTTGTCTGATAAAACTCATTTAAATTAAAACTAAATCATTTATTAAAATTAAAAATCATTTAAGTTAAAACTAAAATCATTATTTATGTGTAGTCTAAGATTAAGAGAGTACGAAAAAAGAGCGTCTTAATGATAGGAACACTTTGTACAAATTTAAAAAAGTTTTATTCAGTACAGGTTTACCTCAACGGCAGATGAGGGCTGCGCGACGAGGAGAGTATTGGGGAGGCCTCTGTCCAGCAGTGTACGTCTCTCGGCTCACGAAGATGATGATCGCCCATTATCCTTTAATATAGCTACCTACTTCTTCAGCTTTAAGAAACGAAAAGAAATTAGGACCCTAGATAGACCGATAGGGAGTTCCTTTGGAGGATTTTAAATGTAGGTTTTTGATTTTGTTTTTGAATTTTTTTCCTGAACTATGCAGGAAAATGCTAAGTGTATACCTCTTTGTGTAAACAGATCCGTAAAATCGCTCCGTAAAATCTTCTCGACCAAAATACCGCATTGTTTGAAGACAAAGGTTTTTCACCAGTGTGTGTTGCCAGTTATATATGACTGAGACGTGGTCGCCAACTATGGGCCTTATAAACAAGCTTAATGTCGCTCAGCGGGCAATAGAAAGGGCTACGCTCGGAGTTTCCCTGCGAGACCAAATCAGGAATGAGGAGATTCGCAGGCGAACTAAAGTCACCGATATAGCCAGAAGAATTGAAAAGCTGAAGTTGCAATGGGTAGGGCATATAGCTCGCAGAACAGATGGCCGTTGGCGCAGAAAGTTCACGAGTGGCGGCCGCGGATGATGGCGGCGTGGGACCGAGCGACGTGGAAAACCTTAGGGGTGGCCTATGTCCAGCAGTGGACATCTACTGGCTGATGATGATGATGATAATCAGATAAGTTTTTTAATAAATAAGGTGCACGCAATATTCATCCGCACTTTTTTGGCGATAAAACGCTGCTTCAAAATCAAAACATTTTTATCCTGTTTTGAATCACATTGAAACAGTTTTATTGTTGTTCATTGATTAATAACCAAACACCTATTCTATCTTAAACTGAAAAGAGAATTGAAATCTGACCATTACTTTTTTACAATCTATGTTTGAAGGAGTAAAACTGGATAAAAATAAAAACCCAAATAATTAAAGAATGGTTCACTTTCAGATTATATGATTTATGCACAAACAATTGGAAATGACCTCCGTAATGTCACCTTAAAAGATTTCAATCTAGATACCAATAACCCTCTATAATATATGCATTTAATATGTATATTATGTTTTATATCGATATTTTATCTTTTTTACTACGTTGTTTTTCTGTATTGTTATGTAAAATAAAGAGTAGATAAACAAATAATCACTTATACCTAAGTGCCTTCGCAATAAGAAAGACAAAACCAATTTGTACTTTTTTTAATCTAATGAGCCAAACTCGTCGGTGTAATTATTGCGTTATCCTTACTTCAACTTCTGTTGATATAGCTCTCTGTTACTAAAGATGAAAAATAATGTTACCACCCATGGTAGCATACATCACACAAATGGTTACAAACCATGCAAAGTCACAAGCAGTGCAACTCACATGAGTATTTTTAAATTGTCCCTTTAATAAATGTATTTCGAAGACCACTTAGGCGATGGGGTAAACTTGTCTGCCTCAGACGCCATGAAAAAACGATTGCCGAACGGAAGAAGAAAAAAAATGTTCCGTGTCTAGGTGTTTATATTTTTATTTATTTTCACTTTATTGTTAACCTTATTTTATAACAAACAAAATGAGAGATTACACAATTGGCGGTCTTATCGCTGGGCAGCGATTTCTAAGTTCACCCTGGTATCCCATAACACAAGCTATGCTTACTTTGGGGCCATGCAGTTGGTGTGATTATCTGAGGATTTTATTTATTATTTAATTTGTTAGAATAGATCGTGGCGCAGTGGCTCTGTGAATATCATTCGATATCGCAGTATAAGGTCGGTATAAGGATGGGTGACCGCCGACCATTCATTTCTGAAGGCGACTTCCGTGCTTCGAAGTTTCCATCACTCGCTCATGGAATTCTTGGGAGTGAATGGGAAAAATCCCTTTTAAACAATATTTGTATTAGCGTGCATATCACTTTAATCTTCACAACCCACTGTAAGTTTGTATTGATCCTCATATTCCACAACATGGTCAGCTGTAGTGAATGCATAACGAAAGTAATATGTCGCCGGCTTCAATTGTATTTCTTTTTTTTCCTTTTGTAATTGTGTGCAATAAAGTATAAATAAATAAATAAATGTGATACTTAAAAGATTTGAAAGACAATATTCATGAAATAATAGACAAAATAAGACCATGATTAGAAATATTGAGCTTTTTTGTGTATAACTATATGTGTTTTGGAGACTGTAACGATAATTGCTTTCTTCGGATGGCTGGTTTTTGATGATTTCATTTTGAAATTATGTGAATGGATGCACAACAGAAGATAATGCAAGAGTGCCTAAGTTATATGATTATACTAACTAATTATATATGGTTTCTTTTATCTTATTGCATTGTAAATGATTAATATCTTTATCTTTATAATACAGTAGTTGCCGGTGCAATTTTATTCATAACTTGTGTATTTAAGGAAAAGGCAGTTATAATAAATAAATTTAAACAATGGATAATTTGCGTGGACAAAATGGTGATGGGCTATCTACAAAACAAAAAGATGAAAAAAAGAAAAAAGTTAACGTGGATACTATTTTAGTGGAAGAACTTGGTCAGTTCGGATTGTATCAATTAAGAACCATGGGAATCTTAGTCATAGCTGGCCTTTTTGGTGGATGTTCAGGGTCAGAGTATATTTTTACAGCTGCTAGGATACCAACAAGGTATGTGGCAGTTATATCAAATGTGCAAATCTAGTTGAACAGCTTACATTCACATAATCAATTACACATAGTCGTTTAGCCAGAAATCAGCCAACTCACCCGCAATACTGATATCATTTCATTTATTAAATTTGATACACATTATTCACCCAATCAACAAATGGATGCAGGACAGGCGGTTAAATGGATTTGCATTTATTTTAGATTTTTGTTTCAATTTACGTCCAAGATATAAGTTTCAAAGTTTGAAAACTCATCAGCATCAAAACTCCGTGTAGGTAATGAGCCCACTGTAGGACTATGAGTCTCTCCTCTGGGTGACGAGGAGGTTTAGGCTATAATCCACCAAGCTGGCCAGGTGCTGGTTGGTGGATGTCAGATATTTCAGGGTGCCGAAATTACTTCTGACAAACCCTAACGACTACTGCATACAAGTATACAGCACTCGGGAGAGACTGCTTAACGTGCCCTCCGAAGCACGGAAGTCGTCGTGAGAAATTAATGGTCGGCGGTCACCCATCCTTATACCGGCAGCACCGAGCGCCTTAATAATTATTAATCTTTATCAACACATTTTTTTTAAACAGGTGCTTAATCCCAGAATGCGATCAAGATCCTCCTCAATGGTCCCCACCCTGGGTTGAATCAGCTATTCCAGCAGCTGCTAGTGGCTTAGATAATTGCCAGCGGTTTGCTGGTACTAACCTCACAGTTTCTGATACTTGTTCTATTGAACAATTCAATCAGGACGAGCAGGTTCCCTGTCTGGAATATTTGTATGAAAATACCGATACAGTAGTTTATGATGTAAGTAACAAGTAAATTAATGAAAATTTAAATTTATAATCGTGTTTATTAAGGTTGCAGAAAAAAAATCTATTTCATTTCTTAATTATGTATATGTATTTTAGTTCAACCTAGCCTGCGACGAATGGCAACGTACATTCATCGGCTCATTCCGTACCTTCGGAACCCTTCTGGCACTGCCAATAACAGGGTTTATCTCAGATCGATGGGGTCGCCGCACCGCTCTATGCATTGCTGCTTTCAACTCCGCTTGGTTGGGAATTCTTCGAATATTTGCTAGCACTTATGTTGGATTCGTAATTTCTGAGCTGGTTGAATCCACGTTTGGATCTGGACTTTTGTCGTCATCGTATATTTTAGGTAGGTAAGTTAAACGAATGTATATCAATTTTTTTTCTCACGTACAAATTTGTGATCCTGATAATATTTTCAGCTTCTGAGATCGTGGGTCCGGACTATAGAGTGATAGCTGGTTCATTGGTTACAACATTTTTTTCTTTGGGGCAAATTTTTGTTGCTTTCATGTCGTGGCTTCTTCCTAACTGGAAAACTTTAACTATAGCACTATATGCCCCTCAGTTTATCGTGATATTCTACTACTTTTTCTTAAATGAGTCTTTTCGCTGGTATGTAAGCAAAGGGCGCTATGAAGAAACAGAGGCAGTTCTTAAAACTATTTGTAAGGTGAACAAGAAGAATTTTTCAGATAAAACCTTCGAAGCCTTAAAAGAAAGCTCTGAAGAAGCGAAAGTGCAGCAGGCACTGTTGAAAGAAGAACTGAAGCTAGAACCATGGCTTCCGGTGCTTGTCTTTCGAAACAAACCAATTTTATTACGATGCCTTGTTTTACCATTTTGTTGGATAACTATGACTCTGGTTTACTATGGGATGTCTATAAACTCTGTCAACTTATCTGGTAGTTCACATTTTAACTATATGGCAGTCACGGCTATAGAAATACCGGGATTCTGGATGGGTGTATTGCTTATGAAAAACGTTGGACGTAAGTCTTCGCTCATTGGATCGTACTGGATTTGCGCGGCATGTCAAATTGCATTCGTGTTTATACCCTCAGGTGAGAAATTTGTATCATTTTTGATATTTTTATAATTAAAATAAAAGGTGGTACTTTTTGCAGGGTCCACTTTCTCTTATGCTTAATGTTATATTAATTAATTATTGATCTTTAAATAATTTGCTTTTCAGAACTTACTGGAGTTAGCCTTTTTGTATTTTTGATGGGAAAATTCAGTATATCTGCTGTTGCAACTACAATATATGCGTATACTGCGGAATTGTTCCCAACGCGATACAGACATTCCCTATTTGCCTTCAGTTCCATGGTTGGCAGAGTGGGATCAGTAGTGGCGCCGCTTACACCAGCTTTGGTATGTTTCTATTCTTTATTCCATCAAAAACTCTCATACGAGCACCTATACATAACAATGAAGAAAGTAAATTATGCATATCAATATTAAAAGTTAGGTTTATTTTTCCGCCAAGAAAGATTAGGCAACCAGTAGAGTAAGGTCTAGTGGGAGGAAGGTTCATTCGGTAAAGTTTTAGTTAGAATAGACTTTTGTTGGTTTAACCGAATATTTACCTATCACCTTTCTTTATAATAAGAAAGAAGTAAAATATTCGAATTACACGACATATTGATATCTGAAATATTTATTTAAATACGACGAGTGACTGTGCGACACAATTGTCCACGAAGTCAGCAAAGATACCGAAACGTCTCTTTAAAATGTAAAATTTTAATGTACACGCTGAATAATAATAATAATCATTATTGATTTATTTCCTTATTCTAATACAAATAGTCGTCTGGGGTCTTCAGTTAGACATTCAATGCCTGTGTTTGAGGACCCCGCTCTTCCACAATTTTACTAAATAAAATAAATTAGATTGACTAAAAATACATTATATGAAATCATTTGGTAGATTTATTGAAAATGAAACAATTAATTTAAATAACGTTGAACAATTGAATCAAATAAAATTAAACAATTTAATCAAATTAAATTAAACAATTATAGTTTGAGTCAATTTAAAGACATTAAAATTTTGTTCATTGAAATAATTAAATAATGATAGATGTTTTGAGATGCCTGTACGAGAACGCCACAATGTCCGTCCAAGTACAGAATCAGCGATCGTGCCCTATCCAATTGCGAAGAGGAGTGAGGCAGGGTGATATTATTTCACCGAAACTGTTCACTAACGCATTGGAGGACGCATTTAAGACGCTCAGCTGGAACGGACGTGGCATCAACATCAACGGCGAACGCATCTCACATCTCCGCTTCGCGGACGATATTGTCGTTTTGGCAGGATCGCTGGAGGATCTCCAAGAAATGCTGCACGATTTAGCTGTGTCTTCTCGGCGGATTGGCTTGGGAATGAAATTAGATAAAACAAAAATCATGTTTAACAAACATATGACCCCAATACCGATAACCCTCGCAGATACGCCTCTCGAAGTTGTTACCGAATACACCTATTTAGGGCAGATTATACATCTGGGTAAAAACAGCTTCGAGAGGGAAATCGACAGGAGGATACAGTTGGGGTGGGCAGCATTTCGGAAGTTACGTCACGTCTTCTCGTCACCTATTCCGCAAAACCTGAAGACCAAAGTCTTCAATCAGAGCGTCCTGCCTGTGCTCACGTATGGAGCCGAGACGTGGACCTTAACAGTAGGGCTAGTTCACCGACTTAAAGTCACACAGCCTGCTATGGAAAGAGCTATGTTAGGTGTTTCTCTGAGAGACCGGATCAGAAACGAGGTTATCCGACAGAAAACAAAAATTACCGACATAGCTCACCGGATTAGCACGCTAAAGTGGCAGTGGGCTGGTCATATATGTCGAAGAACTGACAATCGTTGGGGTCCAAAGTTTCTCGAATGGAGGTCACGTCAACGCCCCCCGGCACGTTGGGAAGACGATTTGCGGAAGACGGCTGGCAGGGACTGGATGCGCAGCGCTAGAGACCGAATTCGGTGGCGCGCGTCGGGAGAGGCCTACGTCCAGCAGTGGACTAGCGCGGAATTTTGAATTTTTTGAATTTTGAATTTTATGTGTGTCTGCTTACAATCAGCGAGATTTAAGTATGCTGTAGTAGGATTTTATTTAATTTAAATATCAGAGAAGAGTGAATATGAAGGCTAACTGGTTATTATGTTAAGTGAAGCGTATTTTATTGTGAAGAGAATTATTCTGTCAAGAAATACAGTTGTGCAAAATAATATTCAGTTTAAATAATCGTGAAAACTTAAGAACTTAAGACTTTGAATAACAACTGACGACCACTTTAAACCTGTCAGCCTCAAACGCCAGTGGCTGCGGGTTTGATTCCCGCACGGATAAAAAATATTCCGTGTCTGGGTGTTTATCTCTATGTATTTTTATTCTAGGTTCCCCCCTAGTTCGCTACATGGTATCGCGTAACACAAGCTATGCTTAATTTGGAGCCATGTAGTTGGTGTGTTTGTCTGGGAATTTTATTTATTTATTTATATATTTTGTATATGTTCCATTAGCGAAGAGCCCCGTTTATGATTCCCATCTTACCGGATGGCTGGAGAACAGCCAACCTATTGAGTCAGCCTCTGAGAAGTAACTCATTCATTTGCCTCACATAGGTACGGGTTAGATTAGTCCTACCGCCACTGAAAAGAGTGTAGTAAAAGGCGACTTATAGATGGGGTCCACCTGGCTAGCGACCACCCTTCATATAAAATCTGCAGCAAAATATCACAGCTCTTGTGGCGACTTCATCCTTACTTACCATCGAATGAGATTGAGGTCAAAAGTGGATATAATAATTTTTCCAAGAATTATTTTTTCTCACTTTTTTCAGAGCGAGACAGTCTGGAATGATTTACCCAATGTTCTCTTTGCTTGTTGTGCATTCTTGGCCGGGGCTCTCGTGTTCATGACTCCAGAAACTCGTGGGACACGGTTAACCGATACGATGGAAGAAGCTTGCAAGATTGGAAAGAACAAAAGTGACACGTCAAATGTTAATAATCTGTGATAACTATTTATTGAAATTTGTTTTAAGGAAGTATAAGTTATGTTATTTATCAATTGTTTATTTTTATTTTTATCAACTGCTTCCATGCTGGACTGGGAGCGAAAGAAAAACGTAGAATGTGCCAGCTGCTTCTCTGCCCGGGCATACTGTAAAAGTCAGTTAAGGGACAGAGGTTTTAAAGGCGTTTTTGTGGGCGATAGGCTGACCCCCTGTCACTACAATAGTCTCTCTCCATCTTTATAATACCTTCAAATTTGTCAAACGTGACATCAGATGGTCTTGTAACCTCTGGTGTTCGGCCTACCCCATTGGGGATACAGGCGTGACGTTATGTATGTATGTATGTATGTATTTTTATTATTCGTAAATTTATTTAAATTAGATATATATTTATCTATAAACGTACGATTTGAAGAATCATGTCAATAGTAATCTCAAGAAAACGATTTTGCTTCCGTAGCTTATTTGTCAACTTTGTCTAGCAGTATGCGTCTCTAAGCTTATGATTATGATCATAAAAATATACATATACAATAAAAATATAATATGTAATCGGGATGGTTCTTTACATTCTAAGCCACGTTTCACGAGCTGTGACGTATTTTTGAAGACATAAATAATAGTTTTTTGTTTGTATTACGCCGAGTAAGACCAATTTTTCTAAGTCTCCTATTCTTAAGGTAATCAAGTTCCATCAACTTTTTGTGCTATGCCAATTTTTTTTTTGTAGTATTGGAAAACTATTGGGATGATGTTAGTGAAATATAACATTATTTAGATAAACAAACTCAAATTATACCTAAATAGTTTATTAAACAATCAGTATTAATTGACTAGAACAATAGAAAAGTAGCCTTAGCTTACAAAAAGTACGCAAATTACGAAAATTATTATCTCCTTATGGAAGCCGTTTAATATTCGTCATCAGTATCTACATCCCTTGGTTTGATGATGCCTAATTTAGTGGCCAAGTCTGCGACGTTTGCTCGAACCTCTTCTTGTACCAGATTGAAGGACATTGCAAGGAGAGCAATTCCAAAGAGTAGATAGAGAGAGCAGAGAGCTATTGAGTGGACGGCGTCGCTTGTTGCACCACTTTGACCCTGAAAAAACGAAAATTACAATTATTTTAAGAGAATAAGGGCGGGTTGTATCAAACGATTGGTTATCGTATCATACGTACGTAACTTTTTGACGATTACATCAGATGTTTAACGTACGTCAAATACAAAGCGTTGTTTCATCACAAAAAAAACTGTTCGTCAATGTCTTTTCTCTTCCTTTCCACAATTGAATCATCATCACTATCATTTAAAATATATGAAAATAAAACAGAATCCATAATGTTAAAAGCTTTCAACCAAAGATGTCCTGCCTGTCAACTCAGTTTTCACTAGAAAGTTACGTTAACCAGTGGGTGGATGAACGGTCAACGTAATTTTTGACGTCCGTTATAGGTGAAACAACCCGTTTTCTAGCTTGACAGTGGTTAACGCCATTTTTAACGTTGACAGACACGTAAAGTAGTTGTGATACAACCCGCCCTAAGCAGTTTTTACTCACACAGTTAGAGTTGGATATTAAACTAGTTTCTGGATCATATAGACTGCTTTTCATGGGAGAAGAGCGGCGCGGCTACAATAATGTATAAGTAGGTAGTTATTTTTTTTCTTTTTTTGTGGTTTTCTATGATTAGTTATCACTAACATCAAAAATCAACTTTCCGTCGCACAGTTGCCTTTTAATTACTTTAACTCATATTAAAGAATAAACGTTATAAACAATGGCGGTATCTTTTTATCGTTGTCTTTATACAGTTGTGTTGCAACAAACAAAAAGACCTATTTTCCCTATAAGTGTAATTTTGTATTGATGCAAATAGACGGATAAGTACTCTATATCATGCCCTTTTTATAATTCTAAAAGAAAGACATTTTTTAACATCTCTCCTCTTCTGGTAATAGAAAAAAATACAAATACCTGTGCTGGAACGAAATCCCCGAAGCCTATAGTTGTCAGCGTGATAAAGCAAAAGTAGGCCGCATCCAAGTAGGCCCAACCTTCCCACTGTTTGAACAGAAAGGTCCCAGCAACGATGTACGACGCAACCAAACAAACACACAGCCAGATTGGCACAGGTTTGATCTGAGGAACATTAATACTTTTACTTCATTGCGAAATCGCATATGAAATCATTGTGAGTTTTTGACTTATACAAGGTGTTCCTTTTGATTTCCCATAACTCTAAGGTATGGGACCATGTAATAGAATCAAGTTTTTTTTTGTTTTTCTTTTTCATAAAAAATAATTCAATCAAGTCAAAACATGTTATGTAAAACGCCTTTATGCGAAGTATGATAAGGCGGCATTTTCTATACCTTTTTTATCGCTATACACAGGTACATTTCGCAACGTTTTGCGTTGAAAATTGTATGCAACGTTCCTCCACGTTTAAAATGTTTTTGTTGTTTATTGTATAGTTTCAGTGACAGGCGTATTATTATATTTATTTTAGCGTCGTTAAGTACAAAAAAGGATAAATATGGAACCACAAACTTTTTTTTTATTAGTCGATGAACACAGGTACAACGAAGCGAAGGTCATTGGTAATAGTACGAAGTAGTACTACAAAATGTTTTGTAGTAGCGCGTTGTCGTCTTTATTTTAATGGTTATTTAGAGTGACCATGGTTTGCTCAATATGTTAGCGGATATATTAATTTCTTTGTAAAAAATCAGCGCTTAAACTTAGCATATTCACCTACTTAAACGTGAACACATTATCGCTAGAACGATAGGATTTGTTGACGGATAAGGTATACAGGGTGGCTGGTGACAAATTTTAGATACTGAAGGAGACCACTCTTCACTCGATTCTGATCATAATTATGTAATAAAAGTAGGTACAGAATTTTTCACAAGAATTCCCCATAAATAAATGCTATTATTTACTGTGCATACAACTGAGCAAATCGCGGCACGTGACCTGGCAGGCGGATCGCTGCCAACGCTAGCGTAACCATGCGTTGCGTAATCAGTTCTTTAACTTTCGGTTAAGTTTACTCAGTAAATAATTAATATATTTTTTTCTCTTCATGTATGATCTCAAACTATCACGTCCTGGAATTTCGAAAATAACCCACCAGTCACTCTGTATAGGTAGGCGGATCACACATTTATAATAAAAAATAGTCCATTATCCCCAAATAGACATTAGTGTCTGAATATGGAATCTTCATCAGGGGTGAGTGCAGTCGCGGCTGCGGTAGCGCTGCACTAATCTCCAACACGAACGTGAGGGTAAACGCCGCCTAACTCACATTCATAATGACTCCTCTAACAATTTACACTCATTTTTTGTGAGCCAATAATGAAGCTATTTTGTCGTGGAAAGTGCCTTCAGCGTAAAGCTTGCAGATGCATCAGCTTATAACACAAATTTCCTATAAAGAACACATACCTCATCCTTATTGATCGTTTCTGGAGGTTCCGCATACACCTCTAACTGTCGTGAACCCCAAGCTGCAGCAAAAGTTTTAATTAAAAAAAAAACTTAAGGTAAGAAAACACATGACATGATATTTTTTACTTTTACGAAAGCTATTGTGTGATTTAACTTAAACTGAATCCCGATAAACCAAGTTTTCTCATCAACCACGTACTCTCATCACATTATAAGTGATATTATAATACTCAGTGTGGGCGGCATTTATAGTTTTAATTTTTACTGTATTCTATGTATTTTTTATGCATGCTAATTAAACATTTCATGGAATGTGTAGGAAGTTATTGTATTTTTTTTTTTTTTTCACTTTATTACAGTTTACAATATTCAATAAACACATTACAGTAATCTCAACATATAGGAGCCAGCTAGGCTCATGTAATGTTTATACAGTTCTTTTCGATCCAGTAATAAATACCCACAAAAACAAAACTTATATACTATACTAAAATTACGTTATATTAACACTGATCACGTAGGTACCTACTATAAATATAAAAGTAAAAGTTAAAGCGACAGAATAATTACATAACATAAATTTCTAGCTTATTATGAACTAACCTAAACCCCATACTTACAATAAAACCACATCTAATTCTAATTTTACATTCCTAGTTATTTGATAACAAAAAGTATTGTTTTAGTTTGTTTTTTATATTCTTATCAGTGATACTATTAATGAATTCTGAAGGAAGTGCATTAATGATTCGCGGAATAATGTAATCTGCTGTCCTGCCACCGTACGCGTTGTTAGCGCGCTCGGTTCGTAACCGGTTTTTAGCCATTGCACGAGTATATACAGGGTGCTCAAGTTTTTTGTGCAAATTATATTCAAAAAAATAATGCTTTAATAAATTAAGATCAACAAGCTTATGAATACTTAAAACTTTACAGTACGAAAATAACCCCGTATCATCATTTTGGTAATAACATTTGACTTTTGGTGGAACTATTATTTTTAAGATTGAGACCTGTAGCTGATATATTTGTTTTAGATAAGTCTTATATGTGCGACCGTAACTGCTAAGACCGTACAGTATATAGGATTCGGCAAGTGAGTGATACAACATGAGTTTTGTTTTAAACGGAATTTTTTTGTTGAGAATAATAATATTCGCTATAAACTGACGAAGTTTTGTACACACCTGTTCTATATGCAGGCTCCAGTTAAATTTACTGTCAATTTTAAGGCCTAAATACACATGCGAGTTCACACTTTCTATTTGAGGACAGTAACAATTCCTGTTATAATTAGTTTTATGTAGACATAAATGATTATGAGCTATCAGTTTTTCGACGACATATTGATTTTTTTTATAAGGAGATTTAATGTGAACAATTTTTGTTTTGTCGGGGTTGATTACTAGACCAGCGTCATGGCACCACATGGCTAAATTATCTAGATCATCTTGAAGACATTTTAGAGCCTCATTTGGATTTTTACTGGCAGCGACTAAACATGTATCGTCGGCGAACTGATAACAGGCGGACTTAACGCAGGTTTCCATGTCATTTACGTAAGACAAAAAATGTAACGGCCCTAATACTGATCCTTGCGCGGTGCCCTCGGTACTGGCAACGGGATCACTAAATGAATTATTAATTTTAACACTATAAGATCTTGATTCTAGGTAATCTTCACACCATTTTAAAATTGGGCCACGCACCCCGCAGTTATCGAGTTTTTGAATCAGCTGTTTATGATTTAGCGTGTCAAAAGCGCGGGAAAGGTCAATAAACAACACTAAAACATGGTTTTTATCGTTGAGTTTTCCATTAACTTCATCCGTAAATTTTGCAAGAAGATTAGAAGTTCCTTTTCCTTTTTGAAAACCGTATTGATGTTTATAAATAACACTGTGTTTTTTATAAAATTCATGTATTTGACCACTTATGAATTTTTCAACTATTTTGTTTATTGAAGAGAGTAGCATGACAGGTCTGTAGTTCGAAAAGCTATCATGTTTTCCTTTTTTAAAGATAGGTCTTACACAGCCCTTCTTGAGTTCATCGGGATAACGCCCAGTTTTTACGCTACTATTTATTAAGTTAGCTATTGCAACGCTTATTTTGTCTCCTATTCTCTTAATGTTAGATACGCTAATATTATCAATGCCTGGTGACTTATTAATATTCAGGTCTTTTAAAATTTTGTATACGCTTCTACTAGAGGCTTTTTTAAAGTAAATGCTAGAGTCTGTAGTTTTGCAGTAGACGGATGAATTCGAAAGTTTGCGACTACAGTTTGGAATAATGTCCTTTACAGCTTTATCAAAGTTTTGTGCGAATCCTTGGGCTATATTTTTGTCTGATAGATTCTGAGATCTAAACGCCTTAACAATAGCATCATCAATTGATAATTTAACCCGACCTAACATTTGGTTAATTATTTCATATATTTTTTTTGTATTTTTGTTATTTTTTTGAATGAGTTTCATATAATAAGCGTTTCTTTTAGTTTCTATTAATTTATGAGCCATATTACGTACTTTATTATATTCCAATCTTACTCTCGCATCGGTTGGATTTTTTCTCCACTTTCTAAACAACTTATTACGTTTTTTGCACAGTTGAGTAACGTTGTCGTCGATCCATGGTGTTTTAATCAAAGATTGAATTTTTTTAGGCGAATAAGTTTTAGTCTTTGTTGCCAAATCGTTAGCATTGCGGAAAGCATCGAAAATAAAATTTATAATGTCATTCGGGCATCTCATTAGATTGGTTTGTGTCCAATTCACACAATTTAGTTCTTTGTATAGAATATCATAATCAGTGTAACTTTTTGTAACACCCTGTATATCGGCCCGTTGCATCAAGCCATCTACGGCACATACTGCGAGCATAGTAGCTCGGTGGTCGGCCAGTACGATGTCTAACGCTGCCGTGTACGGATGTAATGTGGGGAATCGTGTGTAAATATGATCAATACAAGATCTAGTGACTAAATTCTTTTTAGTTTGAATTCGCGTGTAATCTGTTATTCCACACAATAATCCGTGTCGGCAAAGTGTGTTTTTATAAAATTCAGAGTATGAATTAATGCTTTTTAGGTCTATATTAATATCACCGATAAGAACAAGGTTTTGTTTGGAATCCCAGGTAGACAAATAGTTATCGAGTTCTGTTGTAAATACATTTTTATTGGTCAATGGCGGTTTGTAAATAGCGCACAATGTAACATCCTGATTGCAGTTGGTTCTTAAGACACCCGTAAAGCATTCAAATGTTTTAGATTGGTAGCTTAGTGGAGTAAACTTTATGTGTTTTTTAACAAAAACAATAATACCGCCACCTTTTTTATTGTTTCTTAATTTATAGTGAATATTGTAACCAGGGATGTTATATAAATGCACAAGTTTATCAGATATGCCCGCCTCAGTGATTATTATTACGTCTAATGTATATTTACAGTTGTGAATTAGTTCAAGTAGCTTGTCAAAATTTATTATTATAGATCTTAAATTAATGTGAAAACAAGATAGATTAATTTTGTATTGATTAGGGAGTTGTTGCATAAAGTTATTAGGCGATAATGCGTTAAAGATTTCTACAATATTAGCCATTTTTTATAGTTATAATTAGTTTAAAATACGAGAAAAGGAAAAATAAATAAACATGGTTTATTACTTTATTCGGTTTGTTTCAGGCCTATGCAACTCTAGTGTCAATGAAATTGAATTCTGCACCATCTAGGATATGACGTACTACAACTTTTCGGTAGGTTATTTCTCCTGTTATTAACTAGGTAGCGCTGGGATAGCCGATTTATTAATATCTCGTCAGGAACCGGAAAAGATGTTGACTTTGACAGACTAGTCAACAGACTATTATAAAAGTCTATGAATGATCGTGTGCGTGTGCGTCTGTTGCGTTTTGTGTTTTCTCCGCCATTTTATTTAAGACTTAGATTATTTTAACAAATTCGCTGTGAATTGGGCAGTGAAGTTACTTGTGTGACTTACTAACAACTTAAAAGGCTTCAGCAACAAAAGTTTATAAAGACTAAAGTGCGGGAAAGCGAAAACAGTGTAAAAATTGTGTAATATATTGTGTAAATATACAGTGATTGTGCATGTGATTTAAGTATGACTTGCTGTAAGTGTAATTAACCTTATGTAATTTGGTCGATTTCATAAAAAAATGTCAATGAAAATGTTGATTCACAGTTGATGTAATGGGGTGAACCGAATAATAAATGGACAATTGACAAAATTTTATGAGGAAGATGGAGCGAAGAAAGAGGCTTTTGAATATTCCACGAAACAATAAATAACCTTATAAAATAAAGATTTTCGTTTAATTTTTTTATTTTTGACCACTTATTTAATATAAACACCTTATTCTGTATTTTTTAAAGCAGTTATCATAATAAAATTCTATAAAATGTTACATTAAATGTGATAAACAGGATAGGATTTTTACCTTAATTTTTTTTTTATAATGGAGACTTATCTACTAAAGCCGTCTAGCGGTCATTTTTGGAATTAAATTTAGTTACTAGCGCCATCTATGATATAAGGTATTATTCTATTTTGCCAATAAAATCAAGTTGCCCATCTATCTCATATTAACTGTATCGTCTATGGTTTGTTTCGCAATAAATTTCAGATCCTCTAAACATTTGATGTAGTATATTTTGCTGTTATTTAACTTTCTAGCACATACCTTTCCGTCTTTATACCACACGTACTGAAAAGATTCACTTAGCTGCTTCTTGGCATTGTATAATAACGTTTTGGAGTGCTTGGTGAGGGCTTCGCGGATGAAGACTGGATTGTTCGTAGTATCAGGCGTTGCATCCGGTACTAGTAGAGCTACGGTGAGACGTTGTTGCTTGCTTGCCTCCAGCCACTGCCGCTTGAGTTCTTTTGATCTCATCTCAACCAATATAGGCCCGGGCTTCTCCTTGCTTCCTGGTAGGCGCTGTGAGAACTGTACATCCTGCACCTGCATCTTAAGTTTAGAGGCTACTATTTCTACAACCTTAGTGATGTCCTTCGAAAACCCGTCCGGTAATCCGGCCACCTCCAGGGAGGACGAGAGTGTATTTTGCTCGATTTGCTTCAGCTGTTGTTCGAGTGTACAGACCCTAAGTTCAAAGTTTTTGTTTTTATTTTCAAGATCTTTATTTTTATTTTCAAGGTTCTTGATTACAGTATCTTGGGTTTTTATTGCCTTTTGCAACGTACAAATTTGGTCACTGAGAAATTCCAGAGAAGATTCTAGATTACTGAATTCTTCACGGAATGATTTTTTCAGCTCACGGCTTATATCATTCACTAACTTTTTAGTGTCGATCATGCCTCCGGGAACAGAATGGCTTGTTACAGATTCGACATCGTCGTCTTCATCATCAGGAACAACAAACGAAGTACGGCGAGTTGGATTTTTTGTGCATTCCTGACAACACCACTCCAGTCCGGGGGTTTCTCGAAATGACTTTAATTGCTTCGTCGATAATTTTGAACACACGGGGTCAGCATGGAATATCCTGTCACATCTGTTACATTCTAAACCTGGTATTTTCTTGGTTATGTTTTTATTACAATAGGAACACTTCTTGTTAGACATAGTACAGTAGGTAGATTGAGAAAATGTTAAACGAAATTGCGTGACCGCACTCAGTAACGTCTCGAATCGAAGTGATGTATGTATGTTAAGTATTGTAGTTCTATTTTGAGGGAACACCGCAATAGAAACGCATAACTTGTCTCAAGATACAGAGCCGAGTCTGGGACGGTTATTCGACGTTCGTTTGTCCATTGAACCATTGGCCGACACAACTTTTCTCCGACGAACGTTAAGCCGACATCACTTTTCTCCGACGAAACGTTCGTCGGAAAGAGATGTCGAACAACACTATCTTTCTCCGACGTTTCGCCGACATTTGTTTGGCCGTCGATCGTTTTGCCAGAGTAACATTGTTTATTTTCAACTATCTTTTTTTCATCGCCAGAAGCAAACAATATAAAAATGATAAAAAAGAGCATGTTATCTGATCAAATGTCACTTTTAATAGTCAAATAAGAGTAAATATAATAATTTACCTGGAGGTGGAGGAGGCCTACTTCTCCTTGGTGGCATTTCATCACTGTAGTCATCTCGTTCAGGTGATGGTGTCTGAAATAACAAAACATGTAAATAAAATAAGTTTTCACTGGATTTTATTCGATGGAACAAATCATGATAAAACACAACACGGGTACCTTTTATGTAGGTACTTGTTACAAATAGATTTTCAGTTCCTTGATTGCGATTGTTATGGATGTTTACTGAAATACTTCTCAAGTATACAGGGTGACTGGTGACAAATTTTAGATACTGAAGGAGAGCACTGTGAACTCGATTCTGAACATAATTATGTAATAAAAGTGTGTACTTTCTATTTCATTAGAAGGACCTATAAATAAATACTACTATGTTACTACTTACTTTATTTACACCCGAGTCAATCGTGGCACGTGACCTCTCACGTGGATTGCTGCCAACGCTAACCATGCGTTGCGTAATGAAGTCTTTAACTTTCGGTTAAGTTTATTTAGTAAATAATTATTATTTATTTTTTCTCTTCATGTATGATATCAAACTATCACGACCTTTAATTTCAAAAGTGACCCACCAGTCACCCTGTATAAGAGAAGTCGACGTTTCGGTTTTTCTAAGCATAAAAAAAGACTAGTCCCTTAAAAAGCTGTGTACTTACAAATCGAGAAGGCCTATTATCATCGACGGTATAAAGTCTTCGTAACCGTCTTGCGTCGCCACGGACGTCCCCTACCGCGCTGCGAGCTCTGCGACGTTTGTCGTACTCCGGTGTTCGTTCTCTAGGGTAGTACTCGGAGCGACCACGATCTGATCTGAATACAAAATTAAAATATACAGAAGGCACATCAAGCGTTAGTAATCTGTCACAAAATTTTACTTAAGTCTGAACTCTATGCCCTCGACATTAAGTTTAAATTGGTTGGGGAAATTTGACAGGTAATGTAACGCTTGATCTGCTGGCAACAGATGATATACATATAACACATAATAATAACTGGTTTTGAACAAACCCTATGGAGGTTCATGGATATTTTTGGCTGTACCTGCGCTATCAAAATAATGCAGTAGGATGCTTTTAACTATTTAATAGTTTTTTCTGTGAAGAAATAAGAACAACATGAAATAAATAAATAATAAATAAATATTTCTGACACTCATACAACATTATCTAGCCCAAATTAAGTTTCTTAAAGAACTTGTGTTATAGATACTAGTTAACTGATATACTTAAGAAATATACAGGGTGCCCAGGAAAGAATGGATAACCTCTGAAATCCTAATAGTAGAACTAAAGGCAAGCCCAAAAAAGAATTTAAAAAAATTATAACCCTTACACTGCTAGAAATATGGCGCTTTAAAAAAATAACATAATTTTTTTGTCTGATTTCATATTTTTACTCGTAACGAGGTCAAATCAGCTAATACCATAATTATTCTGTGCTTAAAATATTTAATATTAACCGCATCAGTGAATAACTATCAAATAAAATAGCTAACTGGAATACTTTTGTCAAAAAATAATGTTAAACTATTGTTTTGTGTAAAATTACTGAAGAAATATTTTTGATGTGAAACTTTAAACAGCTCTGCTGTAAAAAAATAATATGTAAGCAACAGTGGCCAATCATTTCAAAATATTCCTGGTTGAATGACGTTTCTAAAAAGATGTAATATGTCGTTATTGTAATGAAAAATATTGAACTATTGGTATTAATGTGTAAAATGGGATAATTATTTAATACTAGCAAAATTAAAAAAAAAACAATAAAAACAAAAAAAATATGATTTTCAATTGATAGGTATTTATTGCATACACATCACAGTAATTTAGAGCAACTGTTCAAATTGTCTGCCCCCCATCCTGATCCTGGCCATAGGAATAAACTTAAAACTGTTTAAATTATTGAAATAATGTTGACAGTCATTTTAAATTGTGGTTATCTGCGCCCTACCCTGTATGTGATTCATCCTTTCTACCTGATCTACGGCTGCGTACCACCACTTTTTTAGTAATAATAAGCCCCGGTTCTAAGAAAGAGAGAGAGAATCATCAAACAGGTACGATAGATGAAATAGAAAGATCGTCATGTGACTGGATCGGTGCCTTACGGTGCGTTCGTTCGTTTCTTTGTATTGTTTAGTGAATCTCTGGACTTGCTCTACGTCACACGTATTTTGTTAATTAAGCTTATAATTCCTATTATTTTAAAATACAACTTGGTTATTTTGACGGACTTTTGTTTAGCATAGTGATTGGAACTTTGGTGATTCTACGACGACCTTGTCTATTTTAACGGACTTTTATGTAGCACAGTGATTGGAATTTCGATTGGTGATTCTACGACGACCTTGGCTATTTTAACGGACTTTGTCAACATGCCGCGATACGTTTATTCGTGTCAAGAATATGCCAATATGCAGTTTATCTATGGGGAGTGTAGAGGTAATGCAAATGCTGCTGCAGCTCTTTATCGCGAACAGTATCCTAATTCACGTCATCCAGATTACCGTGTTTTTATTAGGGTTCGTGGCTGTTATTCCGAAGGCAGAATGCCTGGTGGCAGTGTCGGTGGTGCTGGTCCCGAAAGGGTTGGTCGGCTTGACGTCGAAGAAGATATCCTCAATGAAGTTGAGCAAGACCCTACGATCTCAACGCGAGAAATAGCTCGCCGCATGGGCATAGACAAATCAACCGTGCACAATGTTTTAAAGAAAAACAAATCCCATCCTTATCATTTTACACGCGTGCAAACTCTACTTCCAAGAGACTTTCAACTTAGAGTTCAATTTTGTCGTAAGATGTTAGAAAAGATGAACGAAGATCCGCAGTTCTTCAATAATATTCTGTGGAGTGATGAATCTACTTTGAAGTGGGACGGCTACATGAATTTACACAACCTACATAGCTGGCAGCTTGAAAATCCATTCGTCAATCGAGAAAACAGGTCGCAATACCAGTTTAAAATTAATTATTGGACTGGGATTATTAATGGCAAAATTATAGGCCCTTTTGAACTCCCAGGTAACTTATCAGGAGAAAGTTATCAAAATTTTCTTAAAAATGACTAACCAATTTATTGGTAGACGTGCCCGAAGAGCTTCGCGACACATATTGGCTTCAAAATGATGGCTGTCCAGCACACTATGCTGTTGCAGTACGTGCATACTTGAACGAAACCTACCCTAACAGGTGGATAGGCCGCCTGGGACCTATTCTATGGCTCCCAAGATCCCCGGATCTATACCCTTTGGACTTTTTTACTGGGGGTGTCTTAAGGAAGAGGTTTACCGGCAGCCAGTAACTTCATTAGAAGATCTACGAGCCCGTGTTCAGGCCGCTGCAAACAAAATCAATGATCGATGTCACGCGCGATTTCTTTGAAGATCCTTTATTCGTAGATGTAGGGCCTGTATCACGATGGGGGCAAACAATTTGAACAGTTGCTCTAAATTATTGTAATGTGTATGCAATAAATATCAATTGAAAATCATATTTTATTATTTTATTGATTTTTTTTTATTTTGCTAGTATTAAATAATTATCCCATTTTACACATTAATACCAATAGTTCAATATTTTTCATTACAATAACGACATATTACATCTTTTTAGAAACGTCATTAAACCAGGAATATTTTGAAATGATTGGCCACTGTTGCTTACATATTATTTTTTTACAGCAGAGCTGTTTAAAGTTTCACATCAAAAATATTTCTTCAGTAATTTTACACAAAACAATAGTTTAACATTATTTTTTGACAAAAGTATTCCAGTTAGCTATTTTATTTGCTGTTATTCACTGATGCGGTTAATATTAAATATTTTAAGCACAGAATAATTATGGTATTAACTGATTTGACCTCGTTACGAGTAAAAATATGAAATCAGACAAAAAAATTATGTTTTTTTTTTAAAGCGCCATATTTCTAGCAGTGTAAGGGTTATAATTTTTTTAAATTTTTTTTTGGGCTTGCCTTTAGTTCTACTATTAGCCTCTCAGAGGTTATCCATTCTTTCCTGGGCACCCTGTATAAACATACATATTGGATAAAAACATATTTTTTATTTATTATAAAATAAACTTAAATAAACATATAAACGTCCATGACTTGACGAATAATATCTGTGTTCATCACACAAATATCCGTCGCCGCCGGGATTCGAACCCAGGACCTCTGGCATAGAACGTTACTACTACACCAGTCGAAATCAAACATAGCATATTGTGTTTGATTTTTAATCTTACTGCTGGTAAATGAATTTAAGGTGGAACAGTGGATCTGAAAGGCACTGGCTCTACGTAAAATATTGCCGGAACACATTACCGTGGGTGATAGGTCTGTCTGTCAGTTTTGCAATTTATTTTTTTACTTTCGCTCGTATCGCCCAGGCACTGAAATAGTAAATTGGTCCTTTGAAAAGAGTAAGTTACCTCCGATCTTGCCATATCCTTCTAGGTTTCGCACCTTCAACTTCATAATCTTCATCTGCAGGGTCATAATCTCTTTCCCTATAATAATAGTCATCAGGTTCTCTTCGCCTCTTTTCTCTTTCTTCTAAAGCTTTCCTTTCTTTATAGTTTTCATAATCAACATCATGAAGGTCATGCATTTCATACAAATCTTGATTATCATCATAATCATAGTTTCTTCTGTCACTGAAATCCTTTTTTGGGCCATAATCAGGCTTAGATTTGGCAGGTCTTGGTAAAGATTTGCTCCTTAATTCAGGTTTGGATAACCTCTTGTGATGGTTTTCTAGTTCATTTAGAGCTGCTTCTAAGTCATTCAAAGGAAGGGATATTCTAGGAAATTCTTCTGCATCTTAAAAAAGTAAAAATAAAAGTGGCATAAGGAAAATGCTATCGTATTTTTATTGGTTTTAAGCTACAATAAAAATACTATAGCATCGGTAAATATAACTGTAGCACATGTTGCATATTTTTTGAACAGCTGCAATTTCTATTAACAGATATTATTTCGATAAACAGTATTCTTAAAAATTGCTAAGGATAAAATTTCAGTTTAGGTATTTCATTTTTATATAAACATTTGTTTCATTTTTTCTTCTAATAAACAAACATTTTGCTATTCACAAATTTGTAGAAAAAGTATTATAATGAGCAGATGACCAAGATCATTTGCTCTAAATAAAAGTTCGTGTGATTTTTTTAAATATAATTTAAAATTAAATATTGCAAACGTACTTTCGTCATCAGGGTAAGGATCCCGAGCGTGTCTGTCAACCCTGGCTGGCGGCCATCTATCGTCGTCGTCGTAATCTCGAGCTCCTGAAACAGTTTATATTTTGTATTTATTTTTAAAGCTATCTCAGGATTTATTTTTTCAGAGTGCTCCATAGAATATTGGCAGCGAATGTTTGATCAATACCTTGGATCATTTATCTACTTTGGAGTGATTCAGATGCAATTAGTTTATAAATGCGTACATGAATAAATATCGTTTTACTTCAAAATTATGCACTTAGTATTCCTATACGAACTTGCAAAGTGCAAGCATGAATGAACGATCATTTTGAAAATATTTTTTAAATGCAAATTACAATGGGATGATTCCAGTGAAGTGAACTACTCTTAATACTTAGTCATCTTATTAGGTACATCAAATCAATTGAAAATTTAATAATAAACTTAAATTATTAAGCTGTGTAAAAGTAATAAGTACCTATAACTTTACATTGGTATTTTCCTAAACAACCTGTGTATAAAACTTTGATGTTTCATCAATGACTGATTCCGAGGTTGGCTTGATGTTAGTGGCGATATACTTGAACATGAAGAAAAAAGGGAATTTGGAATGAAACTGACGCTTTCTAAAGTATCGGAATAAATATGACATTAAAAGCATATTAAAGAAGCGACCCTACTAACAAACAGAATTCACTCGAATTAGTCATGTCTTACAACACGCAATTTCAAAGAGTGCACAGAGCTTTCTTATCCAACCTCACAAGGCATCTTATTGACAATATCCTTAAAGTTATTTTTTAATACAGTTGCTCAAAAAGTGGCGTATTGCAGGGACGTTTAGCGTTCGGGATGTGGGCTATTACACACTTATGCTTTTTCTTTACCTTTTCCGCACTCGTGCGTTCTCTTTCCCAAATGTCAAAATAATGTCTATTAAAAAGAAAAAATCAACCACGAAGTTTTTACTAAAAAAAAATTCATAGAAGTTTTTACAATTCATGCAAATATTTCTGAAAAGAAGCTACTAATTTGTTTCAATATCAGATATAATGATTTGATGCAATGAGTTAGGTTAGGTTTCATTTCATTTTATCTCATTAAATTCATTTTCATTTCATGTCAATACAAAAAATCGACTTGGCTGTATAGTATAGTTCCCTTTGCCTACCCAGAATGGGTAAACAAACAAAAAAAACTCTGTTTATAATCTTTCACTTTGTAAAATATTTATAAAATTGCTTAATTTTTTCGCAACTGTATTAAAAATAGTCGTTCAGTACACGTGCGGAACCGTCATTGCAACTCGTTCCGACTGTCAACCCTCGCCTTCGGCTACGCCTCGGCTCGTGTAGACATTTGTCGGAACTCTTTGCAATGACAGGCTTTCCGCACTCGTAATGAAATATACTATTACCATATCCTCTAGTATTGTAAGATGGCGGCTGCGATCGAGGTCGGACTGCCAATGGCGCTGGGCGAGGTCGCCGTCGGCCGCTGTTGTAGCCACTGTCGCGATATCTGTAAAAAAAAACATAACACCATCTAAAGAGTGAAACAGGTATCTTAAGTGTTTCCTTACAGCCATGGTTGATACGAAATTATTTTTTTATAAGTAGGATTGAATATTTTAGCTCTTTAGTTGCTTAAGGTAGCTTATTTCCAAAGATACGATAGCTACTGTCGTAAATGATAACTGAAATGAAAGTACAGTTGCCAAGCATGTTGTTAAAATGATTTGAAAAACCAAGAGTATTTTAGTTTTTCTTTATCTATCCAAAAGAAACAGTTACATATTTTTTCTAAACCTTGTTTTATTTTCAAACTCCTGCAATTATTTTCTTGAGTCGCAAATGTTTTAAATTATAGTGACTGTATGCAATAGACAAAAAAATCTATGTACAGTAACAGAAGTACTAAGTCGGAGGTTTAATGTCAAATTTTGGAGTTTTTTTTAAAAAGCCTTAAATCTTTAATAAAAAAAACTTTCACACTTCGTCTATGACATAACGGCTAAAATGTTCTAAATGGTCTAGAATATCACCTCCTCTCCACTTTGCATCCTGTTACCAAACACCCTATTATTATAGAGTTCACAAACTGTTAACCTGCTCGCAGTAATTTTTTTTTGTTTTTATAATCATTCTTATAAATGACTACTTAATTTGGATAATTTAATGTATTAATCATAAAATTATTCGATTAATTACCTGCAATCAGTGTCGGAGTAAGCTCGCTCAAGCGGCGGTGGTTGGATCGGAGGCCGGCGGCGGCGCGTGGAACCACGCACAGAACGCCTGCAAATATGCGTCGAGCAATTCTTATACTATGCGTATGTGTCACTACGATAAAGTAAGTAAATGATAAGTAAGAACTTAATAGAGTTAAAAAGAAGACATGGCAAGGGGATTTCATGCGCGCTGCTGGTCTGTGCCCTAAATCGCGGGGAAAGTAGCTGGTATTCAAAAATCTTATTATTCAATCCGTTTTGCTAAAGAAGTTTCACTAATCTACCATCTAATAATTTAATAACTAAACATTTACAATAATAGAGCACATTACATCGAGCACAAAGTAATTTATTATTGTACCGAGTGCCTGATTTAACTGGGCTCTAATTTAACAGGCACCAGGGCAATATAAATTACTTAAGGCGAGGTGCATAATCTGCTTTTCTTTCAGCTATTATCTATAGTAATAGTTGATAAAAGACATTCTTATCAAACAGCTAAAATAGAAGTTTAATTAACAAAGTTCCCGCAAAATCACTTTTTTAAATGTCTTTCATTTTTAAATCAGAGTTAGCAGCAACCATTTTTTTTAAATTTGGAACAAGTAGGATAGAAACGAATAATACGTACGTAAAAAAAAGTATTGATATCGGCTGACTGAATAGAGCTAATCCATTGAGATCGACACCTTTTGGTGCGATTAAAAAAAACTGTGCAATAATGAAATTTCATATATTTTTATTGCTCTAGCTTGAGTCTCTATTAAAGACTCGCTTTGTACTGAGTTTTTAGTGTGATTGTGATGAAATTAAAGCATAGTTGGAAGAAAACGTTATTTTTATTATTATAATGAATAAAACTAAATAACAAGCGAGCAAAAGTCTACCTCATGTAAACTTAAAATAGGTGGTTGCAGTAATGGCCCTTTTTCAATGTTTTTCTAATTACGTTTCTTACCTGGAGCCGTGATGTCTGTGTCTTCGTTTTGGTGGTCGCGTGCACACGTAGCAGCATACACGCCAATACAAAAATCTGAAAAAACAAAACATGTAAAACTTAACGTGGCGCTGAGTTTTCCAGAGATTTGCAAGGTACGCAATATCACTTTCAAATGAGTTTGACTAATAAATCCGTAACCATTTGAATATGCTGTAGGTACCGTAAGGTTTGTGTGCGCCTTGGAGTTTGTTGATAAAGAGTTTATAAGCGCAAACCAACCTTACGGCAAATGTAAGAATTACATATGAAAGATTAAAAATAAAATAACAGAAAATGACGCGGGTTGTCCGTCAGAAAATATTTTCATTCTATACAATTGTTTTTCCTCTGAAAGTAGAAGGCTCCCGAGATCCTGCTACGCCCCTCCACCACCATTTTACATATGAGCGATTAATCTATAAAGTGAAAATAGTAAAAGATTCGTTTCGATATATAAAATTCATGTTTAACTTCTTCATAGAATAGCCGCCTACCGGTACCGCGCTGCGGTACCTACAGTAAATTTATATTTAAGAACTGTTCATATCATATTCTTCATATAACTGTCTATTCCATTCTAT
The DNA here is from genome assembly GCA_944452665.1 of Stenoptilia bipunctidactyla. Lineage (NCBI taxonomy): Eukaryota > Metazoa > Arthropoda > Insecta > Lepidoptera > Pterophoridae > Stenoptilia > Stenoptilia bipunctidactyla. The sequence goes on from OX101736.1 coordinate 5,259,288, forward strand.
TCTATAAGATACTAATCAGTTGTCTGATTTAATGATGCCTCTAGAAATGTAAGCAAATTTGCAAACCAGCGTAATTGCTATTTAAAACCGGCAGGCGCACCTGAACGAAGACGCCATGACGTCACCAATGTTGGACAAGCACAACAGCATCAGAGGAATTCCCAGGATCGCGTAGAAAATCGTAACCACCTTTCCAGTCTGTGTTTTCGGTGCTATGTGGCCATATCCTGGGAAGAGAAATGGTTTTTGGTTATTGGTTACATTCAAAGAATGCATAGTATAATAACTAAGACACTTTGTACCTAGGTGGACGCTTTTAGTATGAATAGAATAAGTATGAATAACTGGATGAATTCATATACTTAATAATAAAATTTCTTGTTAAATAAAAATGTTTATGTTGTGACCTATTAATAATAGGTATCAAAAAACAAAATCATTTTTTTTTAATTTAAATTGTTTGGCTTATTTATATTAATTTAACTACAGACAAACAACAACAAAGCAAATACATAGTATGATTGTAAGATTGTATTTGCGGCGCAGCACATGCAGGTTGCGCAACTATAAAAAAACTGTGCAGACGTAATCATAAATTTATATTGCTATTTCAAATTATATTTCGTAAGCATCGGTGGTTCAGTGGTAGAATGCTCGCCTGCCACGCGGGCGGCCCGGGTTCGATTCCCGGCCGATGCAAATTTTTTTTCTTTTTTAATTTTAGTTTTTATAATTAGTTGTACCAAAACCACAACTGATAATATTAATTTTATTATTATTTCACACGGGTTGTCTGAAAAAGTAAATGTTAAGGGTTAATAGTATGTATTTTTTTATCAAGGGTAATAATGTTTGATCTTACAATATCGTATAGTAATAATATACGCGTACGCATATATACGCATATATTAGCATAAATATAATAACATGGTTCATTAAAGAAAGGAATTGAAAATGGCGGCGCTCATTATGTTCTCTCACTCGCACACTAGTGCCGTCTATACTCTATACTCACTCTCACGCATACGGTAAATAGATAAACACCCAGACACGGTTTTTTTTTTATTTTGTTTCGTGCGGGAATCGAACCCGCAACCACTGGCGTCTGAGGCAGACAGGTTTACCTCATCGCCAAAGTGGTCTTTGAGTATAAAATCTCAATTCTCGAATTTAGGTTAAAATACTTAAAGTATGAGCACTATAACTTAGCCGTGATAAGCAAATTCCAGATAAATCTTGGATCAAAACTGACATTCGATTAATATTACTCGAATCGACGAATCCACGACAAGCTGGTGTAGCGGTAGCATACATTGTCTTCTATGCCAGAGGTCCTGGGTTCGAATCCCGGCGGCGGCGGATATTTGTGTGATGAACACAGATATTAGTCGATAAGTCATGGATGTTTATATGTTTATTTAAGTTTATTCTAATAAAAAATAAGTATTTATTCAATATGTATGTTTATATATTTCTTAAGCATATCAGTTATCTAGTTTCAATAACACAAGTTCTTTAACCCTAAACATGATTTTGTGAATCCTAATGCACATAAAGTTTAGAATTTTATTCTGGCCATCGTTTATATATTCATTTAGTTTTTTTTACAAAAACCTAATTTCTGAACGTTATTCAATCCATGAAAAGAAAAATATATTGCCATCTCATTCGCGCACTGTTAGTTGCAACCAAAATGGCTACCCGTCCGAGAGCGCCTACGCACCTCAAGGTAATTACACTATTTTATTTCGAATAATTTAAGTAATTTGAATGAAATTCGATTGAATTTACTTATTTTGGTCCTTGACTATTAGTTTGTTATTATATTTCTCTGGAATATTTTTAATTAGGCATAGTTATCTGTGACTTTTGTTTTGTGTACATTTAAGTTCACACTGCCGGCTGCACTGTGATTACCGTAATAATTTTCTTGTGCATTTATGTTCACACTGCCATTTTTACTGACATTATATTAAAAATTTGCTTGTGTACTTATATGCACACTGCCAATTTCTAAGTAAGATAAAATAAAAAAAATTGTAGCTTTAAATTCACATTGCCAGTTTTACTAACTCATTGTATTTTTCTGTTTTTTTTTTATATTTGTAATGATAAAGCTTGGTTTGGCACCGCCTTTCAGGCGTTTATAAGCTATTTTCACTCATAACTTTTTTTTATTTTGTCCTAGATGTCAAGATCTAGTAAAATACTAGCTTTGGTGCCTAAATCTAATGCAAGGTCTGATATATCATCTGAGGAATCTTCCGGCGACGAACTCGGTATGTGCAGACCTCATACAGACTCTGACGACACCTCCCCTGTTCGATCACTGGCGTCATCCATGGAGGACATTAATTTCTCGTATAGTGATAACTGTGAGTTTCGAGAAGTATACACATTAGTAGCGGATCCTGAAGAACATTTCTCTAATTCGCAGTTAAATATTACATCATATTCACCAGCACGACAATATGACGATAATGTTATACCACCGTCGCCAATAGTTTACATACCACCATCACCTTCTATTGAGTCTGAGCATAGCCCTGCACCTGTAACTCCTTCGACTTCCTCGTCAATAGTTCGTCCATCGATTAGATTGAACCGGGCCAGAAAACCAAAATTGGTCATAAAAAAAACAATAATTATACCAAATAAAATGACGCCCAAATGGACTAAAAATAAGTGTCTTGGGAGAGCTGAAATTGCAGACGATTTCTTCGAATGTAATACTAATCTGCAGAAGTCACCACTAGATTATTTTAATTTATTTTTTTCAGAAGATATGATTAACTTATTGGTTGAACATACTAAACTTTATTCGGTACAGAAAAAAGGCACCTCAATCAATTTGACCAAAGATGAAATAAAGGATTTCCTAGCGATTAACATACTCATGGGAGTCGTCAATATGCCAGCGTATACTGACTATTGGTCCAATGAATTTAAATACCCTAAAATAGCCGATGTTATGACACTGAAAAGGTTCCAGACTATACGACGCTTCCTTCATTTTAACGATAGTATGAAAGATGATGGGGATAGGTACTACAAGATAAGACCATTAGTGGAAAAAGTCCGCCGTAACTGTGCAACCCATATTCCAGAAGGCAAACATTTTAGTATTGACGAGATGATGGTGCCCTACAAGGGCACCAGAGCTGGCAGTAGAAAGCAGTACGTGCGAAATAAGCCTAAGAAATGGGGGTTTAAGTTGTTTGTTCGTGCTTCACCTACAGGCCTTGTCCATGATTTTATAATTTATGGAGGCGAAGATACGTTTCGTTATCACAATTTTTCTATAAAAGAAATCGGGATGGGCCTCGGTGCTAAAGTGGTAATTGCTTTAGCTAAATCCATAGCAGAAAAGCCATGTTCTGTACTATATTTTGACAATTTTTTCACTTCAATTGAATTGTTGTATCATTTGAGAGAAGAGTATGGAATATTCTCCCTTGGCACTATAAGATCTAATCGACTTCGAGGAGCAGAGACTAAGTTACCGACAGACAAAGAGTTAAAAAAGAAGGGCAGAGGAGCATTTTCACAGGTAGTCTCAAACGAAAATAACCTCGCTATAGTGAAATGGTTCGACAATAAATTTGTTTTGGCTGCAAGTTCTTACGTCGACGCTCATCCTGTACAGGTCATACAAAGGTACAAGAAAGAAGAAAAGAAAAAAGGTCCGGTCCCATGTCCGAAATTGATAAAAGATTATAACGCTAACATGGGTGGCGTCGATTTGGCTGACATGTTGGTCGCCTTATACCGCACAGAATTGAAGGGACATCGTTGGTATCTAGCACTGTTCTCACAAATCTTAGATATTTGCGTAAATAACGCTTGGCTGCTTTATCGACGTGAGAACAGCGATAAAAAAAGGTTACTACGTCTCAAACAATTCCGTGGGGCTTTATTCAGACACCTGCTTAGTTTTGAAAGAAGTTCTTCGCTGTCAAAAGTTGATGCTCTCACGAAATCTGTCCCGAAAGTGAAGAATCCTGTAGCAGAGAGGCCTGATGATGCTACTCGCTTTGATTTAGTCGGACACCTTCCAACTTTCACAACAAAGGGTCGGTGTAAGAATTGTACAAAAAATCAAACCAAGTATTACTGTGAAAAATGTAAAACTAGGCTATGTTTGGTAGAAGGTCGTAATTGTTTCTTGGATTTCCATACAAAATAATATTATATATTATTTTGTAAAATCCAAAATACAATGATTCCTTTAGATTTAGATTTGATGATCTCAAAACATTCCAACTGATTTAATAAGTAGCCAGCTTTTGTGTTGGCTAGTGAAAAAATTTAAAAGTTTATTTTTAGAGGATTATACTTTTTGTTGTTATATTTTTTTTTAATGTTTTATAAGATAAAACCTTCTATTGTTAATTATAATTCCATAAGGATTTTTAGTCATTATAACTGCCTTTTCTATTTGATACATGAGGTTTTAGTTGAATTTATTTCAATTGCTTTTGTTATAGAGAGTTTTATAAAGGCAAACGTTTTATTGTTGTATAATTATGGTTCCTAAAGGATCTCATACTATTTAGATCACTTTTATTGTTTCGTATAGCAATGAAACCAAAATTATATTTACATTTTTGAAATGGTTTTCATTTAATTTATCTTATTTTTTACTCAGTGTAGACATGGCGGTGTGCATGTCAATACACAAACTTTTTAGTTACTTATTCCTTGATTACGTGGCAATGTGAACTTAAAGATACATAATAAATCTTAAAAACTAAAATATATAGATTTTTTATTCTATTTTTCCTGGGGTCTTAACCCTTCTACAAACATAATAAAGTGACCTAAAAACTTTATTTTTGAAAAAAAAATCTCTGCCAAGTATAGGGTTAAGAAACTTAATTTGGGCTAGATAATGATGTGTGAGTGTCAGATATATTTATTTATTTATAACATAACTAATATTAAAATGTGAAAGTTTGGATGTATGCTTGTTCCTTAATCTCGGCAGAGCGGATGAAATTTAGCATGGTGATAGTGTAAAGCCTGGAATAACAGATAGGCTTTTCATTCCAATAAATTGTGCAGATAAAAATCGCTCGAAACTAGCAGTTAATAAATAAATAAGAACATTAGAAGAGTTTTTCCGACAAATTTTTGCACATCGGTCTATTTTAAATCGGCTTTTTAAAACCGAAGTATACTCTAGCGTTCAATCGATACATACATACATATCTTCACGCCTTTATCCCTTATGGGATCTTTAAAATCATCTGATGTCACATATGACAAATTTGGAGGTATTATAATGATGAAGAGAGACTATTGTAGTGACAGGGAGACAGCCCATCGCACAAAAAACGCTCATGAAACCTCGGTCCATTAACTGACTGCTCCAGTATGCCCGGGAAGAGAAGCAGCTGGTACATTCGATGTTTTTCTTTCGCTCCCAGACCAGCATGGAAGCGTTTAATAAATAAATTTCATACATCTACATCGAGTACACAATTTTGATTTCCTAGAACTAAGTCGATGTGTTTAAAAACGTTAAAATCTAATTCTTTAAATGAAACACTTGCCTGGTTAGTTATTTAAAGTAAAAAAATATTTGTATTAATTTTGCTATGACTATGTTACAAAACTATTTCGCAATATTAGTATGTACTATTACTGGAACGTGTAACAGCTAATATCATTGTGTAACTTTTTGTTACACAACCCTAGAAAAGCCGATGATTCATTAGGCAAAGTATTTAAAATAAATGACTTTAAGTAGCCAACATAGATCACAGTCATGTAACAGTAGGTATTCTTTTGTTTAAAATGTCGCATTCTTATCCGCACATTTAAGCGAGAAAGCAGTTTTGGTATATTGGTACACTCGTGTCTTACACGCCCTTTTAGATCTAGATAAGTAACATGACACATTAGTAACATGAAAAAAAATGACCATTTATATTTCGGATCTTTCGGAATCTCGGATGATCCATACAGATCCTAAAGGGGTACCAATGAGCACCTAAAGATAACTCACTTCTTATGAGCCAGTAATAAATGTCTTATTTATAATCAACGAACGCAGAGCACAAAAACCGACTTCACGTCAAAACTTTGGCTCAATAAGGTCGTCAAGGTAAACAATCTCCGAATTCATAAATATTTGAAGTTTTTTATGAAGTAGGGACTTAATCGATTTCGATGAAATTTATATGGGACCGAATGAGAAGTACCTATCCTCTATCATATGAAATCATCTATCATATATCATCATATGGATTTAATAATCATCAAAATCGGTTGACCCAGTCAAAAGTTATGGATGAGGTAACAAATATTAGAAAAAAAAATATATAGACGAATTGAGAACCTCCTTCTTTTTTTTTGAAGGCGGTTGAAAAAAGCGTCTCTCGGATCCCCTGCCCTGAATTTATTATTATATTAATAGGCAATACATCATCCTAGGCCATAAAATATAAAAGTGAAAGTTAAGAAATGTTTATTAATCTTAGTACTGAGATTTAAATATATTTTTTACTGAGGTGTCCTGTAATTGTTTTTCATTTTTCAGTCCTCATTGTACAGTACTAAAACGTAAGTATAAACTAAAATATTTTTTAAAGAATATCATCAAAATCTTCAACTCCTCCCTCTTCGCTTACTGGAAGTGTTTACTTATTCTGTTAGTCCATTTTGTTTGTGTAAGCTGCCATATTGTTAATTTTGGTTTACCGACGTTCAAAATATACCATGGTCTATGAACCATGATCAAGTAATGATCAATTATTGAAGTCTTTTCGTTTTATTTTAATTACAAGGGCAAGGAGTCTATGCAAAAAGAGCTAATCGTATTCGTTTAAAATTATAACTCGTTCCAAATTTCAATATCATCGTAATAATTTAAACGTTTGTAAGTACCAAGCAAAAAATATTGACAAATCGTATCCGACGTTTAATAAATACCGTGAGTTAGTTGGACTTTAATTATTTATTTGTTTTTTTTATTCGAATCTTGGAATATATAATTTTGTACCTTAGCTTCAATCACCTCCAGACCAATGTGAGATTGAGATTGAGTTCGGGATTGACTTATAGTGGATTTTAATTTTGAAACTAAATTGCTAAGATTATTTCATACAAAAAGAAATTTGGATTATGGTTATCGTAGCAGCTCTCATAAACTATTGTACTTTAATCTAATATGGACAATCTAATATATAAAATTCTCGTGTCACAGTTTTCGTTGCCATACTCCTCCGAAACGGCTTAACCGATTTTGATGAAATTTTTTGTGCTTATCCGGTATCTATGAGAATCGGCCAACATCTATTTTTTTTATATGGCAAAACAACGTTTGCCGGGTCAGCTAGTAGACTCATAATATTGAAATCCAGCTTTAGTAAAATAATAAATTAATAATGCACGTGGTCCAATTACTACACCGTACTCCATATTTGAAGTCACCTGGAATACCCTTCTACTGCATGGAACCCTGTTTACGCTACCTACATTGATCAAGTTGAGAGAATCCAGAATAAATTCATCAAGAGATTGGGTTATCGTTTTAGACATTCCACTCCTCAACTACAAACTCTACAGATGCGTCGTGAGCACAGGGACCAGATTCGTATATTTGTATAAAATTCTTAGAAATCATGTTGATTCTCCTTTCCTCTTGAGTCGTATTTCGTTAAGATGTCCTAAAGCAAGTATCCGCTCTAATGCAGTGTTTTCAACTCCCTTTTGCAAAACAGACATTTTTAGATATTCCACTCCTCAACTACAAACTCTACAGATGCTTTGTGAACACAGGGACCAGATATATTTGTATAAAATTCTTAGAAATCATGTTGATTCTCCTTTCCTCTTGAGTCGTATCTCGTTAAGATGTCTTAAAGCAAGTACCCGCTCTAATGCAGTGTTTTCAACTCCCTTTTGCAAAACAAATTATTCAAAGAATAGATTTTTAGTAAGAGCTTGCAGCTCACATAATAAGCGTTACAAAATCATAGATATATTTAATACTAATTTCAACGGCTTCATTAAATCTTAAAAAAAATTGTAACTCTCACCTAAGTAATACGACACAATTTATTAAAAAATTTGGTTTATTAATTTAAATTTTAGTTTACTAATTTATTACTAATTAGTTTACTAATTTATTACTAATTTAAAATTTAGTAAAGTTAAAAGATCTCCTTTATTGTCAGAGCTAAATTGAAATTGTATCAGATTATCTACTATTAATATTATCTCATTACGACTTTTAAATTAAAATTGGAAACTATTTTGGCTAATGAAATATTTATTGTTAATTCTGTTTATAAGTAAGCTGTTTGTTTCTTTAATAAATAAATAAATAAAGGTACCATACTCTACATATACCGTATTAGTTCACGATGTAAAATTAATGTCTTTCCACAAAAAAGGCATTGTAGTAAAGCGTGCGACCAGAATTCTATCAAAATTGTTCTACAATTTTATCAAAAACAATAACGCTAAATCTCTGCGCTATTATTCCATTCATGTTCCAGCCTGTATTTCCAAGGAGAACAATATAAATCAAAATAGAAAACAATAAGTTTTTAGCTCAAGGATCAGTATACAATTTACATGCATTGCCTGCACAAAACGCAGTGAGTAATTATTTACAATTGCAGATTTGCAATGATAAGCGGATGATTCATAAGCAACTTTGACACGATAATTAAGATCTCCCGACATGATATTAGTATGACTTAATCTGAGTCAGGCATAAGATACTAAACTGATTGATGATGATGATGATATTTCACAAACCCTTCAAAAGCTACTACTTCATATTTTTTTCTCATTCAAACCTGCCTATTGTGTTTTCAAAGGCGGACCGAATCAAACTTAAAAGACAGATATTGTGTCTTCGAGTTGTACTGTTAACAAGCTCTTACAATCCTTTTAATAACGTGGAGTATCCATATCACAATGACTGTGAACTTTTCCCAGAATATCAAAGAAACGTTGTGTTGGACACTTACTACGAGACACACTGTCTTAAAACCAATATCAAGAACGGATCCAGCAAGAGCAATCATCGTCTTATATTCACAAGATGGAAAGCAGCATCAACGTGGTCAGTTCGGGGGAATACCATGAAAAAATGTCTTATAACTACAAGCCATCCCTTCAATGAACGACAAATTTCTACATTCCGTTTACAAAGTCTTTTAAGTCGTATCCCTTGAATGGACATCTCTACATTCTCTTCAAAAGAACTTTCATTCAACACTTTACCCACGCGACAAATGGCAAGCCTGCATTAATTTTTGTTCATACAAAACTTGAAAACAGTTTGTTCAGAATTATTGTTAATAGAATCGATTTCAAAAGATTTTACACCATGTTAAATTTAAAACAAAAATAGAAAATGACAATAGTAATAGAAAAAGTGATGAATAAATTGAGTTAAAATTTAATACAAGTACTTATTCTATTTTAATCAAAGATTCATTCCATCACGGTTCCTAGAGCATGTACAGCCTGCAACAGAATAATGTATACCACCATCTGACGTCGCACGCACACGCGCGTTCATCCATACTCACTCACACCACGAAAGTCAACCAATCCAAGCATAATAAGTGGACGTGCTTACGCACACACGCACACTGTGAAAATACTTTACTTCTGCTGATTCATTAATTTGTTAAACTCGTTCTTAGCTACTCTCAAGTCTCACATGACGAGCTATATGGATGAAAATAGCAGGCAGACAAGATAATATGATGCTAATTTCACAACTTCAAGTCATAGCGTCCATGGCCTAGCGGTTTAAGTGTCTAGGAATGAGATCTGGACCGAATCGAATCCCACAAAAAACTGTGATTTCATATTCATTTTTAGAGATTGAAAGAAGAAATATTATTACAACTTTTTTGATGTTTTTTATTAAGTTTGAATTTGAAGTAGGTAGCTATTATTAGCGTAACTATTCGAAATAACAACGATGCCTCATTTCTTAAGACAAAATAAGTGGAAGAACCCGATTATCTTTTATTGTGTTGCTAGATTTATTTTTAGCTTGTCATATCTTTAGAAAAAAAAGTTAAATCTACCCTCTATTATTTAATATTGTGTAGTCGTGTTTCTAGATGGTTTGCATTCGTCGTTACTTGTTACTACTATCAGATTGTTGTGCCCAAATGAAATTAAAAATTAATTATCATTTAACATTGCTGCAGAGAGCTGAAATCATTGTTTCATTCAATCAATACTTTTCTATCAGGGGAATTGCACGTCGATTGATGATATTTGTAAGTTTTAAGTTAATTATTATTCTGACTTAATCCTTGTATTAAACGTGATCGTTATTTCTATGTTGATAATTTTATTTTCAGAGAAAAATAGTGCAACTATCTGTTTGTCGTTAAGAGGAACCGGGGGATATATCCATTTTTACCCACTCGTTCGACGGCCACCACATATGATGTGAGTTTGCAAACTGTGTGACGACATTTGAAAGCAAGCAACATACATTGTTACAGGTAAATAAAGAAGTATATAATCCGACGTTAGATATACAATATATTATAACTTAAAATGAATTAACTTTCTTATGCATGCAATATAATTTGTTTAAACTTCAAGGGAACTTAAGTTTATTTATTCATTTACAGGCTAGCAAAAGAGATATTGATGAACGAAAGAAATATTTGGAATTTGATTCGTCTAGCAATGTAGTTATTTTTACGGATAAACGACATTCAAGTCGGACAAAGATGGCCGTAAAATATTATGGAGGAGAAAATGCCAACGTTATGATGCTCGAAACACCCTACCTGTTAGTTTAAGCGGCCTCATTAAACGCCATCGAGAATTTGTGGGGTCAAATGATTTTAAATTGGGATTCATCACAAGTGAGGTCCAGAGCCAAATTAGAAGGGCGGGTTATTTCAACTTGGGAGATGATGAGAGGATCTGCCTTGTGCTGGAATTTAGCTGACAGTATGAGATCTCGGTTGCAGCAGGTCATAGACTCCGACGGCGCTCAAATTAGCTATTAATAAAATAGTGAGGTAATAGTTGTCTTTTAAAAAGTAGATAATCCAGAGTGAATGATGTTATTGTTGATTAGCTTAGAAATAAGCTTAGCTTAGCTTATTTATAGTTTCTGGCTAATAACATGTTGATTCATATTTACAATGGAATTATTACTTCAATTATATAATAAATTCATACGCCAAGTGACAGAAAAGTTAAAGTGAGAACTGTCATTCAAATCTTTCAAATAACAACTATTACCTAAACTATCATTGTTTTTAAAATTAATCGTTTAATAAATTTGTGAAATAAAAATTCCTAGGCAGACGTAACATATTGTGAAATGCAAAAAATAAATAATTATCTGGAAAAGATTGTGTTGTTTTAATTTGTAGTTTTTACCTGCACCTTATTTTTCGATTGCTTGCACTATATTTAATTTATTGATTAATTAGAATATAAATATAATTAGAATATAGAACATAAAAATTATATTTATATCATTTTAAATTATAATAAATTATTAAAATATTTCTTAATTTAAATGAATATATATTATGGTTTATTGATGAATATATCTTCATTAAATTTGAACAAAAAAAAAGATATTGAAGATATATCTTTAATCATTATTAATTTAACAATCAATCAATAATTTAACAATAAAAAAGACATATTAATATAGCAACGGAGAAAAAAAAATGCAGACCTTTCAGAGTTCTAAAATATAAAACAATAATCTGCACATTATACGGCTGACATAGGCTCGTCTACACGTGAAGTACTGAAACTATAGATCTATACATCCGTGTAGATATATTATTTCTTGTTGTGACACGATGTAGTTGGTTAGCTTAGTTAGAATTGATCTTTAGTTGTGTGCGTACGACTGGTGGTCAACGTTATTCTGAGTCTTCCGCACACATACAACGCGAATGCATATTGTATGTGTGCGTGCGTCTGGGGTGGTATACATTATTCTGTTGCAGAGTGTACATAGAATATCAAGAATGAGGATTGATGATCGATAGTACCAGATAGTACCTATTAAAAAAATCGAAAATGTGAATCAAATATGAATTTCACTTATTGGGCCCTTATTTATTTACTTATTTTAAGTGTTTCTTAATGCCGTGACAGAAAGAGAAAAAAATAGATCTTGTATGAGTCTGTCACGTTTCACGTCGTAAAATTTGACATTGGAGAGACTTAAAAATAAGAAATTCAATGTCGAATACGGTCCAATATGTCGACTTTTATTTACTTTCTTAATTGAATGTTTCGACGACCAGTTTGGCGATGGGGTAAACCTACCTGCCTCAGACGCCAGTGGTTGCGGGTTCGATCCCCGCACGGATCAAGAAAATAAAAATGTTCCGTGTCTGGGTGTTTATCTATTTATTTATTTATATTCTAGGTTCCCCCCTAGTTCGCTATATGGTATCCCATAACACAAGCTATGCTTACTTTGGGGCCATGTAGTTGGTGTGATTGTCTGGGGATTTTTTATTTTTTATTTTTTTAATGTTTTCACGGAAAACTGATATATCCCTAATCAATGCAGTGATGTACTTTTATCTCTTGAAAGTTTTCAAAACCAAAGCATAAAAAGATAGATTAGGTCATAATTTTTAATCAACTGTGTTTTATCATATGTCTTTAAAACTATGTTTAAGAAAATATCATACAGAGATCATTGTTTTAATTTTTTGAGTTGAAATGGAAATTATGCATTTGTCTATATTTCAAACGTATTGACGTCATTTCGAATACCAGATGACGGATCAAAGCGTAGTAAAAAGTAAAAATTATACCACATCTTCAGAAAGTTTCTTATTGAAAATTATGTTACATTCTGTATCAAGATATCATCTTGTCGTAGTTGCTCTTGCGCTTATCATTCCATATAGCAATAGACGTTAAGCAACTTCAAGCAACCTTCGTCCGGGTTGGTACAAGGATGGGTGACCGCCGACCATTCATTTCTCACGACGACTTCCGTGCTTCGGAATACACGTTAAGCAGTCAGTCCCGGGTGCTGTATACTTGTATATACGTACCCGGTAGCATACTTGTATAGAAAATTCCGACATCCATCAATCACCATGGGGCAGGTGGGTGGTTTATGACCTACACGTCGTCGCCGTCTTCACCCAGGGGATCATGACCGTGCTCATAAAAATAATTGAGATAAGATTTTTCTAAAAAAAATTTCGCCTTCGCTTATCGGAATCGCCCATGTTTTTTCCTATAAGTAAGTATTAAAAAAATATTCACTAAAATAATTATCATTTATATTTTGGTTTGAAGTACAGCTGGCAATACAACGCGGCGATATTATTGCCATCTTAAATGAGAGCAACAAAATCAAAGGAAGTGCTCCTATGATTTAGTTGTACTTATACTGCTAATCCCACAAATTTAGAACTCCATCGCTTGTTTTTTACTCACGGGAAACGTTAATTATACACGGAAAACCTTTTTAGATCAATAAAATTAACTTTAATCAATTAAATAGATCTTTATACTGTACCGAAACCTGTCAACACCGATTTTAACAAAAAATCGAAATGGTCCAATTTCCGTCGATATATTTGAAACGGATACAGGCAAGGTCACCCTCTTAAACATATCTTTCGAAATAAATAATCATGAATAACAACCGAATTATTATTCACGAAATAAACAAACATCTACTACCTAATTTTACAAAGTTTGTATAGATGTATGTTTGTTCACGGAAGAATGGCTTAATGGTTTTGATGAAATTAAGCAGATTAGTGCAAGGATGTATGAGGGAGCTGAATTAAACACGACTTATTAGGTTATAGTATACTAGCTTTATCCCGCAACTTGGTATGCGCTTAACTACCCTTCTCGTGAAAATTTCAGAAACTATACAACCAGACACCCATGCAAAGAACCTTTATACCAAGTATCACACCCATGCACTCAAGGAATAAGTTTTTTTCATACAAACTAAAAATCATATATTTCCCTTAGCCATGGGAATTTTGGGAATTTTTTTCGTAGCACAACCAGTCACTCTTTGAAGAACCTTCATGCCAAGTATCACATCCGTACACTCAAGGAATAAGATTTTTCATACAAACTAAAAAGTCCAACCCCTTCCCGTGGGAATTTCGGGAATTCCTTCCATAACATAAACAGACACTTATTGAGGAACCTTTGTATCAAGTATCACATCCGTGCACTCAAGGAATGGGATTTTTTCATACAAACTAAAACATCATATATTTCCCGTTCCCGTGAGAATTTCGGGAATTACTTTCATAACACAACCAGGAGCACATTGAAAAACCTTTACACCAAGTTTCACATCGGTACACTCAAGGAATAAGATTTTTCATAGAAACTAAAAAGTCCTATATTTCCCGTTCCCGTGGGAATTTCGGGAATTCCCGCCTTAGTGCACCTCTACATCCCCTAAAGAATGTATGTTTCAAATTTCAGCTCTCTACGCCCAGTAGTTACGGCTGTACGTTGTCTGTCAGTCACTCAGTCACTCAGTACCTCAGTACCTCAGTCACTCAGTCAGTAACGGAACAGTTTTATATATATTGATTGAATCTATTGGAATGATACATGACGAGGAGGTGCGTGCGTCACGCATTACAAAATAATACCTACTTTGCCTGAAAAAGGACATAAGCTACATATTATATGGAACAAAATATTATTATGGGATGGATTTATTTCAAGCAAGATTTCGATTTTACGCTCGAAACTACATGGCTACATGGCAACGTTAGTACATACATATTTTGAATTGCGAAGTAAACATTTTCACTTAAATAATCACGATTTAACCAATTCTCATACATATTCATAAAAAATCTTTAACGCAACCTTCGCGGGCCTGGCTGTTGCCATGCAAAGTATATTATCTTAAAATAATTACAAGTTTCGGATGTCTATACAGCATTTGAAATTAGGTCAAATATCAGAACAATGGGTATGTGACCTCTAGGTTCTGCATTGAACCTTCAACATGATTAAAGCCAACTTTTACAAGAAGATCATAAAATTAAACATTTGGATACAAAAATTCAATGTACCTACCTACTGATATAGTTTTTAAAGTGGAAGTTAAAAGATTAAAATTAAAGTAATTTATTTATTTATTAACTCTTTATTGCATACCATTACAAAAATGAACAAAAATAAAAAGAATTATATTATTATTGTATAATAATTGGCGGTCTTATCGCTAGCAAGCGTTTTCTTCCAGACAACCCGATAAGACATCCGCGTTACTGAAATCACATTGTCTTGAATATCAAGAATAGGTTTTACTGTAGACATAATTAACTAATTATAAAATACACTATGGAGAATATTGAGGCTCGATAAAATAGTTCAACCCTCTTCCAGATGTCACTAGATTTCTAAAGTATGCGCGAGTACCAATGGCCTTGAATTGATCTAGTGAAGGACTTTTGGGCTAGGGCTGCAAACTGGAAGACAGCGACAGCGAGAGCGAAAGCGACGCGGGCCGCGAATTCCGCGATACGATAGAAAATATTGAGTTTCTATGAAACCGCGACAAATCGCTCGAGCGCCCGCTGGCGTCGAGAACGTCCCAGATTCCCCGCGTCGCTGCCTGCGCCACTGTCGCTCTCGTTGTCGCTGCCGTCCAGTTTGCAGTCTCATTTCCTTCAAATTATACTTGTCTGTTATATATACCGGCATGTCAGTAATAAATGAGCCCCTTCACTTTACAGCCATATTCTAAAATTTCATAATTCCTATAACCGAATATCATCACATTAACGTTCAATTTTAATTTCGGACAAAAAATATTACCATGAAACATATTGCTCACAAAAAGTGCTCACAAGAATCATTTCGAAGGTCCCTTAGCAAAATACTTGTTTTAGGCCCCAGGCCATGGCTACGTTGTCTAATGCTGTTTGTTGGATATTAAGATATTCGAATGCATTAAAATAACTTCTCATTACTTTTAATATAATTAAAATATGATTCCTTTTATTAATAAGGATTTTTTGATTTCTTGAATTTTTGGAATGCGTTTCCTAAACTTATTAACAAAACAATACACTATCGTTTCCAAACATAACTTGCTATGTATATTCTTTTTAAATTCCCAGATTTGACTATACTTTGCTTATTGTCAAAAGAACTTTGCGCAATATTTGTATTACTTCTTTATAAAATATCCTATGTTAAGTAAAAGTAACTTTATCGATCAAAATCAAAACATTTAATACCTGTTATCAAAGTAAACAATAAAAAAACGAAATTACGCGTACGCAAGCACACGCATCACGGGAGTACACTGAAAACCAGCGCTGCGGCTTCTGCTGCAGCATTATGCTGAGTTGTGTCCTTTTTAACATACTCACTGCAGTACAGGGCAACATTTTAATATTACTCATTGTATTATTAATATTCAATTTTTTTTTGATGTCACGTTTGACTATTGAGGTATTATAATGATTGCGAGAGGCTATTGCAGTGACAGGGGGTCAGCCTATCGCCCACAAAAATGCCAATAAAACCTCTGTCCCTTAACCGACTTTTACAGTATTCCCGGGAAGAGAAGCAGTTGGCACATTCTATGTTTTTCATATTTTTTTGGTCTTATAACCTCTGATGTTCTGCCTACCCCATAAGGGATACAGGCGTGAAGTTATGTATGTAAGTGTATGTAATTTTTTTTTTGTTTACTGATTTTTGTGACTGTTGCTATTTTTAATTATGTTTGTTTGGGTTGTTATTTTTCTTAATTTTTCAATTTAATTTTATATAGCATTTTTTAATTTCCATTTTTGTACTTTATTTTGTTGAGTTTTATGTGTTGTCTTGTTAGTTTGTTTGTATGTTGAATAAATGTTTGAATTTGAATTTGAAATTCCATCTCTAAAAGATAAATAAGTTCAACGTTTAAAATAATTTACTTCTAACAAAACCCGTTCTTTAAAATTTTAGGTATAAGACTTTTATTTCTTCGTTTTAGGAAAATTACTTATGTCAAATAATAATTTAACAGCTACAATTCCCATGATGAAAATATTTACTATGGTAGGAAATAGAAGATCCCGAATTCATTCATCTCTATATGTAATTAAGTATACCTAACAATAGTTCACTATAGGTACGTTTCTCTTATCTTAATTGAGTGAAATTGTAGATTAATTAGCTTGGGCTATTTAATTTTTATACACATTTAAAAGTAATAACTAATAAAAATAAATATTAAATTTATTAAAGAACTTGTGTTATGTATGAATACTGGATAACGGTTTTTACTTACGAAATCACAATTTATTGGCAAAAATCGGTCCACAATAAGACTTAGCATTGAAGGCAATATTTTTACAGCTACATCAATCTGCCATTAAAACTAAAATTTCATTAAATTCTTTGCTTATTAAGAGGTCACCCCAGCAGAAGCAGCAGCTGCCTGCAAAAATGACAATTATATAATAATTTAAAAATCCCAAGTGTTTCCAACTATTATAGTTATTTAGTTGGCTTTGACCCTACGTCAACAATAATCCCTTTCGAATCGGCGTGTGAGTGTTCTCCGCTGAAACGTAGGGCTGCGCATGCGCGGACTTCAGTCTACCAACAGAGGGCGCGACGAGCAGTCGCCTGCCTAGACGTGTGTGTTGTGAAGATAAATATACAAACATGGGTCAGTGTTATTATAAGATAGGTTAAGTTAGCTAGATTTGTTTATTTTTATTTCAGACTTGATGTTTATTGATATTTTAACAAAAAATATTTTCTTTTGGAAGTTTTGTTTTTGTTTTTCGGGCATTTCAGGTTTTGCTATTTACCTATTGATTTTTTTTATCTTTAATTGATAAAATGGAATTTTTTGCATGTATCATTAAGGTAGGTAAGTTATTATAAGTTAATTAAATCGCCTAATTATACTGTCTTTTCCTAATGATATATCTACTTATTAAACAATTAAAAAAGTTGACGTTATGCTAAAAAGCCTTCCTACTTTATTAGAATATAGTCTTAAGAATCTTATACGTTAAAAAAGTATTTCAACAACTGTAACGGTTATTTATTATTATTAAGCGCTTTGTTTTTAGTTCTACATTGATTGAATGGAATACAAAATCACTAACAAAGGCCGATTTTACGAACATCAACAATCGAATTACGTTCAAATAATTACACCGAGAATATAACACTCGAGCTGTTTAATAAACCATATATGTAACGATAATACAATAATCTCAAAACTTATGTTTCTCATAGATTAGTCATACATATATTAAACTGCGATATAAAATTATATTAACCCTCATTAGTCCGTTAAAGGATATGTTTCCTAAGAAAATCCTTGAATGTTGAGATTTCGACAGCCGCCCGCCCACGACTCCTACCAACTAACTCATGTTTTGATTCCTAAACAGAGACATCTATTATAATTTTAACATACATTGACTACAACGCTTGTAAGTCTAAATATTAGTCTTAATTGAAACCAGCAATGTTTGCAAAACTGTAATAGCGAATGTACCCAATCAAGTGTGGCGGTTAATTCGAATAAATGCCCTTTGCAATATAATTTATCTATCTATATCTATACTTATAATAAATCTGTAGAGAGGTCAATTCTGTACATGAAATATTTTTTCAAAATAACTATCAGGGGGTGATTAGTGATCGATACTGATGCCAAAAATGCAATCAGTAAAATTTTTGTCTGTCTGTCTGTCTGTATGTTCCTTATAGAAACAAAAACTACTTGACGGATTGTAACGAAACTTAGTAAAATTATTCTTCATACTCCTGGGCAGGTTATAGTATACTTATTATCACGCTACAATCAATAAGAGCAGAGCAGTGAAGGGAAATGTTGGAAAAACGGGAGAAGTTACTTCATTTTTTAAGCTTCCGTCGCGTGTGCAGCCTTAATGGTTAAAGCTACATAGAAATCATGTATGACAGAAATATTCTTCATAAAATTATATGAAAAATATCCCACAACAGTAATATCTATATTTTATGGTTGACTCACAATAACACGTGTAAATCCCGATAGCTTAACAGTTCGGAGCTTTCTGATTATATTTGTTTACTCTTACGTTTATAATACTCTCACTCATCCCTAATTAAAAAAAAAATAACATTATTACCTATTCAATAAAAAAAAAACATAGAAATCGGTATAGAAACACCAAACCTATACATGAAATACGCTAATAACCCATCGCGCGTGAATACTGAATGATATAGGGATTATTTTTGCGTAACGGTTGCTGCGCTCGACGCGACTCGATAAAAAGGCGGGAGGCGAGCGCAAGCTTTTGCGCGATTTAATATAGGTAGGTACAGAAGGAACAAGCATTACATTACCTGTCAAATTTCCCCAACCAATTTTAACTTATTATCGAGGGCATAGAGTTCAAATTCAGTAAAAAAATTTGACAGATTTGTAACGCTTGATGTACTGCCTTCTGTACATACAGAGATAAAATGGAAATCAAGGTTTTGTTTATTTCATGATCGTTTCTGCCTCTTGGAAGTCAGAAACCGTAGATTTCTTCGGAATAAAAAGTAACGTATGTGTTAACTACTATACCAAATTACATTAATATTGGCTTAGCCGTTTGGCAGTGAAAAGCAGCCATACATCACTATAGGTAGTATTGTATGTGCACTGACAATGGCTGGATGGATGGATTTTTGCTATTCATTCACGCAAAAACTACTTAGCTTTACCTAGAATAACAATAAGCTAAGTACCTATAATTAATGAAAATATTGCATGAATTAAGTAAAATTGAAGGCAATAAAATAAAACACTTTTTAACCAGATTAATGGCGTATAATTTATATTTTACATTTTAACTCGACGTTTCGGTGGTCACGAGCGACTGTTAAAATTTAAAATGTAAATATACGCGATAAATCCGGGTAAAAAGTGTTTTATTTAATAGTCATACCTAATAGTTATCGCGAAAACTTAAGACAATATTAAAATTTAAGGCACTTTGGCACCCGATTTGTTTATAACGCTATGTGCCTTTGTAATGTACCTAATAGATAGTTACCTACCTATGTTTGTGGTAAGGAGTTATACATATTATATGGGCGAAGATTCTTCATTTTTAGTTTTGTTATTAGAGATAGTTAGGACCTTGGAAAAGAAAATAACCTACTCGAAATACTAATTCAATACAGACGAAGTCGCGGGCATCATCTATGTAATATACCTACCTACCTATACATTTTCACAAAACCTAGGTGAACTGCGGATCACTGCTTTGTTCTAACAATTTTTGAAGTAATTCTGTCTGTTTATCTATCAATAACGCTTTCACAGCTAAACTACTGAGTCGATTTTGACGAAATTTAGAATAAGGTAACTTTTAACTTCAAGGAGGATATAATAATAGTATTTATCCAACTCTAATAAACGGTATCCACGCGGACGAAGTCGCGGGTCACAGCTAGTGAATAATAAAAACATTGCGTGTTACTATTTTTTGGCAGTAATTGCGGATCTAATGACCACGCAATACATCAAATGAAAGCCTGAGGCGATATCTAGTTTATATTTAAACAAAAAGTTGTTTTTTGTAAACTATGTCCATTGTTATTATGTCGAATCCTTATTTGTTTAGATTTGTTTCGTTAATTCTTCCATGCTGGACTGGGAGCGAAAGAAAAACATAGAATGTGCCAGATGCTTCTCATTCCGGGCTAATTGTAAAAGTCAGTTAAGGGATGGAGGTTTTATTGGCGTTTTTGCGGGCGATAGGCTGACCCCCTGTCACTGCAATAGTCTCTGTCTATCATATTAATACCTCCAAATTTGTCAAACGTGACATCAGATGGTTTTATAGCATCTGTTGTTCTGCCTACCCCATTAGGGATACAGGCGTGAAGTTATGCATGTATGTGTGTAAATATTGACATTGGTCAATAATGAGATTTAATCGCTTACTTCGATTTCCATACCTAAGAAATATTTATTTTGAAGGTTTCAAATTTGAACTTTAGATAATTAGATATGTTTGCTGAGGATTTTTGTTAATTTATACAAGTTTGTGGTAGGTAGCTGTTTTGTTTATTGTTCTTGTAATATTTGTACAAACAATCTTTTAATTGTTTCATGTATAGGTGTAAGATTGCAATCTTTAATTACTTATCCCAAACTATGTACTTATCGTATCGCAATATGTTTTGAAAGGATTTCTTGTTGTAACAAAAATATTTTAATTTAGATACCATACTTCACAAGACTACCATTTTGCGGATTATAAGCACAAATGTCAAGTTTTTCGCATTTATTTATGTTGCCCGTATCAATGCTATTTTATTAATGAAATAAACCTATGGAAGCATGTTTAGTTTATCTTTCATGCTGAAACGAAGAAGCAGATTGAGATGAAATCTTGCACAGATTTAGGGCAAAGCCTAAAAAAATGAAACTGAAAAAAAGGAAACTGTGATAACAGCTCTAAAAAAATAAATAGTACTATAGTAATGGGATCGAAAAAATAAAGAAACTTCGAGATGATTCCCAACTTTTTGGAAGCCATTCGAATCATTCCCACAATCTGTTAGAAAAAAATAATTTGGACTCAGTATTCCTTCACAAAAACGTGGTGGTTTATGGTTCATGGCCCTGCTGTGGGCTTATTTCAAAGATTTTCATAGATAAATTTTGGAAAGTATTAGCACAGTACAGATATCTATAACAGTAATTCAACTTCATACAAACGGATGAAACGCGAGCTATAAGTACGTGGCTCGATCTCGGCATGCGCTAGGCATGCGGCCAGTCGCGAGTGTTGAAAGCGGGCAGCCCTATCACATGTGAATGGACCGCGGAGCTGTAGGCATTTATTTCAAAGATGCGGCCGGGTTGAATTACTGTAGATATCTGTACTGTGGTATTAGGGTAATAAAAGACTTCACTTTAGTTGAGAATAGTCACGCTTCCGTTTTATATGGAATATTTTGGACCAAAGTGAAATCACCAATATCAGACACTTTCCGCAAGGTCAAATCAAATAAAATCCCCAGACAATCACACCAACTACATGGCCTCAAAGTAAGCAAAGCTTGTGTTAGGAGATACCAGTAGCGAACTATAGATAAACCCTCAGACCCGGGACATTTTTTTTTTCTTGTTCAGAGCGGGTATCGAACCCGCAATCATTGGCGTCTGAGGCAGATAGGTTTACCCCATCGCCACAGTTGTCGTCAAGTCAGTCAGATTAGTCTTGAAGGCTCACTCGCACTTTGGACACACATTCTCTTCAATGCTGCTTTCATCTGCGTTACCAACAATGCAGGAAGAATAAATTTGCAGAGAACACAGATCTCTGAGGTACACACAGAATAAATAAACAATTGAAAATAATTTGTTTATTATTTTGTATAATTAATTAAAATAGCTGTTTCGAAACAAACACTCCATCAGAAAATAAAATATCCAGTCGCCGAGCCTACTTGGTGTGTAAGAGAATTCGACACAATTAGTAATTTATTCTAATACTTAGTTTTTAGAAGTGTTTTGTTCTGTGAAATTATGGATGTGTTTGGATAATGGATAAAATGGATAAACTGAAAACTTCTTACGTGAAATATCTGCAGGCAGTAATTTAGAATTGTTTATATATATTTAACTGTTCTACTCATCTGCTTTTGCTTTGCGAAGTTTTATTTACGGATAGTCTAAGGAATATGTAAAATGAGCGGTCAAAGTCATTATTTCGAGACACTTCGTCACTGTGGCAAAAGCTGAGCTTTGTAGTATTAGAACTTAATATGTAATGGGTCTCATTACTTTATTCCATTTTTCTTCGTGCCTTTGAAATGGTTCGTAAGTAAATGAGAATACTAAAGACTGACATTTTTTTATTTGAAAAGCTGTTTTTACGGTTTCTCCCATGTATATTCTTTTCCAGTGTAATTATTAGGATAAAAGATATTATTTTCATCATTGACTACGCCCTTGTTTAGCCTCAATCCATCACGGGTAGGATTACCAATAATATCAAAGCTCAATTTTTCGGAAATTTTTAAAGTCTAAACTTCAAAATCAGCTGGGACATTATAAGTAGATTCAATCTCAACATTATCTGCATTGTATTTACATTGGAGATACTTACCTCAAATTCAAGAACTCAATAGAGGCCATTGTGTTGCTCGCATTAACTATAGCAATTGTCTATGATCGAAGAATAAGAAAATATTTAGAAATATGAAAAGATTAAAAGACAAAAATATATGATAAAATCATAAACATTTTACCGGATACTACATCAGCATTAATCTTTATGGTCGTGACGCACGCCGACTCCTCGCATTAATATGACGTATCCTATTCTTACGACGATTATTCTATAGATATCATCACTCACCAGATATTAATTCAAGGCAAGCCGTATATATGGCTCTTAAGAAAACTCTAGAAATTTTAAATATAAGACATCTTAACTGGATTTTATCATGTTTACATAACTTAATGCTTTGGTGTCTATCGAGACGTGGTCACGAATTATTAGTAAATAAATAAATAATATATATGGCTCTTAAGAAAACTCTAAAAATCTTAAATATAAGACATCTTAACTGGATTTTATCATGTTTACATAATTTGATGCTTTGGTATCTATCGAGTCGTGGTCACGAATTATTAGTCAATAAATAAATAATAAAATAAAATCTCCAGACAATCACACCAACTACATGGTCCCAAAGTAAGTATAGCTTGTGTTATGAGATGCCATGTAGCAAACTAGGGGAGAACCTAGAATATAAATACAAAGATAGATAAACACCCAGACACGGAACATTTTTGGTGTCTGAGGCAGACAGGTTAACCCCATCGCCAAAGTTGTCGTCAATATATTTTTAACTTAATGAATTTTGAAATCTTAGATAATTCGTTGATATATTTTATATTCAAATTCAAATCATTTATTTCAATCAATTAATAGATCATTGGTACATACAGGTTATTACAATAAAAAATATCAGTAATAATAAGAACATAAGAACTACCAATCAAATTACAAATTGAATATTAGTATGAGAAATGACAATATTAAATATTTAGAATACAAAAAGAAATTACAATAATAATATTTTGGAATTTCAAAGATTAATAAAAAAGGAAAAAGTATTAATTACTGTATTAAATTTACTTACTCGAGATACTAAACTTTAACAGCAACGTAACAGTAAAGAGCTTATTAGTTTTAAGTTAAAGTCGTCTCATAATATTAAAGTTACAAACATACAAACACAGCTCATTTGTTGTTTATTTTGGTAACTGAGAAATAATATTGATATATTTTGAGAATAAGAATATTTTAAAACGCAAAGATGTCCGAGAATTTAAATTCAAACGAGTCGTAGTCAAAGAAATCGAAATCGCAAATGTCGTGAAGGGGATTACTCAGAGCGGGAAAGATGAACTTTTATGCATCAAAGAGCCATTTTTTCTGAATAAATATTTAATTTGTTGGGAAAGTATCTTACTTCTTACTTCTATACTAATATTATAAAGAGGAAACCTTTGTATTTTTGTATGTTTGTATTGAATAGGCTCAAAAACTACTGGACCGATTTCAAAATTTCTTTTACCATTACTTAGAGGAATTCTTCCGAATCCGTAGAGGCTACTTTTTATCCCGAAAATCCCGCGGGAATCGAAATTGCGTGGGTAAAACCGCGCGCAACAGCTAGTATATTATAATAGTGAATGTTTGGATGTATGGATGTTTGTTCCTCAATCACGTGAGAACGGCTCAACGGTTTTGGATGAAATTTGGCATAGTGAAAGTGTACAGCCTGAAATAGCACATAGGCTATTCAGGCCTTTTAACCCAATATTCCCGCGGGATTCGAAATTGCGTGTGTAAAACTGCGTATAACAGCTAGTTAATAGAAAACAAAGAGGTACATTGCGTTCTTTTCTCATATACTCGTAATACCGACTTCTCGTTTTAATTCTCGGAGTAAGTATAGTAAATGTCGGTATTGACTTGCCTAAAACTTTGGCACCGTTACCATTATTTCACCATCCCTGGGATAGAGCATAGTTGAACAACAGTCTCAGACAGTAGAAATATTTTATTGTCAGGCTTAAGTTTAATTACAATTTCACTGTGACTTTCTTTTTTAATGTTTATTTGGTTTAACTCTTTGTACTCATCACTTTTTAAGCTTATCATAACGTTTTATCTTTGTTATAATTGTTACTAGTGGAGTACCTATTAAATTTCAAACTTTATCTAAAAGTAAAGTTGGACACACTTAATATTTGTAAACTGTAACAGCTAATGTCTATTCATAGCATGCGATTGATATTACATGAGTAATTATTTTGATTATGACGGTATAACTAGCTGAACGACGTAGTTTAATTTATCATTTACTAGTTTTCAAACACAGCTTTTCTAGCGTTTTGGAGCCTAATAAATTTATCACCTTTAGTATCCTGCTTTGGACTTCTTTTCATCCGAATTCAAAAAAAGAAGGAGGATTTCTATTCATCTGTATGTTTTATTTTGTTCAACTCATAATTTGACTGGGTGAACCAATTTTGATGATTCTGGTTTCATATGATAGAATGAAAGGGTACTTCACAGTTGTTGCCATATAAATTTCGTCAAAATCGATTTGTTACTTAATGAATTACTTTTTAAAATATGTATTAATTAGGAGCTCGTGTACCTTGACGACCTTCAGTCAAAGTTGCGACGTGAAGTCGGTTTTTTAATGCTTAAGTCCAGATTTATCCCGCATAATATATTTGACACACTAAATAGTTTTGGTGCTATTATAATAACCGTGATCTCTAGCGACTGAAATGGCAGGCGTAAAGTTGAAAGTAAAAAAGTTGCTGACCATCACCTCCATCAGTTTCTCAGTCTATGTCCAGGCGTGCTCCCAAGGGTGGGGAATATGACCTCCTCAAAATCATACACCTCAAATCAAAAATTCTAAGAAAGTGGTATTCCTGGTATTCCAAAAAAAAGAAGCTAGAAAACAATTCTCCTTCAATTGATATAAAACATCAAATATAACAAAGAGCAAAACAAGTTTAAAAGAATAGGGATAATTTGACACCTCTGAATTAAACCTATAATATCATGTCGAATGTGTACAATAAATTTGTGTATTGTGCAAAAGAGATTTACAGGACCTATTTAAGTACCAGTAACCTCCTATAAAATTTCGGGCTGCGGCCGCGCCTGTCTTTATTTATCTTATATAGGCCATTTTGCAGCTTGCAGGTTGTTTGATTCAATATTTTTAAGTACAGAAGGCATTAGATCAAGCTTTCCAAGCCAGTAAAAAATGTAATTGAAACTGAACTCTATGCTCTCGACATGAAGTTCAATATTGATTGGGGAAATTTGACAGGTTTGTAATGCTTGATCTGCTGCCTTCTGTACATTGTTATGCCAGTGACAGCTTCCAGCGTCTTATCTATTGAAATTAGTGTATTTAAGTAGTGTGAAATTAAGCGATAAGGTGCGAAAAAGACACATAACATAAACATAAGAAATAGATGCGGATTTAAAGATGTAGGTAGTGACTAAGATTGAAAGTGGTATCCTTCGGTCGTTTGGAAATTCGGAAAGGGTGAGAGTAGATTTACAAAAGAGGTGTACAGAGCAAGAATGGATGGTGTTGTCGGAAGGGGCCGCCCTAGGCGAACGTATGCCGATCTAATTGGCGACGTTCTTAAAAAGGGCCAAGTTAAAAGTATCCGTAACCGGCGATCATGTATGAAAAGATTAATGAACGAGGAGGATGCGAAAGAGTTATGTCTGGATCTTAGTAATTGGTGTTCCCTTGTCGCTGCCTACCCCAAAGGGAGACGGGCGTGAGGTTATGCATAAGTGTATTTTTTTTTAATTTCATCCGGACAAGAATAGGTGTGAACTATTCTTGTCTGGATAAAATTTCCAAACCCGACTTACAGTTTTTGTGATTCACGGATTTTTGTAAATAAACATTTATATAAGTACGTGAAAGTTTAATTACAAAATCTGAAAACAAAGGAAATTCTGTTAAAGATTTTATACAAACACATGCTTTTAAACAGACTTACATTAACCTCCACTTTACATTTCAAAGTCAAGTTCAAAGCCTTTGTCAAATTAAAACTGAACATAAACGATAAATTTGATTTGATTGATCAGTCTGATTATCAATCTATTTAAGATAAGTTCAATCAATCAGCATATATTATAATAATCAGCAATATTATAATAATTCTCAGCTCGACATTTTTCCATTATATGCTATCTTGGTTTAGGGCGATTCGCTTCCAATCTAAGTTCATATTAGAAGAAATTATTAAATTTCATTTGTTAAACTGATACTGTGATATAGTTTCATCAGGTAGATGTAGAGATTAAACATCAGAACACTTGCGATTGTATGTTTAAATATATGTCACTGCTATATTCTATTGTATTCTATTACTGTCATACATTCGTTTAGAACATATCAATTTTATCTCTTCTGTGTTATGAAGGTACCTAAGTAACAAGCATGACCAGGTACCATTATCATCCACAACATAATATAATACCTAAATTCGCGTTTACTAGTTTGCAATTGAGGTTTTGTTTAATCAGCACAATAACATATTGTTCGCACCTATACATCGAGTATAATAATACCTATAACTTTAAGTAATATTGAGATTTGTTTATTCGGCTAAGAAACAGTGGTTTTGTTTTTATTGATGTCTTTTATCTAAACTCGCATTGTACTTTAAACAAATGATTTTAGAAAGAACTAGCTCATCATCATATTATCAACCTATTTAGCTGAAAATATTAAAGTGGATATAGGTACATGAGAAAACAATCGTTATGAATAATATAATGCAAACTATGTTCGTACGTCTTTTTTGTAATTTATGACAAAATTTATAAATGTGATTATAAAGTCCCTGTGACTATAAAAATAAATTGTAACTTTTGGTTATAAAATTACCATAAATTAAATAATTAGAATAATACTAATACTAGGTTAAGAAATTGTATTACTAACACACTATGGATCTGGTCCGAAATAAAGATTTATTATTAATACATGATAACTGAGTTAGAACTTAAATTTCTCAACTAAACTTAGGTAATCAAACCGGCAAGGATATTCTCACTGTGGAGCCCCGAGAGTCGGGAGGCTCTAAACAATGTGACTTTACTAGTTGCGCTTTATTCGTAAAGTGCGACGTTGATAATCCTTTGAATGAACGCACAGAAGGGCTATGAGCATCTGCCCTGGGTGAAAGGAGCTTTGTTCCGACCACTAGACTGACTCTGGTTGGTGGATGTTAGAATATCCATGATGAAATAATTTCTGAAAAACCACTGTATAGTAGCACTCGAGACCGACCGTTGTCATAATAAATTAATGGTCGGAGGCAGCGCATCCTGATACCGACTGTTGATACTACAATCAAATTACAATTAGGTAGATAAAAAAATACAATATTTACATTAATAATGAAAAATTTACGAACAACGGATCTTTTAATTAAATTAATTTCCTATATATACTGCATTTTAGTAGTAAGAGTAGGTACATCCTCATGTTTACTTGATATGTTAGTGGTAAGAAGTAAGGTTAATACTTCATATTATCTTTGACTAGACACGAACGGACTCTACATGCAATAAGAAGTGTAAATATACAGGGTGATTGAAAACTGGATGCAAAGCTTTAAAGCGAAGTAAGTTTAGACAATTTAGAACCATTGAAGCCATGGTTATCTTAGACGAAGTCTGATTATTATTTTTACCAGCTTGTAGTTTTTTAGCGAAATACCCAAATACCCATATTACAGTTTATTGGAAAATGAAGTGACAAATGTACTCTTTTTTTTGTTTCAAGGATCTTTGTTATTCGATTTGTTTTTTTTTTTTTATTCGAGCTGCTTTACTCATTCCCTGAATAGCGCATTCAAATTAGCAAAATCAGGAGAAATAATTCGTGTAGTTTTGAAAATTGGCACACGCATACCTTGTGCACTTAAGATTAACATCAAGGGTGGGGAGTGTGCTGTCGGTGTAGGGGGATGAAAATTCCTATTTTCAGGTTTTTGCTCATATCTCTAAAATAAAATTAAATACATTTTTATCACAGGCAAAAATTATACTTTTTGTATAGATTTTCGAGATGCGAGCAAACATCTGAAGAAAAGAAATAAGAAATTCCTTCATAGCTAATTGTAGCTCCTAAAGTATGGCTTGTAGAGGGAAAACTAATATGATCAAATCAATAGAAAATTTTGTGCTTAAACTTTGGTCAGAAGTAATAATTACGCTATTTGTACAGATTTGATTTGATTGTACAGACCTTCACCCCCCCCCCCCCCCTACACCGACAGCACACCTTGAGGACTTTTAATATGTTAATCTAAAGTGCACAAGATATACGTAAGTATGCCAATTTTCAAAACTACACGAATTATTTCGCCTGTTTGCCTATTTTCGGCTAAATAGTCAAATAAGCTAGAAATTGAAATTGGTTTGTCCTAATTTCAATACCTAGTCAAAAAACAAAAAAAAATCAAGTATCCGCGTAAATTATACCTCCCTAAAAGCACGATAATGATGCATGATTTAAAAAAAAATTACCTGCGTATTTCTTAGATGGAGCCTTTTTGGCTGTATACTTGATTTGTTTTTTGTTAAATGAAATTCTTAAACCTCTGGACAAAGTTTGCATTATGTATCTACCTAACTCATATTAGCGCAGGTATAAACCGCTAGTTAATTAAGAATTTTATAAATTGTTAAAATAATAAATAAATTAAAAAAAATATATAGCAATAAGTTTTCCCACATATTAGCAGTATACTGTAAACTTTGGGTATTTTGCTAAAAAACAAAAAGACTTCGTCTAAGACACTCATGGCTTAAATAGTTCTGAATTTTATAAACTTACTTCGCCTTAAAACTTTACACCACGCTTCCAATCACCCTGTATAATTCACATACGATTTTAATTCTCAACCTAGTTTTCACCAAACCTAGTGTGCTTCTTTACATTTATAGTAATTTTAATTTAAAAACGCAATGTTTGAGATAAAGAGATTGTTATTTTTGTGATAACAATGTCGTTATGGTAATGAAACTCATAACAGGACGCAATAGAACATACAGAGTCATATTTATCTTATTTATCTGGATTTGTACATTCCTGATCATGTTATCTAAAAATCAAATAGACTGCGAAGAAAAATGCCCACAGTTCATGTCTAAAAAATTAAATCCCTATTTAGCAAACAACTTAAGGTTTAATATGCCTAAACAGTAATTTGCCTCAGAATTATGAAGCCCATAAATCAAAAAGCATAAAACAAAACAAAAACAATGTCAAGTATAAACTTCTAGAGTACCTTTTGCAAAATTACTGGCCACTCATTTGTTTCTTAATTTTTTTTCTATAGGTATGTAAATTTCTATATGTTAAAACCTTATTCCAATTATATTTAATTTAAGGCTTAAATTTCAAGTACAAACAAAATTTATTGAGAGATACAAAAACTTCATAAAACAAAAATAAGTCAATAAAAAACCCACGACATTAAATGTGACCAATTTAAGTATAATATCACCGCTCCGATCCATCTTGAGACCGGGAAAACAGAAGGTCAAAAATTTTTTGGAAACGATGTCAAGACCAACAACATACCCGCTTCGGATTATAAAGAACCATCAAAAGGACAATGTTTTTGAACGACCTGTTATTATAACGACAGGAAATTTATTGTTGTATAAGAAATCACATAATGCATTGAAGTTACTTCTGATAGTTTATACAAAGAATTACGGTGACGAAGACAAAGGAATTATTCTTTTAAACTTCATCAAGTTAATCAAAATAAATTCTTTTCTTTGTAGTCATATAATTATAGACGTAAAATAAGCTGAACAATGATTTCCACTAATCAAAGAGAAATAGTTGGTTTATTTGCACCAGATAAGACAAAATAACCAGCAACACCAATATAAAAGAAAAACAAAAATAGTAAAATTGCTGTTTATTTTATAGATACAGGTTATGAAAACATGAAAAAAATAACACTCATATAAGTACACAAAAATAAACGTAATACTAAATAATTACTTTATGCTGATGAAAAGTGGCGTTTCCAGTGGCTAATCAGTAAATAGTTTGCATTTAGGCAAAATACAGACGAAACAAAATTACAAGAAAAAACTAAAGCAACGATGATCTTAACTAAGGAGCGTGCGAATTTATTTATCAATCACGCAAAAAGTACTTTACGAGATTTGGTTGAACTAGATACTTTTATGGATAAATTTGACGATACAATCAAAATAATATCAAATGATACCATAATATAAGCTCTTATTCTATGACGTGAAATATCATGATTCTTAAGAAAAGCAAAGCTCATTAGGTATGTTGAGATGTCATTTTAATATAACTAAAATATTGACATAAGTAAATCCTTCGTTTAGTAGAAAAGTAAGTTTTCCTTAATAAGAATAAGAGTTTGTTGAAATGAAGGATTAAAAACTAAAGCAAGAACCGTCACAAAGCAATGCTGAAGAATATCTAACCAAAATTACAAAAAACTACAAAATTTCATAAAAAAATAAGAGCAAACTGGAGTAATAAAGTAAGGAGAAGTTACGATCGTACTAGCTTTAATCAAAATCGTCAAACTTACATCTAACCCACCGATGACAATCACGACCAAAGTTTGTAGAGCTTTTAAAATAAAGTTCTCAGAAGTATTTTGTCCTACGTATCCCTGCATCTACAGACACTTTTGAGACGAATTCAAATGCCTTTATTATAGCCAAGCACTGGGCCTATTGATCATTATTAAATATCTGACTGCATGGATAATAAAGGCCCTACATACACAATGTTTTGAAAACATGATTGCTGTTGAGTTTTTGCCACTTCTTCTCGATAGATTGACTGTCTGAAGAAGTGTTGGATTATTTTCAAGCGAAAGAGCATCTTTATTACGCTACCAGTGTTCTGTTCTGTTGTTCTCCAAATCCTGTTCTTTTATTGCTACCATTTTGTATTGCCATTATCATTTCATTCAATTAATGAAAATCGGCAAAAATATGGCTTTATCAAAATAATGGGTTAAAATATTTTCAAGAATGTCGAATTTAAAGGTACCTTTCGAATCTATGTTATTGACAAAAGAATAAATTAAGTTTAGTGATAAAAAAAATAGGAAAATAAAAGAATGCCTAAGTTGATGTCGTAAGTTTTAGTCAAATATATTTCAGGCAATCTTGAAAAATACCGAAAATCTTAATAAATTAGGTTTTCTTTTCCTGTAACTTAACTGTCTCTTTACGTTTATGTAAATTGTACTTTTTTGAGTATCAACTGCATTTTTCACCATTGTTATTATAAAAACAAACAAACACAATGCATTGTTTTATAAGTTCGTAAAATTTATTGATTGTTTGAGACATCCAAATATTTTTATTTAAGTATTTTGGTTATAACTCTTTACATATAAACAATAAAATATTCTTACCATTACCTAACACCGCTTAGTTAATATATTGATTTCATAATTATTAATTCCTTTTTGGTATGTTGGTAAATTGAAACCTTACTTTCAACGAGAAAACTTGTGTTAATATGCATTAACGACAGTCACCTATTTTTATCTTTTTCTTACAGAAGGCGTTCGGTGGTGGGTCGCGCTAGTAGTTTTAGTAGGAGTCGCAGGAGAAAAATGGCGGTGGCCAGATGAACGCAGTGCTACACTGAAGATCGACACAAAAGTACGGCTCATTGACGACTACCGAAACAAGTATGTTTTTGAAAATATGACTGCTATTTTAATTTGACACTCTTTACATTTTAGATGTCATATGAAGGTACAGAACGTTTCTGTACAGGGATTTAGAGAAAAGTCAGTTTTGAGATCTTATTAAGACATTACACTTACTTATCACTTATTTGGTCTCTCTTACTTATCACGCAATAAGTGAGAGAGACCAAATTTTATTCTCTCAACTCCCAATATACGGCAAAGGCATTTTTTGCCAACTTTGGCATATGTCAGTGATATAAATATATATATATTCTACAGGCGCGCTCGCAGATTGAAATTTTGGGGGAAGTCACAACTGAATTTTGGAGGGGTTACAAATGAACTTTTGATCACAATTAACTTTTTCTTCTCTTTTAAGGGGTTCATCTTGGGGGGGTTACTAGCTATCAAAGTTGAGGATATCATTACCAAACCTCCAGCCAGTGGACAAAGTTATAGCAACTTAAAGGAAGAGTTAATAAGGAGACTATTCATGTCTGAAGAGCAACAGGTCAGGCAACTTATTAGTGAAGAGGAGTTACGTGATAGAAGACCGTCACAATGAGATGGTTTTCAATCTTACCAGGGCACGCCAAATTTTCGTGGCCGATGGAGTTGAATTCCAACGTTGGGGTCATCAGTACGAGAACGATGGATATTGCGTGTTCTTGCTTTATAATCAAACAACGTTCCTGCTTTCTAATGTGTTGTATTAATTCATTGAAAATGATCGCATAACAATGCAAACTGACTGAAAGTGCAAAGAGAAACATGACATCTCTTCTATTCGAGAGTAAACTAAAATAAATATTTACAAAGACTATATAATATAAGTAGTGACATTTCACCACAGGTTCATGTCCCCTGTGAACACCCCCCCCTCCTGGGACCGCCGGACCTCCCGACTTTTTAACCATATACTTGAAGATGCTGTGTCCACTAGAAAGGCCATACTTGTAGGGGGGATTAAATTAAAATTGACTAGTATGAAATTATGTCCTCCTTCTTGCCAAACTCTCACTTCTCCTCGGTCCAAACTAGCCGGTCTGGCAGCAAAAACATTGAAAAAATGTAGAGACAAAGGGAACAGCTTTTCTTGAGTAGCTGATATACTCGTACTCCTATACCAAAAGGTAAACTCAAATTTTTCATACAAAAAAAAACAAGTCAATCAATAAATATGAAATTAATGTCATGAAACAGTAATAATTCAACAGTTTATCATTGTTAGTAACTACTTTAAAGGTATCAGTCTAACCTAACCTAAGTGTCTGATATTCAAATATTATCAATTATTAATAATTATCAATGTTATCAATAAATATTGTATTCTTTGTAATAAATTTTCTTGTTAGTAGAGTCAATAATTTATTAATCTATTGTTTAAGAAAAGTATAAAGTTTTTCGTTTTGATAAAAAGCACCTGAAGAAGGATCGTCATTAAATAATCATCATCATCATCCACAGCCTATAGACGACTGCTGGACATAGGCCTTACCCAAGGTCTTCTACGTCGCTCGGTCCCGCGCCGCCTTCATCCAGTGTTTCATTAAATATTGGATCCCATTATTTTTGGTGTAAAATAAACAAAAGTCTATAAACTAAAACGAGTCACTAATTTTAATGTATATTTTACTTCCAATAAATCCTTAGTTATCAACATTTCAGTGTATTTGCTCAAACTTTGTCAGACGAATTATATATAAATACAAACTTTCACAATATCTACCGTAAAATAAGTAGATATACGCCATATACGCCCTTAAATCAGCATTCACTTATAACGTGCCATAATACTGTGAAAATCCTAATAGCATGCCACCTCGATAATTTAATTGCCGCTAGCACGCCCATTTCCTTCGTTCTAGCTGGTTGAGTACCACCACCTTGGCCGAGATGTGCTCATCCTATCACATTGTATCCAAGTCTCCAACAATGGGTTATCCCACACGTCAAACAGTTCAGGGCGACATCTGAATTAGGTTTACTTGCGTCATGAAATGCGATTCACATCTTGCACGGATTCAATAGAACTGATTTATAACGAGATAGCTATGTAATGAAGGAGACTAGAAATAGTCGTGTTTTGTTTGATGTTTCATTGTTTAGGGTTTTAGCAATTCGTGCAATTCCGTATGTTACTGGGCTTTTCGAGTCAAAATATTTCAATTATATTTCTGCGACATTTTTTTTAATATGATTCCTTCAAGGTTGACTTTAAAAATTCAACGCACATTTCTTAACTTTAGTGTATATAAACAAAACTATTTTATATTTATTGAGTCATTTCAATCATAATATTTATACGATTTTATTACTTTGTAGATTTTTTTATGAAACATACAAAGCTTGTGAAATATCTTGTTTTCATTCTGGACATGCATGTTTACAAGTGAACATAATATATTTTCTTGAATAATGAGTACCAAAAAATTTAAAGAAATGAACGAGCATGCGTCTAAATAAATTATGATACATATTATTCGCTATCGCATTAAACATGAAATCGTCATTAGTAATAATCTTCAATTGTTTAATAATAAAACGTATAACATCAATCTCTGATTATTTTTTCTACAGCAAACGCAATGAAATTGACTCAAGCCAGGCGGAAGACGACAGCTTTAGAGAACCCTTAGACACAACAGGGTTCTACAACAGACCACAGAACGATGGACGGTATCCCGTCAAAATTGAGTCTCCACTCTTCGACAACGGGATAAAGTTTAAGAAGACGGATTTGTTCAGCCAACCGGGACATGTTGACT
Organism: Stenoptilia bipunctidactyla; assembly: GCA_944452665.1. Lineage (NCBI taxonomy): Eukaryota > Metazoa > Arthropoda > Insecta > Lepidoptera > Pterophoridae > Stenoptilia > Stenoptilia bipunctidactyla. Next base: position 5,294,877 of record OX101736.1, read on the forward strand.
TGTAAGTGGTGATTTCAACTAATTCTTGCCTTCTCGGTGCAATGATCTGTGAGGGTCTGGGTATACAGGGCGTCTCAAGGCTATGGGACATAAAAGGAAAGTACCTTTAATATTGAAAATAGGGTATTTTGTTGAATGAAAACTTTATATGATTTTTAAATATTATTATTAATTTCACGTTGTTCAGTTCTATTTAAATACTATGTTACTTGAGAAGAATACTTATTTTTTGTTCATTCTTTCTTTGTTCAGTTTTCTAAATATTCAATTCGGTTCGATTCCCTGACGAAGCAATTAATTCTTAGGAAATCTTTAAATGCAGAATTACTAATATTTCAAAATCATATAAAGTTTTCTTTCAGCAAAATACCTTATCTACGATTTTTAAGGTATTTTTTTATTGAAAATAGGGTATTTTGTTGAATGAAAACTTTATATGATTTTTAAATATTATTATTAATTTCACGTTGTTCAGTTCTATTTAAATACTATGTTACTTGAGAAGAATACTTATTTTTTGTTCATTCTTTCTTTGTTCAGTTTTCTAAATATTCAATTCGGTTCGATTCCCTGACGAAGCAATTAATTCTTAGGAAATCTTTAAATGCAGAATTACTAATATTTCAAAATCATATAAAGTTTTCTTTCAGCAAAATACCTTATCTACGATTTTTAAGGTATTTTTTCTTGATGTCCTATAGCCTTGGGATTGGGACGCCCTGTATATTAAGTTACCCTCTATTCAACCTCTTTATTAATTTCTTAACTATACAAATAAATATTGTGGTGTGATCTACACAACACTAATATTTATTTGCTGTGTGTGGTGAAAAATCCCGCGCTTGATTCCACGTGATGGTAATAACTTAATACGAGATGGAAGTGGTGCACACTGACTCAGGATGCTTCTTCATGACTAAATAAAAATACAATCGCAGAAGCCATATTATTTTTCGGTAAGTTTTTATGAAGGTTAATCAGTGGGTACTAAAGTCTAACTTTCACACGCTTCAGATAGGCTCTTCTTACTCTTATATTTAAAGGTGATTCTTTGCATGAGATTCTTTGCGTGAATTTGGGTAGAAAATGGACTTTCATAAGTCAATTTTTTTGTAGATAGTGCCAGAATTTGTTTGAAGAGGGCTTGCTAGCTAGGCAATTCAAATTGCCTATTTTTTGATTGCCTTCTACATAAAAGCATAGAGTTGCTAAATTTACACTGTTTCTGATTGACTGAAAGCCTTATTCTCTTCTTAATCAGAACAAATAACTTAAAACTATGTCCGAAGTATGTTACATTAGTATATTTACAAAGTATTGCGAATTGTAGTATCAATCGCAAGAGACTAATTTCTGTGACAAGTGCAATGAAATCCTTTTGGCACGTACTTTACTAATAATAATTTCCTCAAAAACATAAATTCAGTACACGGATACTGCATATTTGTATAGCAATTGAAAAAGAGACAAGACTCTTTTAATTAGGTATAGTTCGTAGGTAAAAATTTTCACTTTCCTTATACATTTATTTCTCTTCAGGCATCGCCACAATGCTGATAGCAATATGGATTTCGTGCGTTACTGCAAATGTTTAGACACTGCGGAGTGTCGGAAAAATAACTTCGATATTGTTGTAAGTATTTATAAAATTATCATCACCACCCATTTTAAAAGAAAACCGAAAAAAATATGTCGAACTTGGTGACACAGAGTTCTGGTGTACAACCCAACAAATATCTACTGGCGGGACAAAATATGATGTGGCGTTATCTAATATATAAAATTCTCGTGTCACAGTTTTCGTTGCCATACTCCTCCGAAACGGCTTGACCGATTTTGATGAAATTTTTTGTGCTTATCCGGTATCTATGAGAATCGGCTAACATCTATTTTTTTTTTATTTATTTGGCAGAACAACGTTTGCCGGGTCAGCTAGTTTTTTATATATTTTTCATTTTTTTTGACTTTACACGCTTTTTTGCACAATTATCATATTATTTGTAAAATCAATATACAAAATATATATATACTAGCTTTATCCCGCAACTTCGTATGCGCTTAACTACCCTTCTCGTGGAAATGTCAGAAACTATACAACCAGACACCCACTGAAAGAACCTTTATACCAAGTATCACACCCATGCACTCAAGGAAAAAGTTTTTTTCCTTCCTTAGTGCACCCCTAAATCCCCTAAAGAATGTATGTTCCAAATTTCAGCCCTCTACGCCCAGTAGTTACGGCTGTACGTTGTCTGTCAGTCACTCAGTCACTCAGTCACTCAGTACCTCAGTCACTCAGTCAGTAACGGAACAGTCAGTATATTGATATATAAAACTGTTTTGTTGCTGAATAAGTGACTTACAGACAACGTATGTACGAACTACTGCGCGTTGAGAGCTGAAATTTGGAACATACAATCCTTAGGGGGTGTAGGGGAACACTAAGGAAGGAATTCCCGAAATTTCCACGGGAACGGAAAATATTGGACTTTCTAGTTTGTACGAAACATCATATTCTTTTGGTGCAAGGATGTGATACTTTGTACAAAGGTTCTTTACTGGGTATCTGGTTGTATAATGAAAGGAGTTTCTGAAATTTCAACAAGGAGGGTAGTTAAGCGCGTACGAAGTTACGGGAAAAAGCTGGTCTACAATAAACTTCTTTAACAGTTAGCCTCATACATAAATCATGATAAATACGACGATGCAGTGGGACTAAGTAGTAAGCCATCTTCAAAACAACTTACCTATTCAATTTTTATCAATTCAGAAATCACCAACTTCCATTTGTTCAATTCCATGTGAGTTTTTGGAGTATTTTAAGTATGTAATTTGTAAAGTATAACTTAATTGTTATTTGCAGAGATCCTGTGATAGTGGAAAAGTGCTGTGCTGCTATTTACAACCCAATAGGCAGTTGGGGAAGAGTTCAGGTATTAGCATTTTTCATATCTAAATATGTTTTGCTTAATGCAGAATGTAAAAGTATTCGTTACATAATGGTTCATTTTATTTATTTATTCAGTCTCCAATAGATGACAAACCTTACTAAATCCAGTTAAAGTACGACTAAAATTCAATTAATTAGATAATATAATGTTCCGTGTTGATAATTTAACTTTTGTAACGTATCTCAGAAGGCAATCTTTTTTATCTATAACAAAACATATTATGATCTTAAGTATCTCATTTTACGAAGTCGTTTTTGATTTTGTACCCCCTTTCTTACAGAGTTCTTCAACGAAGCTGAAGACGAGCGTCCAGACATTTTGTTACCTGGTCGCAGTCACCCCGGTGGGCCGTTTCCGCCACCACCACTCTACGATTCGACCACAATCACAACGCGCCCGCGGCCGCTGATCGTTGGCCCTGGTATACCTAACGCCTCCGGCAGTTCGTCTGGAAGTGAAAACGACGACCGCAGGCTTCCACCCATCCTTGTTGGCCCAAGCGGACCAACCGGAGCTATAGGCCCAGCTGACGACAGCGCTGAATTCGGCCGAAACAGAAACAGACCCGTCCTTGTTGGCCCTAACGGCCCTTCTGGCATAATCGGCCCGACTCACATCCACCATAAAAGGCCTCACACCTACCCTGAAGGCCACCGCGGACACATTGAACATCACGAGCCCCACGAGACTGCACAACGCGGGGTCTTGGTCGGCCCTGGAGGTCCCACGGGCATATTAGGTCCACCAGGCTATGCAAGACAGCCTCTTTTAGTAGGCCCAGGCGGTCCTACAGGTCTGATCGGACCTCCTAATTATAGAAACCGGCAGCCGAATAGATACAATAATTATCCATCACGTGGCATTTTGACTGGACCTCAGGGCCCTACGGGTATCGTCGGACCCGGACAACAGATATTAGTTGGCCCCGGAGGCCCGACAGGCCGCATCGGGCCTACAAGATCATCTTTCTTTTAAATAGGCCGATTGTGCAGTGAACATAGAACTGTTAAGTGGTGCCCTGTTTATGTTAAACCGAAGTGACCACGAGGCGTGATTGTATAAATATTTTGTTAGAAACACCTGCTCTAGCTCTAAGACGTACCCAATCATTTTTGAGATATGGCTTGTTTTACATGTTTAAACTAGTTCATGTGCTTATAATTATTTACAAAATCATGTGATATGTGTACATACTTCAAGGATAAAATGTCTTTTAACGTAATAAAAATATGTTACATTTATTTTTATTTGGAAGTTTCATTCATTCTCTTCAAATGGGAGGAATTTTAATTAGTGTCAACTTTTTAAATAAAATTATAAATAGCATTGTGAATCCAGTTCTCAGTGAATTAGAGGATATACGTCAACCAGCGTGGTTGGCTCGCTGCCAGTTCCCTACGTGAGACGATACGATATCATTTTTGTTTATTTATTGTGCAAACCTTACGTATAAATATTTATACAAACCTTCACTGAAAAATCTATGAAACTTTTCGAGTCGTTTGTATTGGTTTACTATCTAAACGATTTTCATTATTTTGAGATCATGCCGATCGTATTGCATTATTATTTTGAGATCATGCCGATCGTATTGCATTATTTATTAAAATAAAAATTCGTGTCTTACTTTATAGGACTAAAGTGTTGTTGTAGTAAACCTGGCATTCAAAAAAATAAACAAACTGAGTAGCTTTTTTACAGCAGTATCCTATATTTATTTTTTATACAGGGTTAATTTTAATTAGCTCATTACCTCTTGCAGGCAGTCTCTCCACATCAATCCCAACAAAATTTGTTCTACAACTTTAAAAAAAAATGTTTTTTTTTATACAAAAATATTTATAACCTCTGTTTAGAGGCGTAACTCTATTTACTCTGAGCGTAGGTATGCAATGACCCTTGCGCAGTAAAATATCGCTTCATAATAATAATAGGTACTTCTTACAAAATGTAGAGTAACGAGCAAAATTTTTTTTGTTTTTATTGTTTGTGTTCTTTATCAAGATTTGTAAAAATTCGTAGAACAAATGTTGTTGGGTTTGGTGTTGAGAGGCTGCCCGAAGGAGGTGATGCGTTAATTAAAGTTAATCCTGTATAATGAATTAATAATTATCGTATTAAATACTTATTGGTGACTAAACCCGTGTTTAACTTAAATGTCATCTGTTAGTAAGTGAGGATGAGGTCCAATGAACCTTTCTTTACATTATTTAATATATTAGTCATCCTAAGCAATAAAACATACTAGAATGCGAAAGTTTATAAACTGTTATAGGTAACAAACAAACAATCCCTTTAAGAGAGACTGCAACTAACAATTTAAAACTGTATATAGCCTAAGAACTAGGCACTTTGTTATTTTCATACTATTGGCAGACAAATTGCTTTGAAACAAGCCCAAAATGATGACACTTCACGTAGGATACTTTAAATCCTAATATTCACATGGGATTAATATTCTAAGTTTAGGTTCCTTAGAAACATAAAACTATGCAGATGATAATCACAAAATCTTACTAATATTATTAATGTGAAAGTTTGGATGTCTGGATGTATGGAAGTTTGTTGATCAATCACGGCAAAACGGATTTGGATGAGATTTGGTATGGTGATAGTGTACAGTCTGGAATAGCACATAGGATTCCAGGTTCCGATATTCACACGGGATTCAAAATTGCACGGGTAAAACCGTGCGAAACAGCTAGTATTAAATATGACCTGAAACAAGTTACGAACAAAGGTCCTATCTGTGAACAAAGCTAAAGTCTTTTAGTAAAGGTATGAAAAGGCCAAAGACGAATATTTTGTGATAATAATTTTATATGTAGAGACTTAAAATCAGAATATTAATCCTATGGGAATACTGGGATCAAAAATAATTTACGTGATTTTTTTTCTACATTTACGGGAAATTTCAACTAAATCTAACTAGCTATTTCAGCGTGGAGGCAAAGCAAAAATATTTCACGTTGATAATGCGTAATCATTCCAATGACGTATATACTACGACCCTAACGTAATGGCAGGATTCCTCATGTATTTGCCTGGCTAGTAACCCGAGAACAATAGGTAATATTTATAGGAACTTTTCATATGGGGCATTAAGTCTCAAATGAAAAGTTCAATACCTACTAGCTTCCCTATAGGTGCGATTAAAGTGTTTTTTTATCGGTTAAGGCTAGGGGAAGAAGAGACTATTCATAAAATATTACCGGAACATATCAACGTCGGAGCGCTGATAATTGGCAGCAGGTTTTATATGTAAAGGGTCGCTAGTTAAGCATGAAGTGGTACTACCTATAGCGGCGGCCATTACGATGATCGCCTTTAAGATTGCGCTTATCCAGAGGTGGCAGGGCTTTTAAACCAACCCATGCAGTGGATCCAAATGCAGGTATAGTCAAGTATGGAAAAATAGACTTACCTATAGTAGTGATCACGATGATGGAATAAAACAGAGCGCCGGTGAACGTCCACTGGATGTGGTCGGTGCTTTCGTTGCCATCCCATCCACGAACCTTCATCTCTAGGAGGATGGCATTCTCAAAGTCCTGGTAAATTAATATCAATGCTGTTATTGTTGTTATTAATTTTCTCTTTACGTTACTTTGTCTACAAGATGATCTCCTTCGATTAAATTCTTTACACCTCAGTTTAAAACAGTATCGGTTTATTTTTCAGTTTTGGAATGTAATGAAAAATCTTAGTTTAAAAAAATAAGCTGTATAATCTGTTCAGCTTGGTTTTATGTTGTTGCTGACTTTTTAGTTGAGGACTTTTGAAATCGATTTTTCACAAATTGCATAACGAAAATCATTATAACTCGGCTTGTACCTAATTTGGTACAATATAGGTAGGTAAAATCCGTTCAGTAGTAACGAAGAATATCCCAAACATAAAGATAAACAGCAGTTTCCTTTGTAAGAGGTACAGATAAAATTTCTTTTGTTTCTCCTCGTATTTATGAGTATCTTGTTTAAATATCCCTATACGCAAAAAAATTAAAGACCAAATACGACCAAATAGAGGATGCGCCTCTTTAACCTATTTTTCAAGTGTACTAACTATCGAATTATCCTTGGGTTGTAAGTATGGGAAGTTAGTTTGAGACCGTGGAATTGTTCACGGCATTATTTGTGAAGATTGTCTTTTAGATAAATATATTAATTTAAAAATGCTGTTTATGTAGTGCATGTCTACCATTACCTTTAGCATGTCCACGACATCCGAAGTCCAATTGGTCTGGTTCAGCAGCGGCACGGAATACGTCATCACCCAAATGCTCTGCGTTGTGTTTCGCCGGATCTGGGATATGTTCGCTTTCACCTGTAAGGAGTTTTGTTTTATTTTTTTGAGCATATATTATTGAACCAGAAATATACACACATTTCGAAATATTAGCAGCGTAGGCGCGGGTTCGCTTCAATTATTGCAAATAAGATAAAATTGTTTGTAAATTATGACTCAAATTATGCAAAACGAGTGTTGTGCCACGTGACGTGCGCTGGTTGGGTCTTAATATTGTGTACTTTTAGCTAAGGAACATTTTATATAAATTATTAAAGGAGTAAATGAGTGTTATACAACAGTAGTATAAACGCAAAATATTTCATAAAATCGAAAGGATTATTTTTAAGTTTTCTTGCTGGTCAAGCTGATCCTGTTTGATCTGACGAGATGATAAGTGTCGGTGACATTGAGTTATTCCCCTTTAACGACACGTTATATACGTTTATGCTAAAGTGGTAATGGGCAGGGCACATAGCTCGCAGAGCAGATGGCCGTTGGGGCAAAAAAGTTCTCGAGTGGCGTCCGCGTAGGTACTGTAGACCGACGATCTGGTTAAAGTCACCGGTAAACGCAGTGGATGTCTACAGATGATTGATTATGAAGATTTTAGCCAACTCAACTTGCCAAAAATTTTTAAACTAAACCCCAAACTTTTATTACAACGGTGACTAAACCTAGATTTCCTCTCTATGTGAGCTGCCGAGCTAGCATGCGACCATCTATAAATCCTCGAATCGACAAGAGAAATATTACCCATTGATTTTATCCTATCATGTTAGCTAATATGCACACCTTAATACATAGAATTACTTTATTCGATACCATGATTAAGCCCAAAGAACCAAAGCTGTCATATTTATTAAAAAACACATACTCTAATTCTAATAAAATATCGATAAGAGGCCCGATTTATCGCTGTCAATGGTCGCATGCTGCCCCGCTGATGGTAGTGGAGATGAGTCTATCATGAGTCTATCACTATCATGAGTCAAGACTCTTCGTATTTAAAATCTATTCATAATTTTTTTTATGTAGTTTATACTATTTGACAAAAGCATCATAAAATCGCATCTGATGTTAATGCTGTAGTGGTTACATACGGATATTTGTGTGATGGACACAGATATTAGCCGTAAGTGTATCTGTTATCTAGTATCCATAACACAAGTTCTTTAAGAAACTTAATTTGGGCTAGATAATATTGTGTGAGTGTCAGAAATATTTATTCATTTATATTATTTATTCATAATCAACGCTTACTAAGTTGACATAAAAAAATGACTCTCCGACTTACTTAATATGTATGATGGAACACTGAGCTATAAACCGACACTCATAAGCCAATCCTACATCAGGATATTGTTATACCTCTCGCTCGTGATCTGCCTCCAGCTTCTCAAAGGTGACCGCTCCAAGGATGCAGTACGCCACCACCAGACTTATCATCACGAAGTGGGAGAATACCACAGAACATAGCTTCCACGTGTAGTAGAGGAACTGAAATTATTAATAACTTTATATTAGTCTGGTTGGCTTGACTAGGTTAGCTTTTCAATCCACCGCTCTGCTATAAACTCATTAAAATAGGTTGGTATACTAATCATCAACCCTAATCGACTTTTTAAATGCCTTTTCTGTGAATAAAACAGAATGTGACACTTGTATTCTTGTATCATCGCGTGTATATTGATATCATATGATATACTCGTAATCTGAGTATATCATATGATATCAATATATGTATTATATGAGGATGGCCGTTAAGGCGAAGTAATATGATAAATTTTATCGAGAAAAACACAGTAAAAAGGCATTTTGCCCCTACGGTTTAGAAACGGCGGCCATTTAAATTTTTTCTTTACCGTGTTCGGATGAGTTCATTTATTTAACAATATTTATCGATGTAAAGGTCCTACAAACATAAAAGTATTTTGTTTGACAGCTAAAAAAGTTGGCAATAAGATAACACTAAAAAAAACTACCAAAAACTTCCATTAAAATCATCAAAAAATACTTGAGACACAAAAAGTGTAAAAAAATTTGGTTGTTTTTGTGGATGTTTTTTAAAAAAATTGACTACTAACTTACCTTTTTTGAAGCGCTAGGATATTACCTAAAAACTGATGTCAAGACTTAAGCTTCAAATCAAACAGTTTAGGAGTTGTGACTATTTGAATATGCGCTTCAAAAAAGTAAATAAAAAAGGTAGGTTAAAGGTAACTTTTTTAAACATTTAAACAGTACAAAAAAACAACTAAATTTTTTTACACATTTTACGTCTCAAGTATTTTTTAAAGCTTTACATCGGTAAATATTGCTTGGTAAATAAACTTATCCGAACTCAGTAAAGAAAAAATTAAAATGGCCGCCGTTTCTAAACCGTAGAGGCAATATGCGTTTTCACTGAGGTTTTGTCGATAAAATTTATCATATTACTTCGCCTTAACGTGTTTGACATCGGTGACCAGACGCACTGTATTATTTCGTCAAGATTTTATTATTATTTACCTTACCTAGGCGAAACCAGACTTACCTTCCATACTTTCCAAACAATTGTGATTATAAATAAAAGCTTTCCTTATATGTATAACACCTTAGACCTGCAGTTTTTTAACTTCCATTTGATATCAATCTTAATACCTTAAGTAAATTTACTTCCCAATTATTGAAACATTCAGAGCGTTTTTATGGACAAAAATGTTCAGAGCTCTGAGGGTTTAATTTTTTTTTCTATACAAAGTTCAACATATTTGTTTATGCTTTAGATTTTTTTTCAATAAATAATAAAGCTGTTGATAGAGCTCGCGGGCTTTAAAGAAGAATTCGCCTTTATGAAACGTTATTAGAAACCTGCATTGCTGATAGATTTAGATGCTTCCCGTCACTGGTGTAATGGAATCTAAAGATTTTTTTTATTGGTGATTAAACGCTCGAATAAGAGGAGTTGAGGTCGTAGATGACAGCACAGGGGTTGAGAAACGACTTGGAATAATAGCCCCAAATCAGTGTACGTCGCTCGAGTCAGTTGCGTTTTAAGACAGGCATATTGAGGGACGAATCCAATGATAATTTCTACGTTACTTTCAAAATTACTGAGTATTTTGTATTTCAATGACAGTTTTTTCTCAACTTAACTACAACTAAGAACTTATTTATCTTATAGTTTAATCTTTCCTAAAAAACCTTCAGCTCACGCATTTAGATTAGGTTAGTTTTATGAAATTGAAAGAGCTTACCTTAGCGCATTTGCTTGGTGGCGGTGGAGGGTAATCAACCCTATCATTTCGCAGTTCACGTCGAGACATAACCGATATTTTCTTTCAAATTACCATTAAAAAGATCTTGCTTTACTGGCACTTCAAACCACTTAACCTACTATTACCTCACTGACAATAAAACCGCAACTCCCATTATTAATCCTAACTACTCCAAACTATGATCATTATAAATCTTAAAACACTAATATTTACACCAAAAAATCGATAAAATAAATCTTCTTTCACATATTGACGCCCGATAAATTATGATCTGTATAATTCTTCATTCATCGCATAATCCGAATACGTTTACGATTATGATTAATACCGGCTGCGCGCGCGTCGACCGGCCTGTAGTTTAACGACTGCGCTATTTGGGGCGTTCCATAATTCTGTAATGTTGGTGAAATTATTTCGGTTCTCCCGAGTGTTGGTCAATGAGAGATCTACGATCAAATACACAGGTAAATATAGATGTTTGTAATAAATCGTTTTAGAGTTTTTCCAAAACATCTGAATGCTTTTTGATCTCGTGCTCTTATCGTAAAAAAATCTGGATAGTTACAAGATGTAGCGCGGATTGTTTTTTATAGATTTTCTTGAAGTGATTATAGCTTTGGTTTTAATTCCTTTACGGTGTTCTTTGGTTATAAACTGTGACTTACTAACGGCCGGTATCAATAACTTACCAGCGGGGCTAGCATGCTACCGTCGACAACGATAAACCGGGCCTTTTATCGATATTTTCTTAGAATATGGTATTTAGTGTACGATAGTTATTAAGACTATGACATATTTGGTTCTATGGTCTTAATCATGGTATCAAAACGAGTAATTCTGTCTGTTATGGTGCGCATATTAGCTTACATAATAGGATAAAGTAACAAAATAATATTTATCTTGTCGATTCGACTATTTATCGATGGTTACATGCTAGCCCTGCAGAAAGTAACATTCAATATATAAATTTCTACACTACCTTGCGTCAAATCTGTTACTTGAGCATATCGATAATGGAGCCTATAGGAATTTCTATCTTTCCTTTTACTTTAACTTTTTGCTAAGTTATTGAAATTGGCCGTAAGATTACTATTAGGTTAGTAGCAGTATCACTTGATATGTAGCTTCTGTCACATTTGATAACTCGTCTCTTCAGTTACCACTGTGGTTGATATATCATTTATAAATATAAGCTTTCTTAGGGTATTGCCACACTAATTGATCGAGCGTCGATAGTTTTTACTAAGCAATAAAAACCGCAGATCGACGTGGCAACACACTGGGTAACACCCTCAGTGCTATCTACATTTGCTTCAATTAAACATCAAAAATAGAGCTGTCCCTGTAAAATTACTGTAAATTACTATTGAAAGGCAGAATCCTTTAGGCTTAAAATAATATAAAGTCTGATTATATTTCTAAGACCTTTTATTAATACGAGTGTGTTAAGATATTTTTATAAGAAACAGCAAAAATAATATAAAATAATTTAATTTTTGTCAGCATATAAATAATTGGTACATATTCTGTACTCAAAAAATATATAAATCTAGTACAGTTCATTCATCATAGCTGCTCAAATGGATATAAAAGGTTTAAGCAGATAAAAGTTACACTGTATTTTTGGAACATTTCTTTCTTTATTTGGGGATGCAAAACTTAGCCATACTTCAATAGTAAGTCCGATTTTTTTATATACCTAATTTCTTACATATCTAATCTGCAATGCGATGACAGAACTTTATCGATCCTTTGGCTGCATACTGGACGGCAGCGACAGCGAGAGCGACAGCAGCGGCGCGGGCAGCGACGACGACGACGTGGGGAATCTTGGCTTCTTGCTGAGCGGGCGCTCGAGCGATTGGTCGCGGTTTCATACAAACTCAAACTTCCTATCTTGTCGCGGAAATCGCTGCCGCGACGCTGCCCACCTGTCGCTCTCGCTGTCTCTGTCGCTGCCGTCCAGTGTGCAGCCTTATGTTTTCGAATGTTCGCCTTGTTCGAAGTCCATTGCAAGTTGTATGCAATGTGAACACCTACAAATCGTTAAAGTTATGAGATAGCACTGCTGATTTATATCGTATGGGAATACAAAAATTTAACATGAATTTAGAGTCACGGTCTTTAGCTTCTCATAATGATTTAATGTATGATAGATAAGGACACTCATTTGATATTTTAATAATGATTGTCTTTAGTCTTAATATTTAAAATTAATTTACCTATATTTAATTTAAGGACAAATTATTTTCTATAAGTTTTAAACAATCATGGACATTAACATTTAAATTAACTTTAGAAAAGGAGATATTTAAGATATTATATATTTTAGGTAATTATAAAATATTTTTCTTTTCATACAACTTCTTTTGTTATTTCACTACAGCCTCCACTTAATCTTACAACTAATAAGGAAGGGATACATACATGAGTATTTATTTCTACTGAGCCTATGGAAAAATGGCTGGGCTCGGACTTCTTACTATGACTTTAGGTATATTATGCTCATTCACTGTTAATTACATTAAAATATTGGGCTAATATCTTACTTAAAAATAAAACATATAGCGTGATACTTATCCTAGGCGAAAAGTATTTTTAAATAAACGTATTCTTTAAATCTTTAGAAAAAAAAATTATTCGTCTCTACATTTCATATATTCTGTGTCAACAATTGTTCGGAATATAATATTTTCTTTCTTCATTTAATCAATTTAAATTTATTCGCTTAGTTTATATTATAACATTTATATCATAACTATTTATAGCACATTCTACAAAATTCACTGAAACTGCTATTTGCGGTGAATCGGATGAAAATGGGTGTGCTAACAAACGGTAGGTATATAAATAGAGAACGCATCTTCAAGAGAAACGTAAAATTCTCGTCTCACAGTTTCTAGTCTTGGTTTGTTCTGTTAATTCAATACAATTTACTAAGAATAATAGGAATGCTCTCACTGAAAGGTTATTATTGAAAGGATCTAGCTAAGATCTAAAATTCCATTCTCAATCATTAATGATGACGTCTGAAATTGACTGAAACATTATCTTATTTCTTACTTAAACGCAAACCACAATACACTCAAATACTGAAATAATAATAATACAAACTAATAATACAAACTTTTACTATTCTTCTTAAGGTATACACTGCTTATAACAAATCAATGCGCTCTTCTTGAAATTCATCAATCACTTTAGTGAATCACTTTAGCATCTTGATGTCTCTGTTTCACAGTTCTTCGTTATAACTACAGGAACAATGTTGCTTGTGATCGTCTCTGCTTCTTTGATGGTGTCGGGTAATCTTGTGTTTAGCGTTTCAGGCGTGGTCAGCATGAGAGCCCCGGCTATTAATGCAGTGGATCCGAAGAGGACGGACGGCAGCCAATCGATGTAAATTGCCTGGAGAAGAAAATCGTTTATAATGTAGTTTTTTCCAAATCTAGTTTTTGTTGATGCTTTAATCATCCTGGGTGACTATGCCAGCCTCAAATAATTTTCTAAAATAGTATATAGGGTATTTTATATGAAAATCAAAATATTTTAGGAGAAGGTTAAAAATGCTGTGTGGTTTGAATTTATGAAAAAAATAATATTTTTTTATAGGTAAATTGATATTTTATAATTCTCCCAAGTTAACAACATTTTAGTTTAATCTGTTATTTACAACTAAATAGCAAGACATAAAAAATACATACCTAGGTAATTTTTTTTGACATATTAAACTGAATCCAAACATCATTCTTAACTTTCTCCTAATATATTTTGATCTTCATAAAAAAGACCCTGTATATAACTAAATTCTATTTCTTTTTAAATGAGGTTATAAATTAATTGTATAGGTATTTCTGAGAGAAATTCATCAAGAAGCCAATTGATTTCTCCGCTGTAGAGGGTCAAAGGAAACATTCCATCTCGGAGGCCACAATTCCGATCACACTCGACCAAAATTACCAAAAAGAAATCGCTCCTCAGCGATAAGACCGTGAACTTTTAATGTCTAATGTAACTGTTCTTTTTTCTTTTACTATACCTGTATTGTATAAACTGAAGTGTAAATAAATAAACATCTCCTCTATGAAACTGCAGTGTGTTCACAAAGGTTATGTAGTTTTACCAATCATGTAAGAATAGTTATTTACGGGGATGTGACCTGAATGCAACCTCATAGCTGTAACCAAACTAAATAATATAGTCTAAACAATATGTCTCTTACCAGTAAAGGCATCTGAGGAGCGATAATACTGCCAACTCTTCCCAACATTGAGCAGAAACCCAACAAAGAATGTCTTGCGGATGTAGGAAATAGCTCCGAAGTATACATGTAGATTCCACTGAATGCTTGTGTTATCGTGATTTTGCCGAGCAAATATAAGAGTGTTACCAACCAGGGTAAATCTGAAATGAAAATGATAAAAAGAACATTACAAATATTTACAATATAGTTGAAATTTTAAAACTGTTTATTTAACAGACTTAGTACATTAGTTAGGTCTAGAGATCAGGCACCTAAAGGATAAGGGTGACCTAGTCTGTTTCATCTCTTTTCATCAGACAGACGAAAAATATCTCATACATTTTTCGTAAACTAAATGAGAAATATTTAATTAATTCCTCTAAGTTTTAAAGCCTCTGGTGTTTTGACTACCCCATAAAGGATACAGGCATGAAGTTATGTATGTATGTAATAAACATAATCATAACCCGGTAAAGTACATAATTTTAAAGTCTTTAATACTAAAAATCTAAAATACTACAGGAAAATATGAAACAATTGTGAAAAATAAATGGAAATAAATGTTTACCTTTTGGTACAAATGTAATAGCGATGCACGCCGTTCCACAGATTGTGTAAGCACCCAATAAAGTTCTTTTTCTTCCGATTCTGTCCAACAGCAGTATGTTAGATGCGACCGCTACCAACTCTACACTCACTACAAGCATATAGTTGGTATACTTATCTCCAGCCAATGAGACAGAGTTTATAGCCAAGCCATAGAATACAAAAGTACAAGTTATCCACCACCAAGAACAAATCAGCAATCTGTTTCTTATAATCGGTGATCTCAACACTTGGGTCCATAGACCCTTCGTTTCTTCTTCTATTTGTTTATTATCAACTGATTTAGGTTTTTCCTCTATCGATAATTGTTTGAGAGTTTCATCTGATAATGTGACTTTATTCATTTTGGCTGCGTTCATTATTATCTCAATCGCCTCTTCTTTACGACCTTGAGATAAGAGCCATCTTATGCTCTCTGGTAGTAAGTATATGTAGGCAAGGAAAAGTATTGAAGGTGGGTAGACTACGAGAATGAATGTTCTCCAGTAAGAGAACGTTTTTGCGAGCAAAGCGAAACTCACACCGCCAACTACCAACATGCAACTGATGAAAGCGGTGGCTAAAACTCGCTTGCTTTGGCCGAGAAGCTCGATTGCTGTAACAGAGAAAACATACATTTTAGCTTAAAAATAAAGCAACACCAAAGTTAAAGTCAAAGTCAAAAGAATCTTTATTTCGTAAGTATTTAAATACATTTGAAATAAGTCAAACAATTTCAGATTGTACTGAATTTACCACCACTTCGGAAAGTTGATCTGTTGAGAAGAAGTGACAAGAAACTCAACAGCAACAGCCAGCACCCGTTCGTTATGTCAAACTGCACATTTATAAATTAGTGATAGATATTTATTTTATTAATTTCAGGCATACATACATACATATAATCAAGCACATAAAACTTAAATATTGATTAACAAAATTATAAAAAAAAGAAAACACAAATAAAAAATATAAAAAATATTTAGCAGCAAGTAAAACATTAAAATTCAATTAGTCAATTCGAAATGTAAGTATGCTGATACAAAATGGCGATACCTCAGTGAGATGTTTGCATTTCAGCAAACCACCGATTTTCAGTTACCGCCAGTCAGGTCTGCGCAGAGGCGCATGTAACTATACCAACGCATTTATAGTAGTATACAATAGAATATACATGTGATGTATAATTATGAATTTCGCATTAAATAAGTACTACAGTTCAATTAAGTCAAATAAATTAATTTAAAATAAATAACATTCAGTGAGACCATACATTACAAATAAAAAAAGATTAAAAAAAAAACTTAAACATCAATAATGAATGAAGAGAATAATAATAATTATTGGTATACATAATAAATAAATAAATACTAAGGGCTATCCCTGTCACCGCTAGGATCCAAGCAACCAAGTTTCAGATTATTTGTTTTTGTGTTAGTATCAACAAATCCTTAAGTTTTATTATAAAAGTACATTTAGATTAGTGGGATCAATAAATCATCATCTCAACACTTTTGATTGAGTCGTATATTTATTATTGCCGCGTAGGGTCAGCGTGGCATAAGCCTTACCGCCACAGATAAGCGTGTCATAATATAAATAAATAAATAAATATTTCTGACACTCACACAACATTATCTAGCCCAAATTAAGTTTCTTAAAGAACTTGTGTTATGGATACTAGATAACTGATATACTTAAGAAATATATAAACATACTTATTGAATAAATACATATTTATTAGAATAAACATAAATAAACATATAAACATCCATACCTTGACGGCTAACATCTGTGTTCATCACACAAATATCCGCCGCCGCCGGGATTCGAACCCAGGACCTCTGGCATAGAAGGCAATGAATGTTACACTACATCAGCCGGTTGTCAAATATATGGCTAATTCAATTCAATGAAAATGAAAATGAAAAAATAATTATTGACCAGGAACACAATTTACAAGAAATACTTAATATCTAGTAATTGAGGGGTATTACCTATTTGGTAGGACCTATTTAGGTTTTGCCTGGCTTGCCGACGACTCATCAAACAAAATCTGCTGCCTATATTCCTGCATTGTTTTATGAAGAGTCTTTCTTAGCACGTGTGATTTCATCTTCGACCTCTCCTTCACTTTCCATCAGGTGAGATTGATTTCAAACGCGGGCTTAATCACCGATAATAACTACATATATTTTTCTACGAAAAACTTACTTAGGATATAAGCAGCAGGAAATGCGCTGGCACCAGCTACTGTCTCTAGGAACTCAACAATGACGTACATCTCGTAGGAAACAGAGAAAGCCTTCAATGTCCCGATGATGCCAAGTAGCGAGCAACTCAACACCAGTGCGCGTTTGCGGCCGAAACTGTAAAGGGGTAAGGACTAGGTTAGATAGGTTAAATTGATTAAGAAACTTTACGGGTTTTTTTGTGATGATCGTCTTATTTTAAAGTTATTGACAAATATATTCAATTCATATTAATAAAGGTAGTTTTAGTATTCATGTTCCTTCATGACTTATTTTCGCTGACCTAATTGTAATAATAGATTTTATCGTCACCCAAGGCAGAGACTCATAGCCCTGCAGTGAGCTTTCGAAGAGTTGAAATGATGACTTTTCTATAATCCTTTTTAAAGAAGAATGTTTGTAGGTAATAATTAATGAGCATATGTGAAGAAGAATAATTATATGAAGCATGTGTAAGAAGAAGTCTTTGTTAAAATATGAAACTGTAATAGATATCAAATCCCTAAATTATACAAAAATTTTAATTAAATCAAAGATGAGTACCGTGTTCATGGGATACTTAATTATAAAGAACTAATAAAATATACTATACTAACTGATCAGAGATATATCCAAGGATAGGGAGTGACACCAGCATGCCAAAGTTGTGTATAGTGCCCACTAGAGTGCGCTTCCACTCCTGACATGCCAGGTTGAACTGCAATGTTAAATAAAAAAACTTTTACACATAAAACAATAGAATCAAGTTATGAAAACAGTAGCACATACACAAATAAAACTTTAAGAATATCTAGAATTCCCAGATGTTGCTGAGTTTACTTTTTTACAAATAAATGTACCTATACCAAATTTTGACATAGTTTTCCGATTACATTATTTTGAGGACAACTTGAGACGCTTAGTTTTGAAATACCTAATTGTCAACGTATACTTATCATTGTATGTGACTTTACATAGAAAACTTAATACTATATTATTACCAATTAAATAGATCTTGTAAGATAGCCGAAATAATACCAAGCATATTGTAAATCACGGAAGACAGAAAACTATTTCGTAGTGGAAATAATGTTACCCAAGCTGCTATTTATAATTACAAAATATATTAGTAGGTACTTTTTTGGCTTTGGTATTTGTTGAGGTTGAGAATGTTTTGGCAACTTTAAGAACGTTTGCGTTGTTTGCAACCTGATAAAATAGAATGTATATAAATAAATATTATTCTATTAAATCCATTTCAATTCCTTGTGTTTCTTTTGTTTTTTTTTAACCCATATAATTTTATAAATGGAATGCCATATTTTTTTATTACTTTGAGATTGGATTGCACTTAGCAATGTTATTGTTTCAAACCGTCTTGTGCATTTATCGAAAACTATTATAAAATAATATTGTTGCTATAAGAAAAAATAAATAATACATGGCAAATCATTTGCATATCATTGCATTGAAGGTGTAAATGCTGTAAGACATTGTTATACATATATCATTCACTAATAATACTTATATTAGCATAATTCAATTTATATCGAATACTTATATTAGCATAATTCAATTTATATCGAAAGTAGGTAATGAGATGCAAATCTTCACCAGATCCTGATCAGGTCATGTTTTAAGGCCCTAAAATTTGAAAGAAACTCTTGAAACTTTGGCTGATGTATAAGGTCGTCAATGTTTAAAGATTTTCCAATTCACTCATCATCATCATCACAACTCCGTGTAATGAGCCCACTGCAGGGCTATGAGTCTCTCCTCTGGGTGATGAGGAGGTTTATACTGTAATCCATCAAGCTGGCCCAGTGCTGGTTGGTGGATGTCAGATATTTCAGGGTGCCGGAATGGCTTCTGACAAACCCTAACGACTACTGTATACAAGTATACAGCACCCGGGACCGACTGCTTAGCGTGCCCTTCGAAGCACGGAAGTCGTCATGAGAAATTAATGGTCGGCGGTCACCCATCCTAATACCGGCCGCACCGAGCGCGCTTAACCTGCAATATCGTTTGACTATAATTCACTCATATTTTTTAAAGTACTCAACTGATTTCGATGAAATGTATATAAGACCATCTCTAAAGTATCTTCTATCATATGGAACAAGAATATATAACATCGTTTCATAACTGTCCAAAATATCGTGTAACAAAGGCTCAAACATTTTTTTTTGAAACATACATAATTGAGATCTTCCTCCTTTTGGAAGTCGGTTGAAAAAGACCCATATTGACTATCACTGTATATAACAAATGGCTTATGGTTTGCTAAAGAAACCAAAATTTTTATCTATTTACCTGAACTTTTTAACCGACTTCCAAAAAAGGAGGAGGTCTCAATTCGTCTGTATGTTTATTTTTGTTACACGATATTTCAGACAGTTGTGAATAGATTTTTAAAATTGTTATATATGATAGAGGATACTTCATGGTTGGTCCCATATAAATTTCATCGCAATCGGTTGAGTACTTCATTTAAAATTTCAAACTTATGAAGAAATATGTATGATTTCGGTGAATGTTTACGTTGATGACTTTCTCAACTCAGCCAAAGTTTTGACGTGAAGTCAGTTTTTTTAATGCTCTGCATTCGTTGATTATAATAAATTACTTTTCATTGTGAAACTATAAGGGCCCTGGGTTAATTTAAACCCGTTTTTTCAACAAGCTCTGTAAGCCTATCTTAAAGACCGTTTAAAATATTGGTACACCAATAACGACTTTAACTTGCGTTCCTCATCAAATTTACTCCTGACGACACCATCGCACACATCCACATTTTTAGCTAAGTCCTTTTTTGTTCGATCGGTGTCGTTATGGAACGAGCTCCCGACTGAGATCCGCTTTGCTCGCACACCGCGCATCTTTAAAAGAATGCTTAAACGTCATTATCAGGTGAAACAATGTCCATCTTAGCTATCTACACAATATATATATATATATTTATATGATATGTATTAATATTGTATTTATTTATATAGTATATAGGTATATATGTAAACGTTTATGTAAATGTATGTAATTATTCGTATGTAGTTTATTTTACGAGGCGTACACCTCGCCCACGTAAATTTCCTCCAATGCCTGGGTCGCCTGGCAGAAATCGCGTTTCGGCGATAAGGCCGCCCTTTGTATGTTAATTGTAATTGTTATTTCATTTAAACTATGTAACCATGTTGGTGTACAATAAAGAGTTTTATTATTATTATTATTACGTATGCTTACAGCTACACGCCTTTCGGCGGAAAGACCCGACAATTTGACCAGTCGGTCGGGGATCAGGGCAAGAGGGACAGAAACCGGCGAACTATTCGGGCAGTATCCAGAAAAACCGCTCTTTGCATGCGTGCTGGAAGCGAACCACCGCCGAATCCCAGCCTTTCAAGGTTTCTGCCCAAAGTGGCTGGGGTCAAACCGTTTGCGGATATTACAACCGGGATGATTTCGGTGGACACAACTTCCCACATTTCGGTCACCTCGTGTGCAAGGTCCAAGTACTTGCGTTGCTTTTCGGTCTCGGCCTTCACGAGGTTCTCGTCATGTGGTATAGTTATGTCTTAGTTGTATTATTATTATTATTAAGCTTACTTTCATAATACTTTTCTAAATGAAATCTAAGAAGCACACTTTTTGACACTTTATCTAAACCAAATTAACTTTATTAAGGGAGTTGTAAATATACTTATTGAAAACATGTATTTGAAATAAGCTTAAAAAATCATACTAACATCAATGACTTGATGAATAATATCTCCGTGAGGGAGATCACACAAATATCTGACTCTACAGGATCCCTTGCATAGAAGGCAATTTTTTATTATTATACTGGCCAGTAATTAAAACAGTTCTATTAGCTAAGAGGTAAATTAAAATAAAAGATCGGAATATCTAGGCTAGGAACTTAAAATATAAAGGACTAGTCACCACGCGCGGTTTTACCCGCGTAACTTTTGATCCCGTGGGAATTTCGGGATAAAATATAGCCTATAACCTTCCTCAAGAGTTGGGCTATCAAATCCCACTTGTACTTTCTGCGATTAGTGCGTTCAAACAAACAAACTCTTCAGCTTTATATATTAGTATAGATAAAGGCATTATGCAGTAATGAAGGTTATTCACTGCCATTGAACTCCTTAAGACTGGTTAAGGTCGAAGGTGAACTTGATGTGATTTCGCAATGCGAAATTGTGTAAGCTTGCAAAACACCTATGCACAGCATCAACACGTATGGTTAGATAAATATTTGTATTTACTTGGTCATGACTATTGTAGTATGCAAAAATAAAGGATTTTGTTTTTTTTTTTAAAAGATAAGCTCTGAAAATTGAATAATTTTCCCCGTTTTTGCAATAGTTTCTTTTATAACTTCGCTCCTATTAGTCGCTGCGTGATGTTATATTGCAATGTTCACCGGGGATAGTGTAGCTAGTGTAGTGTAGCTTTCCAACAGTTTTTTTAATTGGGTCAGTAGTTTTTGAGCCTATTCAATGAAAACAAACAAACATTCTAATTTTTCCTCTTTATAATATTAGTATAGACAAGTCCGCATTCAACCGCAATCTCACCTAAAGTTAAGTAAAGATCAGGTCGGAGACTTAGGAAAGAATCCTTTATTACGGTACTTCGCGGACTGTATATTTTATTAACGTAGCCTCCGAAAAACCCGTCCAAAGCCTTCCTATCAAAACAACTATAACACAATCGGAGAACTTCATTGCGCACTTTGCGATCGTGTATTCAAAACAAAATTAGGCTTCGCAAGTCACGTTCGAGCACATGAGCGAAGACAGAATCCGTGCAACTGACAGGGTGTCGCCGTCGACGGATACGTCTGGGAGGACATCATCATCATTCTATTAATTTTCATTATGATATTTGAATTTATGTCATTAACAGCAACAGCTTTACATAAGATTATTACAGGAAATCATAAACTCGTTTATATCTAGGAAAGTTTTGTTTGTCGCTAAATCTAAAATGTCGCGGTAAATCTTTGCATTAGATCATAAACATGAACTTTATCTCCAAAACATGGATTGCAACATCGCCACGAGAGTTGACAGATTTTATTTATGTTAGTAACCTGTTTGCATTTAAATAAATTCAATTTGACCACGTAAATAAACATTCAATTTATTTATAATTTTTTTACATATACCTATATTTAAAGGAAGACGTTCGTCTAACTATACTATATGAGAAACATAATCTATGTTGATTTACTATTCGACAGTCATTTGATAGATTAAAAATGTACTTTATACAGAGTGACTGGTGGGTCACTTTTAAAATTCGAGGACGTGATAGTTTGAGATCATACATGAAGAGAAAAAATATAATAAACAATAAGAATTAATTATTTACTGAGTATACTTAACCGAAAGTTAAAGAATTGATTACGCAACTCGTGCCAGGTCACTAGCCGCGATTGACTCAGGTGTAGGTAAGTAAAGTTAATAGTTACAAAACTTTATTTAGTTATATGGAATTTTTGTGAAAAATTAAGTAGGTACTAGCTTTATTACATAATTATGACCAGATACGAGGGCAGAGTGCTCTCCTTCAGTTTCTAAAATTTGTCACCAGTCACCCTGTATTATATAATAGTATTTTTGGAGTCGTTTAATTTATGGGTATAAAGGTAGTGGTGGAAAAAGGTCGATATCTACATCGCTTTGCTATTTTGTAGCGTGCAATAAATATTTTTTAATAGAAATAAGTAATATCACGAAATAACTATAAAGGAAATTGCATTTTGAATATTTCGGTGACGCCTTTGTTCATCATATTGAACATGGCAGTATTTTCTAGATTTTAAGAGGTAAAAAAATATAACATGCTCATTTAAAAAAAAATTAAACAAAGAAAACCTATAAAAGGTTTTCGTATGAGTAGTTTTTCGTATCCAGTTTTCTTTATTCGTAAGACTATCGTAATAAAATAAAGCCTGAATGAACCCTTTGTCAAGAGTTAAACTTTAAAATCCAAAAACCTTAATGTGAATCTGATTGTAAAGAAGATAGGCAGACTGAGTACCGTAACATTTACTAGTTAGAAGATGTAGGAAGTGGAACTTTTGGTATTTTGTAATCTATACTGGACTACTTATTTTCCATAAATTATTATTTTTCTACAACTTCGGTGAATGAAGAAAAATGGAAGTTTTATTTTCTTTATTCAAAGAAATTCACTTTAGTAATAAAATCTGCTCGACGACGTCGTTAGATGTACTTCACACAACTGACACACATATCAACTTGACATCGTTTGTTTCAAAGAAGTCAAATATGACTTTAATGTTGTTTTTAACGTTCATTTCTTACGTTTTTAAAAAAGTTGTAGAGATATAGTATGGTAACTCTTGCTATATTCAAGACATACAAATAGGTAATAGTTTCATTACGCTACATGATATCAGAACTCCCAAAAAGAAGGTACTAGAAATGTACTACTTGCTGTCTATGTTCTTTCAGAGATTACTGCATTCAAACTTATATAACAACTTTTCAGCGTTATTACATACATACATACATAACGTCACGCCTGTATCCCTTATGGGGTAGGCAGAACGCCAGAGGTTACAAGACCATCTGATGTCACGTTTGACAAATTTGGAGGTATTATAAAGATGGAAAGAGACTATTGTAGTGACAGGGGGTCAGTCTATCGCCCACGAAAACGCCTTTAAAACCTCTGTCCCTTAACTGACTTTTACAGTATGCCCGGGAAGAGAAGCAGCTGGTACATTCTACGTTTTTCTTTCGCTCCCAGTCCAGCATGGAAGAATTACATTAGTGCATAATAAAAAGTTAGTAAAGATGTTAGCTATATTATATGTTTAAGTTCTCATGAGCAAACAGCGTGCAGCCATTCACGTGGCAAGCACTGAAGCGCATCGCAGCGAAGGACGTTTACAGTAGATAGTGGTCATTTAACGTCCTATACTAGATTTGTTATAATGACATTTATTAATTATCAGCGTTGCATTAGCTCTACGCCGGTAAACCCTGAATGAAGGCAGCACAGGACCGATATTTGTGGAAAAGCTTGGGGGCTGCAGGCTGAATGATGATGATGACCTTTATGGTTGATTGATGGTTTATAAGAAATAAATAAATAAAATAAAATTCAAAAGACAATCACACCAACTACGTGGCCTCAAAGTAAGCTTGTGTTAATAGATACCAAGTAGCCTAGAATATAAAATACATATCGACGGTAAAAAGCAAACCTGCTGTAACCCACAAAATGCAAAATGCTTAGGAGAGCCCAAAAACTTTATGGATTTTCGAAAAAAGTCATATACAATACATAAGTAGAGCGACGGGAGTAAGACCATTCGACGCAGGATTTTTACTGATTCTAAATATGAAATAAAAAAATATATGATATCGACTGTAAAAAGCGAACTTACTGTAACCCACAAAATGCAAAATGCTCAATTAAAAATAATGTATGATAAGTAACAGCAGGTTTGCTTTTTACGTCGATATGTGTGGGTTACAGCAGGTTCGCTTTTAACTGTCGATATATAGATGAACACCCAGACCCGGAACATTTTTTTTTCTTGTTCCGGGCGGAAATTGAACCCGCAACCACTGGCGCCTGAGGCAGATAGGTTTACCCCATCGCCAAAGTGGTCGTCACAATATATCTTGTTACTAGCCTAAAATGAGCTAAAGAAGGTTTTTAAGCAGGCTTTGCAAATCTGCTTGGATTCCACTATTCTGCTTATTCCTCGACATTTTTTTTTCATGTTTCTTAATTGCTTATTGTATAAGTTTCCATTGACAGATCAGGGTCAGTTCGTAAAAAGCGTCGCTTATTAATTGAAGTGAGTCGTGAGAACTCAGACCGTTTTTAGTGTGCTCTGAATATGAAGTGTAATTGCTGGTGACTTAGCAAGTAACGTACCAAGTTAGCAAAACACCGGCAGTTCCTCTAAAGTTGCCGGTCCATGGAGTGTGGTGATTACTTAACATGTAAGTAAGTAAGTAAAACGTTTATCACATGTATCATAAAGACTTGTTTCCCCGCTGTTACAACATTAAAAAAATGTGGTGTTTTCTTTCAGTTATTTTATTCTCAGTGGCGAAACGGTTTATGTATTTGCCTTAAGTTTTTGTTTAAGTACGGTAAAATAAATATATAGATATATGTTAATAGTTAAGATTAACAGTGTTTCTGCTGGTAATGTCGTTTAAGCACTCGTTTAAAAATTCGTGGTGTGCGTGCTAGACGGATTACAATCGGCAATTCATTCCATAACGACACCGATCGGACAAAAAGTGACTTACTTAAAAATGTGCAGGTATGCGATGGCGTCGCAAGGAGTAAATTAGATGAAGAGCGCAAGTTACAGTCGTTATTGTTGCACTGATAGGCTAAGCGGTCTTTAAGATACGGTAGACTAGAGAAAGAATGCGAGTATTCCGGCGAAGGCGAATAAGAAGCCACTTGAGATTAGTGCGGAATTCAGACATAAGGTCGTGTTTGCGTTATCCAAACTGTAATATGTAGTTTCTATAACATTTACTTATTGCACCTACTTATTGTCTCGGAGTAGCGCCTTAGATCACGGCGCCGCGCCACTGAAGCCCTAGCTAAAGATCTCTTGTAAACAAAGAAACGTCTTTGTAACCGACTTTTATCTTTTTTTTCTATTTCACCGGAATTGATGGCTTAACACCAGGGCAGCAAGCTTGAGTTAGCAACACAAAATTGTGAGCGGATTATAATTATTTGATTTAAACATTCTTTATTTAATACTAAAACATCAAAATCTGCTCATATTTCTAAATTACTAGCTGACCCGGCAAACGTTGTTTTGCCATATAAAAAAAAAATAGATGTTGGCCGATTCTCATAGATACCGGATAAGCACAAAAAAAATCATCAAAATCGGTCAAGCCGTTTCGGAGGAGTATGGCAACGAAAACTGTGACACGAGAATTTTATATATTAGAAGATGTCTCGCTTTGTCGTGATTCCCACGGCTAATATAAATGGTACAGTCAACGACATAATTTGATCATTTCAGAAGACGTAGGAGAGAGACTTTTTTAACACATATTGTTATGAGCACATTTTATGTATAATTGATATAATTTTTGTATTTACATTTTAAGTATGAAATACAATTTGTTATAAGCACATTTTTTTTACCTTTTTTAAACAATGATTGTGATTTTACACACAAGTACTGAGAAACCAATCTTGTGCTAAGATTATTTCTATTTAATCACCTGTTTTGGGTTATAAGATTATGTTTTAAAAATCTGTTTTTAGTAGAATTGTTACTGAATTTAAAATTTTTATTATTCTTCATTTATGGATATATCGTTGGAATTAATATTGGAGATGGTAGCTCGTTATTTATACCCTGGCAAATGGTTCAATGCAGTAAAATGACAGTTCCAGTGTTCCCACTTTAGGGAAAAAAAAATAGCGATGTTGTAATTATTAAGTTCATTAGTAAATGTAATGAATTGTTATAATTCCAACGGAATATCATTGCATTAGAATAAAGCTCCGTAAAATAAATAAATGCCATTTTTAGACGCCTCCAATACGATTCTAATAAAACGGTGACGGCACTACAAGTTTGTATTGTGGAAATGACCGTCAGTGTCATAGGGATCAAGGTTCGCCGCGCCGGGTATAATAACTCTAAAAAACCTTAACAACACCTTATAAATCTAATGACAGTACTTCATTTTAAGTTGTCATCACAATTCTTGGCTTTTTGCATGTCTTTGCAATTTGTGTAATGAGATCATTTGCAAAATCTCAAGTAAATGATACCTATATTTATGAAACATATATTATATACCATTTTGTATCAGACAAATGCAGGATGTTTAGTTTTTTTACGGAGCAAATATTTTACCAATTTTTATTACAATAGTTTTAAGTATAAAATGAGCCTATGAGTGACCAGTTACTATATTATCAAAACTGTCCCTGAATATCTGCTAGTTAAGAGTAGCTAACAATCGTTCTTGCTCTATTATCAACTTCCAAAAGGAGGAGTTTTTCATTCGTCCGAATGAATTTTTTGCATGTTACGCGATTTTTTTTTGTTTTTCCGCCTAGGAAAATTCTTTCGCACCCACTAAAGCAATCTCTAGCAGGAGGAGGATGAATCCTGTTACGGTCGAAAGGGAATTCTATAATCTGCTAACCCCAGTGGCTAACAGATATAGGGTGCCCAGACAGTGAGGGGACCGCAAGACCGGCCACGAGACTCCTCAGAACAAATGAGTATACCCACTAAACATCCCCCTTTTATGACCCGCCTTGATAAAGGCCACTGATCATTATCGGAGCGACAGCCGACCGGTAGATAGAGGCTGCGCAGCGGGGACACCCTGGACCCCCTGAGTGAACTGAAAACTAAAATGACGAGGCTGAGACGAAGAGATATCTAGAGTGACGAGACTCACTCTAAGATAGAACGCTGAAAGAAAGGACTACGTATAAAAACGTTGAGCTTGCTTGAGGTTCCTAATAAGGGGAGCGAACTTGGTTAGTACCGGAAGAGCACCGTTGAGACCCTCAGGGCTGGCGTCAAGAGCGGCACCGAAAGCCAGGATCTCGTCGATGGGAGCGAGCTGGATCCAGAACGCCATGTGGTCGTGAGACCCCTTTGTGTTCTGGCACTGGCGAGCCGGTTTGGCAGCCGGTTGCGAATGAGTCGCAACACGGCTGCTCGGACCTGAAACGGAAGGTGATGATGATTTGGCCTTAGGGGCCGTCCAGACGACTGGAGGTGGAGCGCTCGAACTAGGCTGAGGTCGCTCTCTCTAGTTTTCAATGGGCTTAACGGTAGCCCTGGCAGCACGGGGTGCCTTGGGGCAACCGTGGAAGTTTGCCATGTGGCCTGAAAAAGTCGATTTTACTTTTACTGTAACCGTTTTAAAGCACAAGGTAATTAATTTACTTTACTTTAAAGTTACTTTAAAGATATAGTACACACCTCAAATTCAATTATTTATAAATTTCTTTAAAATTTTATGCAAAACGAATGACAAATACTCGTCCGTTTTCAATCATTCTCATTCAGTCTTACACTAAGAAGGTTTTAACTGGTATCATTA
Source organism: Stenoptilia bipunctidactyla (assembly GCA_944452665.1). NCBI lineage: Eukaryota > Metazoa > Arthropoda > Insecta > Lepidoptera > Pterophoridae > Stenoptilia > Stenoptilia bipunctidactyla. The sequence goes on from OX101736.1 coordinate 5,323,551, forward strand.
TTTTTCTATTTGCCATGTCAATCTTTTAGTTTACTGCATTGAATTTTTGCCAGAGTATAGATAAATGCCCAGACCTGGAACATATTTTTATTATGTTCGCGAATCGAACTCGCGACCACTATCGTCTGAGGCAGATTGGTTTACCCCTTCGCCAAAGTGGTTGTCAATGTAAAAGACGCTTAGGTGGAGCTCGCGCCAAACATCTAGTCCCCTCTGAAGTTGTTGCAAGTTGTTTGGCACGATCTCCATAGGGTGTCCTAAAAAAATCATCATCATCATCATCATCACAACTCCTTGTGCCCACTGCAGGACATGAGTCTCTCCCCTGGGTGACGAGGAGGTATAGGCCATAATCCACCAAGCTGGCCCAGTGCTGGGTGATGGATGCCAGAATTTTCAGGGCGCCAAAATGGCTGCTGACAAATCCTGACGACTACTGTATACAAGTATACAGCACCCGGGACCGACTGCTTAACGTGCCCTCCGAAGCACGGAAGTCGTCGTGAGAAATTAATGGTCAGCGGTCACGCATCCAAGTACCGACCGCGCCGAACATTGCTTAACCTGTGATATAGTATGATACACGGCGCCACGACGATTTCAAAAAAAAAACGACCTAAAAAAATGAAAATTCGAAATTTATTTTTCAAATTTTGTATGAGAGCAATAAATTTCGACTTTTTCTTCATACATAAATTGAAAAATCAACTTCAAAATTTCCTTTTTTACATTTTTTCCCTTATCCTTATGGGTACTAGAATACCCCCGTGAAGGTATTAAATAGGGTTCGCGGGACACCCTGTATACAACGTTATTATTTGTTCATGCTAAACCTGGTAACAGTTTGTTCAGAATCGGTAGCAAAATCAATTGCAATAGTTTTTATACCATTTTATATTTTAACTCTTTAGTCTTTACAGAGCCTTAAATTATGTACACGCTCACTCGCACGCATATTTTTATTTATGTGTAAAAATACACTATTACACACTAATAGTGTATTTTTGTAAACTCGTGAAATTGTAATGGGTGTAAATTATCTGAATAAAATTATTATTATATCGTACGCAATCCTTGTATGCAAGTGGGTACCTACGTCGGTAGCGAGCGGGAGCCTCGAGCGTGGTGTCCTCACTCGCGTGTCAAAAGCAAGACTCAACAAGAGGCTTGAAACTTGCTGAGTTTTTAAGATAATACCATAATTTTTTGTACACCAATTTTTTTAACGAAAATATTTGATCCGAGTACTGGATTTCGCATGAATAAAAAAGTACGTTGTATAGTTTTTTATTTCATACGTTTCATTACTTTCAAATAGACGTATTTCACCTCCCACCGCCTTGTACGAGTTCATCAGTAGTTCGTGGGCAAACGGAGTCAGGTAGGTATTAGAGCTAAGTTAACGATATAATATAACCAAATAAATTTTGGTAGACACCTTGATGATATTAAAGTGCTGCCACAAGTTTAAAATTTGCTTCCTTATTTCAAAACAATTGTCTTACTGAGGGTCTTGCACGAGCTCACCGGACGACACCAATCATGTTATTTACAGTTCTAAATAGCTTGTGTTTCCGTTCTACAATGATCATCTATAGTTTTTTCTTTACAAAAGCTTACATTACATTGACAATTGAACCAAAACACGCGAGCAAAAATGGTTTATAAAATATGATAAACCCCAAAAAAATGTTAAGCTAAGTTTTTGTTCTGAAAACCGCCTTGTCTGAGGTCATTTATAACATGTCTTATGTATTATTATTCATTGATATATCTAACCAACCCACCGCGGCATAAGCTTATATAAGAGCAAAGTAGAGTTTCTTTTGCAGTCTTAAACATTATAAAATGTAGTTTATAATATTATACAAGTATACAATTTAAGCGCCGAGCAGGGAAACCTCTGTTATTTTAGCTGGTTACATTTTTCAAGGCATTTTTGAGACTTTTCATATTAACAATTACACGCATGATTCGTCTTACATAGATTGGATATGGTATGTTGACAAAACCTTCTTTATTTGCTTAAGTATTACGCACTGCTGACACTGTGTAGGTATATTATGCGGTTGAATTCTAACAGATACCTTAATGAATGGCCTTAAATGAAAAATAATTATTTAACATCAGAATAAAACATTACCAAAAATAAATAAATCAACTCAGTATACCATAGCAGTAATCCTATCCTCATGTCGGTATGATAATTACCAGTAATACCAATGATATAGGAAAAAGGCTATTTTTTTTTGGTCAGCGACCAAATTATATTTTATTCTTTGATACAATATAAACGTATCAACATATTTATTTTATTGTCATTCCGTAAAAAAATAGAAATAAATAATAAATTATTTTTTCTGGCACTCACACAACATTATGAAGCCCAAATTAAGTTACTTAAAGAACTTGTGTTGTAGATACTAGATAACTGATATACTTAAGAAATATATAAACAAACATATTTTTTTATTAGAATATAAACTGAAATAAACATCCATGAATAATATCTGTGTTCATCACACAAATATCCGCCGCCGCCGGGATTCGAACCCAGGACCTCTGGCATAGAAGACAATGTATGTTACACCAGCCGGTCGTCAAAAGAGATATATGAGATATATCATCTTATTACAGATTTACCAAGAAGCAAGCCTGTTAAATAAAATAAAGAAAAGTAATAAAAACATTTAACCCACCTCAGCAACAATAGTTTCATTGGACGCATAAAGCCACTGATCGCACATCTGCGCTGCCTCAGAAAAGGCTCCTTCGTCGCATATAAGATTGTCATCTATCATGTGACGACGGGTACAGCGGGAGTCGCGGCCGGTCGAGGGAATAGCGTGGGACAGCCAGGATGGTTTGTAGTCTGTGGTGTTTGCTGACTCGCATTCTGGGACTAGACATCTGAAACAATACACAAGGTATTATGAAGGATGAGAACATTTTGCTCTGACATTTGCTACAACGTTCATCGTGAGGTCGAGGGTTCGATTCATGCAAGGAACAACAAGAAAAAAGCCGGGTCTGGGCGTTTATCTATATTTGTATATCCTAGGTTCCTCCCTAGTTCTCTACATGGTATCCGAATTTTTCATTATAATAACAAGTCAATTCGAATGGTTGCAACTTATGCAAACATTACTAGAGAAGTTACCGCATTTTCTTCCAAGGCGTTTATTTCAAGTTTCTTTTACGAGAAAAATGTGGAAGTTACCGCATTTTTTTTCCATGGCGTTTATTTCAAGTTTCTTTTACGAGAAAAATGTGTCACAAACTTTTTTCATTGGACAATTCCTCCCGTAAACATGTTTATAACCAAGATGATTTTATACGATATATGTATATTTTACACGAAACTTCTTATAACATGGAAGCTGCAATCCAGACATCAACAAAGCGTAGATAAAATTTCAAAAAAGATTTTGACTTTTGTTGTTTTCTTTTGACAATGTTGTAAGTTGCGTCAGCGCAATGTTTATAGGTCACATAGAACAATAAGTTTTTGATATTATCTCATGCATAAAGTCACGTACAATAAATCAACTCGTCGCGTTGTGTTCCATGTTTCTAAAACTAGCCATATCTGGATAATACTGCATACTACCCAGAGATGGGTAATGTAGGTCAAATTTCAAAGACCCTGTTTGTACCCTAAATGGCATCAATTGAGGAAAATTGTAAAATTGCAGATGATGTCCGATGATTGCGCCTACGCATCAAGAGAGAAGACTTTTCATGTTTGTTTCGCATAAATGAGCTAGTATTTAACTTTTTAAACGTTCGCTTTAAGGTGGCGGCACTGGCGGCTGACCTGTTTTACATTACATTGCGATTCTAAAAAATGTAACAGATGTTGACTATACAAAGGTGGCGACTGACTTGTAAACTTTTATCGTGACGTTATGTTACCACGAATTGTTTCAGGTCAGTCGCCACCTTTATACTTCGCAAAGAAAATATTTTCATTTTGGTTGGGATACCTGGGACAAGATCATAAGCCAGATCATGTGACTAGATCATGAATCAGAGGACAAAAACCCAGAAAATATTTTCATACATAACTTCACGTCTGTATCCCTTTTGGGGTAGATAGAACACCAAAAGCTGTAAAACCATCTGATGTCACGTTTGACAAATTTAGAGGTATTATAATGATGGAGAGAGACAATCGCAGTGAAAGGGGGTCAGTCTATCGCCTGCAAAAACGTCAATAATACCTTTGTCCCTTAACTGACTTTTACAGTATGCCCGGGAAGAGCAGCAGCTGGCACATTCTATTTTTTTCTTTCGCGCCCATCCCAGCATAGCAGAAAATATTCACAATTATTTCAAAATATATGTTGAGTTCAGCTTCATTTTAGCTCAGATAATTTATTGTCCGATGTTCATATGAAACATCATGTTTTGAATCAACGCTTCTCAGCGTTCAAATACAAAGCGCATTTAAAAACATACATACTCGTACATAACTTCACGCCTGTATCCCTTATGGGGTAGGCAGAACACCAGTGGTTATAAGACCATCTGATGTCACGTTTGACAAATGAGGTATTATAATGATGGAGAGAGGCTATTGCAGTGACAGGGGGTAAGCCTATCGCCCACAAAAATGCCAATATAACCTCTGTCCCTTAACTGATTTTTACAGTATGCCCGGGAAGGGAAGCAGCTGGTACATTCTATGTTTTTCGTTCGCTCCCAGTCCAGCATACTACTCCTAAATATCACGACTTCCTCGATGAAGCGATCACGTAATATTTTACAAACCTCATAATGCTGTGTGATTTCACCTTCGATCCTATTATATTTACTGCAACATTCAAGGTGCTTCGTAAGATGAAAACAAAAATCCATTTCGTCAACATTTTTTGCGATCTCTTCTTTGCAATAGAACCAAATCATTCGAGGAAAATGGTCATTGTTTAATAAAAACATTACTTTTTTGTCGGCTCTCTAGTTTTTGTGGATTTCTTTTTGTTGAGAAATGTAAATAGACTTGCGGTGGAAAAACCAAAACAACGGCTATTTATTGAAATAAAAAAACCAAGTAAATCTGCGTTTCACGATAAAAAATTCTGAGTAGTTATGTTGATTTTGATTAAAAATAAGATTTAGATTTTTATATTGCATTTCTCTGCATAAATGTTTGTTGGTATGGTATGGTAGTTCGGGTTCTCTTTGAATAATAATAACAAGAATCAACGCGTGGTTATACCCTGCGTAAAATGTAATCAAAATGTAATGTAATCAAAATAAAATGTAATTGTAGGAATTCTTTGATTAATTTTGCCTTACACTAGGTTGCCTGAAAAGCTGCCAACATTACCAATCAACTAATCTGTACTGTGAATACCACGGTGACTGGTGACAAATAGATATTGAAGGAGAGCACTCTGTACTCGATTCTAATTATAATTATTGTAATAAAAGTAAGTACTTAATTTTTCACCAGAATTCCCTATAAATAAATAACATTACTATACTTTTCCCGACGCGCTGTTATCACGCACACAGTAGTGTTCCCGCCACACGCACACCACCACCCGCTAAGTATCTATTGTATAACGCTTATGTAGCCATGCATTGCGTAATGAATTCCTTGATTTTCGGTTAATTTTACTCAGTAAATATTTTTTTTATTTTTTTTTCCCTTCGTGTATGATCTCAAACTATCACGTACTCGAATCTCGAAAGTGACCCACCAATCACCCTGTATAATAAAGCTGAACCCAAAACTGGATACTAAAGCTGGATCATGACTTAAAATACAACCAACTAAACATAAATAGTACTTCCTAAGAACAACCGTCGTCATGTCGTCGCCTCGTCAGTCATTGGGCCGTGCCCTGCCTTACCTTATCAACCGACCAAAACGAAGAGGTTCTCAATTCGTGTGTATGTTTTCTTTTGTTTTTTTTTTTATGGTACACGATTATTTACGAAAATTAAGAATCTAAGTTGAGTATTCTTGTTTCATATGATAGAGGATACTATGAGTCTCTCCCCTGGGTGACGAGGAGGTATAGGCCATAATCCACCAAGGTGGCCCAGTGCTGTTTGATGGATGTCAGAAATTTCAAGGCATCGACATGGCGTCTGACAAACCTTATCGACTACTATTTACAAATAAACAACACCCGGAACCTATTGCTTAACGTGCCATCCGAAGCACGTAAGTCCCGTGAGTAATGAATGGTCGGCGGTCACCCATCCAAGTATCGACCGCGCCGAACATTGCTTAACCTGCGATATCGTATGACATACACAGTAACCACGGCGTTACAATGACGTGATATTATACCCTACGTGTTCTAAAATTGGGCAAAGGCCTCCTTTATATTTTTACATTTTAGGCGATCTGATGTTCCCGCGGGCCAGTTTGGGCAAAATGCGTCAGATCATCCTTCCACCGTCGCAACGACCACGATTTGGTCGTTCGCGTAGTCGTTTGGTGTCAGGATAACAAAACAATAAAACGTATACCTAAGTAAAAGACAAAGTAGATAATGAGAAGACTGTACAATAAGTTGAATGGATTGTTGATATGTTTATTTATTTACGTAGGTAAACTTTACTTTGGAGATAGTCAAAAGAAATATTGATATAGCCATGTTATTGTTAGTATAACGTAGGAAATATTATTTGTTGACTTTTTAGTAAGACTCGCAATGTCTAACCAAAAATGTGAACTTTGAGCACAGACACAAAAATCATTAGAAAACTAAGCTCTCTTGGATGTGTAGTAAACTATTTATTTTAGTTACTTAGTTTGACTTCAATCAGACCTGATAGTAAATAAAAATAAGGTTAATTAAACATTTTTTTGCATTTGATAGCTGAAGTGTCAGTTCCTTTTTCATGGCTGCGGGGTATTATTAAATCATAGATTTTACTGTGTGTACTTAAAATTACGTCATTAAAATATTATTTATTTATTTTGTGTATGTATAGATTGTGTATTAATTGTCGAACACTAGAGGTTATAAAACAAATTTGGAGGTAATTTTGGAGGAAACAAACAGTCGCTCGTGACCACGGGGTCTGCAAAGACACCGAAACGTCGAGTTAAAATGTAAAATATAAATTATACGCGATTAATCCGGTTAAAAAGTAGTTTTATTTAAATTTGGAGGTATTAAAATGTGAAGAGAGACTATTGCAGTGACAGGGGGTCAGCCTATCGCCCACAAAATAAAACCACTAATAAGAACTCTGTCCCTTAGCTGAATTTTACAGTATGCCCGGGAAGAGAAGCAGCTGGAACATTCTATGTTTTTCCTTCGCTCCCAGTCCAGCATGGAAGCGACTAATTATCATCATAGAATTAACTAAACATGGCTCAAAACATATTAAGGATTTTCGTCTCTATTTGTAGTATAAATTTTTTTTTGTAATAAAAATAGTTACCGATGCATGAAATAGGTTTACTTTATTATCTGCTGCTTGCTAACCCTTCAATACATAATAATGAGCCATTGGTAAATTGTATTAAAATGTTCTGCCGAAAGTACTTCCGGGTAGTTTTATTAAAATGTATAATTTTTGGCAAAAGAGCCGAAAATAGTCAATTATTATGAATTGTTACGATATCCAGTCAATTAAGTCAAAAAGTTATTGTAATTTTGAATGCAGGGTATTCAAGTAAAAGCAGGCCAGTCCCAATAATATTGTAAGGGCATTGAGTTGCAAATGACCTGCCAACTAGTTTTTTACTGATTGCCGATATTTTCAGTAAAACTGTAGGTATTACTAACATATTTTATAGCATCTTCTTATATCGGCCTTATAGCTGAGTGTTTGTCAATGAACTATTTGTGTAATCATATCAGACAGAATTCAACTAGCACTTCTAACATGTAAACATTTCTCAAAGCGAAACTTTACGTACCTGCTCTTAAGTTATCATAACGTTTTAATGTTGCTCTTGTCAAAGGGGCCAAGGACTACTGATTTTCTCATATGAATGATCATCAAATAATAACATTTTCGTTCTACCTAAGAGGCTTGATAAAGAATTCAATTGTATCTTGGTTCACACGATAGTTATGTCTGACTTAGCGCTCTTCCCTTCTAACAAACAAATATACTAAAACTTAATATTTTTTTTAAAATATCATGGTCATCAACGTGAAATTTAACTTTAGTAACGGAATATCCATCATGTTTAGGTATTTTGAGATATTTTGAGTTCACGATTTTTCAGCACTGTTGCAAGCGCCATGATCACGGCATGTCGCCGTCACATCCCGGAAAATATCCCGTTTCTAAATTTAATTTAAATACTAAAACCAACCTTTAAACAACTAACAGTTAACTTAATAAAATGCAAAAAATGAAGTATTTAAAGCCGGATCCAGACGGGTGTAATTTGTAATGTAAGATTACGTGTAATTAAGCATCAACAGTGTGGACGGCACAACAACTCAGCGAATTGTCTACGTGAATCTGTTTAAATAGCTGTTTCGCCTTTGTGTTCAACATCCGTCTGGATCCGGCTTTAATGTGTAGGTACACGATTGGTGTAATGTAACTTTCAATGCAACAAATAAGTGCTCATGATTTGGACATCCGCGCACGAACTGCGCCTTTTTTGTTGAGATTTGGTTGCATTGCATGTTACATTACTTACATCAATGTGGTAAGAAATTGAAACTGGAAAAAATTTACGCCTGTAAAAAAACGATCATGTATGAAAAGATTAATGAACGTGAAGGAAGCGAAAAAGGGTGTGTCTGGATCGTAGTAATTGGTGTTCCCTTGTCTGTGCCTACCCCAAGGGGAGACAGGCGTAAAGTTATGTATGTATGTAAGAAACATAAGATGTGAACAGATGTTTTGTTTTTATGGCGGTATTTTAAGGCAGATTCCTTGCATTAACTCTAGAAGCTTACAACCAAACTTTATTCATAATAATTACATACATACATACATACATAACTTCACGCATATATTCCTTATGGGGTAGGCAGAACACCAGAGGTTATAAAACCATCTGATGTCACGTTTGACGAATTTAGAGGCAATATAATGGTAGAGCGAGACTATTGCAGTGATAGGGGGTCAGCCTATCGCACACAAAAAAAAAACTCGAATAAAACCTCTGTCCCTTAACTGACTTTTACAGTATGCCCGGGGGAGAAACAGCTGGCACATTCTATGTTTTTCCTTTGCTTCCAGTCCAGCATGGAAACATGGATGGATAATAATTTGAAGCAGCATGGATAATAATTTCAAATAGCAAAACACCAACCCTATGGATTGAACGATTTATCTTAGTACAAATGCTATGTGTCCATGACAGTGAAACTTATCAACTAGGGTTTTCATGGGTAAAATTTCATTAAAACAATTTTGTCAATAAACCGATTAATAATAAATAAATAAAATCCCCAGACAATCACACCAACTACATGGCCCCAAAGTAATCATAGCTTGTGTTATGGGATACCATATAGCGAACTAGGGGGGAACCTAGAATATAAATACATAAGATCCGTGCGGGGATCGAACCCGCAACCACTGGCGTCTGAGGCAGATAGGTTTACCCCAACGCCAAAGTGGTCGTCAAGTCGTCAATTAATAAACAACATTTGCGTATCTGTTGTCATGTCCACATATTTAAATAAAATTTATACAGTTATACATTAAAAAACACACATAATCTTTTACGTATTATGTTTCACCTAGTATAGGGAATGTTACTAAATTTAAATAAAAATACTGCAGTTGATGCGCCCTTATCAATAAATAAACAGTGAAAGTGGGGTCCGCTTGCATAAGAAGAACCTAGAAGGATGCCATAAGAGAAAATAAGCTTACATAAACATTTAAAAGAAAGCAGTTGAGCAAGTAATGATGATGATCAAATACGTCAGCAAGTCAAATAATCATCGAATGCATAGTATTAAAAAAACCGACTTCACGTCAAAACTTTGGCTGAAGTATAAAAGATCGTCAAGGTAAATGTTCTCCGTACTCATACAAATATTTAAAAAAAATTAAAATATTTCATGAACTACTCAATCGATTTTGATGAAATTTATATGGGACCATTTTTGGAGTATTCTCTATCATGTGACACAAGAATATTTAAAATCAATTTATAACTGTCCAAAAATAGAGTAACAAAGACACAAAAAAAAACATACGCACGAATAGAGAACCTCCTCCTTTTGGAAGTCGGTTGAAAATATTTCTTAAAATCTATACTAATATATAAAGCTGAAGAGTTTGTTTTTTTGTTTGTTTGTTTGTTTGAACGCGCTAATCTCAGAAACTACAAGTGGGATTTGAAAAATTCTTTTTGCATTTGATAGCCCAACTCTTGAGGAAGGCTATATTTTATTCCGAAATTCCCACGGGATCAAAAGTTACCCGGGTAAAACCGCGCGCAGTGGCTAGTGTCATATAAACATGCTTCTTAATAAGTTCTATGTACATTATAATAAATTTTACAAGGTAAGTGAGCACCGTTTATTACGTTATTCCTACAAAAAACCTACAGCTTCATACATAAATAAAGGTATTTTTATTATTGTTTATTTTTATTCGGTTCGGTTCGATTCAACATTATTTATTTTGGTCTTTAATTTAATCGCCACTAATCTTCAAGTAGAATTGAGATTTAGTTTTCGTCAACGATGAAACAAAAGTCTTGAAATCGAATTGGTCACAAATGTTATCTATATTTACCATTTTATGTCATAAAAAAACGCATGCAGTATGGTATAGACTATCGAGTATTGACCATGTTTTTTATTTATTTTGTGTCCTCGATATTTCGGCACTGTTGCAATCGCCATGATCTCGACTAAAACTAATATGAATGTTAATAAGGACCTTGAAAGTTTAAAGACCTCAGTTATACATACATACATCAACTTCAAGCCTGTATCCCTTACGGGGTAGGCAGAACACCAGAGGCTATAAAACCATCTGATGTCACGTTTAACAAAGGAGACATTAGAATGACGGAGAGAGACTATTGCAGTGACAGGGGGCTAGCCTATCACCCACAAAACCTCTGCCTCTTAACTGACTTTCACAGTATACCCGGTAAGAGAAGCAGCTGGCACATTCTATGTTTTTCCTTTGCTCCCAGTCCAGCACGGGAAAAGCTTCTCTGTTGTATTGACAAATAAAGTGTTTGCCACTTTCACGTTATGTTAATATTGTCTCGAATGCAGTTTAAAATGCAACTAGCATTTGAAAGTGTAAGTTTGTGTGGCTTTCTCAACACGTAACCAGTTTGCTTTAAAGTGTCAAGGCTTCGCTTTTTGATACAAAGGAACTCTTATTGGTGTTGCAAACAGATTAAGAAGGCAAAAGTTGAATGCAAATAAAAAAGGCATTTGCTTGTATGGCTTATAATACCGATGGTTATATATTATTATACAGAATGACTAGTAACAAATTTTAGATCCTGAAGGAGAGCACTCTGAATTCGATTCTGATCATAATTATGCATTAAAAGTAGGTATTTTATTTTTCAACAGAAATCCTTATGAATAAATAAAGAGACCTTACTACACTTTTCCCCACGCGCTACCTCAGACAACACGCACACTGCTGTGTTCCCACCACACGCAAACCACCACCCGTTAAGTATATATTGCCTATGTAACGCCTATGTAACATTGCTTTGCGTAATTAATTCTCTAACTTTCAGTTAAGTTTACTCAGTAAATAATGAATATTTCTTTTTCATTTTATTTTTTCTCTTCATGTATGATCTCAAACTATCACCGCTGGAATTTTGAAAATGACCCACCTGTCACCCTGTATATTTAGTTATACATATAATAAAGCTGAATGCCTTGTTCGTTTAGGGTTGGATTCAAATAGCCCTAATGCCTCTAGATGATCGTGTAGTTAAAGGCAACGATTTCTAATCAGAGTGATCCCCGCTTGGTTGTACGATTTCGTCAGGCTGCAAACTGGACGGCAGCGACAGCGACGCGGGGAATCTGGGCCGTTCTCGACGCCAGCGGGCGTAGCGCGATTTGTCGCGGTTTCATACAAACTCAATACTTTCTATCGTGTCGTGGAAATCGCTGCCCGCGCCGCTGTCGCTCTCGCTGTTGCTGACGTCCAGTTTGCAGCCTTTATAATTTATATAGTTATAATTTTTATAATAAATTATTATATGCGAAAAGATTATTATTAATATAATTATATTAAATAATTTATATTATTATCAAGAAATTCCCTAGGGGTCTAAAGTTATGCGGGTAGCTTTATTACATACATACATAACTTCACACACGCCTGTATCCCTTATGGGGTAGGCAGAACACCAGAGGTTAGAAGACCATCTGATGTCACGTTTGACTTTGGAGGTATTATTATGATGGGTAAAGACTATTGCAGTGGCAGGGGGTGCTATCGCCCACAAAAACGCCAATAAAACCTCTGTCCCTTAACTGACTTTTACAGTATGACCGGGAAGAGAAGCAGCTGGTACAGTCTATGTTTTTCTTTCGCTCCCCGTCCAGCAAATTTTGATTTAATGTATTATTATTATGTTATATTTTGTATTTTGCTACCTACTTTATTTTTATAATCAAATATTATAGTTTTCTATTCCGGTGCTAGTTTGGGAAACGAACTCTTAATCCTCAATTTTGGGTGTTTTTGGTTATTGAAGCAAAATAGTTCTTATACAATTTAAGAGTTGAATGATTGCAAATGATCTTAACTACGCGCCGCTATAAAATATTCCGGACTTTGATCATGTCAATAACCCAAACATGGTACTGTTAATTTGCGTAACATGAAATAATAATAATAATTAATAGCTTGAAGAGTAAAACACACACCACATTTTGTAGTTACTTGGCGCAAGCCCGTAACTACAGACTTAACCAGCGAATGCTGTGAAAAAGATCTTGTCGAAATAAGAATTCTTTATTGTACACCAACAGCATTAGTAACATTTTACAATAAATTTTAAAACATTTGCACAAAGGCGGCCTTGTCGCTCAAAGCGATCTCTACCAGGCAACCTAGTAAGGACAGGAAATTAGGGTGGGCGGTGGTACTGATTTCATAAAATAGACTACATACAAATAATTAAGTACATATCATACATATTAATTAAAAATATACATAAATATTATTTATATAATATAGACTTACATATTAATAATACATACACATACTTATTAATAAGTTACGATGAGCAGTGTTTCACGAGGTAATAACGTTTAAGCATCCTTTTGAAGGTGTAAGGACTGGGAGCTTTGCGGATCTCTAAGGGTAAGTCATTCCAAAGCGACACCGATCGCACAAAAATGGATTTACTTAAGAATGTGGAAGTATGTGATGGTGTTGCAAGGAGAAGGTTTGAGGAAGAGCGCAAGTTACGATCGTTGTTGTTGAATCGATAGTTAAAGCGGTTTTGCAGGTAAACAGGAATGGCTTTATCATACAGAATACGGTAGACTACAGATAGGATATGAGTATTCCGACGAAGTCGAATGGGAAGCCACTTGAGATTAGTTCGGAATTTAGATATGTGGTCGTATTTGCGTAATGAATTCAGATATGAAGTCATCGTGGCGCCGTGGTTACTGTGTGTATCTTACGATATCACAGGTTCAGCAACGTTCGGCGCGGTCGGTACTTGGATGGGTGACCGCCGACCGTTCGTTTCTCACGGCGACTTCCGTGCTTCGGAGAGCACGTTAAGCTGTCGGTCCCGGGTGCTGTATACTTGTATACAGTAGTCGTTAGGGTTTGTCAGAAGCCATATCGGCACCCTGAAAATTCTGACATCCACCACCCAGCACTGGACCAGCTCGGTGGATTATGGCCTAAGCCTCCACGTCACCCAGAGGAGAGACTCATGCCCTGCAGTGGGCCCGTTGTAACACAGAGTTGTGATGATGATGATGATTTGCGTAATTTTTTTTTTTTTTCCGCCACAGAAAGCTTAACTACCGACTTGACGCCCCTAAGGGAGCCACAGAGGGAGAGGAGGTGAATGCTTGATGCACGAAGAGGGGACCTTTGGGGGACTACCCCATCAGCCAATCCCTAACAGTGCGGGACTCACCGAACCCAGCGATACCCGCTAATCACCCCCTTTGCTGAGACATCCCGAGTTGGGCGTGTCTCCTCATCTGAACGACAGCCAATTGGAGTCAGAGGCTGCGTACCGGGCGTCCCAAGAGACAACCCGTCACGAAAGCTTATCGCAGGACCGAATCTGTAACAATAAAAAAATTGGAAACGACGTCGTAAGAGTTATAAACACATGTTGTGTGAATTAATTGTTAAGGACAACCTAGAACCGGTTGGCTTGTTGAAGCTTCCTCACGAGGGAGGCGTGCTTGGATAGGATGGGGAGAGCATCGGCGAGAGAGTCCTGGCCGGCGTTGAGTGCAACGCCGAGCTCAAGAATCTCGTCGATAGGAGCGACGGTGACCCAGAACGCCAAGCGATCAAAACTGACCTTCGCGTTCTGTACCGCGGGTTGGGCGCGCCCAGCCCAAGCGGTAGGAGTGACGTTCGAAACGGGTTTCGATGCGCATTCCACGGCCTGAGGGGCCTTAGCTTGAGGGGAGCCCTTAGGGGGCTGGGGGCGGTGTCTCCAATTAAGGGGATCGGCCGCCGCTTTGGAACGGACCGAGCGCGGCGCCTTAGGGCACCCGCGATAATTCGCCGTGTGGCCGGACTGGCCGCACAGGACGCAAGACGGATCTGTCGGGGACTCAAGGGTGCGGGAGCACTCCTTGGTGGAATGATCCTCTAGGCACTTAACGCACCTAGGTTTGGCGAAGCAGTTATGTGCCGCATGACCATAGAGTTGGCAGCGGTGACATTGACCGGGATGACCTCTGTTGTGAGGCTTTTCGACTCGGATTTGCGAGAGGCCGCATACAGTGCGGGCCCCATTGCGAATTAGGGAGTTCCCAGCTGTGTTATTCGTGAGAATAACAAGCGCAAGGGGAAACTGTTTGCCCCGTTTGCTGTGCAACTTGTGCACGGACTCAACGGGGAAGCCTTGAGATTTAAGATCCTCGGCGATAAGATCGTTCGATAGCTCGAACGGCACGCCCCTAAGGATAACGCGGGCTTTACGCTCTTCCGGGAGAGCGTAAGTGTGATAGGCGAATTGCCTTTGAGTTAGTAGGGAAGTCAGATTCCTGAAGTCGATCAGAGTACATGGCTCGATCTTAATGAAGGCACCGGTGTTGGTTGCCTTCTTGTAATTGATCTTGGGGGCAGTCAGACCCCCCGAACAGAGGGTCGACACCTGTCCCCAAAGATGTTTATCCCGAAGGAAGACAGGGGGAGGGGGCTTAGAGCTCGGGGGAGGACCCTCGGGCTTGGAACGCGGGGCAACCTTGGGGCGCATTGCCGCCTTAGGGGCTTCTGCCGCCTTAGGGGCTACTGCCGCCTTAGGGGCTTCAGCCGCCTTAGTGGCCGCTACCGCCTCGGGAGCCGCCGCTGGAGAGGGCGTGGGAGGAGCGGAAGAAGCGGTATTCTTCTTTTTCCTATTAGAGGACTTTTTACCTCGGACTGGGGTGAATTGAGTATCATCCGTAACAGTGTCATCCGAGTGGGACGCACTGACGGGCGAAGCCTTGCGTTTAGATGCAGCGGATTGGGCGGAGGACTCGGCAGACTCGGAAACGGAAGATTCGGAGATGCCGTCCATGTACTCAGAGGGGCCAGGAGACACCGTAGAGCGTTGGGACTGGGCATCGAAACCCGGGGGGACCTGAGGGGTCTGAGCGGCTTGAGCCTGATGAGCGGCATAAAACTGAGCGACTTGGGCCTGGGCGGCGTTCAGTTCCGATTGAAGCTGCAACATTGCATTACGGAGTTGTGCCTCATGCACGTGAAATGTGGCGAGGAGTCTGGCCTCAGAGGCCTGAATAGTTTCGGCCACGCGGGCCTCCACTGCTGCATCGAACCTAGCTTGCTGAGAGGGCTCCATGATGGAGTACCCTCCGAGAGGATTGAACGTGCCGATGAACGGCGAACGAACTTAACCTAACGAAAAACCGATGCCGATGAACGGCGGCGGAAAAGCTGAAAAGAGGGGGTGCGTGCTCCTAATTCGAGCAGGCACCTAACCGTCCCCCTGGGAAAGGCCCAGTGCAATGGGTTCGGGTCTGCCGGATTTGTTAGCCCTGGAGAGCTAATAGCGTTCCGGGGCCACGCTAACGAGCTTCGTTGTCACCGTAAGGTATCAACTCGTTCAAACGCGGAACTCGGAAGTTTGTTTAAAGTTCGTCCTTTTCAGCACGAAAATCACTCAAACTTCCCAGTTGTATGGTAGCGAAGTTCGCGAATGCGTCGTTAGCACGCAAGTGGCGCCACTGTCGCAAAACAGCACTAATACGCGGCAATACCGACCGGAGAGCCTCGGAGTCGATAAGCGGTAAAACGGAACGATAACGATAAAGGTCCTGCCGAGTCGACAAGTCCCTTATCGATCGAAACGGAGAGCACTGAGAGCACGATAAACACGACCACTGCGCGCGAACGATGAAAGCGAACACGGTTTTTGAATATTTGCGTAATCCAAATACAAACCTTATACAGAGATACCTACTAACACATGACATAAGAAGCCCAATACGAGGATTAAGGCGACTGGGCCCACTCCATAACTGGCCCCTAGGTGTCAGTCGCCTGTTTATTTTTTATTAATTTATTTTATCAGGTGACTGGGCCCACTCGTAATTTTAACACAAATCCATTGTTTAAGAACCAGATCTAGTACAGTTAGCAGAAAAGTGTCACAAATAAAAAAAGTTATTGATTATTTAAAGTATTCAGTTGACTTCCAAAAAAGGAGGAGGTTCTCAATTCGTCTGTATTTTTTTTGTGTGTCTATGTTACACGATATTTCAGACAATTATGAATCGATTTGAATAATTCTTAATTCATATGATAGAGGATACTTCATCAATGGTACCATATAAATTTCTTTGAAATCGGTTGGGTACTTTATTGAAAATTTTAAATTTTTTAAACAATATGTATGATTTCGGAGAATGTTTACGTGGATGACATTATTAGTCGGCCAAAGTGTTGACGTGAAGTCGGTTTCTTTAATGCTCTGTATTCGTTGTTTATTGATTTACGTTCTTGTACTGATGAAAAAGTATAACACGCTTAATTTTAATTATAATACGAGAATTTGAAATAATATTAAGTAATAAAAAGTCACTAGGAAATCATAGCATTAATGGTACCCAAAGATATAATTGTCTTATTGTGCAAAAAAAAAACATATTTATTTGTAATACCACCTATTACTCGTTATAAGAATTTTTAAATCAGTCTTCACATCGATGAGTTATCTTCTTCTAGTTTCTACGTTAGAACTCTATTAATAAATCTCTCTATTAAATATTGGTTTTGTAGTTTTTTTGACATTCTTACACTTATTAAAAAAATACTGTAATACTCTGTAAAATAACTCCTGAGTTAAATTACTTGATTTTTCTGTTAACTGTACTTTAAGTAAGTCAGATTTGTGGGCCCAGTCGCCTGAATCGCCTCCCCAATGCCGAAGCTAGTTTGTTACAAGTTTTTACCTTCAATTATTTTTTAGCCATTATCTCATCGTCAGTACGTTTGTTTTATCCAGTTAAAGAAATATTGAAATATTTTATAATCATAATCAAAGTACCTACATTATACCACAAAACCGTGATTTTATATCAATTCTGCGATAAATTTTGCCAAAACTTTTAATTATTTTTTATATAGATATGATAGCACTAACAGAAGCGCGTTAGGTTAATTGATTTATAATGATTATAATTAGGATACATAATAGAAATCCAATTGTAAATTAAGTAGTCCTCATAAGCACAAAGTACAAAAATATATTTTTGGTTACAAAAAAATACTAATGAATCGTTATTCTAATGATATCATTAACACAAAAGGAATAGAAATCAGCTCATGTATCCCTGAGCCCAAGCTTATGGTAAGAAAGCAGGATTGTAATATGCACTTCGAAAGACTACAAATTATTTGAAATAATACCTACTGGTGTCATAACTTTAAACATACAGAACTTTGTAATCAAATTTAATTTTAATTTACTTAGTGAGAATGTTAAGGATATTACAATTAACTAACACTAGATTTAATTTTTATTTTATTTTACTAACCTCATTGTAAATATCTGTTTTTTTTTTTCTCCAAAACAAATATATTCAAAATAAAGACAGCTTTTTCTTATTAAAGATTAAGCCCACATTTGTTCTCAATCTTTCCTTAAGTGGAGATGAGGTCAAAGATTACATAGCATAGCACATATAGCACAAGATAACATAACGTACTTGAGGGAGTTTTGGCGCCAACACTTATGTATGTGGTTGTGAATCTTGGGTTTGGTAAAAGAGACATGAAAGCAGGATTAATGAGATGAGAGCTTTAAGGAGCGTGTGTGGACTGAAATTGAATGATAGGGTACAGTGAAATAAGAAAGAGATGCGGATTGAAAGAAGATGTAGTGCCTAAGATTGAAAAGGGTATGCTACGATGGTTTGGACATTTGGAAAGGATGAGTGAAAGTAGATTTATAAGAAAGACCTAGTTAAAAGTACCCGTAACCGGCGATCATGTATGAAAAGATTAATGAACGTGGAGGAAGCGAAAGACGTATTTCTGCATGTTATGTATGTATGTAACATAACATAACACACGGGCCTAGGAAAGAACTGGCTCCTCATCAGTATCAATCATAATGTGACTCATACAACAATAATAATAATAGTTTTGCAAAATTTGACAATCTAAAATTTGTAAATAGTATGCCTGTGACCTTTGAACACTAATTAGTAATACTTCGTTAAGCTATACCGCGATTCACACTACCTTTTTGTAGTTTTCAAAAAAGAGGCATAAAACGCAGAACGCGAACATCTGTATAAAAAAGAAAACTGAATTCACAAGAGAAGCAAAAAACACGCAACTCACAGAAAGTAACAAAGCGAACGATGATGGTTAGATAATCGAATTGAATTGATTGTAGTCTGTGGTATAAAGCTATTTTTCTGGAAATAATATCACTGCAAACAATTTGCGCAAGGTCCATAACCTTTGTATATTTGCTATCTAAAATAATATCTATTGTAAATATTTTTAAATATACAGGGTGTTAAAAAGTGGTTTCGCGAAAAATATCCCAGCCGGAGCTAGTCTTTTCCTAGACTTTTCCATTTTAAGGAAGGCATACGCGCTTTCCTTAATATGTTTAGATTTTTTTATGGAATAACTTTAAGCCAAATAAAAAACGGTTTTTTGTAGTCGAATGAAAACTGGCTCTGTCTGGGATATTTTCCTCCAAAATACTTTTTTTGTACCCTGTATTTTTCGATACAAAATATTCTCGTTTTTTAACAATCCAAAACTTACATATAACGAGTGGCATTCTCTTTTAAAAGCTTACATTATTTTCATACATGTACAGGAGTTGGTTGGTACCCACAGGAGTTTATACCAGTAGTTCACATAAATATTATATGGTCAACAAAACCGCCGACCTACTTATGATTTAGTTGCTTCTACCGAGCAGTTACCACAAATTTTGGAAGCGTTTTTATTTTGAAATTGATAATTAAGTAGCTTTATTTGTAGACCTTAAAATGTTAAATAGATGTTGTAATCGAAGTTTACATATGGCAGCTCTACATAAAATTCCAAAATATAATTTAAAGTACATTGAACTTTACTTTTAAATCCACAAACTTTGTGATTGAATAGAAGATTAATTATAAGCCATTGTTCAATTATAAGCCATTGATTAAGTATAAGCAATTCATAAGATAATTACTTGTCATACTCCTTTTCCGTCCATGCAGTCAGATTGTGGAATGCACTTCCCCACGATATCCGCGAGTCTAAATCATTGCCTGTTTCTAGAAAAAGAGTCCGAGAACACTTCTTTTCTCAACTTTTAGTCAATTGTTAACAAAAGTAACATTACATTTTAGTATTATATATATGTATTTGTGTATGTATATGTATGTATAATATATTTATTTGTATATATTTATATAAATATTTAGTAGTATACAATATTATATTATATTTCTTTTAATGTTAGTGTACCTACATACTAAAATTGTATTTTTATCCAACTCTCCAATCGTTAGGTCTGCTGTTTTCTTTGTTTTCTTTTAAAATTTTATGTGATGTGTTTTTTTTTTACTAGTGTGTACATAAATTGTTAAATAAATAGATAAGATAGGTTTACATACAAATCTCAGTTTTTAGCTGACATGGAAAAAAAAAAATAGGTTCTTTTTAGAGAATGTCGAGAATCTTCTTTTAGTTTTTCTTAATTTGCACCACATTCAAACATGACTTGCTACACCCATGTAACCAACCAGAGCCCCAATAAAAACAATCTTAGTTACATTTTTTCATTCTTGTCCATTAAGTAAACAAGCTTGGTATGTATTGTTACTTGAATAATGGTGAATAAAATGAAAATTATTGAATATTAATTTATTGTTGTACTTTATTGTTTATATTCTAATCTCACATTTTAACGGATATTGATAAATTTAGCAACGAATTTATAAGAGGCAGCTTTAAAGTTGCACCAATCGCCCAAAAGCTTACCGAAAACTGTCTAAGATGGTACGGACATGTAAAAAGAAAAAGCGAGGACCATGTGATACAAATCGCACTAGAACTATCTGATCAAAAGAGAAGTAGAGGCCGCCCGCCATTAACCTGGTGGTATGACTGGGAGCAAAAGAAATGGAGTCGTCGTGGCGCCGTGGTTATTGTGTGTATCATACGATATCACAGGTTAATCAACGTTCGGCGCGGTCGGTACTTGGATGGGTGACCGCCAACCATTCATTTCTCACGGCGACTTCCGTGCTTCGGAGGGCACGTTAAGCTGTCGGTCCCGGGTGCTGTATACTTGTATACAGTAGTCGTTAGGGTTTGTCAGAAGCCGTATCGGCACCCTGAAAATTCTGACATCCACCACCCAGCACTGGGCGAGTTTGTTGGATTATGGCCTAAAACCTCCTCATCACCCAGGGGAGAGAATCATACCCTGCAGTGGGCTCATTACAAAGAGTTGTGATGATGATGAAAAGAAAAACATAGAATGTAGGTACCTACCAAATGCTTTTCTTCCCGGACATACTGTAAGTCAGTTTAAGGGACCGATGTTTTATTGGCGTTTTTGTGCGCGATAGTCGATAAAATATCCTGTCACTGTAATAGTCTCTCTCCAAATTTGTCATACGTGACATCAAATAGTTTTCTAGCCTCTGATGTTCTGCATAAGGTATACAGGCATGGAGTTATGTATGTATGTATGGATACACTAGTGGCTAGCCTGAAGTGTAAATTCCCTAACTAATTAATGTTGATTAAGCTCAAATAATTCAACTTTTGCCTATTTGACACCAAAAAGACTGATATATTATAATCAAGACATAAGCAAAACCTGTTTAAAGTGCAGTAAAGTAAATTATAAAATACCTGTAAGGCACGTCTGCAGCCAGGAATATATAGTTAACAGCATACAAAGAGCAGGACATAATCACTAGTCCCATCATAGCATAGTTCTGTAAATGGAACCGGCGAAACTGCCCTAACTCCTGCATCAGCTGATCGAAGTCCACCCGGCATGCTGGCTCCGTTTTACTCATGGTATCCTGGTACTTTCACAATAAACCGAAAACACGTAAACAGCTTAATAACTTTACTTTATAAATATTTCGAAATACTGAATTTTTAAACGTTTATCAGTAATGTACGTAAATATAAAAAAACTCTATTAAACCAACTTTATTCATAATCGATTTAAACACGTTTGTACATGTAATAATAAAAAATAACTATTATTGTTAACGCATTTCTAATATTTCTATTGAAAGGTAAATATTTATTATCGAGTAATGTTAAACAGGAACTTGATTGTTGGATTTCGCGTAAACGTTTGGAATATTGGACGTTTGTCGCACGGCGCGCGAGGCGTGCTCGACCGTAACGTGCGAGGGCGCGAATGTTCCTCAACCTCGACGTTTTGTCAAACAAGAGATGCGCTTGCGACTGTGATTGTATCGCCATAATGTGCTAACATGAAGCGGAAAAATTGTAAATAAAAATATTGTTCCGCATTGAATTGATTACATTGTCGTGTGTGCTACAAAGGAATAAATAAATATATTTTTGAAACTAAATATTAAAACAATAAAGGCCAGATAAATTTGATAATAGTATTTTCACGACCCTATTTAATGTAATAATATATTAAATATGATTCTTTATAACTTTCAATCCTATTTTAAATCGAAATCTCTTTACTAACAAAAGGGTCTTAAAAGTCTCCAACCTTGTAAGTCGGGTCTGAAACTTTGCAAAACGATGTCTTTTAAACTATTGCATCGCGGGCCTTGAGCGTGGGGACCGAATCCAGAAATTCCGTAACGAAAAAAATCTAACACCCCCCACTCCGACCGGCACAGCGATGATACTTTGATTTCATAACTTTACATGCGGGCTTTAATAAACAATCAGCGCCATCTACTAGGAACTTGTGGAACTTCATATTAGATCAAACATTACTGTATTAATAAAATAAATAAATAATTATAATTGCATAAGTTGATAAAAAAATGCGATGCAATAGCTTTACCACGGCAGTCTCCGAGTGCCATACGTCTTTTTTTATTTTCGGAACGAATATAGTCTTGCTTTTAAATAAATTTATAAAAATAAGTGCAAATAATTGAGTGCATTATTTGCACTTATTTTTATATGTTTATGGCTATGTTTGTTTTAATTGATATGTATGTGTGAATCTATATATTTACAAAAAAATTACATCGGTTGTCTAGTACTCAACAAGCTATGAACTTACTTTATTGCGAAATGGCGCTAGGTGAATGTAATGCCCTGAAGTAAAAGTAAAGAAATCAATTTTGATCAGAGTCTAGATTTTGTTTCTTCATAGCGCCAAACTGAGATAAACCTAGAAACCAGAATGGAAACCTGTCATTGACCCACTGCGTCATCTGGGCCGAAGCCGAAAGCCGGTCTATAAACAATATAGTCTATAAACAATATAGTTTGATAAGATGGTGCTAAGGATACAATGCATGCAGAATTATATCATAACGCACTGGAATATACATTACGGTCCTGCATGTAACACTAACATTCTTTCACATAAATTGTGAGGAACGAAATAGTGGATCGAATTTTGGCATGCAGGAATGGAACCCCCGATTTCGCTTAGATATATCATCTACTGCTTCATGAGCCCTTCAACATAAATAGCTAGGCTGTTACTAAACGTCTTTGACCTTAGAATATAAGGATTATTAAAGATTATTTCCTACGCAGTCTTTTAAATGTCTGTTTATTTATTTTTATTAAAATAAAAAGACGTGTGGCACTCGGAGACTGCCTCGGTAAAGCTATTGCATAGCATTTTTTATCAACTTATGCAATTATAATTATTTATTTATTTTATTAATGCAGTAATGTTTGATCTAATATGAAGTTCTACAAGTTTCTAGTAGATGGCGCTGATTGTTTATTAAAGCCCGCATGTAAAGTTATGAAATCAAAGTATCATCGCTGTGCCAGTCGGAGTGGGGGGGTTTTTTTCGTTACGGGATTTCTGGATTCGGTCCCCATGGTCAAGGTCCGCGATAGAAGCTATGCAATAGCTTAATACAACGTGTATTAAGAAAAAGAGAATTCCTTTATAATTTTATAGTTTCCTTTGCTGGAGAACAATTTCCATGGTAGCATACGGACTAGATCCGTCAACCGTCATTTCATACAATAAAAATAAAATAAAATCCCCAGACAATCACACCAACTACATGGCCCCAAAGTAAGCATAGCTTGTGTTATGGGATACCATGTAGCGAACTAGGGGGGAACCTTGAATATAAATACATAAATAGATAACACCCAGACACGGAACATTTTTTTTATCTTGTTCCGTGCGGAAATCTAACTCGCAACCACTGGCGTCTGAGGCAGACATGTTGACCACATCGCCAAAGTGGTCGTCTTGATTCTTATTTTCTCGGATTTAGTACGTAGCCGCTCTTACACAACATTATCTCGTTCAAATAAAGCTTTATTGTATACTTATGTAATTTAAATAAAACAACAGATAATAGTATATTATGTAACAAGTGAGCGAAGTTGCTAATTACAGTCGAGGCTGTGATTTGTTGTGTGATCTTAATAATGAGCCGAGACTGTAATTAGCAACGCTCACGAGTTACATACGACGTTTTTCAACACACTTGTGAGTAAAAGACAGACATACGAGGTCATAAAATAACAAATACATTTGATAACAAAGCTGTGAATTGTGATTGAAAAATGGCGCCGAACCTCGCGCATGCGCGTAGGTTTTTTTTTTCTGCCAAATGTGTCAATGTCTGTATAGCATGTACAGCCTATTTTAAGTGAAAATGTTTAATTTGGAGTGGTAAATGCAAATATTTTAATATTTTATAACAAATTATTGTAAATTGTGAATAATTTGTTTGATATACAAATTTGTTTTACTAATATAAGGCGCAAACATCTAAAAATGTATATGGATTTGAAGTGGTATAAAACCTCTTTGTTGTTTCTGAAAATATTTAATGTATAACCCGGACCAATAAAATATGCTCTGTTTACTCGCATGTAATTTGCACAAAGGTACAATTCAACTTTGTAGGATTCATTATATTATGCACTAGGGTATAATATATTATTGCACGCGTGACTTATAGCCCAGTTTATAGTTCTAAATTCAATAGAATAACGCTCACTTTACGAGCAAGTGTGTTGAAAATAATCTTAAGAAATATGTAAACAGACATATCTAAATACCTAAAACACTTGTTTTATCGATGACCAAATCCGTCTATGACCTTAATCTCACCTGATGTTAAGTCGAAAGATGACACACAGGTTTTAGAAAGAACTGGATCTTCATAAAACCTTGCCGAAACACATAACCATGGGAGTGATATTTCCCTGTACATTTTAAATGTAGGGTATACTGCGGCTATACGGGCTATGAGTGGGGAAATGGCCGCGTGTACTGGGCCATTTCCTACGTGGAGGGCGCACGGTTCAGGATGAGCGCAATCCGCCGGGGCTCGCGGGCAATGCCACTGGCGATACCGTGGGCCCCAATATAGCGGAGGAGGTACACACATGGAGGTTTTTAGTGGGTCGGTTCGGCCTTCTGCCGGATCATCCCCACATACCCCACCGTTCCCCCTTGGGCGGTCGGGGACGTGACAGCACGTTTTCCTCCAGACAAAAAAAAGGGTATACTTGCTAGCCAGGCAAAAAATGGAGGGGTTCTAGCATTAAGAATAATACTCTATGCCGACCATATGCTGCATATTTCTTCCTATATCAGTTATAGGATTTTAAACCATACTTTCAATAAGCCAAAGGTCGGTTTCGTTTGAAAGGCATTAATTAAGAGATTAATTAAGAACACATCATGAATCGAACTCAGTACACTTGGTATAAATAAATACATAAATGTTACAAAATATAAGACAGCAACGTACCAGGTAAACTTCGTGATATCAACAATAACTTTATAATAAAGCAACAATCATTTATACAGAGCATTCTTATAAATCTTTAAAGTAAAAACATGATTAATAGTCAATGTCGTATAGGTTGTTATTAAAAACTTGTAAAAAATAAGACGTACATAATATAGAGAGTTTGTGTCTATAGGTATTTGTCAGATATAAAGCGTGCTCAATTTAAAGAGGGAAGAAATAAATTCTCCTTGGACGTCAAATGAATAAAACATTATTTCAATATTATTGCGACGGTATTTCAATGTTATCGAGACGTTTTGTTGAACAACAAAAGGATTACGATAAAATAAATTATACAGAGCCAGCGCCATCTCGTTATAGAGCACAGAACTAAATAAAATGTTGTAAGTAGCGCTGAAATACGTGTCTTATTTATTTAGGTTATTGTTAGGCATATGAAATTTTAAGATATTACTAAAGATTAGTTTTTAAGATAGGTTCTAGAAAAAAGTTATTTAAACTTTTTTTCTACGACCCCTCAAAATTCACCTTCTATCTAGGTTTTCTGAAAAAAATCGGTTTGTTGCAAACATTATTTCCATCTGTAAAAGACCATGATTTACAGTGGTCAAATGATATTAAAGGCCTTCTATTAAGACATAAAATCGCAAATATCTTCAGAACCACTAAATATTGCCGAACATACATGGGTTATTTTGGTAGGTATTGAGGTCCTCCATCCCTGGAAAATGTTTGATCTACCCTTCAAGTTACACCCTGTATATTTTTCTGTTTTTTTGTTACAGCAACAGAAATAGATCATCTGTGAAATTTCAACCGTCTTATATCACGGTTCATGAGACATAGCCTGGTGACAGACAAACAGAAGGACAGCGGACAGGTACCTTTGGATGCGGAGCGACAAAAAATACGTAGGCTAGTATTTTTTTAATACTTAATCGTTGTTTAAACCTGCTTTGACCTCAACCTCATAGTAGGATAAGATGAGATTAAAATTACAGCATAAACATGGTGTTCGGCACAACGTTGAACATAAGAAAATGGGGATTAAGGGGGGTGGTCTCTTCACTAACCAGCACAAAAGATTTTGCCTAAGGTTCAAGTTTTTTTTTTATTATGTTTTTTATTTATTTATTTAACAATTTATATACACATAAGATTGGACTCAATTTAAAGATACATGGATCAAAAATAAGTACAAAGGTACAGCTTATCTCTAATGAGATCTCTTCCAGCAGACCTAGGACTGGAGAGTTTGTTTAGGATGCTATGATAGTGTGCACAAATCTATAATACCGTATAAACTGCTTAAAATACTTATGAATATAAATACATATATACCAATATACAGGGTCTTCTTTATGAAGATCAATATATTTTAAGAGAAGGTCAAGAATGATGTATGGGTTCAATTTATGAAAAAAATAAAAATATACATATAACTATTTTTTTTTTTTATTGATATTTTCAAATCTTTTAAGTGACCGAATTTAAGTTTAATCTGTTATTTACGACAACCTTGCAAGGAATAAAAAAAACCTATCTATTTATAATAACTTCACTAAAACAAAGATCTTACGCGGTTAGTACCTACCTATCCACGCGAGCAAAGGTCGATGCCTCGCGCGCCCGGGCGGCGTATTTACAAAGTCTATACCATTAGAGTGAAAGTGCGAACTGAACTGGATTAGCTTTTGTATGACAAAAACTTGCCGAAACCCTAATCTATTCTAGTACAGAAATTGACCGAAGTCGTATAGACTTTGTGAGATTACTTCAATGTAACATTGCAGCAACAAATGCTATACCATTTGATACCGATATTTACCGATAATTAACTTCAATTTGATACTTAAATGGCAATTGTTCTGATTTTCAAAGATAGGAATAAAATGTGCATGCATTATGACCATCGTTATTTTGATGACTTAATGTTTGACTTTTGACCATGTCGGGATTGTCCAGGGTTGACTATAATAGCTGACCAGGTTTATGGCGCTTCGCCGGCTCGCGCACGTGTGTAACTATATGCAACCTAACATGCTCCTCCTCGCTGCGCTCGTCGTCACACCTAACCGTACCGACTCTGCCTTCCGGTGCGGGAGCCCTTCTCGTAGCTTATCTCTTTCATCGCAATGTATATCAAACAAAGATATACCTACTTTTCTTCTTGACAAAAGCTTATCTATTTGAGTGAATATGTATTATATAGTAGGTACTAGGTTTTGTCTTTGCATTTCTTTGAAAATTACAAGAGCAAAAGCTAATCCATTTCAGTAAATTTTTTTACTGAGTTCGATTAGGTATTGTCGAGTAATATGCATAAACAAAAGCTCCTCTATTAGAGTCTGACTCGTGACTCAAATAGTATAGCCTTTGTATATTCGCGCCCGGGCGATGCGTGACCTACTTAGCTTGATGTATGACGTAACAATCAGCTGTTGTAATATCATACTTATTTCGTATAAAAGTTGATTCTAATTTCCCATCACACTTCAACTGTCAATTTAACGTTCAACTAATTGTAAATACCGTTTTAGTAATGTTGACTTCTTTGATAATGTTTAAATTAGAAATAAATTTAAAAAAAGCTTTCGTGCTTGAGCTGTTTGTCTTAACGAATAAATGTATTTTACAATCAATTGAATGTTTAAATGGAATCACCTTATTATCAACTATTATTATTTACAGTTTATGTACAAAAATAACTTACATATATACACATACACAAGCACTTTATAGTAACTGCTGCACATGACTACCTATTTGCGATACACAAAGTCTTGTTCGTTTAATAACATTGGCAGCACACAACATTGGGGCACGTGGAGTAAATGTGCCATAATCTCGATGGCGCTGCACAGCTCCTAGAATTGTTCGGAGGGCGGGACGCCTTCCATGTCTCTGCTCGTACGTGTCACGAGCTCGTGACAGGTTCTCACTCGCAGCACTAGCACAAAGCCATTTGAAGATATTCTTGGTTCGTGTACGCGAAATTAGGCATTTTGATAGGTAATTATTAATTTACGCGCGCGTATCATTAGACAGACTTTTACAGACTGGCGAGCGCTCGCCGAGCGGTGAGCGGGTCGCGCGCGTTTGGCTCAAACAAAGTCGCCGCCGCCGCGCCGCGCCGACAAGCCAACAGAGTGTTGTCGGCGCGGGCGGCTCGCTTGACTTTCGGTGTCGATAGTGCCGTCAGAGAATACCTACATACCTATGCCTAGTGCGATTTTTCTTTGTGTGTGTGAGTGAGTTCTTAATGTAAATAGTTAAATAGAAACACTTTTATTTCTTGCTTTAGTCGTAAATAACAGATTAAACTAAAATGTTGTTAACTTATGAGAATTATAAAATATTTATGAAAGAATTTTTTATTGTTAATTGTAACAAAAAAAAAATTCTTTCATAAATTGAATCCATACATCATTCTTAACCTTCTATTAAAATATATTCATCTTCATAAAGAAGACCCTATATACATATATAATATTATATAAACATAAATACATATACAATATATCATAATAATATTGTTTACATTCATAACTTACAGTTAAGAAAAGTAGTGATCTTTGACTTTCTTTTTAAAATTAGATATAGTTTTACACTCACGAATTACATGAGGTAGTGAATTCCACAACCTGACTGCATTAACGGAGAAAGAGTAGGAATAAAAATCGGTTTTATGAGAAGGCATAAGTAGAAAAGTACGCACGTGTGCTCTACTCGTACATGGCGCATTCTGACAGTGTGAGTATGAAAACCTTTCACGCAAATAAAGAGGAGTGAGTGGATTATTAAGGATATTGAAAAGGAGACAAAGGATTCTGGAATTTCGATGGTAGCGTATTGGAAGCCAACGAAGTTGCTTTCGATATTCAGAGATAAGATCGAACTTTTTCAAGCCATATATAAAGCGAATGCAAAGATTTTTCAGACGCTCCAATTTGTTCAGAAGTTCCTCCATGGCATCCAAATAACACACATAAGCATAATCTAGGATGGGTAGAATAAGTAACTGAGCAAGAGATTTTTTTTTCATATTTTCGGATTGTTTCGCTTGTGAACTTTTTAAAATAATTAATTAAAATAAATTATATCAACTAGCTACATCATCGAACACCCTGTAGATTCACGAACGAACTGTCTCTTTATAAAAATATTGCACTTCTCCTATGAAGCAGTTATATTTGGCAGCAGATTTTCAACGATGAAAGGCCGCTAGGACCCTGAAGGAGACTACCGAAGCAAATAAAATAATTTATTTTAAAGAATGGAACTACTTTTTACAAGAAAATTATAAAAACTTGTAAGTGACCTAGATTTGACCCTGTATGTTCAGTGAACCATGCTGACACGCCATAAGCCTATAGGCCATTGCTACATCGTCACCATGATCGCATATCGCTCGAATTCACATTATAGATTAAACCATGTCGCCATTTTCCGAAAGGAAATCCGGTCCAAAGGACAATTGGTGCTCCAGAACGTATTAGAGTAGTCACAACTTATGTGAAAAATTATATAATTGTTTAGAAGTAGAGCTATTGAATAGACCTCTAAAGTATCTTAACAAGGCATACTTTCGTGTACTAAGTATATGACACCCATATCTAAGTAATGGGTGTAAGCGACCATGTCTACTGTTTTTTACTTAGATAATGGCGACCATGTCTAGGGAATGCAATCTCGCGAGATTGAGGATCGGACGAGATCTCGCGAGATGTAAGAGTATCAATTTTTGCAAATAATTTCACTAATAAAATAGATATAGAACTCCCGAGACATTGAAAGAAAAAAAACTATAGATATGTTGAAATCAACATTTATTTTTACGAAGCCAAAAAGATAACTAACAAAAATAATAGAATTTGAGTTGAGATCAATCAAATCAAAGGCTCATTTCGCCAAACTAAAAAGAGAAATAGAATATAAAGTGAAAACCAAATAAAAACAATCAAATTAGGAACATTAGCAAAATCTCGCTATACAGTTATTTACAAACTGTTTTGGAAGTAGCTTCTTAGAAAGCACAAGGTATTTAAGGTATCGTCACCTAACCTACACCTTATTTTGCAGGCTAGATAGCCAGCCGCTGATAATGCCCTTTCAGATTCCACACTTGTTGGTACTATAGTTGTGAGGCAGGTATCAGCGAACTGCAAAAGTTCTCCTTTAGGTCCATGTCGACCATTATCTAAGTAAAAAATATTTTGCTACAAAACGTTTATTTTTTGTTTGAATAGTTAATTTAATGTAGCATAATAAATTAAGAGAGAGTAAACTAAAAATGTATGAAGCTGAAAGTGCAATAATACCTAGATTATGTATGATCGAAAAAAAGATACTTATTACGAATCATAGGTAATTGATGTTTCACTGGCGGTAACATTTAAGATTATATAACTGGAAAATGTGCTAAATTAAAAATTAAATTAAATTTAAAAAATCCGAGTCCTGATCGGGTGATTTTTATTTAGCACATTTTTCCTGTTTTTTCAAGAATAATTGAGCATTTAAATGCAAAAACTAAAAAAAATTTATTGAACATTTAATATGTTGTCAAGGTCACAATGAAAACTATTCGATTCCCAAGTTGGGCTTACAATTCGCGTTTCAAATACTTCTTCTTTAAGCCGTAATTAAAAGCCTTAAGGTATCTGCTATAGGTGAGGCGGGTACTTGTTGTCACAAAATATAAATGGATATATGTCATGGATAAATGGACATGGATATATATCATGTTTAATATGAAAATTTAAAAGAAATCTGTCTATTTTTCTTTATTAATGATATGTTTGGTTAATCAGCCTTTCTTAACTTATTTCATAGAAAGTCTGCTAATTTGTATAAAAAAATGAGAGATTAAAAACAAAAGTCAAGTGAGACAAGTTACCCCCGACGTGGGGTTGATTGTCTCAAGCAGGGGTCCTTGTTGTCACAGGTCACTTTTAGCTTCACTGTCATCATCAGAGGTGCAATTTTGGCAGCAATCAAAATTCTTTATTCCCACCGCATTTTGCATGTTCCCACTCTTTCTTCGTATTTCTCATAGTATCTAGAAAGTGTTCTGTACTTAATATTAAGTCTTTGGCAATACTTTTTATGAAATTGCCAGGTCCCACCGCCCTCGTCGCATGTATCATGACTTCTGCTGTTGTCCGATCGCGATCAGTGAGTCTTTTTCTATTTCTAGGCATTTTAACTACATGAAACAATAACGAAACAGTTGTTAAAACAAAAAACATGTCGAAAATGCTTCTAATAGTCAAAGTGACAACTAGCCCCCTTTTTTTTGAGACAACATGTACCAAACATAAAAAGTATATTTGCATGTAGGTATAAACTCTAAAAGTAAAAAATTTACAATGTTGTCTATACTTACGTTAAACTTGGTTATTTTTCCATTCAAACTATATTAAAAACTTAATAACATATAAATAATTATAGTCAATAAAATACCTCAAAAATGACACCAAAATTTACTAGATAAAGATTTTTTTATGTTTCATCTAACACACGTCGACATAGAAGTGTGGCGGCAACATCGGAATATTTTCTGATGTTGGTAGGACTGGGATGCGTTGGGAAATATCAAAGTTGGTTTGCAAGAAATCCTTTTAGTTTTTAAAATATTGCACTTGTGACAACTAGTACTTGTGACAACGACGACACCCTTCCCCTACAGAGTGATTTACATTATTACGTTGTGTCTGTATAACAGCAGATGTGAACTGACTTTTGGATGTTTTGCAGCATGGTAGCGGCAGGATCATCGTTATCATCCGCGGGGAGACATCCACCGCTGGACATAGGCCTGCCCAAGATTCTCCACGTCACTCGGTCTAGCGCCGCCATCATCCAGCGTTTATTTATTTTTTTACGCTTCATCATACCATTATATCTACACCGTCGACCACAAACAGATCATCAGTCCACTTTGCTGGTTAAACTCTCCTGCCTCTCCTAGGGCACTCCAGTGTGCTCCAATGCATCGCCACCGCTGCCGCTGCGGCGCAGATTTGACTGGGTTAAATTGAAAAGTAGGCCATAAAAACCTTCATTAATCACAGAATAGTCCTATACGAGGAAATAAATAACCCACTCCTTTTTCCACCGGACTACCAGACGCAGACAGAACTTCCATCCCTGTATAGTGGATTTACCAAGAAGTCGATCAAAACGCTTCGATTGTTCCTTTTTGGTACGGATTGCCAAGATGTGGAACCATCTGCCTGCGTCTATTTTTCCTGGCCACTAGTCGCCGTCGATCGATAGTTTTTACTCGGCCAAAAAAACCGGTCAAAGTCGCTCGACGCCGTCGATTGATTGGTGTGGTACCCGAATGGACATCCATTTAAAAAAAACGTATTCAAAAAATCAAATGAAAATGTATGTATTAGTTCTACTGTAGGCCGCCCCGCTGCCTACCAAATTCGAGACAGTATTTAATTATCTAATAGAGAGATACTATGATTATTTCATTTTAGCCGACCTTACCTTATATTAGTATATTATATTTTGACATCAAACGAACTTGCAAGTGAAGTTCGATGATAATTATATGAGCAGTTTAATTCTTTGCGATTTGCTTACATGTTGTAGTGGCGCCCCCAAGCGTCACCCTTGCACGTTATTTAAAAGTGTTTGTATTGACTTCTAGCCAATAAAAAACAAGCAAAAACTATCCCCGCTATATATAGGTTGGCAGTATACTCGTCTACTCTGAGCTCTTCATTTTGTTTATAGCCCTGACCTACCTACCTATATTCTCATTTTATATTTAATACTTACTTGGGTCGGGAAAGTAAGATATGGGTGGGTTTGAATAGATCGCAAAGAATTAAACTGCTCATATAATTATCATCGAACTTCACTTGCAAGTTCGTTTGATGTCAAATTATATTCGCAGTTTAATTCTTTGCGATTTGCTTACATGTTGTAGGATGTTCAGAGAATTTAAATATAAAATGCAGATATATAGAATTATAATTTTATTATCTTTAACGCACAAATGAAAACATCATAAAGAAAACTTAATGATAAATGATTTTAGTACATGATCATAACAAAGTTTTTACAATCATAGGTTAATTATATTTAATTCAATAAAATTAAATACGCACAAATGAAAAAATCATAAAGAATACTTAATTAAATAAATGATTTTAGTACATGATCATAACAAAGTTTTTACAATCATAGGTTATTATTCAACTATGAATTAAGTTACACATATTCCTTCAAATAAGGTCTAATCAATATATATAAATCAAAACTTATAAGATACACAGAATCCTTAAAATTAAGGCACATATAGTTAGTAACGATTATGATTATATCGTTTAACAGCGATAATTTTGTAATAAGGTACGAGCAAAATCTGAATCGACTACTTCCTTATTATAAAATTTAGC
This sequence comes from Stenoptilia bipunctidactyla, assembly GCA_944452665.1. NCBI lineage: Eukaryota > Metazoa > Arthropoda > Insecta > Lepidoptera > Pterophoridae > Stenoptilia > Stenoptilia bipunctidactyla. The sequence continues at coordinate 5,357,536 of OX101736.1, forward strand.
GAATGTTGAAGATGAGCTGCTCCAACCAGCTCGCTTCCTAATTACATCTATATTGACCCCAAGCTTGTTGGCAGTAGTCGTGGCTGCATGGCGGGTGCTATGGGCATCAAACATTGAAATATCTATGCCACTTTTACCTAAACTGTCTTTTATCCAACGACTTAACGTTTGCGTTGTTACTTTTCTAAAAGGTTTTTTAAAAGCAATAAATAGTTGAGACTCGCATCCTCGTATTTCTCTAGTTATATTTATATATTGCTTAAGGCATGTTGCTGGACATATTTTTAAATTTTCTTTGTAATATGGAAGTTTTAAAACCGGTTGGATCGAGTTCGGGTTTTAACTAAATCTGGAATGTAAATTATGATCTCGTTAGAATTTTGTATATTTATATTATTCAATTTTATTAAACTTAAAGTCTGTACCCGATGCGCAGTGACTAAAGCCAACAAGGTGAGGGTCTTTTTCGACAAAGATTCTAAAGTAAGATTTTCATTAGGCCACTGATTTGATAAATAACTTAAGACTAAATTCGGATCCCAACTAATATCATACTTTGGCTTTAAAGGCCTCATTCGGAATACACCCTTCATGAACCTTTTTATTGTAAAATCATCACTTATATCTTTTAGAAACAAACCTAAACAAGATTTGTAGGAGTTTAACGTACCATATTTAGCTCCCTTGTGAAACATTTCAGTTAAAAATTCGATAACATGAGGAATTGAGCTAAGAGTGTAATCGTAACCATGGTTTCTACAAAAGTCTAACCATGCCTTTAAACCACTATTATATTGTTTATAAGTGTTGATCGAAAGTGAATTTACCATAATTTCGACAGATTGTTCCGACAATCCATCCTTCAGGTAGATTTGCCTGACAACCTCGCGGCAACTAGGCGAAGCGTCCGGTAAAGCGGATGATTCGACCTGAAAGGACATTTTAATAGATTAGCATTTGGTTCAAAAATTAGGTAAGAACCCTTAAGTAGCCTATTGAATAGCGGAAACCATGGTTGCGTTGGCCAGTAAGGCACCACAATAACACCTTCTGCCTTATCCGATATAATCTTATGTAATGTTTTTAGAACAAGGGAAAATGGTGGGAAAGCATAAAAATACATATCGCGCCATGAAATTGTGTATGCGTCGACCGCCCATGCATTAGGATCATTATGCCAGGCAACATAAGTTGAGCACTTTGTGTTAGAACGGCTCGCAAACAAGTCTATATCAAAAGTGCCGAAGCGGCTCTGTATTTTGATAAAGGCATAATCTCCGAGTTCCCATTCAGTATCCGAGAACTTGCTACGGGATAAAGAGTCTGCTTCTAAATTATCTTTCGTATTAACATACGACGCAAAAATATGTATTCTTTTGTTTTCACACCACTGCCAAATTTCCCTAGTTACTGTGTTTAAATGAGGATATTGAACACTACCCATTCGGTTTATGCACGAAATAGCCGTTGTGTTATCGATACGTAATAAAATCTCACAGTTATTTAAATCGGAGGTAAATACCTTTAGACCGAAAAGAGCCGCCTTTAATTCCAATTCATTAATATGAAGTCTACTTTCTTTTTCTGTCCAGAAACCATGAACCTTTTTACCTGTACAATATGCCCCCCATCCTGTCAGGGATGCGTCACTAAAAATCTCTAAACTATAGATATCCGACTTAAATTTACAAAAACTTCCATCAATATTGTTTATCCACCAATTTAAATCGCCTTTGACGTCATTATTAATTTGCACTACTTGATTATACGAAGGATTTTTACTTAAATAAGAATACTTTAGGGCCTCGAACATCTTAGTATACAACCATGAAAAAGCCACAGCTGGACAAGCCGAAACCAAAAGCCCAGTTAATTTAGCAAAATCATGTAAACTACAATTACTTCTATGAATAAAATATTCTAAACATCGTTTTATTTTTTCTTTTTTATCTGTCGGTAGTTCTAAAATCATCTGGTTCGAGTTGAAAATAAACCCTAAGTATTTACAATGGTTTGTAGGAACAAGACAGCTCTTTTTCTTATTGATGATAAAACCTAAGGATTGAAATAATTGTATAGAAATTTGTACATTGTTCACACATTCCTCAAAAGTATTTCCGAAACATAAATAGTCATCCAAGTATATTACGGAAAGTATGTTCTTTTTCCTAAGACATTCTATCACTGGTTTTAATAATTTAGTGAACACAAAAGGCGCCGTACATAAACCAAAGGGTAGACAACAAAATTCGTAAATATTACCGCAAAATTGAAATCGTAGGTATTTCCTATCGTCTTCTCGTACGTTAACTAAAAAATACGCGTCTTTTAGGTCAATTGATGCCATAAAACAATTCTTAGAAATTAATTTTGACGCTGTGCGATAATCTTCCATCTTAAAATGATTAGTTTCTATGTGACTATTAAGTTTTTTCAAATTTAAAATAAATCTTTTATCTCCGTTAGACTTAGGTATAAGGAAGATTGGTGATAAAAATTGATCCCTATCGGGATGACATTTTCGAATCGCCTTTATGATAGACATCTTTTTAATCGACATATGGAAATCATGTAAATCTTTATTTGAATAGTCAGGTGAAATAAAATGTGATTGCGACGGTTTTGATCTAAAAGGTATCTGATAACCCTTGATCCAAGACAATATTATCTTGTCATGAGTAATTTCCGTCCATTTATCATAAAATCTACACAATCGACCTGCGTAACTTACCTCATTTTCTAATATCGGGCTGACTTGCGATATGACGCCGCTGTCGCTGGCGCTGGAGGTGCATGGTGCCTCGGGCCCCGTGGCAGTGCTGGTCGCACAGGTCCGCGGCTGGGCGGGTACGGCGACTGCTGGCTGAGGCCCGCTTGGTATTTCCCGGCACCCGGCCTCCTCTGATGCAAGGTCTTGAAGTTTTCCGAATTTCTGTTGTAAGGGCGAGATCGTAACAAATTTCTTGGAGTCACTACTTTCCGGGTTACTTTTAAAGCCTCTCCAGAGCGCTGTACAGTCTTAGCTGATCTAAGCTTCTCAGATATATTATCCCCGAACAAAAAATTGTCAGTTTCAGCATTCACTAGAGTTTCTTTTAATTCAGAGTTAATAGAGGATATAACAAACTTCTTTCTGCTTTGAGTCTCATAATGGTGCATATCACACATAATACGACATGCGTCACTTATTGGTTTGAGAAATTCGGGTTTCACACTTTGATATTCTTTGTTAGAAATCAATTTATCAATAATTTGAGATAACGCCGATATAGCTACACTCAAATGTTTTTGTCTTGTCACTAACGATGAGTCACGTTTTATAAAACTTTCTGTTAAAGCGGCTTTAACCTCTGGGTTCAATATTGGAGGTAATAATAATTTGCAATTATTTGGAATCGGGTAGTTTTTAAACACCTCATCTTTGGTCTCTTTGTTAAGACCCTTCTTTAATATTTCGATCCATCGTGATGATATGTCTTTATGAATTGGATTACTATAAAAAACCTCTGGTTGAGGAGCCTCGCCCAGGAGAAGCAGTGTCTCGGTGTCTAAAACTGGTAAGGTTTCATCTGGCGTAACTGACGTGCTTGGTTCCGCCAATGATTCGACTAGTAACTCCATAGGTGGCAATTCGTCCATTTCGCCTTGCGATACCTCGTTCGCTTCGATCGGTGGCGTTGCTGGGGCCGATTCAAATGATGGCCGAGCTGGCGGCGGTGACGGCGAGCGTACTTTGTGCGTGTGTGATACTGCGTGTTCCATTTCTGAAGTCTGTGAGCGTGGACCTGTAATGACATTAGGTACTTAATATCTGATGTAGCTATAAGCGCTACCATTATTATAAGACGGATATAGCCTTGATATAGTTAGCTATTCACATCTTTAAATTAGATCGAAAGACAAAAGCCCCGAAAATGGCAGTTGCGCATTCGTGTTAGTGGGAATTATTATTCCAATATTAACCGTGAAGGATACAACCCTGATATTCTTAGTTGTTCGCAACACAAAAGAAAAAACTGTCGTCCACGTGATAAAAGAAAAAATACTTACTGCAAGATGACTCATCTTCCGAGGAATCTATTCTCCTGCGCTTGTGCAGTTTCTTTTCCAATCTTTTAATTCTCTTCAAAATGCGATCTTCTGATTGTTCCCGCTTCCTTTTTTTTTCCATTTTGAAAGCTAGGTAGGTACTTCGAGTAGGTATAAGAGTAAAGTTGACGTGCGAAGGGTTCGGCACGGAAACACTTAATGAAGAGCTCAGAGTAGACGAGTATACTGCCAACCTATATATAGCGGGGATAGTTTTTGCTTGTTTTTTATTGGCTAGAAGTCAATACAAACACTTTTAAATAACGTGCAAGGGTGACGCTTGGGGGCGCCACTACAACATGTAAGCAAATCGCAAAGAATTAAACTGCGAATATATTTCTCAACACTGTTAAACCTTTTCTTTTAATTAACACTGCAAGGTTCTAAAGTGAATTCAATGAAATTAGAGTAACTAATTTAAAATATTGCTCTTGACCTATAATGATTTTGATTATTTTTTATATATTACTGCTTCTAATTAAACAGTTTATAATATCTCGATCCAAACAGTAACTTTTTGAGGTTTTTGTTTTTTATTCTCGGTATCGGTAAAAACAATTAAAAACAAACGTGAAAATTCAAACATACCATATGAATAAAGGATAAAGGTAATTATTTAATAATTATTTCTGTTTATTAAACAAAGGTCTGATTTAGTCAAAAGTTTTACAATTATTAAACACTTTTATATTTTTTTCACTAGCAACGTCGCACGGTTATGTTTATTCTGTATAAACATTTTAGTAAAATACAGGCTATATACCTAACTAGCCACCGCGCGCGGTTTTACCCGCGTAACTTTTGATCCCGTGGGAATTTCGGAGTTGGGCTATCAAATGCAAAAAGAATTTTTCAAATCCCACTTATAGTTTCTGAGATTAGCGCGTTCAAACAAACAAACTCTTCAGCTTCATATATTAGTATAGATATAGTATTACACCCTAATATTAGTAAGTAATAATAAAATACTCAAACTATAATACGCTAATACTTTAATATTATAATACTCTACTAATATTTCCTAATATTAGTATTATACCTGAAAATATTTTTGTCCCGTTCGCCTGGTAGTGATGAGCGCCATCATCAAACTCTTTAGGTATACTCTCTATGACTGTAGAGACCTACTCTGCAAAATAATAAGTAGGCTTCTAACAAACCCCACGCATACTGTATACAAGTATACTAGTTGTTTCGCGCGGTTTTACCCGCGCAATTGCAAATCTCGTGAAAATATCGGTTTAGAATATGTGCTATTCCAGACTGTACTCTATCACTACACCAAATTTCATCCAAATCCGTTGAGCCGTTCTACCGTGATTGAGGAACAAACAAACATCCATACGTCCATCAATCTATTAAACAAAGAGTTGTTTTTCGTTGTCTTGATTTTTTTTTTAATTTTTAGCATTGTAATTTTTTTTTTACTGTAGCGTAACTTTAATATCTAAGGAAATAATTACTATCTGTTTAGGAAGATGGTTTACTTACATCAGATTTCAAGGTCATCGACTGTGTATGTAAAGTAATCGCTTTAAGTATATTTAGTGTGAATTGTCGTTAAATTTATTTACACTGTTTAACAGCATATAGCTCAATATTGACATGTCTGCGCTCACTAATAGTTATGAAACTCATAATAATGCGTAGTAAAATTAATTCATAATGTTTAAATAAATTAAATTAAAAGACAAAGCAGTTGCAAATCTACTATAAGCAAGTCTTATGAAGGTACAGTCAGAAACAAAACTTGCTTTTTATTATATTAAAGCTGACGACAACGACGCGACGGGCACTGGAACTTTTTTAGTTATTTATTTAAAACCAGAAATGAAGATACAGTATTATTTAAATGTAGAAGAAGATGTTGTCAAGAAGTTCTATCAGGCACATGACTACAAATAAGAAAGTATTAGAATTTATATTATTTTATGATTTATTCATCATCATCATCACAACTGTTTGTAATGAGCCCACTACAGGGCTATGAGTCTCTCCCCTGGGTGACGAGGAGGTTTAGGCCGTAATCCACCAAGCTGGCCCAAGGCTGGTTGATGGATGTCAGAATTTTTAGGATGCCGAAATGACTTCTGACAAACCCTAACGACTACTGTATATAACACTACAGCACCCGGGACCGACTGCTTAACGTGCCCTCCGAAGCACGGAAGTCGCCGTGAGAAATGTATGGTCGGCGGCCACCCATCCAAGCACCGACCGCGCCGAACGTTGCTTGATCTGCGATATCGTATGATACACACAGTAACCATAACGCCAAGACGATTCCAATGATGCCTTCGATGATATGATTTATTTTAATAATTAAATTGAATAATATTGTAAATTTTCTTTAAACAGCTTGGGGATGAAACCACCTGCTAATACAATTTTTATTACATTTACAATTTAAAAGCTCTTATAGTCTTATGTGCTTGTTTCGCGCTTTTTAGTTTGAACTTACTGTATTCCGCAGTCGGATTTTTAGTTTTTGTTTTATATTAAGAATATTAAGAATATTTTGAATTTTTATATTTCTTTTAAGATTAATATAATAAATAATAATAAAATCCCCAGACAATCACACCAACTACATGGCCCCAAAGCACAGAATAAGTAATAGTTGGTACAGAAGAATTACTTCGCAAGAAGATCTAAATAAATTCGAGTCTTGCTACAACGCGATACGGTGGAATTCAGCTCGCACAGCATTACGTACCTGCAAATTTATATACCTAGAAGTTTTGTCTCTTTCTATCGCATGCCTCTTATCTTTTCTTACGCTGTTAGGGTTGCTGCCTAGTGAAGAATAATTAATCTCCTTATTTGTAATTAAGTATCTACCGATGTAGGTATTACTGTTATTCTACCTTTGTAAAACATATTATTGTTTCAACTTACCTAAAGTACGAAATGAAAAAAAGTTACGACGAATAATTAGTAATACTACCTATGTTTTGTTTGCTAAATTGGACATAATCAAATCTAAATATAATCTAATTGAATATTTGTTTCTTTTTATGTCAATTTTTAAATACTATTTTGCAACCTCGATCATAGAATTACTGTGAGTGCTATTAGGTAGGTAGGTATCTACAACGTCCCGACGGACGCGCGCGTGACACACGATCCATTCGAAATACGCTGGCGGAGCGCTTCGCTGTAGGTAAATAACGGATGTACCGCGCGGAGTGAGCCAGGCCTGCCCAAAGTAAGCATAGCTTGTGTTATAGGATACCATGTAGCGAACTAGGGGGAACCTAGAATTTAATACATAAATAGATAAACACCCAGCCAGGGAGCATTTTTTTTTCTTGTTCCTTGCGGGAATTTAACCCGCAACCACTAGCGTCTGAGGCAGACAGGTTTACAGGTAGAATTTTAGATATCTAATATATAAAATTCTCGTGTCACAGTTTTCGTTGCCTCCGAAACGGCTTGACCGATTTTGATGAAATGTTTTGTGCTTATCCGGTATCGGCCAACATCTATTTTTTTTTATTTATATGGCAAAACAACGTTCGCCGGGTCAGCTAGTAACTTATAACTTACAACTAAGGGTGGTAGTTTATGGAAATCGTCTCCCAAAGGAGGTACTCATAGCTCTACAAAAAGCTCATTACTAAGAGCCATTAGGCTCAAAACAGCATATTAGATAGCAATGATTTCATAAAGTAAAACAAAAACGTTTGTAGCTAATGGCACACTAAAATAATTTGTCACGGTATATGAAAAAATTGTTAGATGTAGCGATAATAGACAAGATAATACTTTTGGAAAATCGAGCACTTTAAGCGATTTGTTCTAGCTTAGAACTCAGAAACGGACGTGAAATTAATAATAAAAGCATATTGTCGATTTGACCATCTCTAATGTCCGAAATATAATGTACATATTTTTGCGAGAATATGCAAAGTTGAAGAAATAGCCTGGTCGTAGTTAATGCTGTAAGGACACTTTGAATTAATAATGAAAAAAAAAATTTTTTTGGCTTCTCATCACCTTCTCGTAAACCCCAATTCTGTGACAATCATTATGTTACAAGTACAAAGACCTCTTCCGTTAGAAATCACACAAAAAGCTATACTTATTTCTGGATAACAATTTATTTTTGACATTAAAAGAACTAAGAGTCACTCTAATACATACATATAATTTAGCATTTGGTACGGAAACATCATAATATCTTGATGGTACAGAAGACATAAGTAAGTATATTTGTATATTACACAAGTTCAATACATCGTTTCTTAACAATTTACAAGTTTCCTACGTTATTTTATGGCTAAAATCCTTGGTAGTTCAAGAATAAAGAACACGTGGATGATCTAAGGATGATCTAACGGGCTCCAGTACGAAAATCATTAGATATTGCGAATTAACCTAATCATCATCCATCATCCACAGCCAGTAGACTTCCACTCCTGGTCATAGGCCTCACCCAAGGTTTTCCACGTCGTCGCTCGGTACCGCGCCGCCCTCATCCAGCGTTTACCGGCGACTTTGACCAGGTCGTCGGTCCATCTTGCGGGGGGCCTGCCTATGCCGCATCTGTCAGTACGCGGCCGCCACTCGAGAACTTTGCTGCCCTAATAGCCATCTGTTCTGCGAGCTATATGCCCTGCCCATTGCCACTTCAGCTCTGCAATCCTTCTGGCTATGTCGGTGACTTTGGTTCGCCTGCGAATCTCCTCATTCCTGATTCGATCCCGCATGGAAACTACGAGCATAACCCTTTCCAATGGCCGATGAGTGACTTAAAGCTTGTTTATAAGGCTCATAGTTAGCGACCACGTAAAAAAAATAACCTATTACCTTTTGTGAAAATCACTGCAGTTATGCAAGTATAGTTAGTTAAGCTAAAATTTCTTAAGGCTCACACGGTAGAGTAGACTCTACAGAAAGGTTACTAACAAAAGCAGCGCTTGATGGAATGAAGAACTCCGAAATCCAAAAGTTGTAGAAATTAAACAAAAAAAAAAGAAATTATACAAGAACAATTCTTGTGCGATGTCAAAAGCCACTCCTTTAGGTCGAAGTGGAACTGTGATAGAAACAAAAAATTCTTTGCCCTTTCTGAAGTTTGGTATGTACTTTTATTATCACAGTATTAAGGGTTATCTTCAAAACAATTTTGTGTCTTTCCATTTCCGGCATAATTTGTTGTCATAAAATTATTTTGTATGAATTATAATCTGCAGTGTATCCGAAAACATTAACACTTTTTTGGAAGCGGACAGGTGAATGTTTTGGTTTTTTTTTCAAAATTTGACACCTTTTTGAGAGATCATGTAGCTAATTTTTTCCAAACCTACAGTTCTAAGAAGGTAATCCACAAGAAACATATAGTTGTTAATCTAAAAGTTTTTGATAATTATCATGAATCAAATACTTTACAGAAAAAATAAACTAACTGCAGGCAATAAAGGATACACGGAAGCCACGGTCGATTTGTAAGTTACGCTTGACTAGTTTTTGATATAATAATAAAATCAAATCAAGATCTCGATAGTAAAACTAGCCACCGTGCGTCACTTAGAGCTGCCTCACTTTTGATCCCGTCACCTGCTACAAGTGCTGGGCTATCGGATCCAAAATGAATTTAAAATCGGGCTGTTAGCTTACGAGATTAGCGCTTCAAGACCCTTTAACTTTATTTTATGCTAAGCACTCGCGTAGTATTTTTTTTTTTTATGAATTATGGATGGGACGTTTGTCTTCCATGCCACCTGATGTTAAGTGAACATGAAGACTAAGGTGTTACACGTCCATCCACGAGAAACCTATTCACTCGACGCTTAAAAGTACTAGGACTATACTGGTCAGGGAAAATAGACGCAGGCAGTTCATTCCAAACCTTGGCGACCCGTATCAAAAAGGAACTGTCGAAGCGCTTAGTTTTAGTCCGAGTTGGGTTTACTTATAAAAAACAAAATAAAAATTTTGAAAAACCCACGACGCGACGGTTAAAAAGTAATTGAAAAAGAATAAAATAATTTAAAATTCCCCGACTGAAATGATTTATGTGACGAGAGATAATTAACGTGAAAAGCTTTTTTAAAAGTTCACTTAATCTCACACAAAGTCGGGCATATTATGAACAACATACTATTCGTTTTCATAGCACTTCCCTACGCTTACCTATTCGGTTCTCGAAGATGTAGATGTCGCAATAACATAGGTATTCAACTCCCTATGAACTTTATAAGAAGAGCAAGAAAATCCGTCGAGGGCTGCCATCAATATTTTAAATTTCAATATAAAACTACAAAACGAATTCATTCAATGGCAGCCCCAGACGGATTTTCTTGCTCTTCTTATAAAGTTCATAGGGAGTTGAATACCTATGTTATTGCGACATCTACATCTTCGACAACCGAATAGGTAGCGTAGGGAAGTGCTATGAAAACGAATAGTATGTTGTTCATAATATGCCAGACTTTGTGTGAGATTAAGTGAACTTTTAAAAAAGCTTTTCACGTTAATTATCTCTCGTCACATAAATCATTTCAGTCGGGGAATTTTAAATTATTTTATTCTTTTTCAATTACTTTTTAACCGTCGCGTCGTGGGTTTTTCAAAATTTTTATTTTGTTTTTTATTTCAAACTTTTTAAAGAGCATAATATAGGTACCATACATTACATTACACAATATCTCGTTCCTCATCAGCCCTCTAATGTCCCCACCACCGCTGGAAAACCCATGTTGTTTATTTAAATACATAGTGAAGTATTATAATAAGTATTTACAACTCAACTTTGCTGGTGGCTCAACTTTGCTGGGGCTTTGTTGTAATGTAACTCGATATCATATTACGTAGAATGGTTTGTGCAAACCAATGTTACCATTCTTCAAAACCACTGGTCCGATTTTAATGCGGTTTTCAGTGATGGCTTTATGTTTACTGCAGCGCCCCCTGATGAGTTGTTACCCGCATTAAAATCGGACCAGCGGTTTTAAAGATTAATGGTAACATGCAGCGCCCCCTGGCGAGTTGTTACAGTAACACCTATCTAAGAACATGCACCAATCAAACCTAAAGCGATCACTGAAAGCCACATTTAAATCGGACCAATGGTTTTGCAGAATAAATGGTTGTTATTACAAACAAATGTTTACTGCAGCGCCCCCTGATGAGTTGTTACCGTTAAACCTATTTAAGAACATTATACCAATCAAATCCAAAGCGATAATTGAAAACGGCATTCAAATCGGACCAATGGCTTGCAAACAAATGTTTACTGCAGCGCCCCCTGGTGAGTTGTTACCACGACACCTATGTAAGAACATGCACTAATCAAATCCAAAGCGATTACTGAAAACCGCATTAAAATCGGATCAGTGGTTCTGGAGATAAATGGTAACATTGGCTTTTACAAACAAATGTTTACTGCAGCGCCCCCTGGTGAGTTGTTACCGCGACACCTATGTAAGAACATGCACCAATCAAATCCAAAGCGATTACTGAAAACCGCATTAAAATCGGACCAGTGGTTCTGGAGATAAATGGTAAATTGGTTTGCACAAACACCCTCTCACCCCAAACGCATATACCGTCTCCGTTCCGTCGTGGGTAAAAATAGCACTATCGCCTCTGGATAAGAGTGTCGTAAAAGACCACTGTTTCAAGGCATCACCGCTTGAGAGTAGAACCACTTCAGGGCTTGCCGGACAAGTGACTCAGTATTGGTGTTTTGGCAATAATTTACGAAGAGCCAGTTCTTTCCTTAACCCATGTGCTTCCATCTCGACCTCATCTTCACTAACTACAAGGGGGGGGGCTCGAAAATATTTAACCTGATAGCAGGGTTCGCCGATGTGTATCAGCGGATATACAGGGTTATTGGTCATTAGACCGGAATCTCTTTAGGACACGTTGGAGTGGTCATTTCCAATCATTAGAGCTCAAATAATGTAATCCCAAAGTGTGCCGTTTTTAAAATTTTTGGGATCATTCCTTTCTTATTCTGGAAATCCAGTTTTATTCCTGCAAACATCGATTGTAAAAAACTAATAGTCTGATTTCATATTTTCTTTTCAGTTTTAGATAGGTGTTAAGCAAATAAATAATAAACCGTTATAAAATTGTTTCAGTGTGATTCCAAACAGAAACAATAGGAAGTTTTATAAAATAAAAACAAATATTTTCGGAGCAATTTTTACAAAAAAAATTGCTTATTTCTCCAAAAAAGGTGTAATAAAGTGCTAAAAATTTGCAGAAGTTTCTCCAAAAAAGTGTACGCAAAGTTAGTCAGATCTTTATTAGAGAAAAAAGCAACCTAGTTTTCGTAAACATTGCTCCAAAAACTTGCATTTTAATTTTATAAAACATCTTGTAAATTCAGCTTGGAATCGCACTGAAAAAAATTTAACTATAGTTTATTATTGACTTACTAAACACCTATCTAAAACTGAAAAGAAAATTGAAATCGAACTATTAGTTTTTTACAATCGATGTTTGTAGGAGTAAAACTGGATTTCCAGAATAAGAAAGGAGTAACCCCAAATATTTTAAAACGGTACACTTTGGGATTACATGGTTTGGGCTCAAATGATTGGAGTTTTTTTTTTTTTCTGACACGCACACAACATTATCTAGCCCAAATTAAGTTTCTAAAAGAATTTGTGTTATGGGTACTAGATAACTGATATACTTAAGAAATATATAAACATACATATTAAATAAATACATATTTTTTATTAGAATAAACTTAAACATATAAACATCCATGACTTGACGACTAATATCTGTGTTCATCACACATATATCCGCCGTCGCCGGTATTCGATCCCAGGACCTCTGGCATAGAAGGCAATGTATGTTACCGCTACACCAGCCGGTCGTCTAAGAAAATGACCCTTTCCTACGTGACCTAAAGAGATTCCGGTCTAATTACCAATAACCCTGTATATCCGCTGATACACATCGGCGAACCCTGCTATCAGGTGAGATTGAGGTCAAACGTGACTTTAGAAAAATGACATTATTGTAGGTAACAGTTCATAGGGGCAGACTAGATCTTTACCTACTATGCCTATGATTGTTAACATTGCATAAATTGGAATGCTCGAAGTGACCTTCACATAGCCGCTTTGGGAAAACACAATTAAATCTGTTATAATAGTATTTGTAAAAGTCGTAATGACTTCAGTTATTTTGTTAACTACGTGTCGCTAGCGGTCTTGTAAGAATCTCATGATAGCATTCTGCCACTTTTTTTTTTTTTTGTAAGTGACTAAACCCGCGTTTGACCTCAATCTCACCTGATGGTAAGTGACGATGAGGTCGAAGATGAAAGCACACGGGTTTAGGAAGGAACTGGCTCTTTATACAATATTGCCGGAACACATTACCGCCGGAGCGGTAACATTTGGCGGCAGACTTTATATAAAGGGTGGTCGCTAGCCAGGCGGATCCAGAAGGGATCCTACCACCAAGCATAATACGATTTTTCAATACGACTTGTGGTTTCAAATAGATAAGTGATCGATTAATAAGTAAATTTGAGCTTAGTCACCATTTGAACAAAGACGAAATTCTCTCAGAGCAAATGGCTAGGTAAGCTGAGAGAGCTTGAAAACTCAAAAGGTGTCCATTTCTCTCTGTGATTAGAAGTTCATGATTCTCCATGAGAAGTATTCTCAAGAAGTGTGCAAGAATACAACTCACGTGACCAGATGCTTCATCGTGTTTTTTACTTGAAATGTTATCATGTTAACACATAGAATTCGCGACCATCCACACCGTTTAGATATTGAAATTATTTAAAAAGATAAAAAAATAATGTTAAAAAAATCTCTCACAAGCAGTAACAAGAACCAGTTAAAATGTAAGTTATGTAAAAAAATGAAGATTGCATTCAAGTTATTTCTAAGCATATAGAAATCGTAACTACGCGGTAATTTAAGAAAAAGTATTTTTTTTGACGTGTTTTCGAAAAAAGTAACTATCGAGTCTAAATCATAGAATCATGTAGTTGAGTAATCAAAGTATAGATTATAGGTATCAAAATTACTTCCATGCTGGACTGGGAGCGAAGAAAAAGACATAGAATGTGCCAGCTGCTTCTCTTCCCGGGCATATTGTAAAAGTCAGTTAAGGGACAGAGGTTTTACTGGAGGTTTTTTTTGTGTGGGCGATAGGCTGACCCCCTGTCACAACAAAAGTCTCTCTCCATTATTATTATAATGCCTCCCAATATGTCAAACGCGACATTATAACCTCTGGCGTTCTGCCTACCCCATAAGGGATACAGGCGTAAAGTTATGTATTTATGTATGTATAAAAATTTTAGATCCTTTTGACTTGTCATAATCTCATAATATGCGATGAAAGTCGATGCATTTTATCAAAATGGCATCTTAACTTATCCTCGTCGTTGTTTTGGTCATCGTGATAAATGACTAAATGTATGGTCAGCGGTTCAAAAATTCAAAATTCAAAAAGCTTTATTCATCTTAGGAATTTCACAAAACACTTGATGAAGTCAGTCATCACATACTTCGGCTTTAGCTAGTTGTTCATAGTTGTTAAATAAGATATTACAGTAGACCAAGAGACAAAAAAAGCCGGCGGAAAAAAACTCTTGGCACTCTTTTTCAGTCAGAATTATCAAATAATACAAATAGGTACAGTACAAATTGACCATGACATGAAAAAGAAACACAAGACAGCTAATTGTGAGAGCCAATGTCATGCCAGAACCAAATTGCTTACATAGCAGGTGCAATGAGCTATGGATGCACAATACGAACGTGACAAACTGGGACCAGAGTATTTGAACAAGAGTGTAATAAAATAGTCATAGTATCATTAGCAAAACGACCTGGCACCGCTAGTAGCAAGTGTTCACGAGTATAACGCAAGCACCAGCCATCACCCTCCTCAACCATATTTTAGGGAAGAGGGTGACCCGATACCCAACGCTACCGCTAGCCATGCCACCTGAGGGAGCATAACGTTCTTGCTGTTGTCTTGACAAGAAATAAGTGAGTGGGTCAGTCACCAGTATGTCATATATACTGCACAGCCAAGCCGTAAACAAAATTATCAAGGAATTAGAAACTTTTAGAAATATCCTGTTGTGCTTATAATCCCATGCATACCAAAACTGTACCGAACAGGCCCAATTTTACTTAACCTAACACTTCAAAATCGAGCCACTTCGCCTCGACTTACATCACTAAATAAATAGAGAAACATCTGGCGAGATTAATATCATTATTATTCGATGTAATGAATAATCAAACATGAAAGCTTCACCGATTCTTTGCGATTCCAATTTTGAAAACTTCTAGCTGTGTCGTTAAACAAGTATTTTATGACACCACTAGCGCATCATACGAGTACCTGCCACAGAAGTTAGTTAGCCCGGTTGCCATGTTTTTTTTTGTATTTTGACTAGTTTAGGCTGACATAATTGCAATTGTTAAGGTTAATTTTTTGAGTTGCCATTATTGATGTAACTTTTAAATTCAGCTGTTACAAACATTAATTATCATTTAATTTTCAACTGACTTCCAAAAAAGGAGGAGGTTCTCAATTCGTATGTATGTTTATTTTTTTGTGTCTTTGTTACATGATATTTCGGACAATTATGATTCGATTCTGAAAAAGATTTCAGATTTCGAATCAGAAGATTCATTGAAATCGGTTCAGTAATATAGTGAAAATTTCAAATTAAAAAAAAAAATATGTATGATTTTGGAGAATGTTTACGTGGATGACATTATGACTCAGCCAAAGTTTTGACATGTAGTCGGTTTTTATAATGCTCTGCATCCGTTAGTTATCAAATATTACAATTAATATAGTTAGGCCTTGTTTTGTGTTCATCTATCACAACTTCAATAACTAAATTATATTGCTTATTTCGATACTACAAAACAATAGTGATAGGTACTTCATAGAGGCAAGCAGCGCAACAAAAACACACATTCGAGTCTCTACAATCCGTCCCACAATTTATGTGATCGTGGTGCTTATAATAGCGTCCAATTATCAAAAATTTTATATTATAAAATTCTTCCATGCGAAAGGCAAGTATAGAATGTGCCAGCTGCTTCTCCTCCTGGGCATACTGTAAAAGTCAGTTAAGTGACGGAGGTTTTACTGATGTTTTCGTGAGAAAAATTCAAAATTCAAAAAGTCTTATTCATCTTAGGAGTTTCACAAAACACTTGATGAAGTCAGTCATCACATACTTCGGCTTTAACTAGTTGTTGATAGTTGTTAAATAAGATATTACAGTAGACCAAGAGACAAAAAAAGCCGGCGGAAAAAAACTCTTGGCACTCTTTTTCAGTCAGAATTATCAAATTAATACAAATAGGTACAGTACAAATTGACCGTGACATGAAAAAAAAACAAACACTAGACAGCTAATTGTGAGAGCCAATGTCTTGCCACAACCAAATTGCTTACATAGCAGATGCAATTAGTTATTGATGTAACTTTTAAATTCAGCTGTTACAAAAATTAATTATCATTTAATTTTCAACTGACTTCCAAAATAGGAGGAGGTTCTCAATTCGTATGTATGTTTATTTTTTTATGTCTTTGTTACATGATTTTACGGACAATTACGATTCGATTCTGAAAAAGATACTTCATAGTTGGTCCCATATAAATTTCATTGAAATCGGTTGAGTACTACATTGAAAATTTCAAATTTAAAAAAAAATATGTAATTTTGGAGAATGTTTACGTGGATGACATTATGACTCAGCCAAAGTTTTGACGTGTAGACGGTTTTTATAATGCTCTGCATCCGTTAGTTATCAAATATTACAATTAATATAGTTAGGCCTTGTTTTGTGTTCATCCATCACAACTTCAATAACTAAATTATATTGCTTATTTCGATACTACAAAACAATAGTGATAGGTACTTCATAGAGGCAAGCAGCGCAACAAAAACACACATTTGAGTCTCTACAATCCGTCCCATAATTTATGTGATCGTGGTGCTTATAATAGCGTCCAATTATCAAAAATGTTATATTATAAAATTCTTCCATGCGAAAGGCAAGTATAGAATGTGCCAGCTGCTTCTCCTCCCGGGCATACTGTAAAAGTCAGTTAAGTGACGGAGGTTTTACTGATGTTTTCGTGGGCGATAGGCTGACCATCATTACAATACCTCCAAATTTGTTAAACGTGACATCAGGTGGTTTTAAAGCCTCTGGTGTTCTGCGTGACGTTATGTATGTATGTAGGTATAAAATTCTTTTGAATTCCTGGTATATTTTCTTAAATTATTTTGTTCGTAGCTCGTAAAAAAATGTGATAACTTCGTAATCGCTTTTTTTAATAGAATATCAACTTTATACCAACAATAATTAAATAAATAAATAATCTTAACTTAACTATATTCCTATTCCCCATGTGAGCAAATCAACAAGTGTGCAAAGTTCAATGTGTAAGTAAAATTTCAATCAGATCTAAAAATAAACATGGCAAAAAAGCCGGCTCAAATAAAAAAGAGTCAAAAAACGTACCGTATACTACAATTTAACATCTCGTTTGAAACGAAAATCATATACAAATATGAATGAAATATTTTTTTTTAATTTTTGCTCTCAAAATTCTTAACTTATTTTAAACCAAACTTTTACAAAAGAAATATAACGTGAATACATAATTTAAAACACATTTAAAAAAGAAATCGACTCCAGATTTTCTACGTCTGTAATGAGGTTGTATATGTCAACTGTATTTTTTTTTAATAAAAGACTTACCTGTATGGAACATCCGCAGCCAGGAAGATGTAAGTCGTATGCATCATTCCCACCTGAACACCGACCAGGGCTACCAACGCATAGATCTTCAGATGGTACCTCCCCGTGGTACCCAGCTGTTGCAGCACTGACCCCACTAAGTCCTCACTATCTTGTTGACTAGAAGCCCCCATATCGCACTTTAACTCCCGATAAAAATACAGATATAAGGACAGACAAACGTGCTACGTGCTCTACACTCACCAACTAATGATTACAATTTTCCTTTGAACTATGGCCAGGGAACACTATATAAGCTTTTATATTTATACACACATGTAGGTACACTGATATCGAATATTTACATAAAATTGCTGAGCGTTTTCTAAGAGTACGTTTTATGATCAGCATGGATCCAGTTCTAATGGGTATGGTTCAAAGTTTGGGTGTAGTGGAGTGTGAACATTCGCGGTATGATAGCAATGCAAAAGCAGTGGGTCAAGGTCACTTCTCTGCCAGCCGAATTTGCTCTCTAATAATGGAGATGGTAATTTTTAATTTACAATGCACTATTACTCTGTACTGGTTTATAGAGACCGATGAGGCGTAGAGACGGCAATGAGCAGGTACTGTGGGTGTTTGTTAGACAAATGAAAACGTTGCAACACTCGGTATGAACAATTTTTAACTGTCAGTTAGGTAGTTAAGCAATCCTACATTCATTACACGAATGTGTGAATTGGTTTAAGTGAACTTCCTTATATTAAGAAGGGAAACGAAGCTTATTTCTTTATTTAACACTCGCAGTATTATTGTGAGTAGTAATTTTAAAAAAAAGTATTTTTATATGTATTCACACGATAATATTATCTAACCCATATTAAGTGAATAACTTGTGATATAGTAAATATATATTCGAATACAACCTTAAAGAAAACATTGGATTAGAAACTTCAACGATCATCTAAGAGTTGGTACAAACAGTTGGTCACAAACTTATCCTATTTGTACAAAAGGATTCAAACCCAAAACCTCTGGTAAACAAGGCACCTTTACCTACTGGGAAGTCCGGCATAATATTTATTTTTGAGTACAACGTGAATTCTATGAATTCGTTAGCTAACTAGCGGCCTTTCAAATAGCAGAAGATAAAAGATAAATAACGAATTTGTATTTGTGCGTATATGATTCTAGTGTAGACTCTGCATCTTATTAGATTATAAATAAATAAATAATTCTGACACTCACACAACATTATCTAGCCCAAATTAAGTTTCTTAAAGAACTTGTGTTACGGATACTATATAAACATACATATTGAATAAATACATATTTTTATTCTGTGTTCATTACACAAATATCCGCAGCCGCCGGGATTCGATCCCAGGACCTCTGGCATACAAGGCAATGTATGTTACCGCTACACCAGCCGGTCGTCTAAATCCGGTCAGCGGATTTAGACGACCGGTCATTAAAAAATATAAATAGAGAAATAATCACTCAGCCAGCATTATTTTGTTTATACGTTTAAATTCCCGAAATAAATCTTACCTGGAGGGCTAGCATGCTACCGTCGACAACGATAAATCGGGCCTTTTATCGATATTTTCTTAGATATGGTATTTAGTGTATGTAATTTATTAAGAATGTGACATCTTTGGTTCTGTGGTCTTAATCATGGTATCAAATCGAGTAATTCTATCTATTATGGTGCGCATGTTAGCTAACATAATAGGATAAAATAACATAACATTTATCTTGTCGATTCGAGTATTTATCGATGGTTGCATGCTAGCCCTGCTGGATGCCACCTAAGTGTCTATAAAGTCCTAGATGTAATGTGTTCAAAATTACCCTCACCATTAAACAAATTATATTACATGATCTTTTATGGAACATACCCTACCTACCGGATGATTTTTGTCTTTCATGAAAGTTACAAATGCTACACGTACAGTCACGTCTAATAAGATGTATCCATTTTCATCGGAATTTGAACCTTATGACAACTGAATAAGCTGCAAAGTGTATATATCTTATTATTACACGTGACTGTACAACTCAACGTAGATGGCAAGATTAGCCGTGTTAAGCCTTCGTAGATAGAAATAGCTATAAGGCTGCGTTTCCACTGAAGTGGATCAGAGAGGAGTTGAGTTGAGTGGAGCATACTTTTGCAATTTTAATTACATTTACGATGAAAACATAGACTTAGATACATATTCCCTATTTAAGTTTAAAACGTATTTAAGTACAACCTATGAATACACAACACAGATCATATGAAACACAGTATGTCGAAAATATTTTTTACACTATTTACATATTTTAACACCCATTCGACCACTAGGTACACAACCTAGCTGCCCCCCAAACCGCACCACGCCGTTGTCCACCACTCTGCACCGCTCCGCTGTACTCCGCATCACCCCGCTGTCCTCCGCTCCGCGTGGTCTCGCTATATTTATATGAATATCCGTTCAACTCTGCTCCACTCCGCTCGTGCTGTTTCCATTGAAGCGGAGCGGAGTTTTCGAGCATAGTGATTGGTTTATTCAGACGCCGCTAAACTCCACTCCGCCCAGCTCCGTGTCAATGGAAACCTAGCCTAAATAGAGAAGAATATAAGAAATTGAGGGAGGATCTTGCCAAGAAGTGGGACAGCCTAGGTTGATACAATAAAAAAAAATTACTAGTTATCTCAAGAGAACAAAGTGTACCTAATAGATCAGTATCACAGATAAGAATCCTTAATATTTCTATAAAACATTTGATTTTCATAAATAATCTGCCCAGAAGATGCACTTTAATCTCTAACTTACGAAGTAATTTTCTCCTTTTTTGTGGTGATAGTTTGTTGAAGTGAATACTATGTTCATAATTTCAGGGGCAAGTTCAAGTATTCGACTATGACGTCAGAGTTTCATGGTTTAATTCCCAACCAGGCACAAGTGGCAAATGAACTTTACTGAATGGTTTTGAATATGGATGTACGCTAGGATAAGCCCCAATGTTTGTTGACGTCTCCATAATACAAACTCTTACAAGCTTACACTTTGTTCGGATATTTATAGCACATTGGGGTGAATATTATTTCTGGGATGAGAGCTAAAGTTAAAGCTGTCAAATGTTATTTATGTCCATGATAAATAACATTTGACAGCTCTAAGGCCTTTGAAAAAGCCTTAGAGTCACTGCTATACATATATAAAATATGCAGGTATACAGACGATATTTATATTTTGAATATTATGAATATGAGGTATCCCATGTCAAATAAATTTTATAATATACATACCTATAGCTAGCATAACAATATAGCTCAATAATGGTATTTTTAATAATAATTTGTTTTGAAGAAAAAAGCAAATATTTTTTTCCTTATAATAACACCTAAGTAGAAATAAATCTAACATCTAATATATTTTATCGTAAATTATAATTTGACATGACGGTTACGAATTATCGCAAAAATTACCTAATACACGGTAAGTTTAGTAAGTAGGTTAATTGATAAGGAAAAACAACAATATTTAGTAAGAGCCTATGCGGGGAAAAACCATTAGCGAAATCCACATTTCCATGTTAATTATAATTCATCATTCATGTTATTTTGCAATAAAATAAATGAGTAGAATCAATCTGTAAGTTATCCTATAACACAAGCATAAAGACCTTACTTTAAACCTAAGATAAGATATAGAACTGAGATGGTGTTGTATGAGAAAATGTCAATCAATTGTTTATTTATCACCAATTTGAAGATCAACGATCAACAGACCATCTAAAATTGGGAGCCGGTTCTATTTATTTATTTAACGGCACAACGAACAGAGTACAATCTTAATAAATAGCACTTTCCATTTTAATATGACACTTTCTAAAATGCATCCCAATAATTGTTAAGCACAGCATTTAAATCTAGTAGGCACACAATAATAATGAATTAAAAAAAAAGGTACAATCAAAAAACAAAAGTAAAAATTCAATTAACTTTACGACTGAAACAAATGAAAAAAGGAACAATATTTGTTGACAAAGTTCTGTGCTCACACTGCTGCATACTTAGAACACAAGTTACGAAGAAAACGTCTTTAAATAGCTTCTACTCTGTCAAAATGAATAAGTATTGTAAAAAGGAGACTAGGTAATTGCACTATATTCCAGTATTCTTCTTACAAGTGAATATGATAAATTTATTAAGCTCTCTGGCGTCCGAAAGGGTTTAGCAGTGCGAAAAATAAAACCAACGAGTTTATTAGCTTTTGATGCCAAGAATTCATAATGATCTGTTTAACTTCATTTGGAATCAACTCACATAACAAGATCTATTTTAAATACCCAAGTACCATGTTAAGTGTTCCACCTTCCACATTGTAACTATCAGGTGAGATTCCGGTCAAAAATGTCACTAATCAAAACGAATATAAATAAATTTTATATTTTATGACAAATTGACGCTAAATTGAATACATACCTATATGATGTGTAACTTTGCATGTGGTCCTTTAGACGGCCTTCTTAGCGTTGAAGCAAGATTCTTAATATCGTCTGTATACCATATTTAGTTCGAATACTGGTAGCCACAGAGTTTTTTAACTTGAGCAAAGTTATTATTACTCAAGCATATTTAACATGCAAATGTCTATATTTTTTAAATTGAATGTCACTTTTCATAGATTCCGTAATACAAGTTCGTAATGAAATTTAATTTTCTTTAGAAATAGTGGTGTGAATATTCGAAATGTTTAGCATCTATTGTATTATTAACACCACACCTAAATCACATGAAGTTAAATAAAACAATCTTATTTATCGCAAGTGAAATAGAAAAAGAGAAAATTACCAAAAAAATCACTTTATTGATCGCTTACATCTAATCTTAATAAGAAGGTATTCGTAATTAAAATAATTGAGATGTAAAAAGTATTAAAATACCTATCAAATATCACTAGATTATCAAATTACAATTTGATGTTAATTTAAAACGATAAGTATTGGAAGTTTTGAAAATCATTGCTTAACCCGGGCGCCAGACATAGCTTCAAAGATTTTCACATATCTTTCATGACAAAGAAAGACATGTGATATGTGACAAGAATTTGAACACATATTTACGTAACTTGCCAGACTTGCTTCGCAAACTCTTTCCTCCGCAGTATGCTGGTAGACAACAAACAAGATGGACGACGATTTCGTAGACAGCATTTTTTAAATAAATACCTATGGAACATTTTTTATGTAATTATTTTTACTCTGAGCTTCCATGAAAAACATGCTTGAAGAAATGATGCCAAGACCAGTGGGTTACCTACTTTAGTATTTTTTGTAGAATTTCCTATCAAGACATTGAAATATTATTACAAAAAGTGTCCCCTATTATTTCAAAATCAGATACAAAATTCAAAATGGCTGTGCCTTCGAAAGTGAGATTAGCATTGACATTAAGCAAGTGAACACTGAACAAGTGTGGCAAGCTACGCAAATATTTGAAGACAATCAACTTTGAACGCTTTGATGTGTCGAAAAAGACCGACACCGCATGGCAAAGTGCAAATCTTTGTTCAAACTTCGAACGAACACATATCCAAAGTCCAGTGCCACACATAGCAATCAAACATGTGTTCAAACATGTGAAGCGTCTGGCGCCGGCCTAAATCAATGCAAACCCACTTGCACACATATTTTAAAGCTTATTTTAAAATCAAAGTATTAAAATAGAAATACTTAAGTTGTACGTTTTATACAACAAAAAGAAATAACATGATTAATTTTGTACAACTTCTTCATGTTTGGAGTAATATTATTTACGTAATACATGCTGAACTGGGAGCGAAAGAAAAACAATGAAGGTACCAGCTGCTTCTCTTCCCGGACATACTATAAAAGTCAGTTGAGGGACATAGGTTATATTGACGTGTTTTGTGGGCGATAAGCTGACCCCCTGTCACTGCAATAGTCTCTATCGATTATTATAATACCTCCAAAGTCAAATGTGACATCAGATGCTCTTTTACCTCTGGTGTTCTGCCTACCTCTAAGGGATACAAGCGTGAAGTTATGTATGTATGTACAAAAGTATCTTATTTCTGATTTAAGCAATTTGTTCTTACTACCTAATTATGTAAGTTGTTCTTTAAAACAACGTATTTGCTAAGTTTTTGTGTAAGGCGACAAAATTTTTTACTAGAGAATATAACTAGCAGGTACTACATTTCACGCTTTACTTTCTTCTTGCTTAACTTCTTTCTTCTGGGTTCCTCTGGATTGCAAATCCGCGAAAGAGTCAGGTAGTTGTTGGTGTAATGTATCAGGTACAAAGCGAGTGAGTGCAGCGCTAATTAAAGGCAGAGTCCCGAAGATAAGAGTAGGGATCCACCAACGATATTCAGCCTGCGAAAAGTAAGCGTATTTTGGTTTTGGCTATTTTTTTATGAAATAACATGTATTTATTTTTAACGGTGTAGTGTTAACATACATTGCCTTCTATGCCAAAGGTACTGGGTTCGAATCTCGGCGGCGGCGGATATTTGTGTAATGAACAAAGATATCAGTCGTCAAGTCATGGAAGTTTATATGTTTATTTATTTAAGTTAATATTCTAATAAAAAATATAATAATAATCATTTATTCATAACCCATATAATTCAATTAATTATTAATATGTATGTTTATATATTTTATCTAGTATCCATAACAAAAGTTCTTTAAGAAACTTAATTTGGGCTAGTAAGTATTTATTAATATTTAATTTATATAAATATTTATTATAATAACCGACGACTGTGACATTGTCTACTTCAAAACTCCGTTCGAATCCCCGTTCGATCCCCAAACCACGCAAATAAGTAACATGTTTGTTTGTATGCATAGGTCTGGATGTATTATCTATGTAGGTATGATATGAAAGTATTTAAGCAAAACAAAATTACATTAGTATGTAAATTTAATGTGGGTGTCCCAAAATCCAAAGACAAGACGGTGGCGGACCGAGTCATGGCTATGTGCGAAAAAATAAGGAAAAAGTCTATCTCATATTTTCATTTTTTCTTCGAAAATTTACACCCTTCAAAATCAATGAAAAATGTTTCTGTGGTGATATTGTTGAGTTTTGACTAAGACTTTTGTATTGCATTCACTTTGTTTAAAGAAATATAATATTTTCTTCTTTATTCTTTTTTGGGTTGTTATTGCGTAATATAAGCATATTATATATATTACATAAACAAACATTTAAACGGTTTATCTTTTTTCGATAGGTATTAGAAGTTTTGAAAATCATTGCCTAAATCAATGCATACCCACTTGCACACATATTTTAAATCGTATTTTAAAATCAAAGTATTAAAATAGAAATACTTAAGTTGTACGTTTTATACAACAAAATCGTAAAAACTTAAAACAATATAGTACGCAAATTGTCAAATAATAATAATAAACTTACCAATAAAGGCGACATAGGTGCTAATATAGCACCAATCCTGCCACACATGGAGCAGGTAGCGAGCAGGCGGTGGCGGGCTCGAGTGGGAAACAACTCTGCAGTGTACACATACAGCGCGTTCAGAGTACTTGTGGCTCCCATCTTGCCTAGCAAGAAGAGAACTGTGCCTATATAGGGATGGTCTTCAGGGTCATCTGGAACAAAGAAAGAAACCATTACTTTGCAGTTACTTTAATGATTGGAAGAACTTGATGGTATGAATTGCATTTAATTCGACAATATTACCATAAGCAGTAGGAATGCCTAATTACTGGCAACAGAGTTTATTATCACTTCATTCAAAATTTATATTCACACACTGAGCTAATCTGAGATAATTTAAAAAGTACAATTTGTAATAAATACAATTAAATCTTGCTTATCTAATAAACTCTTAACTTTATAAACCATTATTTCTATTAAGAAGATATAAGATTATTTGCTAAATGGGACAGATTAAACGGGTTTAATATTCTGATTGGATTAAATAGGAGTAGTAAGTGCGTATTAAGACATTCTTTTGCTTGTATTTAATAGACTTTGGTCGTTTTCGAGTGATAATATCGAGCGAAATTCAAAAATCACCTCTCTCTTCGTTTGAGTCGTACTGATCTGGCTGAGAATCAAATCCATCGCCTGTACCATAAATACTTATTAATTTTAAAGCACATACTTACAAGGCAAACAAGACATTGTGACCAGTGCCGTAGCTGTAAACAGCAACGCATAAGTCAACAGCGGCCGCCTTCCAATTCGGTCCAAGTACAACGTGTTTATCAAAAGCGCAGGTCCTTCAGCAGCGGCGACCAGCGCACAGTTCAGGTGCATTGACCCCGACAGATTGGGCGCTAGGACTGCAAGCCCGTAGAACACAAACACAGCTGATATCCACCAGATACAGCAGATGAAGAGGCGTTGTCGGAGCACGGAGTATCTGCAAATGGCCAGTCAGTTAGAAAACAGTAATAATTGAAATATAAATGAAATTCCCAAACCAACATGGCCACAGTTTAAGCTTGTGATATGGGATACTATGTAGCGAACTAGGGAGGAAAAAGAGATGAACTCCCAAACGCAAACGGAACCTTTTATCCTTGCTCTGGTAATTTGAAACTGGTAAATAACCATTATCCCAAATTCAAATTTAAGCAAGATGTTTATTTTACCAATAAAGAATTAAAGAAATGTTCTACAATATTTCAAATACTAACACTCATAGGTACATCTTCAAAAATTTCAGGTTTAAAATAAAAGTAAAATATCTATTTAAGTACCTGAAAAAAGCTCTAAGCAAACTCTCGTCCTGCTGTGGTTCCTCTTTAGGACCACCTTTTTGTTGTTGGGCGTCATCAGA
Source organism: Stenoptilia bipunctidactyla (assembly GCA_944452665.1). Taxonomy (NCBI): domain Eukaryota; kingdom Metazoa; phylum Arthropoda; class Insecta; order Lepidoptera; family Pterophoridae; genus Stenoptilia; species Stenoptilia bipunctidactyla. The sequence continues at coordinate 5,384,180 of OX101736.1, forward strand.
CAGCATTTTTTCAATAGACTCATCAGTGATCGTCAAGTTATTGACAGCTGATGCAACCTTCAAAATCTCGTTGGCCTCCGCTTTTCTTCCTTGAGTAACCAACCACCGAATGCTTTCAGGAAGAAACCAGGGATACAGAAGAAGAACCAATGATGGAGGATATGCAAATCTTGCCCAAAGTCTCCAATAGCCAGTCAGGTAGTCTAGTAAAGCTAAGAGTACTGCTCCTGCAGATAATGGTATGCCTAGCACCAAACTTGCCATAACCCTCTGTTGCACGCCAAGCCACTCGATCACTGAAAATAAATTGGAGAATTTACAATTAGGGGCATACTCATATCTTTCAAAATCTTTTTTTATCGTGCAATTGACTTTATTTTACTTGGTTTTTGTTAAGTGATAATGAGAAAAGAATGCATAAAGGATTGTTTTATATTCCGTGGAACATTGCTTGACATCGTCTTTACCATGTGGGTCTCCGTTTGAGCCCTCAAGTTCATTTATGACACTAAACTAAAACTAACCAACAATTATCATACTCAAATTAAAAATTTCCTTAAAATTTTGCGATTATGTCACAATTGCCGCCAATTATTTACTGTTAAATCATGATCATTGATAAACTTACATAGCACAAAAGCGGCAGGATACACACTAGCTCCAAGGACGGTTTCTGCAAATTCTGCGGCCAGGTACATGGGATAAGAGGTGACAAGCGACTTGCAAAGGCCAAGTACACCGGCTCCTGCGCCGCTAGCAATTAGCGCCGCACGACGGCCGTATCTAGAATTAATAGAAAATATTGTTTTTGTATCCACCAACCAGTCTTGTACCAGCTTGCTGTTGTATGGCTGATCTCTTGCTGATGTAGGGCCTAAACCATTTAGTCACCCATACAACCTCACCCATGCCCTAGTGGGCTCAGTGCAAAGGGTTGTTATTAAAGTTTATTTATTTATTAATCTTATGAAATTATATAAATTTTGATCTATATTCTTCACTTGTGGGGTTTACAAAGATACAAAGTATTATTTATAAGATACAAGAGTCTTCGGTCTTAGGTCTTCTCGAAAGAAAGAAAGAGATAAAATATACGGATTTAACTTAAATCACCGTATAGCATGTTCATTGAAAATATATCACAAATTTAAAACTATTTAATAATATTTTTTTTTTGTATTGAGAGCAAGTGTATGTAGAGCACACAATAGATAAATGATTATAGGTTTTTTAGATAACAACTTACTTTTAATCAAACCAAATCTTTACATATTCACATGCGTACACTACCTTCTAAGCTAAACCTTCGCAAATTAGTGACCAATCCCGCAAGTAGTTCAATCTAGACAGTATTTGCCAAAAAATACAAATAGCTGTCTAAGGCAAGATCAAATAGATATACAAGTGAAATATTATAATAACTGTTTACATTCTTATAAAAATATCAAATATGGGCCACAAGGCTGATTCTTAAACGCCCACGATTTTTCATATACCTATGTTTTAATGTCTCTTCTACGACATGTTTGAGACGAATTCAAAATTACGTACAGACAGTGCGACAGTGCGCGAATGATCTTTTTGAACAAGTTGGACCCAGACCTTTTACCATCAGACAAGTGTGTAGAGGCAGAAAAATATTACATCCCTTTACAGGTATAATGGAATCAATGCAAAGATTTAAAGATATACCAACATTTACCTATTTAAAAAAATCTGCTATTTAAGGAAACGCGTTTCAAAAGGCATCCGAAGAAAACTTGCGTCACTCAATAAATAGATATTCCATTTTTTTTTCTATTTTAGATTCTTTGTTTGGCATCATATCGTTATGCATTTCAGATTGCTTGACATTTTGAGTTATAGCACAACATTTTGAGTTATAACATTTTGAGTTATGACTCGATGCTACCGTATTCTATAAATCAATAGAGGCAATCTTATTAAGTTTATTACTGTTACTAACTAATTAAGACGTATATCGCATAAGTAGATATAGCTCCATTACTTACCGTCGAATATTCCGATGCCAGCAACTGTTTTTGAGCATTGTTAACTTAACACCAGGAAACCCACACACCTAATAACATTTTTTCTACACCGAAATGAAACGTAATAGAATTTAATCTGATTTGCATTAGAGTAGTTTTCGGCGCCCAATATAGGTTATTAAACTACACGATACCCACGAGCCGAGTTATCATCTTTTTTAGTCAACAAATTCGGTAAAAATATCGACTTGACAAGATTTCAACTGCAAAAAGACAGCAAAAAGTTAAACTTTCTGTACCCCTACGTAGCCAAGAACTACTTACAACTAAATAAAAGGACAGTGCCAGCAACTGTCATAACTCAAAATGTTGTGCTACTAGATGGAATTCTGGTGCCCCATGCAAGCTTTGGAATTGACGTGGAACCTTGAGGGAGGCCTATGTCCAACAGTGGACGTCTACAGGATGATGCAAACACAGGCTAAAAAATAAAATTCAATCTTGATATCATATTTGTTTATCGCGAGACGTAAGTTACTACGTTAGAGGCTGATGGTAGTGATAATTTAGATCTTTCAGAAGTAAAATAACTAATTCAAAACGGCAAAATTTGCAATTATAACTTACTTGTCCGAGACGTATCCCATGATCGGAAGAGACACAAGCATACCGACATTGTGTATCGTGCCCACGAAAGATCCCATCCAGTCCTGACCAGCCAAGTCGAACTGTAATACAAGGAAAGGCAAATATTTTAGTAAGGTATCTTCATACTGAAGGAACTGCTTTCTGCAATACAGGAGTACCTAGCTCAGAAAGCAGAGAAAACACTATGTTTATCCAATTACAATAATTGGGTAAACAAAGTATTAAAAATAAATATTATTTCATTTTTTCATTTTTATACAAGTTATAACTACTTTCAACGAGAACCTGAGTATCAGTATCGTTCAAAGTCAAAATCAAAACCATACGAAATATGGACTTTTCAGCGATCGTATTGATATTATTCTGACTGCTAATAAACTTAAATATTGACGAGACAAAGCGATATCATTACTTAGTTTTTGGTATCTAACTCCAAAATGTGAAACCCTGGGACCCGAAAATTAAAATACTTCACAACCTCATTATTTACTCATGAAAATTATTTACGTGAGGTGATCGACAAAAAGTGGGCGGCAACACAGTAGTTTATCCATTGAAATGTGTCGTCCTTTTATTTAGTTGTAAGTAGTTCTTGGCTACGTACGGGTACAGAAAGTTTATATTTTTGCTGTCTTTTTGCAGTTGAAATCTTGTCAAGTCGATCTTTTTACCGAATTTGTTGACTAAAAAATATGATAACTCTGCTCGTGGGTATCGTCACAGAATAAGTAATAGTACCGTTGGTACAGAAGAATTACTCCGCAAGAAGATCTAAATAAATTCGAGTCTTGCTACGACGCGATACGGTGGAATTCAGCTCGCACAGCATTACGTACCTGCAAATTTATATACCTAGAAGTTTTGTCTCTTTCTATCGCATGCCTCTTATCTTTTCTTACGCTGTTAGGGTTGCTGCCTAGTGAAGAATAATTAATCTCCTTATTTGTAATTAAGTTTCTACCGATGTAGGTATTACTATTATTCTACCTTTGTAAAAAATATTATTTCAACTTACCTAAAGTACAAAATGAAAAAAAAATTACGACGAATAATTAGTTACCTATGTTTTGTTAATTGAATATTTGTTTCTTTTTATGTCCATTTTTAAATACTATTTGCGACCTCGATCATATAATTACTGTGAGTGCTATTAGGTAGGTAGGTATCTAAAACGCGCGCGCGTGACACACGACTGCAGTGCGATCACAGAACTTTATCGAATCGTAAGTTAACGAATGTTTACGAATGCTCGTATAGTATGGAGTCGGTTGCAAGTTTTGAGTAACATTGTAATTTTTTATTATACAGATATTTATGAGTACAACATGTTTACAAACATTCAAAATTAACAAGGCACACATTTATTTAAGCTGGCCGTGCGGCAATGGATAGATTTCAATTTTTTCTTAAAAACCGTCTCCATACTATACGAACATTCGTAAATATTCGTTAACTTACGATTCGATAAAGTTCTGTGATCGCACTGCTGATTCGAAATCCGCCGGCGGAGCGCTTCGCTGTAGGTAAATAACGGATGTACCGCGCGGAGTGAGCCAGGCCTGGTATCGTGTAGTTTAATAACCTATATTGGGCGCCGAAAACTACTCTTATGCAAATCAGATCAAATTCTAATACGTTTCATTCCGGTGTAGAAAAAATGTTATTAGGTGTGTGGGTTTCCTGCTCAAAAACAGTTGCTGGCATCGGAATATTCGACGTTAAGTAATGGAGCTATATCAACTTATGCGATATACGTTTGAATTAGTTAGTAACAGTGATAATATAATTAAGATTGCCTCTATTGGTATATAGAATACGGTAGCATCGAGTTGTCTAGCTATGATAAGAAATATCGTCTTCTTAATCTCATAATTTTCTCATTCAAATCCTACGTTTGCCATAAGTAACGAACTGGTTCAATATGAAATAACCCGCCAGGACATAACTTTTTACCAACAACGAATATTTTAGCTGGGTCAAAACATTTACACTCAATCAAAATAAAAACGTACCTCAGAAAAAATACTACTTCTGCTCTCGTAAATATAATCCTCACAGGGAACTTGATAAGAGTTATCAAAAGACTTGTCAGTGCAGTTGCCGTCAATAGAAGCCCAGCGGTGGTGCTTCGAGTCCTCAGGTAGTGCCCATGATGACCACTCTTCGAAGGCAATCTTGTCTTCGCATTCAGGAACATGGCATCTGAAAATGGACGGGTAAGATAATTAGCTAAGGCAGTCAAAACAGCGTTTTGACTGGTTGAGTGCCAAGAAGTCGTCGTGGAAGAAGTCGTCGTGGCGCCGTCGTTACTGTGTGTATCATACGATATCACAGGTTAAGCAACGTTCGGCGCGGTCGGTACTTGGATGGGTGACCGCCGACCATTCATTTCTCACGGCGACTTCCGTGCTTCGGAGGGCACGTTAAACAGTCGGTCCCGGTTGCTGTATACTTGTATACAGTAGTCGTCAGGGTTTGTCAGAAGCCGTATCGGCACCCTGAAAATTCTGACATCCACCACCCAGCACTGGGCCAGCTTGGTGGATTATGGCCTAAACCTCCTCATCACCCGGGGAGAGACTCATACCCTGCAGTGGGTTCATTACAAAGAGTTGTGATGATGATGATGATGATGAGTGCTGTTAATAGATTTTAGAAGATACTGTTTATTTTGGGAACTTGTTTACGTAAAATGACACTCCAAAGGATGATACGAAAGGTTTAACTTCTTCCCATAAGGAGATGTTTTTAACAGATTCCATTTGATGCGAATGCAATCTTAAGAGTAATAATGCCACTTGTAGAATACAGATACAATACACCTGTATATGTATATGTCGGAATCGGGGTGATTCCTCTCTTTTATCGAACATCAGGTATTCTTAGGGATTTCAATCATGATTCTCTAATACAGTCTTTTGTGTGGGCGTCTTTAGGGCGAGTCGGTTTTTCTACTGTCGGCAATGCTTGTGGTGCTGAACTGATTGATCTCGGCTGCGTGACAGTTCTAGAGCATCACTAGCGTGTCACTACATTGTTAATGATCTCTTGAAGATCAGGTTGTCTTGAATAATTGCTTGAAGAACACTTTCCTCGTGTCCATCTTGTGTATTGTTATTATTCTTTCTGCTGGTGACAAACTCGTGACGTAGACTCTGTCAAGTACCAAGAAGGTACTGGCATCCGAAGACAATCGAAATAAACTATAAGGCTCTAGCTAGACACCGCCGACATATACATACTAAATTGAATGATTTAGCGTAACTATTGAAAGTTGATGAAAAATAAAAAATGCAAGGACTGAATAAAAAACTAGGATAAAAAGTCAAGCCTCGTAAAGCTTGCCTGGAAAATAACAAACAAATAGGTAGTTTTCCGGAAATGTACACAAATCTTTATAAAGTCAGGGACAAACTTAATCGAATTTTTAAAATGAAACAGAGTAAAAAATATCTGCCTACAAAATCATAGAAAAACAAATCGTATAAGTATTAAACCGGCTATAGAATTATGTAGCTATGACGCCTAAATCAACATTAAATATTTTTGATCAAACCAGTTTTTACAATAAACATAATACATATACATTTTAGGCCTTTTAGGCGCAATAACGTTATGAAAAGCCACGATGGAGTCAATACAGTATTGGTGAATCAAATAAATAATTTAGGTATTATATAAAGGAAAGGTCAGTTGCTTAAAAAATAATATTTATGAAGTTCTTTTTAAATAGGGGCAATGCTTTATCACAGAACCTATCTCAATACATTATTTAATTCCTGTCATGGTGATACATACATACATAACTTCACGCCAGTATCCTTTATGTATGGGGTAGGCAGAGCACCAGAGGTTATAAAACCATCTGATGTGACGTTTGACAAATTTGGAGGCGTTATTATGATGGAGGTAGACTATTGCAGTGACAGGGTGTCAGCCTGTCATCCACAAAAAGCTAAGCTATTAAGTAAGCTTCCAGCTTATGGCATACCGATTGGGCTCTGCGACTGGATATCTGATTTTCTGAGGGAACGGTCAATTCGAGTAGTTTTAGATGCCTTCTCCTCCGACCAAATGGCAATTAATGCCGGGGTACCTCAGGGATCTATTCTCTCTGCAAAATTATTCTTGCTGCACATTAATGACCTTTTAACACCGGGCATTATTGTAGTGTGTGACGCACCTCCTCGTTATGTTTCTTACTATGAGTAATATACTGTCTACTACGAACCAAGAAAGACGTGTTTTATTGCGCTCCTACGACCAACATCGCATGGCGACCCTGCCAGTGCTGCCTTGCGGCAGCGCTGCGCAGAAGGCACAATTAAATAAAGTATATTTTATAAAATTTAAAATTAAGATAACACAATAAGCAGAAATAATTAAAAAAAGACAATAAGCAGAAATAAAACTGCAATGGAACCCATGGAGTGAAAACTAATATCAAAGTAAAGTACCATAATGAATAAATTTTGAAGAAAATACCTACATTAAAATATTTCAAAAGTTAAATTGGAATAAAAGGGAAGGAAAATAATTATAGTGATAAGGGTGATAATGGAACAGTGGCAGAACTCCAGACGCTGGGAGCTGGACGAGTCTGGATCGTTCTGGAGATCCGGAGCGGTGCTGAGCTGGTGGAAGTGAAAAAAAAAGAGTGATGTGAAAATTAAAGGGCGTTTTCAAGTGTGTAACGGGTTCAGTGCAGGTTTTAATATGTTTGTATGTTATTTAATCATATATCTTTAGAAAATAAGTCTAGTAGCGCATTGACAAAATAGGTAAAAGTATGAAGTATCATGTAACTAAATGAACTTTATAAAAGGTCTTGTATCTAATAATTATGGTGGTAATTATTTACTATTATCTATTTACTATACCTATATATATTTTACTTAAATTTATTTCATAACGTTAAAGATTTTCAGTAAAGCTCAAAAGAGAATTTTTGACAAAAAGTGCATATCAGTTTATTTAAACCATATTAGCCATAATTAATTTGTGTTTTATCTCTATATAATAATAAATTTCATTTTTCACGTCTTCATTTCAAATTCAAGGTTTGTTCGTGAGAACATAAATTTGCAGCATAAAGGAATTTTGTTCGTGTGCAGAGAACAACTCCAGTAAAGAAAAAAATAATTTCGATTCCAACAAAACGTAATATTTAATTTAGCTAGGTACCTATCAAGATGACATAGTTTTAGTTTATTAAGTTTTATTTTATAAATAACTCTTTCAGATCTCTAGTTAGATAAAAGTAGTTTCTTTTTCAATACTCAAAAATTTTGGTCATTAATTTAAAATACATTATCCAACGGTAGTGATCTATCTCACTGGCTAATCAATATGTTTTAAATTACTCTTATTAAATTCGAACTAATAAGTATTAAATAAATGATAAATTCTCGAATCCATTTCCGAAAGGTAGGTTTGTGTACTTATAAAAAACATACAATCTAATTGATAACCTCCTCATTTTGGTAAGTCGGTTAAACAAAATAATCTTTGCATTAAAATATAATATAAAACTTGTCATGAGTTATAAATTTGTAAAGTATGAGTTCACCGTCATCATTTTACTGCCTAGTTAGTAACCAGTGTTATTGTTAGTTGCATTGCAATAAGATACCGAGAGTTTTTAGAATCAAGACTGCACAACGTGACTGTAACCGAGTCTTTTTTTTAGGTCAGCAATTTGATGTTGTCGTCAAAAAAAGGTTGCAACATGTGTAACATCAGTTAGTAATATTACATTTGGAAGTAGTAGGTATTTTAACATATTATTCTAGAAATTTTATTTTTTATTATTTTAAATTTTATTCTTTTATTTTATATCTCGAATTGATACATTGAATCACCATATAGATTAATATGTAGCCCATTTGTTAATTGTTAAATTTTATTAAATAGCTACGGTTAAAGAATTGTAAGAAAAATGATCAAGTTAGAATTAGAAATTTTCAGAATAGAGTCGGAATAATTTGTTTGCGTATAAGGAATAAGAAGGTTTTAGAGTAGAAGTTTGAGCAAGTATTAAAACACTTTTCGTCATCATACGAATACGATTAGTTACTTGTAACAAAGATTTGGATGTCAGGAATTATGAATAGGTATATAATGATAAAGGAAGGTAATAGAATGTGCTAATTAAATAGTTGATAGGTTTTGGTGGATTTAGTAAGTAAATAATAGGTTGCTGGAAGTCTTCCATAATTATGAAAATTAAAGATCATTGGACTGGCCATCCAAGAAGTTTTTCCTAATTTCATATTATTGGAACGATTTATTTTGGTAGAGTCTTAAATAATTGATTTTTGATTGGTAAATAATGATAGTGAATAGTATTAGGAATGATAAATAAGTATTTGGCACACAATAAGGGTACAAGGGCACAAAATGATCCTTCAGTTTGATCATGGTGTAAACGAGATTTCTCTGTGAAAACTAGTTGGAGACAAAATGTCTTAAAACGGTGACCCTAATTAAATGAATATGTATAGAATATAAAGGTTGAGAGTCGCGACTCAATGAAAAATAATATAATGTACCCAAAAATATGATATGAATAACTAAATATGTAAATAATAAATACAGCGGCCGCTGATAAAAATAAAAATATCCCAAAGTAGGATAAAAAGTGTAGCCAATACTGAAAGACGGAATAATGATTGTGTTTGATAGATACTGAAATGTCATTGTAGACATGAGGCATATAAAATCCAACTTGGTAATCTCCGCTTTGTCCAACTTTTGGAGAAACAAAAAAAATTTTTTATCAAATTGCAGGTCATGTACAGTTGTATAGTGATTATTCTTATGAAGTTATACCAGTTTAATAAAACTTCAGTTATGCTGATGACAGCACTGTTGTAGAGAGATACGTATCCAATGCGCGAGCGAGCTCCCGTGAAATCCAGAGTTTAAGAAAGTCAATGATTGAGCGCGTTGATTTGACCTTACGGAAAGTATCCGATTGGGGTGAGTCGAATTTGGTCAAATTCAACGCGTCCAAAACTCAGGCGTGTCTATTCTCCGCAAAAAAGAGCACCTTCACATTAACGCCCACTTTCCAAAATGTATCTGTCCCCATCACTGACCATCTAGGGCTTTTAGGCGTAACTATAACATCTAGTTTAAACTTCGGTCAACAAATTGTGTCCATGGCTCAAGTAGCTTCGAAAAAGTTGGGAATCATCTCGAAGGTACGGCGGTACTTCAGCCCTGCACAGCTTCTTAACTTATATACAGCTCAAGTGCGATCATGCATGGAGTACTGCAGTCATCTTTGGGATGGTTCAGCCAAATATCAACTAGAAGTGCTGGACTCCGTTGACCGAAGAGCCCGAAAATTAATTAACAACGTCGACCTTACGACCAAAAAACTACAGACCCTAGAGCATCGTCGTAAGGTTGCCTGTTTAACCGTGTACTACAGGATACATTTTGGTGAGTGCGCGAGTGCTCTGTTTGAGCAAATTGAACCCTCACCCTTTTACCATCGGACTACTAGACGCAGACAGAACTTCCATCCGTATGTGGTTGATATTCCGAAAAGTCGAACTAAGCGCTTTGACAGTTCCTTTTTGATACGGGTCGCCAAGGTTTGGAATGAACTGCCTGCGTATATTTTCCCTGACCAGTATAGTCCTAGTACTTTTAAGCGTCGAGTGAATAGGTTTCTCGTGGATGGACGTGTACCACCTTAGTCTTCATGTTCACTTAACATCAGGTGTCATGGAAGACAAACGTCCCATCCATATTTTATAAAAATAAAATAAAAAAAAGCCTCCAATAAAACCACTGTCCCTTAACTGACTTTTACCATATGTCCGGGAAGAGAAACAGCTGGCTCATTCTAAGTATGTTTTCATTTTGCTCCCAGTCCAGCATGGATGAAATTTATTATTTATTTATTTTGATTGAACAGCAGGACTCAATGCTACATGGCGTTAGGTTACATTGCCCAGGGTACATTTTCTTAGGAAAAGTTATTCCTAAAGGGCCTGTACCAAACCAAATTATCTTAATCTTAGAGTAACCGAAATGGAGAATTTCCAATTTATGAATACAAAGTAAACATCTATTCGTTTTCAATAAGACTTAAACGTACTCTCTTATATATAAAACCTCATAAAACCGCTTTCTTTCTTTTCCTCCTTCCTATACATGCTGTCAGATTGATGGTAATTCATAACCATTCGAAATACGTGAGTCAAAAACCATAACACTTTTTAGAAAAATAGTAAGGGAGCATTACCTCTCTCATGATATAATAACATAAAGTCAAATACTAATCAACGAATATAACTTGAAATATTATACTATATGTATGTATATGTTAAGTATATAGTTACGCATGTGTTATTTTAGTATATTCTATAGGAATATTATTTCTGTTGGGTACACACGCACTAATTTTGCTTCTGTTACAACTCTCCATTCACAGGTCTGCTGGTAGAAATTTATTTTAGACATAAGTAGTACCTTTGTACATATATTAGATTTAAGTAACCCTATATTTGTTATTTCATATTTGTGTGTACACAAATAATTAGATAAATAAATAGATGTTAAGGCAATTCTCACACAACGCTCGTGATGGTACAAACAACCGATACTAATAACGTTTGGTCAACAAATTGATGCTAGCTCCGCTGAAGTACTTATTAATTTGCTGGCTTTTATGTGTAATGGATGACCAGGGATGCGGTAAAGTAAACAATTGTCCCGGGCAATAGACGTCTAATGACTAGCAGTTAGAATTAGCAGCTACGACAAAGTAGACTATAGAAAAAAAAGATTCCTATGAATTCTGTCGTCCTGATGTACCTAGTTTTTTCTTGGAGTGGGAAAAAATGGGAAATATGACAATTTACCTTTTGTTACATACCTAGTTACATGCAAGGATTAATATTTTGCTGTTATTATACAGGGTGACTAGTGACAATTTTTGATACTGAAGGAGAGCACTCTGTACTCAATTCTGGTTATAATTATGTATTAAAGTAGGCACCTAATTTTTCACTAGAATTCCCTATGGATGAATAAAGTTTTGCTTCTATGTAGGTACTTTGCTTACGCCTGAGTCAATCGCTGCACATGACCTGGCACGAGGATTGCTGACAACGCTACTGTAACCGTGCGTATATTATTATATATATTTTATTATATTTTTCTCTTCATGTATGATCTCAAACGTCCTCGAATTTCAAAAGTGACCCAACAGTCACCCTGTATTTTTTATTTAAGAGATTTTTCAATTTAAAAAAGCAATGTCATCAATGGCCAATACCAAAAACACTTTCTTTAAAAAAAACGTCAACTAAGTAATCTTTAATAAGAAGACAAATAGTAATAACCGAATCACAGTTAAAACATAGCTGAAAGACAACGAGTAAAGAATAGGTGACCGACATAATGAACTGCCAAAAATAAAGAAATGTTCCTATTTCTAGCAAGCGTGAGGCTTATGAACTTTAAAATAGAACAAATTAAGGTTAAAATTAGCTTACTCGAAAGATGAAGAAGTTATCTTGAATACAGATACGACTGGCAGAAATTTCAGTGTGAATGTTCTGCATATTTCCTTATCGTCTTCGCATGTTGATATCCAGTTCAATCCAGCTCGTTTCGTTTATCGCAATAGGTGGCGGGTTTCTACTCCGACATGTATAACTGTTTGTTTTGAAAACGTCACAGATAAGAAATGACAAAGTTTTGTCTAAGTTCAATTATCACTTAGTTCTAGAATGCAGAGGCTACTACAAAACTTCCATTGAAACTTCACTTAGGTGCAATGTGTTATTGTACGAGTATCGCGCTTTTATACATACATACATACATACATAACTTCACGCCTGTATCCCTAATGGGGTAGGCAGAACACCAGAGGCTATAAAAACCATCTGATGTCACGTTTGACAAAGGAGGAATTATTATGATGGAAAGAGACTATAGCAGTGACAGGGGGTCAGCCTGTCGCCCGCAAAATCGCCAATAAATCCTCCGTCCCTTAACTGACTTTTACAGTTTGCCCGGGAAGAGAAGCAGCTGGCACATTCTATGTTTTTCTTTCGCTCCCAGCCCAGCATGGAAGCATCGCGCTTTTATTGAAGTTCTTTTTTAAATAATTTGTTTTATGCATATCCAACGATCCTGCTAGAGACATAACATAGCGTCTTTGAGTATTTTGTACTTTTTTTGAACCGCGAACTATCATGGGTTGTTAAACTTTTAACTGTAAGAAGGATTTTTGCCCACTTGTCTTGCAATCTGCTGTCAAATATTGGGTGACAGTTGTGACATCTAAGCACTATCTCCCACTGATGACCCTTGAAGTTGATCCCCGTAATCATTTTTATGCATGAATTTGTTTATGTATCCATTAGTAAAAAAAAAAAACAAAACATTGTTTAACTTTTTACTTAAACGCAGTCAAGAAGATAGGTATTAATGTAAACAATAATGTTTCGATCATTATATCACAAGCTGTGTGCGTGCTTTTTGACTATGGTATGGCCCACGAGAAAAAAAATAAAACGGCATTGACTCGACTTCTACCAAGTTTTACACAAACTCATACGATACTCATACTTCTACGATACTCATTTACGACATATTTGCGATAATTTCCATACACTTTTTTTGTGTCGTTTTTACAAAAAGGGTACATTGGTAGAGAGACGTCAATGCCCTTTTATTTTTTGTCTCTTGGGCCATACTTTAGTTTGCGGTGTATATGACCGACCAGTATTTTTATTTTAATACAATCACTTGAAGTGTTTAGATTTAACAACTTATATTATATTTGAACATGCAAACAATTCCTGCCCTTGAAAGTCTACAAAACCCGTAACCTGCCTCAAGACCAGAGCTATCAAATACAAATATATTTTTCCAAACCCGACAAGCAATTTTCGAGATTAGCTCATTCAAACAAACAAACTCATTTCAGTATCATTTTCTAACCAGTTTCTAAGTCACGAGTTCTCAATTTCCTTTTTTGTTACTGTAACACTTTTTTGTACATAAAAAAATACCTTAGTAAACTTTTTACCGCAATGTAAATACGGTCTGACCGTTCACAAAAACAGCAACGTTAACTTTTCAACGGTAAAGGATCTTTTGTTAGCGTTTTCTTATTAAATAATATAACTATAAAATAGGCCCATTTCATTTATGCTAGCTCAAACATAATAAGCACAAAGAACGTATTGCCATTAAAAAGTACTAACTTAGATATCACAACTGTTGTTTTAAATAAAATGCTGATTTCATATATCCCTTAACGTAAAATATGCTAATTTAAAAATATATATACGCAAGTACCTTTTTGCTATCAATATTAAATGTGAAAATTGTTGTGAGTGCAAAACTCGTAGGCTGGTTAATAAAACTATACAACTTGCTTTGGAATCATTTTCTAGGAATAAAACTGCTAGGTTCTCGCCTCTTACTGAGGCAATAAGTTCAATGAAATTTTAAAAGCCTATATGATGAATATATGTTAATTAATAAAGCAATTTCTTATTATACGAGTAGGAAAAAAAAATTTACCTCCGTTTTACCTGATGTTAAAGGTTTTACCTGAAGTTTATAATGGGCACATGGGTTAAGTGCTAACACTGCGTCACGCGTTCGAACGCGCGCTTCATACAAAACTACAACGTCCGTACCATACGCGCGGTCGATACGTATATTCGGAATGCGCCAAGCGCGACGCGTATGATAAGGTAGGGAGAATGTTATTAATGTTTGTATGTTTGAATCCCTCTTAGTAGGTGTTATATAAATCTAAAGGTAGGTGTGCCTATTTGAAGATACGGACGTACGGTACGCGCGTTCGAACGCGTAATGCAGCGTTGGCACTAAGGAAGGAACTGGCCCTTTTTAAAACATTGCAGGTACAGTAAGAGTTTGTCAGAAGCCATTTCAGCGCCCTGAAAATTCTGACATCCACCAACTAGCACTGAGGCAGCTTGATGGATTATGGCCTAAACCTCCTCGTCACCCAGGGGAGAGATTCATAGCCCTGCAGTGGGCTCATTACAAAGAGTTGTGACGATGCATAGTTATTAGTTGCTAAGATAAGGGAGAGTACTACAAGGATTGTAAAAAACTTTTAAAAAGAAGATCATATAAGTATTTATGACGTTTTTTGTATACTTTTCTCTTAGTTTATCATGGGATTAAATAGATCCTTTTCTAAATGTATTATTAATAGTTTTTTCATAAAACAATTAGTTAACTGGTATAACGGACGGATGGACTATTCCTTTGTTTGTTCAGGATGTTTGAAACTTAAAAGCTTGTAAACAAAAACTAGTCGAACTAACTTGGACAATGAATATTCTTTTGTTACTAACTCCCACCTTTGTTGCTTTTTCAACCCCTATTATACTCTCCCCTTACGAAGCAACTACTTATGCTATTGGCTTAATTTTTTTTTTAAATTGTTCCGCGTTTCAGTTTCGGCTAGCATAATAAATCTGGGAGGAGAGAATAATAGATAGTTTCTCGTGGTGGTGGCACAAATATCGATTCCATGCAACCAGCTGGTGTAGTGGTAACATACATTGCCTTCCGTACCAGAGGTCCTGGGTTCGAATTCCGGCGGCGGCGGATATTTGTGTGATGAACACAGATATTAGTCGTCAAGTCATGGATGTTTTTATGTTTATTTCAGTTTATATTCTAATAAAAAATATGTATTTACTCAATATTTATGTTTATATATTTCTTAAGTATATCTGTTATCTAGTATCCATGACACAAGTTCTTTAAGAAACTTATTTTGGGCTAGATAATGTTGTGTGAGTGTCAGAAATATTTATTTTATTTATTTATTTATACATTTCCGATAGCATTTCAAGATATTCTTTGCGAATTTCCTTGTTGAAATAGAACTAGGTAGAGTCCTGAAAGCGGTTTCAGTGTCCATATGACGTTGTATTCCCGACATTATAATTGATAATAACATGGTAACCCCCTGTCATTGCAATAGTCTCTCTCCGTCATAATAGTACCTCCAATTTGTCAAACGTGACATCAGATGGTTTCATAGCCTCTGGTGTTCTTTTACACCATATGGGATACAGGCGTGAAGTTATGTATGTATGTATGGTATGGTAACACGATAATAAATGCATAACAAACGCACACTATAAACCACTATATGCAAGGGGACGCTAAACAAAAGTGGCTTAAAACATGCGTTTTGTTTTTGAGACATTAATTGATTATTGTCGTCAACACACTTGAAATCTAGCCTCAATTAATAATATCAATGGTTAATACGATATGTTGACATATCCAATAGCTACCATAACTTGAGGGAAAAAAAAACAATAATAAAAGAACTTGAAAAATTAAAAGACCTGAGTGAACTTCAAAGTTGTGTTTGTTTTATAGTTTATTTCGATTTTTAAACCAGGAAAGTCATGTCACGCTCTGATACTGTCATATCGATCTGTCAAACTGACATCCGTTTTTTTAATGATATTTTAAGCTATAAAACTAAAACAAACGGAAATGCATAGATAGATGCATTCACTTAATGTTTTTTATCATCCTCGGTTTGAGTCGATGCATGTAATAGTTATAATGTAGATAGCTTTATAGATAATAATAAATCTGTATTACCTATAAATAATCGTAAAGTAACGGGTTGTATTCCATTACTTTCCGCATTTTAGCGCTAAGTATGAAGAAATTTACTCGACGTGAATAATTAAAAATGGTATAACCGACTCGACTATGGAATTGAATATAGACTCAAATACCGGTCTATACCCTGGAAAATAATTAAATGCAGTAAAATGACAGTTCCAGTGTGCCCACTTTCGGGACGGAAATAGTGCTGTGGTTTAAGTGAATGAATGTATTTTTTTTAATAGGTAATAATATCGTAATGTATGGAAAAAAAAATATTTTGGCGCACAAGATTTTTCTTTTCGTATGGTGCTCTTAGTGAAGGGCAACTATCCTTGAAATTTCATTATTAACGAAAAAACTAATTTAAAAAGCAAGAAGTCGTAAAGTCGATTTTACTTCTACTGTAGGTAACCATTGTAAAGCACAAGGTATGTTTGGTAATTAATTATTTTCATTAAAGTTACTTTAAAGATATAGTACACACCTCAAATTCAATTATTTATAAATTTCATTAAAATTTAATGCAAAACGAATGACAAATACTCGTCCGTTTTCAATCATTCTCATTCAGTACTTACACTACGAAGTTTTTAAATGGTATCATTATTTTTCTATTTGACATTTCGATATGTCAGTTTAGGAGATATTCAAACAGTGGTTTAAAACTTAATTAATTTGTAAACAATCGAATATGATTATGAATAAACGACGAATATCAAAATATCAATAAATATAGGGAGAATTACAAACACACAAAGGCCTTAAGTATACAAATAGTTATAGATACTAGACAACTTATACAATATTTTTCCTAGATATATGCATATTGTAATACACTTAGTCAAATGCAAACAAACGTGCTCACGCCTACAACTGTTTGCATAATACGGGAATCGAACTCGCGACCATTAGCGTCTGTGGCAAAATAACGTTAGTCCATCACTCAATAAAGCTTTGTCATAGATACCAAAAAGACAGTTAAAAAACATAACTTTTAAATAATAAATGTGTTACCTGAATTCACTTTTAGCCGCAAGAAACACGTAGTTTGTGCCATACATGCCCGTCAATAACACAGGCAAAGACAGAAGCAGGGATAGTCTTGTATGCCATGGGCCCCATTTATGCCAAGATTCTTCCATGATAATTGCTTGAATTTAATACTAACTTGTACAGTATTATCACCGCTACAAGATCAAAATATATCGAAACAACGTCCAAAAAATGTAACTCTATATCATTTTTTACACTTAAGTCACTAAGTTACAACCGCTTTCTTATAAACTACAAATAAGTTTAACAGTATTTTTCGATTCTTAGAAATCCACTATTTCACAGTTGATTTTCATAAACTAATATCATGTTTATTGACAAACTTCGCAAAGCTTGAGCGTCATTTTGGCTTGTTAAACAAACACGCGTTTAAGTTGTTTGAATACACTAACGATATGAATACACGACCATATAACTAACTAAATAGATATCACTTTTCCGTAATAATATATTTTAAAATATAGATTTTTTCTAACTATTCCAAGTTCACGCATATATATTTTTTTTCTTTTGTTAATCTTTTTTTCGATATTAAAACTTTTTACTGACGAACAATTTTTAAGCTTAATTTATATTTCGAATACTTAATTAATTGATACGCTAACTTATTTTTTCTGGAGTAACACCAAGCAGGTGTGCACTCCAGAAACTCTATGTTACAATGATCCAAATATAAACCCAAGCGTTACTATTCACCACCGATCTGACCGATAGCAAAAGATCAAGCGTTATGTTAACCGTAATTACTTTGAGATAGAGTTCAATTTTGTGTACAGATTAGTATAGGAAGAACTTTTTGTGACGCTTGCGCCGCGCGCCGGGAGAGAATATCGACTTAGTACAGTCAACGCAACGCTAACTTCACTTCATAGATATCGATTTAAAATAAAAGGAATGAAAAAATATTTAAAGCTACAAAATATATTCTTATGTTTTTTATTATGTAGTTTTATTCACAGAGTTTCATCATAAAAAAATTGTACCGATTAAGATTTAATTTAAAATTGACGAATAAATCTAAAACAGGATTTATATTTATATAATTTAGTTAGTGGAATATTGTATTAAGTTATTAGGGAGGATCCCCAAAATTAGTAACTTTGCAAACACTTACCAATTAATTAATGACACTATTGAAAATATTGATACTATTTTAATTTGTTTTTTGCATTGATTTTTTTTATTCCTGTAACATTTTTATATCCTTTAATGCCGCGGTTGCCTGGCTTTTCAGCAATAAGGCTGCCTTTGTAGAAATATAGTTTATTGTCTTTATATAATTTAATTTAATTTTCAAAGCATGTTGGTGTAATAAAGAGCTTATCTCCTCAAGCGTCGGAAGCCGAAAGTCGGCATGAAAAAAAACTCCGTCTAGTGTCGCGTGCCAATTATGAAAATAAACTGTAATTCCAGTATTTGATTAACTTGTTACTAATTTATGATCTTTACATATCCTCACGAATTTTTACTTCCATGCTGGACTGGGAGTGAAAGAAAAACATAGAATGTGCCAGCTGCTTCTCTTCCCGGGCATACTGTAAAAGTCGGTTAAGGGACAGAGGTTTTATTGGCATTTTTGTGGGCGATAGGCTGACCCCCTGTCACTGCAATAGCCTCTCGCAATCATTATTGTTGGTCTTATAACCTCTGATGTTCTGCCTACCCCATAAGGGATACAGGCGTGAAGTTATGTATGTATGTACGAATTTTTAAAATTTAATAATATGAATATAAAAACTTACACCATTTAGCTAATACCCAGAACTAAGACAAAAAGCCTTTACCCATAAAAAGTGAGATAATTGTGCTCTTTTGTCTTTGAGAAATATTACCTACCTGCAGGTAGAAAGCTTATATTTCAATAGAATCTTTGTAATTCTTAGCTGTAATTCGCACCTTCAGAATTGTATAGACTCAATTCAAAAATCCATAAAATCGAGTTACTGCCATAGAAGTAATTTTTTTGCTGTTATTTCACGAAAAATAAACTTAACTTTATATAGAAACCAAATAACTAACATGCTTCATACATTATTAATAAATTAAATCAGTTTAAAGTTAAAAGTTTGCAGTTTCAAAACTTCATTCTTGATTTGCCAAAAACACGCATTTTTCACATAACACATAAGGTGTATTATCGCTCGAATCGCGGCACTTCTTTCATTAAAATGAGTACACCTAGAATTTAATACTTATTCATACTGTTATTTTGTTCCTATAAACACATATTTCCATTTTGCATAGAACTTGGCTCTCATTTAGATCTCCATTATTTTAGCGGCGAAGCCCACAGCCAAGCATAATTTTTGTATTGAACTTGGCTTACAGTTATGTTTTTGGTGGGATAAATTGTTAGGTAACTTGAAACGTTCCCCCTACCGTATAAAGGGAGAAGGTTGTAAACTTTCATTATAAGCTAGCCTTTCAACTTACTTGTTTTTATTTACCCACGACGGAACGGAGACGGTATATGCGTTTGGGGTGAGAGGGTGTTTGTGCAAACCAATGTTACCATTTATCTCCAGAACCACTACTCCGATTTTAATTCGGTTTTCAGTAATCGCTTTGGATTTGATTGGTGCATGTTCTTAGATAGGTGTAGCGGTAACAACTCACCAGGGGGCGCTGCAGTAAACATTTGTTTGTAAAAGCCAATGTTACCGTTTATCTGCAAAATCATTGGTCCGATTTAAATGCTGTTTTCGGTAATCGCTTTGGATTTGATTGGTGCATGTTCTTAGATAGGTGTAGCGGTAACAACTCACCAGGGGGCGCTGCAGTAAACATTTGTTTGTAAAAGCCAATGTTACCGTGTATCTGCAAAACCATTGGTCCGATTTAAATGCTGTTTTCAGTGATCGCTTTGGATTTGATTAGTGCATGTTCTGACATAGGTGTTACGGTAACAACTCACCAGGTGGCGCTGCAGTAAATATTTGTTTGCAAACCATTGGTCCGATTTGAATGCCATTTTCAATTATCGCTTTGGATTTGATTCGTATAATGTTCTTAAATAGGTTTAATGGTAACAACTCATCAGGGGGCGCTGCAGTAAACGTTTGTTTGTGATCGGACCAGTGGTTTTGAAGAATGTTAACATTGGTTTGCACAAACGTAATATGATATCGAGTTACGTTACAACAAAGCCCCAGCAAAGTTGAGCCACCAGCAAAAATTGAGTTGTAAATACTTATTATAATACTTCACTATGTATTTAAATAAACTACATGGGTTTTCCAGCGGTGGTGGGGACATTAGAGGGCTGATGAGGAACGATATGTTGTGTAATTTAATGTATGGTACCTATATTATGCTCTTTAAAAAGTTTGAAATAAAAAACAAAATAAAAATTTTGAAAAACCCACGACGCGAGGGTTAAAAAGTAATTGAAAAAGAATAAAATAATTTAAAATCCCCCGACTGAAATGATTTATGTGACGAGAGATAATTACCGTGAAAAGCTTTTTTAAAAGTTCACTTGATCTCACACAGAGTCGGTCATATTATGAACAACATACTATTCGTTTTCATAGCACTTCCCTACGCTTACCTATTCGGTTCTCGTAGATGTAGATGTCGCAATAACATAGGTATTCAACTCCCTATGAACTTTATAAGAAGAGCAAGAAAATCCGTCGAGGGCTGCCATCAATATTAAATATTTTAAATCTATACATATAATAAAACAGTAAAAAAAACGTGTCTGTACATTTAATATTTTTACAAAAAAAATTATCTAGGGTTATAAAGAAATGAAAAAAGAGTAAGAATCTGAAAAAAAAAATTTGTCTGTTTGTTTGTAAGTTTGTCTGTTTGCACACGCTAATCTCTGGAACCGCTGGACGGATTTGAATGAACCTTTTTTTGATGTATAGCTGTGAAGCCGGGGCAACATATAGGGTATATTTTATTTCGGTTACTGGAACACCTGATGCAGAACCCTTAAGGAATCATCAAAACCGTAAGAAATATAGATATGATGTCTTAACAAAAGTTGTCCAGGATGATGAGCAGATTCTGCAGACATACAAAAATCTAGGATCTAAAAAAATTGTACCTATGAGTAAAAGATTTTTAAAAGTTATGTCTAAAACTTACTTTACTAGAATATGGTGGAGATGTTCGGCATACAGATCAGAAGTACTCATTGCTCAGTTGCGCGTAGACCGACCATGAGTCTAAGGTCGTGGGTTCGATCCTGCTCGCGTAATTTTTTTTTATTATATTTTTTTTATTTTGTCTACAATAAATATTTAATTGTGAACAAAATTGTCTTTGACACCACTTGATTTCAATCAAGATCCAAAGAGATATCGTAATAATTTTAAAATAACTCCGTAATAAAATAGGTAGGTATGTTCGATAAGACGCGGGCGGGCGAGCGAGTGATTCGCTGGCATGGCCGGCCACTCACGCTATTAATTGTTCGAGATACCTACCAAACTCTGGGTGCCTATGACCATATTCACCCAACTTTTATTATTTCACTTGGAAATAAGATTTCTCTGAATGAACCACCAAATTTTTGTAACGGTTGGGAGTCAGACTACCCACGAGTTTAATTTTATAACTTTCTATTCCAAAATATTAAAAATACTAAGTTTCTTTTCAAATCGGTGAATAAGTCCGAATTTGACCTCATTCTCACCTGATGGTAAGTATAAATGAGGTCGAATACCGAAGCCAAGCCAGTTCTATCATAAACCCGTTTGCGGCTCTAGAACTGGCTCTTTATAAAATGTTTTCGGGACGCGTCACCGCTTGCAGTAGTGATATTTGACGGCAAATTTCAGTCAGCCGAGACGGGGCTCACTCGGATTAGTCAATTATTCAGAGGCGGTAGGATTATTCTAGGGGTAAATTATAACTAAATTGTCGTCAAAATCAATGAATGCTGGGTTTCAATATTTTACATGAGGAAAAGCTACTACAAACGAATGGTAGGTACTTATAAGAATAGTAAATAGTAATTTGACAAGATGTTGAATATTGAAACGCTTTATACGCTTCAATATTCAACGTGTATGATAGCTAAATCTACTGTTCGTAGAATAAACGAACAAACATACATATAACTTCACGCCTTTATCCGTTATAAAACCTCTATCCAATAAAACCTCTGTCCCTAAAATGACTTTTAAGGTATGCCCGGGAAGAGACGCAACTGGTACATTCTATGATTTTCTGTTGCTCCCAGTCCAGCGTGGAAGCAACGAACGAACAGTGTCTTTGATATTGTAACGTGGCATTAGTAGATTAGATAGATGTAAAAGCGTTCGCATAGCCAGAAGAAAAAAAAACTGAACTACACTAAAAGTAAACATGGGAATAAGAATTCTAAGGAAATTCTCCTGGTAAAAGTACTAGGGGCTTAAAAATAATAAATCTGAAAAATAGTTGGTATGCAGTAGAAAATTTTGCTATGTTGATAGGGTTAAATCATTAATAAAGCTTCTTGCGCGATTTAATACAGGTAGGTACAGAAGGCAGCAGGTCAAGCGTTACATTACCTGTCAAATTTCCCCAAACAATTTTAACTTAGGTAATGTCGAAGGCATAGATTTCAGATTCAAGTAAAAAAAAAATACTGATTTGTAACGCTTGATATGCTGCCTTCTGTACATACAGAGATATATTGTAAGAAAGTTAAACTTAAAATAATGGGACTCAAGGTTTTATTTATTTCGTGATCATTTCTAGCTCTTGGAAGTTAGAAACCGTAGAACTACCAAAAGAAATTACATTAAATTGGCTCAGCCATTTTACCGTGAAAAGTAGCCAATCATAACTATAGATAGATACACATCATACACTGATAATGGCTGGATGGATGGATCTTTGCTACTCTTTCACGCAAAAACTGTCGAATGTATTCTTCTGAAACTTTACAGTAATATAGCTTTACCTAGAATAACAATAAGCTATAATTAATGAAGATAGGTATTGCATGCAATATGTAAAATTTAAGACACTTTGGCACCCGATTTGTTTATAACGCAATGTGCCTAATATAGTTACCTATGTTTGTAATGTACCTAATATAGTTACCTATGTTTGTGGTTAGGAGTTATACATATTATTTGGGCGAAAATTCTTCATTTTTATTTTGTTATCAAAGATAGTACTTAGGACCTTGGAGAAGAAAATAACCTACTCGAAATACTAATTCAATGCAGACGAAGTCGCAGGCATCATCTATGTAATATACCTACCTACCTATACTTTTTCACAAAACACCTAGGTGAAACTGCGGATCACAGCTTTGTTGTAACAGTTTTTGAAGTAACTCTGTCTGTTTATCCATCAGTAACGCTTTCACAGCTTAACTACTGAATCGATTTTGACGAAATTTTGAATAAGGTAAGTTTAAACTTCAAGGAGGATATAATAATAGTATTTATCCAACTCCAACAACCGGTATCCACGCGGACGAAGTCGCGGGTCACAGCTAGTTTCAATATAAAACTACAAAACGAATTCATTCAATGGCAGCCCCAGACGGATTTTCTTGCTCTTCTTATAAAGTTCATAGGGAGTTGAATACCTATGTTATTGCGACATCTACATCTTCGAGAACCGAATAGGTAAGCGTAGGGAAGTGCTATGAAAACGAATAGTATGTTGTTCATAATATGACCGACTCTGTGTGAGATCAAGTGAACTTTTAAAAAAGCTTTTCACGTTAATTATCTCTCGTCACATAAATCATTTCAGTCGGGGGATTTTAAATTATTTTATTCTTTTTCAATTACTTTTTAACCGTCGCGTCGTGGGTTTTTCAAAATTTTTATTTTGTTTTTTATTAACCACATTGTTTTGTAGCTAAGTGTACATTGTGGGCGTAGGTAGATACTACTATTACAACTTACAAATCACACGTGGCTTAATCCACGTGGTGTGTAAAGGACTTTACATTCCAAAAACTCGATTTTAATCTATTGATATGAGTCATCTAATGTTGTTGTTGACATGATCTAGTAAGCAGGCAGTTTAAGAGAGAACAGGTCTTGATGGAAAAAATATATACGCATCATATCAGTTGAAAATAGGCCTACCAGTCCTGTGATCGTTTAGTGATACTCGTAAGAACCCTTGAGTAGGTATTGTTATCCGAAAAACCGCAATTCACAAACACTAAACGGTTACCAGAAAAATGAATATGGCAACTTATTTAAAAAATTGCCATCACCAAAGTCAGTAAAATCGATCAGTTAATAATAAACTATAAATTATCGAAACTAGCACACCATGTTGCCTCAAAGTCTTCTTTGTACAAGCTATTATAGACCCAAGTCAGCAGTGCAACTACAGACAGAACTTTATCGATTCCTATAGTATGGAATCCGTTGGAATTTATCTATTTAACAATACAACATGATCATAAACATTCCAAATTTAACCCGGCCTACGTTAATTTACACTTGTCATGCGACAGTACTATTACAACTCGCCACTGATTTCATACTATACGTGAACGAACCAATAAATAAAGTTTGAATTAAATTGTCAATTAAATTTTGTTTGGTGGTAGGATCCAGTCAGGGTCCGACTGGCTAGCGACCACCCTTCATATAAAATCTGCTGCCAAATGTTACTTTTCCGGCAGTGTTGTACTTCTTTAATATTTTATGAAGAACCAGTTCTTTCCTTGGCCGTGTGCTTTCATCTTCGATCTCATCTTCATTTACCATCAGGTGAGATTGAGGTCAAAGGCGAACTTAATCTTTAATCTATACTCGTACTTACCGGCCACTAATATATAAAGCTGAAGAGTTTGTTTTTTTGTTTGTTTGTTTGAACGCGCTAATCTCAGAAACTACAAGTGTGATTTGAAAAATTCTTTTTGTATTTGATAGCCCAACTCTTGAGGAAAGTTATAGGCTATATTTCATACCGAAATTCCCACGGGGTCAAAAGTTACGCGGGCAAAACCGCGCGCGGTGGCTAGTAAAAAATAATTTAAAAAGTTTTGGCTTTGTACTGCAGTATAGGAAAGTTACTGCGCCGTGGTTACTGGGTGTATCATACGATATCACAAGTTAAACAACAATCGGCGCAGTTGGTACTTGGATGGGTGACCGCCGACCATTCATTTCTCACGGCGACTTCCATGCTTCGGAGGGCACGTTGAGCAGTCGGTCCCGGGTGCTGTATACTTGTATACAGTAGTCATTAGTGCTTGTCAAAAGCTATGTCGGCGCACTGAAAATTCTGAAATCCACCACTCAATACTGGGCCAGCTTGCTGGATTATGGCCTATACCTCCTCGTCATCCAGGGGAGAGATTCATAGCTCTGCAGTGTGCACATTACAAAGAGATGTGATGATAATAGGAAAGTTCGTTTCCTGATCGGGCCCGGCTGGGTCTTGGACTCAGGACTTCTCACGCTGCAGCTGGACACAAAAACCAATGCACCGCGAAGGTCTTGATGCACTATGAAGGTAGGATCAGCTTTAGTCTCTTATTGCCTAGCCGGATACAACAATTTTTATTTGAACCACCATATTAAATACGCGAATGCATAGTTCGTTTCGGTTACAGGTAAATTAGGCCAGTAAAATTAGGAACAATACGCATTTCCAGCTATTTATTTCCAAAAATAGCAATTTCTTGAAATATAACGTAAATAAAACGTCAGCTTGCATTTCAAAATTAAAATAACATCGATTCAAATATTCACATATAATATCAGCCATAGATTCATATAAATCTAAGAACTAAATTTTTCAATTAAATTTACTTTCAAAGCAACATTAAACACGACAGTTTACTTAGACGATTATACTATTGTCGTTACTTTCGTTTCTCGCAGTTCAAATGGAATCGCAAAAAAATTTGCTAAAAAATTCGCATACCTAACACTATGAAACGACCTATACCTACCACTGCCTATTGTGTAGGTAGAGTCTGAGGTAGACCGCATAGCGCCTATGCTCCGATAAATTACTGATCGCTCCCGTATGAGTTCGTGAAGTTGTTCTTAATAAAACTATTAACAAATATTTCTAACATTCTCACAATGATATTATAGCCAAAATAAAGTTTCCGTTATGGATACTAGATAAGGGATAAATAGAGGAAATAAAAATATAAACAAGCTTATCAAATAGGTAAATACACTATATAATAGTAATATACACTTATGAATCCGGCAACATTGGATACTCAGTGCATAATATCTACGTTTTTAAAACGAGTTTATGGTTCTGGTTTAGAAGTTTTTTCCGCTAAACTAGAAGGCCATCAAAAAGGTCCTTTTTAGAAGTAATCTGAAAATTAATTAGATGGAACAACTGGGACTCATTGTTAGGACAAATTTCCATCACATATAGTCCATACATCCATCCGCAAAGTTGAATCAACCGTCTCTTCATTTTGATATATCTTCCCAAGCTTGCTTTCTCTGTATGTAGAGACAGCGCAATGTCTTTCGATAATATGATAATACGAAAACTTAATAATACTAAATAAAATAACAAAGTTCAAAGTAGAGCTATTTCTCTTGATTATAAAATATTGATAAAATTAACTAAACGGTATTTGAAATTGTTAACTATATTTCTTATTCCTTATAATCATCAAGAGCAATGCGTTGTGTTGCAAACATTGCGATTTACTTACTAATCAAAACATTCAAAAAAGCAAATAATATATTCTTTTGTAGATAAAAATACCAAATAAAATCGATCCTGCCCGGAATAGAGATCAGAGTTCAAATTATAATTATATTTAAGCATTCAGCATCATCATCCGTCAGTCAGGAGACGTCCACTACTGAACATAAGCATCCCCAAGGTTCTCCACACAAATCATTCCTGCGCTGCCTTCAGCCAGGGTTTATCGGTCCACCTTACGCAGGTCTACCTACGTTACGTCTCCCAGTACTTGGTCATCACTCGAGAACCTTATTGCCCCTTACATCACTATATTCACAACCCAGTCAAATTACAAAAAATATGTACAAACAAGGCAAATAATTCGTGTCATTTCCTGTTGATTTGCTCATATTATTTTTTACATTACAACCAATACTTTAAGAGCTACAAGGTGGAGAACTTTGCGATGTACGAGATTTCCTTGAGTCCTTAGCACAGTGCTATTTGTATAGATTTTCAAGATATGAGTAAAAACCTGAAAATAGAAAATACCGTCATCATCACCCCCCACAAACTCAGCTCACCCCCAACCTCAAGGACTTTTAGTATGCTGAATTGTACTTGACAAAAGACATGTATTTAACACGGCGACAAACAAATCTGATTTAGGGTTTTTAAAATAATTAAAATGGGTAGGAAAAATAATAAATTGGCAGCTACAGTGAGGTAGCATTTTAATTATAAACTAGCAACTTTATATTGAGTTCTTAGATTTGTTTAAATTTAAATTGGCAGTGATTTTTTGGATTTGTTGACTATGATAGCCGACCTGGCTTCTGGCGTATATACTCGTATATAACTATATGCAACCTAACATGCTCCTTGTCGCTGCACTCATCGTCGCACCTAACCGTACCTACTACGTCCTCCTGTTAATATTAGCAGCCAAGTCATTATTTTTAATGTCTCATCTATCATTTTTGTCACCAAGTAGTTAGTCGCCTAATAAGTTGTTGGTCACCTCAAAAATAATAATCCTTTAAAAAACTTCAAAACTATACGTATTATTTCCACGGGTTTTATTAATTTTCTCTGACCCTGAGCAAAAATCTGTAAATGGGAAACCTCATATCCTACCCTACACCTTCAGCATAGCTATCGAGCAGCATAGACTTCACAAGTTATAACTATGCCCATTTTCTAAATACACGAATTTATTCCCCTGATTTTACTCATTTGGTATAAAGCTAATCAAAAAACTTTCAAAATTTTTAAAATACAATAAGGTATCTTTATTTTTTTACAGAGTAAATGAAATAAATGAGTACATATTTAATGTTTCATTTATCTCCAGTGTCAAGGAAACATGTCGTTTCTGGGACACCCTGTATGTACAGAAAAGAAAACAAATGATTGCATAGTACGGGGATCGAACCTGCGCCCATTGAGGCAGGCATTGTCACTGGTCATCGAAATACATCAAAACAAGGTCTCCTTGACTTCAACAAATACCACGAACGACACTGTGTTTATAAAATATACCAGATGAATTCACCGTAAAATTATTGATTGAAACACAATATTAATCAAACAAACGATAAGGTTTCTGTGTTTCACACGGCTTTGAATTAAATATTCGGTATTGTCACTTGTTTCGCGATATATCTATATTTTTGATAATATTACTTAACGGCAAATTGGTGACATTTTGAAAAAGGGCCTAGTCAAAAGTACCCGTAACCGGCGATCATGTATGAAAAGATTGATGAACGTGGAAGAAGCGAAAGAGGTATGTTTGGATCGCAGCAATTGGTGTTCCCTTGTCTCTGCCTACCCCAAGGGGAGACAGGCGTGAGGTTATGTATGTATGTATGTACTTAACGGCAAATAGAGTTAGAAAGAATTACTATGTCAAAATTACTGCAGTTAAATTGGTACGGGATAAGCTACGCTATTTTGTTTGTTAGAAGCGAAGCCCGTGTTTGCCGTCAATCACCTAAACGATGGTGACACGTGGATTTAGGAAGTATCCAGCTCTTCATTACTGCTGGAGCGGTGATATTTGCCAGCAGATTTATTATTTTTTTAGAAAGAAACTAAATTAAAACATTATGTTAGCAGATACCAGTGGATCATATCATATCATTAGATATGAATATTATCCAAGATTCTTTGATACGAGACAAAAATCCTGAATTGGGTTGTCATAACAACATTGTGGTGTTTTGAATCTACGGGTATGAATGAGAGTTGTTATTTAATATTGAAATCTACTGATAGTCAAAAAAAATTGCTTGATTTTATCTCATCTCATCAAAGTCATTATTTGTATTTTTTTAGAAATTGTTTTCAAATCAAATCAAATCATTTTATTGCTATAAATATGGTAAAATTTGTTGGTCTTAGTACATAATTCATTGAGCACATATTTCACTGTATCACAGCATACAATATTAGTATTTTAAGTAAATAGTTCCCTACAGGTTAATTTATTAATTATTACATTATTAAGACATTGATAAATGGGTTCTTTGATTCAGTTTAAATATGGAAATACAATTATAATATAATACTTTGTTTTATGTCAAGTTTACCATTTAAAAGTCATTTATTGCATACACCAATCATATTTTTACACTTAAAATTAGTTCATCAGATTTTGATTAAAATAAATAATAATAATAGTACGAAATTTTTTATCTCTAGCATATTAATTATTAGTACTTGGCTTCGGCCCGTACACTTATTAACCTCCTCGGAGAGCATATTTTTGAAAAAAGAATAATAATAATAATAAAATCCCCAGACAATCACAAATAAATAAAAAGTAGCTGTCGTTATAATTATTACGCTTCATTGTCGAGTACCTACTGCCTAAACATTAGAGGGAGACTCGCAGTGATAGGGGGTCAGCCTATCGCTCACAAAAACGTCGATAAAACCTCCGTCCCTTAACTGACTTTTACAGTATGCCCGAGAAGAGAAGCAGCTGGCATATTCTATGTTTTTCTTTCACTCCCAGTCCAGCATGGAAGGTTAACCTAATGACTACTTCATAAAATATACATAACCCGGGAGCAAAAACTGATTAACGTGTGGTCCGAAGAAGAAAATTATGATCGACGGTCACCAATCCGGAACCAGGACCGAACGTTGCTTACGAACACTATCGACTTTAAACGCTCTCTATGGTCCTGGAATTAAAGGTATTTGTGACTTATCGACAAGGGTTATGTATTCTTTTGCTAGCTATGCTAGATTGAGACCCGATGTTCCGTGTCCAGTATAATAATGCGTTCAGGGCTCTGTTGGGACTATCCGTATGGATGACTTTATACGCAATCATAAGAAAACGGTGCGCCTCTATGATGAATCGTCTCCGAGGTACCTCCAACCGAATCCTGAGCGTGTTCGTAGACCGGTGGGACTCACCATTGTTGGGTCATTGGGTGCAATTACACACCGGGTTTTAATTTTAATTTAATTTATTTTATTTCTTTTTTGTGTATTTACTAATAATAGGTTAAGTTAAGTTGTTACTAACAAATTATGGACCATGGTCTGAATTAAATGATTTATTATTATTATTATATTATTTGGACATATTTGGTGTGTCCATTTATGTATACGAGTATTGTAACGGTCTTACTGAAAAAGGATACGACAAAACAAAACCTTGTGGGCTCTATTTTCTGTCTCAAAGTTATTTACCATCAGATACGATTTAGATCAAACGTAAACATAAATAATAAAGTAAGTAAACTGTTGGTAAATTATCAGTTCCTTATCCATTGAACAAGATAGATAGATGGTTTCTTAGCAGTGACTTAAAACTCATAAAATGTGCAGAAAAGGCTCGTATATCAAGTTTACTACAAAAATCCGTCCGCAATTCGAAAAACGAAACATCTCTGAAATTCAATTAAAAGTACTGAAATTCTATATCCAAAAATTTGCTTCATACAAATACTAACAGCTGTTTCAACCAAAAAGATATGAGAAGATATCACTGACGTAACGATTGTTGGAAAAACTGCACGTAGTGAGAGGCAGTACGGTGTGCGAGCGTCGCGATGGCGGGCGCAAGCGGCGAGCATAGTGGATTGGAGGCCACTCTTGCGCAGCTAGGCCATTTCGGGATATACCAGAAGTATGTGTTCTTTATGCTGTGTGCGCCTAACATCCTAGCGGCTATGTACTCTTTGAACTATGTATTTGTGGCTGCGGAACTACCTCACCGGTAAGCATTTTATTTGAATTCTATATTTGAGCAAATATTTGAAATAAGAATGAGTCTGACTTTGTTTCAATAGTTTATCAGCTGGTAATTGAACATGTAATGAGGAAATACTTGAAGGTTTCTGTAGTATTTTTCAGGAAAAATAATTTTGATACATTTGGAGGTATTTGGAAAATAATTTTGTTTATAGCAATTAAATCCAAGCAAATACCGCTGATAACGAACGATTATATTGGAAAGAAAAGTATTGATTAAATAGGCTTCGAAACTGTATTTAATTGAAACTCTTGAGAATTCAAGATTTATTTAATTTCCTATATTTATGGCAAAATTATCTCTGTAGAGTATGCTTTAAGTTTTATTTATGTTCTGATTTAGTGCTCGCACTTGAAAACATTTTCACGATATTGTTATTTCTCTGCAGTAGAAGATAAAAAGGAATGTGTCTAATTGTGTTGTACATTGTCGATTTACCTCCCGCAGTGTGGTCATATCGACAATAATATAACGCGACAGATAGCAAATTTTTGTAAAACAAAGCAAAATGATGACCATCAAAAACTAAAGGTCGCACTATAATTTTAATCAAATTGAATCATAAGTAGTTGTTTTACTATCCACCTAAATTAATTTTACTGGAGTTTTAATAAGGAACCACTTTGCTAGCATAATGTTAAAATCATTGAAATTTCAACCTCCATTTTCCCACTCATTAAAATTGGTTGATATTGCACTGCAAAACAAAAATAAAAACAAATAGAGAACCTCCTTCTCGACTTGATAAGGTAACTTAGAAGGTACTTTAAGGTAACTTAAAAGTAACTTAGTTTCAAAACAATTCCTTTTTCAGATAAATGTTAACGACATAAATGACTTATGCACACATTGTTACACAAATGTTTTAAACTTTTGCTGAAAGAGCTACGTAAATAAATTACCATATTAGAGCCATTATGTTTTTTTTTTCTAAGATGAAAATAATGATGAATAACAATTTAAAAGAAACCAAAAACTGCTGTGATACAAATATTCGCCAGATTGAGAGTCTACTTTTCGAATTGTTGAACGAAAACTCATTAGAAAGGATGCTTTAAAAATCAAAACTTGCAGAGCCTCAAACATCGATGTCACGTTACATGTTTCCCTGTATATTACAGAATACTTATATTTTGAAGCATACTTCTTTTGAAATAATTAAACCCACACCTTTTTACTTCTAGACATACAAAAATGCTGGACTGGGAGCGTGGTAAAATCATAGAATGTACCAGCTGCTTCTCTTCCCGGGCATACTGTAAAAGTCAGTTGAGGGACAGAGGTTTTTTTGGCTTTTTTGTTGACGATAGGCTGACCTCCTGTCACTGCAATAGTCTCTCTCCATCATAAAAATCCTCTTAACGTGTTAAAAGTGACATCAAATGGTTTTATAATCTCTGGTGTTCTGCCTACCCCATAAGGGATACAGGCGTGAAGTTATGTATGTATGTAAGTACAAAAAATTATTTCCCCACAATATGGACATGCCAAAAAGTCGAACAAAGCACTTCTACTAGTCCTTTTTTGTTACGAGTTGCCAAGGTTTGGAACGAACCGCCTCCGTGTGTTGCTCCAATTCCCTAAAGTTCAATTGTCGAACTTCGAGTGAAACATTTTGTCATGGCTGAACGTGTATCACTTTACTCTTCATAATCAGTCTCCACTTCTCAGGTGACAAAGAAAACGTGTCATCCTTTGAGAAAAGAAAGAAGGTAAAATAAAAAAATTAAAATGAATAAAATAAAACAATCCCTACACAATCACACAAACTACATGGACCCAACCAAAGTAAGCGTAGCTTGTGTTATGGGATACCATATAGCGAACTAGGGGGGAACCTAGAATATAAATACATAAATAGATAAACACCCAGACACGGAACATTTATTTTTTCTTTTTCCGTGCGGGAACCGAACCCGCAACCACTGGCGTCTGAGGCAGACAGGTTTACCCTATCACCAAGGGCAATCGTCCATATCATGAAACTGATAAAAAAATATAATGTTTGTTAACAAACTATGCAAGACAGTATTATTGATACAAAAATGTTACATATTTGAGGCTTCTGCCTAATTTAGGCAATTGTCAAATTTTGCCTATTGCCAATTTTTGTCATTTGTCAATTTTCGTTATTTTTCCCCATATGTTTACTGGACAGACAAATGGAATTTTCTTAGTAATTTTTAACATATTACGGATTTAAAACATATCAATCAAAAATATCAACAATTATTAACATATTATACTAGTAAGTAGATAAAGTTATCAGTAATTAATCCATTAATCTTTCTTTGAAAAGAAATATTAGCGTCTACGCTACGTTATTATCACTAAAAAAATGTTGGTTCATCCTTCTATACTCCATTCTTTAAAAGTTTAACACATAACAAAAGGAAAGTAGGTATCTTGTATGAACTCTAATTAATCATTAAATAAATAATTACAATTCAACATTATAATGCAAATTTCGTTCTACTTTCTATAAACTTACTTGCTGTACCTATTCTTAAAAAAAAATATTTGGTGAAATATGGATGTCACTATTTTGTAAGTGATATTGCATTATATTTAATTATTTTGTTTTGTTTTTTTATTTATGTCCAAGTTTGAATACAAAATAATTTGGTGGGTTTCTTATTATGTACATCATCCAAATTGTTTTCTTTGCCATTAAACTGCCCTCATAATTTTAAATGCTTATTAGAGTGTTTATTTCATTAAAGCAGTCTTTAAAGCACAAAAAAATACTTTATAGCACAAAATCCTGGTGACACTGAAATGTGTTGACTGACCCCTACAGTTACTATTTGAATTTCTTAAAGATTGATCCAAGTTATTTTCATGAAATTTCGAATTTATTGTTAAGTTTTATAGTTGAATTTCTCTACCACCGTTCGAAAAAAAATGAAAAAAGAAGATAGGATCATTAATGATACGTGACGACCACTTTGGCGATGGTGTAAATCTATCTGCCTCAGACGCCAGTGGTTGCGGGTTAGATTCCCGCACGGAACAAGACAAAAAACTGTTCCGGGTCTGAGTGTTTATTTATATGTGTATTTATATTCTGGGTTCCCCTGTTTGCATGGTATCCCATAACACAAGCATTGCTTACTTTTGGGCCATGTAATTGGTGTGATTGTCTGGGGATTTATTTATTATTTATTTTAACGTATAATTTGGCTTTTTCAATCAATCTACAATTTTCAACTATCTTTTAATTTTGCAGAGCAACTATCAAGCAGAATTCTTATAAAAAGACTTGTACATCCTTAATAACACGTGCATACAAAAAATATAGGAGAGCTACAAAGGGGTTCAACATGGTCAATCACACTAGAATTCGTGATGTAACTCCTGTCTCTACCTCTTTATTATTATACTAGCTGTTGCGCGCGGTTTTACCCGCGCAATTTCGATTCCCGCGGGATTTTCGGGATAAAAAGTAGCCTATACAGATTCGGAAGAATCCCTCTAAGTAATGGTAAAAGAAATTTTGAAATCGGTCCAGTAGTTTTTGAGCCTATTCAATACAAACATACAAAAATACAAAGGTTTCCTCTTTATAATATTAGTATAGATTTTAAATTGACTTGCATTATACTTGTATTGATAGTAGGTAAACATTTGCACGCCTATATCAGGCAGTTTGTGAATTGGAAACTATTTTACTGTAAGCATAACATCATATTGTACAAAAATTCTCTCAAAAAATGAATTATTTATTTCTTCCATGCTGGAATGGGAGCGAAAGAAAAACAGAATGTGCCAGCTGCTTCTCTTCCCGGGCATACTGTAAAAGTCGTGTAAAAGTCAGGGGCAAAGGTTTTATTGAAGTTTTTGCGGACGATAGGCAGACCCCCTGTCACTGCAATAGTCTTTCTCCATCATTGTAATACCTCCAAATTTATCAAACGTGACATCAGGTAGTTTTATAGCCTCTGGTGTTATGTGTTTATGTTTTTGTCAATTAAGTACTTTCTTTGGACGTCGATGCTGTAACGTAGCAATCATTATAAAAATTGCTACTTTTTCAGCAGTAAAACATGTCTTTGTTTTATCGTGTGTCGTAAATGCCACGATTTGTTCAAGAGATTATCGAGATAACGTAATCATGAGCCGTGATATGCTTCATGTACTTAATCGAAGGTTTAATAAGAGGCATACTCTGTTTTAGATAATAAAGATAATATTTAAATGTGTTTTCTGATGCTTGTTTTAGTCAAAAATGATGCGGTAAATATTATATACGTAAGTCCTACAGCTCTGTTTATGTACTTAGGTACATCAATAGAAATAGCTCGGAAGTAAAGGCTTATATAAAAACATCATGCTGGACTGGGAGCGAAAGAAAAACGTAGAATGTGCCAGCTGCTTCTCTTCCCGGGCATACTGTTAAAGTCAGTTAAGGGACAGAGGTTTTAAAGGCGTTTTGTGGGCGATAGGCTGATCCCCTGTCACTACAATAATCTCTTTCCATCTTTATAATATCTCCAAATTTGTCAAAATCAGATGGTCTTGTAACCTCTGGAGTTCTGCCTACCCCATAAGGGATGCAGGCGTGACGTATGTAAAAACATCAATATAATAAAAAGCAGAACCCATAAACTCACTATTTGTTTAATAAACTCGCTGATGACCGGCTGGTGTAGTGATTAGCCCTCTATGCCAGAAGTCCGAGTTTACCTCCCGGCGGAGGTGGCCCACAAAAATTGCGTGATGAACACAGAGTCCGTCAAGTCATGGATGTTATATGTTTATTTATGTTTTGATCCTAATAAAAAAAAAAAATTCAAGGGTTTCTTTGTTAAATTTTAGAAAGCACTTACAGTATGTATATTTAAACTCAACCCTAAGTAATCTTGCCCACACCAGTAACAAAATATAATAATAAATACATAAATATTTCTGACACTCACACAACATTATCTAGCCCAAATTAAGTTTCTTAAAGAACTTGTGTTATGGATACTAGATAACTGATATACTTAAGAATTATACATATTGAATAAATAAATATTTTGTATTAGAATAAACTTAAATGAACATATAAACATCCATGACTTGACGGCTAATACCTTTGTTCATCACACCGATATCCGCCGCCGCCGGGATTCGAACCCAGGACTTCTGGCATAGAAGGCAATGTATTACCACTACACAAGCCGGTCGTCACATATGTATAAAGTAAATGCATAAATTAATATTTAATTTATTTGTATGTTTTGCGTATTAATGAATAAGTATTTAAGTTCTCTACATCTGTTTATTGACGCACTTTTATTGCATTTTTACCAAGCTCTCTTCTCAGTCTTAGATCTGCTGGAAGAAATTACTTTAGAAATAAGCATTAGTACCTACCTACCTTTTTAATGTGTTTTTTGATACGATACTACTAACTAATATAAGTTTGGTTGCCTGGCAGAGATCGCTCACTAGCGATAAGACCGCCTGTTGTGGTTTTCTTTTTTTCAATTTTCTTTTTTTATACTTTGTGTATCAATTAAGAGTCCATAAATATATAAACACAAAAACATGCTTATTTAATCGCACTATAAGCAAATAAGGCCTTGATTTTCCTTAATACAAATGTTTAAGTAAACATGCCGATATCCTTTTGTGGATCAATTACAATGATTCACTACACTTAATGAGCGCAAATGTATTCTGCCTTTAAACATATATTACTCATGGCCACACGATGCCATGTAGGTATATCGACCGAAGAACTAAAACATGAGACAATAGCTATCGGGAAGCTGCTCAAACACCAATTTAACTGTATACAATATTGATGCATTTGTCATAATTTGTGATAAATGAACATACAAAGCATCTTAAAGATTGCTTTATTGTGAGGTTTTAAACTGCACTTGTATTATCTTACTAATCTTACTTATTATTATAAATGTGAAAGTTTGGATGTATGGATGTTTGTTCCTCAATCACGGGAGAACGGCTCAACGGATTTGGATGAAATTTGGCATAGTGAATCTGTCACGTATAATGCACTTATGACTTTTTAAATGTCAGTATTGAATGAAATGATTAACAAGTTCGTCACCAAGGAAACCTATCTTGAAGCGAATTTCGACCTACTAGCCTTTAGACAATTTGCCAAAATGATCTTGTTGTGGGTCATAATTTCAGTTGGTTCGATAGTACATATTTATCATTGTGGGTACCACGCAAATATGCTAAGCACATACCAATGTCAATCAATCACTCAGTTACTAATGATAACGCAGTCTGTATAGACACTGATACTATGAGTCAGACTAGATAAAATATAAACGTTTTTAATTTAATATAATGAACCGTGATTTAAGGGAATAAAAGGATTTTTTTAAAGAAATTTCCGGTAAAAAAAAGTATAATACCATGGCCTGTACTAGAATATTTCTGGTATTGTTAACACGAAATACTTATTGTAGTATGTGATATTAACAAAAGACAGAATTTATATTGAGTAACACTCCAGTGCGGCTGTCGCGTTGCAATTACGTTACAGACGCGCCTCTAATTCGAAAGCGCCCTTCGTCAATCTTGATATTAATCGCCCTCTACAATACCTTAATATTAGGCACACAAATTATATACACCACTACACCACCTACTACCACTCAACCAACATGTTTCCCCTCTACTGCATACCTGCTTTTTATTTTCCAGATGTGTCATACCAGAGTGTGAAGGTGCTCCTCCCTACAACCTGACCAATGCAGACGCCATAGCTCTGTTGCCTGACACCCGGTGTCGCCGCTACGACCCGCTGGTCGCCGACTCCGGTACAAATCTCACTTGTGCTGCAGATGACTTCCAGAACATCACAATAGCATGTGAGGAATTTGTGTACGAGTCCTTGGATACTATATTTTCGGAAGTAAGTTTTGCTTCTGCATGGCTCTATGCGAACACACTTGTAGCTGTCCATCTATTCCATTCCGGAATATTTTCCTTACAACCTTATCAAAGATTGCAGTTGAACTTTTGGCTATTTGCTGGTAAGATAAAACGACATTGCAAAGCGCAGTTTACGTATTAACTATCGCCCTGCTTAATCTCATAGATAAACACTCCCAAAGTAACCATTTAATGTCCCAAGATTGTAAACGAAGTCCGCTTTGAAAGGGTCTATGGGTAGAGATGATTACTTATCTTCAGGTGACGCACACGCTTGTTTGCATTTGTTTGCCCCTATATTAGAAATTAGAAGACAAACATCCGTAGCCCAGCGAATAATATCTGTGTCATTCAAATATTCCCACCGAATGTTTTGACCATTCCACTAGCTTGCTGCCTTTAATCTCTTCCGTTTTGTGTTTGTAAATAATAAAACGAATGCAGAGCATTAAAAAAACTGATTTGACTAAAATTTTAAATCCTTGTCAAAACTTTGGCTGAAGTATACGGTCATCGACACGTCGTAAGAACTGTACGTATCCTTTCGTATTTTCTAGAAAATTAAAAATTTTCCAAAAAGTACTCATACGATTTCGATGAAATTTATATGGGACCACCTCTAAAGTCTATCCTCTATCATATGAAAGAATATTCAAAATATAATCATAATTGTCCAAAAAATAAACTTTATAAATACATACAAACGAATTGAGAATATCCTCCTTTTGGAACTCCGTTGACAACGGGTGACTTGATACTTACCTACATTACAACTCGTTACTCATCTCACAAGGATATCGGCCTCCACCGAAAATTGCAGATGCCCGCGTATTGTCTGAAACGCTAGGCAAAACAAAGGAAAAAGATAAAATGCATATATTTAAAAAAAAAGCTGTATCACGGAATTTTCACATTTCCAGTTCAACCTGGGCTGCCGCGACTGGATGCGGACAATGGTGGGAACAGTGCGAAATGCAGCTCTTCCAGTGGCGCTTATACTCACTGGATTTGTGTCTGATACGTAAGTTGCATGTATTTTTTTTTAGACAAACATATTCAAAATAATACAATTAGGTCATTTTTTACCTTATTGTCTAGATTGTGGTCTAAAGTGAGTATATTCATTATATTAGATAATCAACGAATGCACAGCATTAAAAAAACCGACTTCACGTCAAAACTTTGGCTGAGTTATAATGTCATCAACGTAAATATTCTCTGAAATCATACATATTCATTCAAACATTTCAAATTTTCAATGAAGTACTCAACCGATTTCCATGAAATTTATATGGGATCAACTATGAAGTATTTTCTATCATATGAAATAAGAATTTACAAAATCGATTAATAATTGTCAGAAATATCGTGTAACAAAGACACACACAAAAAAACATACAGACGAATTCAGAACCTCCTCCTTTTTTGGAAATCCGATGAAAATAAGAATACGGGAGAAGTCTCACCGAAAAGTAATTGTCCAAGTACTGGACTGGAGTATTTGGACTAGTGATAATGATAAATAATATCTGGCATTCATTCCTATTCACTAGTCGTACTGAGTCTAAAAGCAAGCGTAGATTATCCAAATAATGTTATTTCGAATAAATATTTTTTTTTTCAGGTACGGTCGTCGCACTGCCTTCTGCATATTTTCCGCATGCATCGGTCTTATGGGAATCATCAAGTCTCTATCTGTGAACTACAATATGTATCTCACGATGGAGTTCTTTGAGGCGGCACTGGGATACGGGTTCAATAGCGCTGGCTATGTCATGAGTAAGTTTGTTTAAAAAAATAGAAATAAATCGTAAAAAATTACAAAAATATAACTGAGATTACTATAAAAAAATTAATCAGACTTAGCCAGAAAGAAGTCTATGAATTCATAAACCATTGACGATGGTTTTCAGTGTGCACCTCCTTCCACGGTTGATCTGGGCGTGGAAGAATATGCGTCCGACTTTAAAGGTTTTCACCCACCCTACCTAAATCAAGTAAATTAATAACCAACACAAGGGTTCCCAAAATTCTGTGATAGTTTAAATAATATAAAAAGCAGAAGCATAGTACGTCTATTGAGAATCTACCTCAACTTGTTTCACTTTTAAATTGTAGTAGAATGAGATAATAAATAATGACAATATCAATATTAATAATTGTTTTAAACTATCGCGGTTATTTTCACTATGATTTAATGTATTTACGGGATTCTTACCACGATTTTCGATTTTATTTTCGCACGTCCGATATTTCGATGCTGTTACAAGCACCATGATTAGGAACCCAGTGGTTAGGACTTTTACTAAACCAAAAAACAGCGAAAGTTGTGTGTCTGGTCAAAAACCCAGTGATACTGTGAGCGTGTTTTGCAAAAGTGACATTCATGTGAGTTCCAGTAGTAGCAGATCAAAACGAATAAGAAAGGGGGTAGATCGATATATCTGCCTCTAACTGTCATCGCCACCTACCTACATCTGCCAGTCCGCGATCATGGTGCTTGTAACAGCATCGAAATATCGGACGTGCGAAAATAAAATCGAAAATCGTGGTAAGAATCCCGTAAATACATTAAATCAATATCAATATTGTACTCGTAGGTAGTCATTTAACAATTTTTAAACCTTATTATAGTGATAGAACTGGCACATCCTTCTCTCCGAGGAATTTTCGCATGCGCAACGGGAGCAGCTTACGGAATTGGAGGAGTACTCTTCGCCCTTCTAGCTTGGCTGGTGCCCAACTGGAGAAACTTGCTGAGGGTCATGCATGCACCAGCACTGCTTCTGCCAATGTACTGGTTAATCATGGATGAGAGCATGCGGTGGCTACATGCAAAGGGACGAGGAGATGATACGGAACGCGTTGTGAAGAAAGCTGCGAGGTGGAATAAGGTGATTTTTATATCCTACTAGACAATATGCCGTATTGAGAACAGTTCGAGTCTCCAAAAATATATTTCTCCTATACTTATTTGAGTCTGAGTGTATACAAAAATATCCCTTCAAATAACATTTGAGGGCTCCATTAAACAAGCTACGTTATATTTTTATGACAATTATTTGGCAGGGTATTCAAAATACCTCATTATGGTATTATGAGTTGGGTTAGATTTTAAATTGTTGAAAAATAATTGAAAAACTTCATTTGATGACCGTTAAAGGTATGCGTACACTATGCCGGGACGCAGTGCAATTCATGACCAGTCGCTAATTTTACGTCCAACGTCTAGCTAGACATAGAGTCTACCCCAAATCCGTCGTTGCGGCCCGTCACAATGAGCTAACATTTTTCGATAAGAGCCGCTTCCTTATCACGTAACTTGCAAAAGCAAAGCGATGGCATGAATTGCGCAAGATTTGCTAAAAAAAACTACTTCGTATTACCTACGTTACAGCAAAAACAAAGCCATTGCAATCCAACGACTGTACTGCCTTTATCGTACAATCGATGTACTAAAAGTGCTTATAATCCCTTTGACTTTCATACTTTTCGTGTGTACTTTTCTGCGAAATTTTAAAAGCAAACATCTGTTTCACATTTCATTAGTTTCTTTTTTAGCTACCAAATTGTTTTTGGCGCTAGTATCGTAGCAATACATGCATTCTGCGATCAACGAACGATTGAACAGCTATCGCTTACATAACACGATGTAATGCAATGGATCGCGCGTCCATGGCGTGATGACTGCGCCATTACAGCTGATCGCTAATATTTATG
Organism: Stenoptilia bipunctidactyla; assembly: GCA_944452665.1. Taxonomy (NCBI): domain Eukaryota; kingdom Metazoa; phylum Arthropoda; class Insecta; order Lepidoptera; family Pterophoridae; genus Stenoptilia; species Stenoptilia bipunctidactyla. The sequence goes on from OX101736.1 coordinate 5,426,024, forward strand.
TGATAAGGCAGCCGGTGCGGTCCGCCGCCGCGCCGCGCAGTGCGTCATTATGAGCGCGTACCTTAATATGGTTATCTACTACAACTATGTATTATTTGCCAGATAGTATTGGACGAAGAATCGCTGAAAGCTCTCCACAGCGGCAACTCAGCGACAACCGATACCAAGCCGCAGTCTTCCTGGAGAAAGTTACTGCGGTCGCGCGTGCTGCTGCTGCGGTTCTTATTGTGTTGTTGGTGCTGGATCGCGTCGAGCTTTGTATATTATGGATTAACTATCAACTCGGTATGTGTTATATTAATGTTGTGGCATTCCGCCGATTTCTACTAGCACTGGGTGAAATAAAACACAATCAGTACTTAGTCAGAGGAGACGACACGTCCACTCGCACGCGCTGTCAACCGGTCAATGCCATAACAGAGATACGAGAGGGCGCCTCGATGCCTCAATCTTTATTCCATTCACTCGTTCAATCCGAGTCACCACATCTCTCCTTTCTTTATTTTTTTTTTAAATTAAAAAGTTACATTATATACAAATTGAACTGAATCTACCAACACTTCGGAAAGTCGATCTGTTGAGAAGAAGTGGCAAGAAACTCAACAGCAATCATCTTTTTAAATACACAATAACAATTTCACATAACACTTATCCTTAAATCTATTGAAGGGTTATAGACATTTTAACATATTTTATAACCTTAATTAACTAATATAATTTTAACATATTGTTATAAAAGACTACACTAATAGGAAACTAGTACTAAAATATCAGTTTAGTTATTCTCTTATACAATACAGAATTGCGTACTATAATGCGAAAAGACTTTTTTAATACAGTTGCTCAAAAAGTGGCGTATTGCAGGGACGTGTAGCGTGCGGAAAGTGGGCTTTTACGCACTCGTGCTTTTTCTTTCCCAAGTGTCAAAATAATGTCTATTAAAAAGAAAAAAACCAACCACGAAGTTTTTACTAAAAAAAATTCATAGAAGTTTTAAAGATTCATGCAAATATTTCTGAAAAGAAGCTACTAATTTGTTTCAATATCAGATTTAACGATTTGATTCAATGTGTTAGGTTAGGTTTCATCTCATTACATTTAATTTTCATTACATATTAATAAAAAAAATCTACTAAAGACTTGGCTGTATGGGCATAGTTCCCTTGCCTACCCAGACAGGATGTGTGAAGAAAACAAAAAAATCTTTGCTTATATTCTTTTACGGTTGGCGCCATTTTGTTTATTTGTTGAGTTTGTTGTGTTTTTATTATTTTATTAAATTGCTACATTTTTTCGCAACTGTATTAAAAATAGTCGTTCAGTACACGTGCGGAACCGTCATTGCAACTTGTTCCGACTGTCAACCCTCGCCTTCGGCTGCGCCTCGGCTCGTGTAGACATTTGTCGGAACTCTTTGCAATGACAGGCTTTCCGCACTCGTAATGAAATATACTATTTCCCCAACCTATTAAAACACCCAGAATGACACACCAAATACCCTCGATCTTCTTTAAAACAACAACATTTCGATGACACTCCAGCTTGTCCTTTCCTTTTTTTTTTCATCTCTTTCTTTCTATCCTTGACCTGTTCATGAGCTACTTCATGTTCCAAGTGAATAGCGTAAGTAGGAGTGTATCCTGAAATAACCTATTAAAAAGAATTATAAAGAAGGCAATTTGCCTTTTTCCAATGCGGAGTACTATTGTGCATTGTAAGATAGTCTAACATTTTTCCAGTCTGACTTTTGGGCTTGGCTTATTTTAACCTCGCTCAATATTGGATAGTATTGTGTAATATTTTAGCTAGTTCCATACAAGCAAATATCAAAGACACAATTTATTATTTATGATGAACCTCTTTCTATTACGAATATTTAAAGAAATTAATTTTTGGCTTTTTGTTATTTCTACCTTGACTGTGAGAAACATGAGCTCGTTGGAATGTTTTACATGGCTTTGAGTTGTCAGTGGTCGTTTCTAAAACTTGAATCACTTTTGTTTTTTTTTTTTCAAGCCTTTAGTAGGTACATCCTAATAAAGTGATAGGAAAGTCTGGTTCAAATTCTAAGCTCTTAATAACATGCTTTTGCTACAATATCAATAAATTATAATTTTACGTTTGTCCGTATTGATTTTATCTAAATCTTCGGTGGCTTCAAAGGACAATTGAACACGCAATTTTTTAACAAATATAATAAATTTTATCAATATCAACACATCTTGCTTTAAATAATGAAAGTTTATATTGATTCTCAGCCTGGGAAAGACTGTTAACCTTCAACCTGGACACAACCAGGTTATGATCGACTTTATTTATAGCTTTTCTAACCTACTATGGTTACAAATTAATTACAATTTCAGTAATCTCAGTCAGACAATTTTGTCTGAACTAAAACAATAAGGGTACTAAATCAAAAGATATAAGCAAATGTCGGCTAGGCCAATAGCACTGCACAACAAATAAGATGCAAAGTACAATAACTGGACTGCACTTAGTTATACGATAACACAATTTGAAATCATGTGAACTTGACCCTCACCGTTCACGCAGTCAGTATTTTTATGAAATTTTAAGTTACTCCCAGTATGCACCCAAATTTCTTGGTAAAAATCATGAAATATATATAATATTGCCAATAACCGTTCAAGTGAAACAAGTAACTATAACTAAAACCAAGTGAATTGCATAGTGCATAACTTCACGCCTGCATCCCCCACGGTGTAGGCAGAACACCAGAGGCTATGAAACCATCGGCGGTCTCGTTTGACAAATTCAGAGGTACTATTATGATGGAGAGAGACCATTGCAGCGACAGGGGGCCAGCCTATCGCCCGCAAAACTGTCAATAAAATCTCTGTCCCCCAACTGACTCCTACGGCATGCCCGGGAAGAGAAGCAGCCGGCACATTCCACGTTCCTCTTCCACTCCCAGTCCAGCATGGAAGTTGAATTAATGCATTATATTACTACAAAGTGAATTTGTTGTAAGTTTTATTGAAATGACACTTAACTTTGAAAGTGTGTAAAACTTTCTGCAATATTAGTGAAAATCATATACAGAAACCATTATGAAATTAATATCGGTGGCTCTAATGGACCAATAAATGTTGGCAAAAATAAATGGGGTAAGAGTTTGGTCTTTGGTATATAGTATAAGCTATATCCTAAATCACCCAAGAAAATGCATGGTATAAAAATCATTTTATTTGCGTTTTGTAAGAATCGTGGCGCCAACGCGCTTCGAAATCTTTTCGGAAGTAACTTTTCTTCCTCCAATCTTAATCTTATTATATTCAATTTTACGCAATTATTGTTAGGATAGTGTAGGGCCAATGTTATTAATAAAATCATTATTATAAAGCTTGAGCACTTATAAATTTGCATATTTTTTTTTTTTGTTTACTCATTTCCAAATGGGACGGGAGCATTACGTAAACCCAGCATAGTTAGGGTTAGGTAAGCTACGAATGTTTTGCCTGTTTTGATACTACCACAGAACATCTCTTTAGCATTTCCTCAATATTTTGTGACAAAATATTACATTTGCTGCCAGAATATATTAGTAAATCTACATCCACACCGCCAATATGACATTTGCATCATCGTCAATGTAAAATATGTAATCGACATTGGTAGTTTGCCTACGCCGAGTCTCTTTATTGTCGTTAGGGTGTGTTTTTATCATGAGACATTTGAGCAGGCTTTCGTTTGATGGTGCATGTGCACTATTTTTTTTTTAAATGACCTGCTTAACACTTTCAATAAATCTCATATTCTTTTCATTTTTTTTTTCTTGCAACTTCTTTATTCTGCAAACCGCTCATCTGTCTTTCGACTGTTTTGGCGTTTTGATTCAGAAATTATCATATTTATGGTAACGTTATCTCCTAGTAAGAAGACTTTATTTCTTAACTTTGAACAACTGCACTTTTCTATAATCTGTCTTATCAGATTATCATTTCGTTAGAGAAGTTTTATTTCGAAATTTGCTTTCGAAGCCTAACCAGAAACTTTCAAATTTTTTAACATTTTCGTGGCGCATTAATCGAAAGACATGACGTTCATACACGTAACTTTGTTGAGGACAAAATATTCGTTAACGCCCCTACTGCTATCTTATAGACATCTATATTTCCTTGTCTTTGACATGTGCGCCAGGAATATTATAGTAAATTTCTTGTTGGGACAGCCCTGCAGAATACAATAAAGTAGCATCAATTTCGGTGGTTACAAAGAAAACTTTCAAACCACGCTTGAAGCTCTAACGCTTATTTTAATTGTATCTAATATGATATCTACTTTATTTCAGTTGACCTTTATTTAACCAAAATGACATTAATTCCAATTAATTATTATTTTATTTCAAATCGTTCCAATAAATTTCATTTCCGTTATGAAATTTCAGTTGCCTCGATTTTGTCAGGGAAATATTTAATTGAATATATTTAGTTTTTTGAGTATAAGTATACGTTATAAAAATTATTGTAAGTTATTTAATTTTACACTCATTTGTGTCATTTCAGCTAAATGAATTGTTTTTCGAAAATTTAATAACTAATGGCAGAATGAATACACCTTTCTAACAAGTTATAATAGTTTTCTTTTGTAAGCAACATAGTTGCTTTTGTTTATGTTAACCGACGAATCTTATTTCCTTAAGTTGTTACATGACATATTAAGTAATGTAACATTTGTAAAAGTAAAGAGCTAACGGATCATATTTTTACTGTTTGTTGTATTTATGTAATGAAAACCTACAACAGCCAACTAGTTATTTTTTGTAAATAAACATAACATTGTGATGACACAATAACTATTTTAGTGCAGTTGTTTTAAAAGGTTGTTATGTAGTGGGTCCTGGGTTACGGGTTCACTGTCACGCCGAGCCCTAGGTAACGTCAGACACCGACTCCGTCGCTCGACCGACTGGCCGTTCCACGTTACCCCAACTTGCGGACATGAGACAGTGTACAGTATCTACTTAGCAGATACACAAACACTACTCGTTATACCATTAGATGGGAAGTACATTGTACAACCTCATGGGAACATTTTAGTTGCATTAGATGGGAAGTACATTGTACAACCTCATGGGAACATTTTAGTTGCATTAGATGAGAAGTACATTGTACAATCTCATAGAAACATTTTATTTGCATAAATTGATTGATACAGGCAACCTGATTTATCAATTATCAATTCACTTAAATGCCCCAACGCTTATATTTATTGTTTCTACAAAACAAATCTATTTATTTCTTATTAATGGGTTGATTATCCATTGTTAATAAGAAATTTTCAAATTTAACATTGTTTGACAAAAACATCATTATACAATCTCATAGAAACATTTTATTTGCATAAATTGATTGATACAGGCAACCTGATTTATCAATTATCAATTCACTTAAATGCACCATCGCTTATATTTATTGTTTCTACAAGACTAATCTATTTATTTCTTATTAATGGGTTGATTATCCATTGTTAATAAGAAATTTTCAACTTTAACATTGTTTGACAAAAACATCATTGTACAATCTCATAGAAACATTTTATTTGCATAAATTGATTGATACAGGAGGCAACCTGATTTATCAATTATCAATTCACTTAAATGCACCATCGCTTATATTTATTGTTTCTACAAAACTAATCTATTTATTTCTTATTAATGGGTTAATTACCCATTGTTAATAAGAAATTTTCAACTGTAACATTGTTTGACAAAAACAATTCGAATGGGTTGTTATTACCACGATGACTCATGAATATTTCAACCGATAATTTAGGATTTTTGTCCTTTTGATTACTTGATCAAATTCAGGTAACCAGAGTTGAAAAACATTTTGCGAAATTCATGTTATTTTACATTAGTTTATCATTGAGTAATTTTTTAACCTCATTTTAATGATGAAACTGTATAACCATAGAATTTCACACGAAACATTTCATTAGTATTGATGTATTAACAATCTATCCAAAATGAGCAAATTTGCCTTTATGCAATGAGAACTTTTGTACCCTAACTAGTATTGCACAATTGTGATTCTAGATACAACTATTATTGAATTTTGATATTGATGTGATAGTAAGCTTATTACTCAAAGCATATTATAAAAGTAAGGCACTTAGTAAGATTCACTTTAAATTTATTTTAAAAATAATTTTATACGTCAAGGGACTTTTGTAATACTTTCTCAAATAAATTTACAGAGTGTCAGTATAAATATTAATATTTTAATCTACACTTTCCCTTTTTTTTATGTATTTCAAATCAAGTATAAAAATTGCTCATTATGGACTAGTTTAAACACAGTAACACATTTGTTCCGCTTTTGCAGAATAATAGTATATGTACTCACATATTTATCCTCGTCGCCAGTTGTGGCATTCCGCCGATTTCTACTAGCACTGGGTGAAATAAAACACAATCAGTACTTAGTCAGAGGAGACGACACGTCCACTCGCACGCGCTGTCAACCGGTCAATGCCATAACAGAGATACGAGAGGGCGCCTCGATGCCTCAATCTTTATTCCATTCACTCGTTCAATCCGAGTCACCACAAATGTCATCATCAACGAATGCAGAGCAATTAAAAAAACCGACTTCACGTCAAAACTTTGAATTATAATGTCGTCAATGTAAACATTCTCCGAATACTTACATATTTTTTTTTTATTTTAATTATCCATGAAGTACTGAATCGATTTCGATGAAATTTATATGGAGCCAACTCTGAAGTATCTTCTATTATATGAAACAATAATTTTCAAAATTGATTCATAATTGTCTGAAGTATCATGCAACAAAGACACAAAAAAAACATACACACGAATTGAGACCTCCTCCTTTTTTGGAAGTCGGTTGAAAAACTTATCTTCTTACTTAGCAATGCAATCAATACTAAAGTGACAATGAACAGTAGTAAGTAGTAATTCTCTCGTGGATCTCCCGACCTTTGATGATGATGATATTTAAAATATATTATGTAAATTAAATAAAGTAGTTTAAAATTTTTTTACAGAACAATTCTTTCAAACTTCTCAGTGCATTCATAACGGTTACTATTCCATTCATCATTATCATCATGACAATTCTTTGTAATGAGCCCACTGCAGCGCTATGAGTCTCTCCTCTGGGTGACGAGGAGGCCATAATCCACCAAGCTGGCCCAGTGCTGGTTGGTGGATGTCAGAACTTTCAGGGCGCCAAAATGGCTTCTGACAAGCCCTAACGACTATTGTCACCCATCCAAGAACCGACCGCGCTAAACGTTGCTTAACCTGTGATATCGTATGATACACACAGTAACCACGGCGCCACGACGACCTCATTTTATTAAATGGATTTATAGTTTTATATTATTCGCTTTCACAGATCCTTTACTTTTTTTTTCAATTTATCTAGTGTTTTTCATTTAATAGTAAATGACGTTTTCAGTACTAGAAACTTTGTTTTTCATTACACCTACTTGTTTTCAAAATTTTTACTTTCTTTTTAATTAACAGGTATCCTTGGCTGGAGACCGCTACGTGAACTTTGCCTTGAACATGTCGATGGAGATCGTAGCGTCCCTGCTGCTGATGATGTCTCTGGAGCGACTGGGTCGCCGGCGCAGTGTGCTCATAGCTTTCTTACTCTGCGGTGTCGCCTGTGTTACACCTTATTTCATTGGTAATAAATCTGTTTTTCATCAGTCTAAGAGCTAACTGTAAGCTTTCAACAATACGATACAATACTAACACCTTGAATTATCACCTTTGGGAGTTAACTCAGTGAATATATCGATTTGAAAACATAACTTTAAGCCAAATTGTACCTTAACAGAACCGGATACTACCGCTTGTCTTGCACAAAGATTAGTTGAAACATCTCATCATCATCATCACAACTCCGTGTAATGGGCCCACTGCAGGGCATGAGTCTCTCCTCTGGGTGACGAGGAGGTTTTAGGCCATAATCCACCGAGCTGGCCCAGTGCTGGGTGGTGGATGTCAGAATTTTCAGGGTGCCGATATGGCTTCTGACAAACCCTAACGACTACTGTATACAAGTATACAGCACCCGGGACCGACAGCTTAACGTGCCCTCCGAAGCACGGAAGTCGTCGTGCGATATGAATGGTCGGCGGTCACCCATCCAAGTACCGACCGCGCCGAACGTTGCTTAACCTGTGATATCGTAAGATACACACAGTAACCACGGCGCCACGACGACTTCTCATAACTATACATCTCTCATAACGAAACATCTCTAAACTAGTGTAATAACCATACTGGTGATATTTCGACAATCCTCTTAACTTTATTGCATCTAAACATGTTTAAAGAATTTTTAAATCAGTCCATACTGTGATCAAAAGACTAAAACTTTTTCATCCCCTTTAATAGCCATCTCATAAAATTTTGCAGCGCATCATCAAACGAACCTGGGTCTATACTTCGTGGGCAAGCTAGCCATCACGTGCGCGTTCAACGCTGTCTACGTCTTGACAGCGGAGTTGTTTCCTACAAATGTGCGTTCAACGGCGCTCTCAGCTGCCTCGCTTGTTGGCAGGATTGGATCTATACTAGCACCACAGACTCCACTACTGGTGTGTACTTATATTAAACTTAACTCAAACTCTTTATATAGAAATAGGGAAAGGCCCTGTTAGAAACTCAGTTTTGGAGCAGTAAGCTGTTAGTCCTCAATATCTTATACGTAGTCCCTAGGTGGTTGTCTCTGACCTGGCCGTCTACACCCACTAGACAAAAGCACGCGGCCAAGTATTAAATAAAACAGTTTTTATCCGTATTTATCGCGTTTTACATTTAAAAAAAAATATTTAATAGTATGAATCGCGAAAACTTAAGACAATATCATGCGGTATTTTGTATTTGGTTGCCGGGTAGAGATCGCTCCGCCTATTCGTACATTGTTTTTTTTTTTCTTTTTTTTTTGTATATGTAAATTTAAGGTTAAATAAACACATTAAAAAAATAAAATAAGCAAGTGACCTCCTTCAGTGTAGCCACTGGGGTCTGAGAAATAAGTCGATTAGATGAATTGCATTTCGTCTTTTAAAAAACTTTAAAATTTAATATTATTTCATAATTAATTTCAGGGTCTAACGTTACAGGCGTTCATATACGCTGTAATTTCCCTAACTGCTGCACTCTGCGTCCTCTTCCTACCAGAAACACTCGGTGCCGCACTACCTCAACACATACCAGACACAACAGCGACGACGGGACCTCAAGAAATAATGCCGCAAAGTTAGCCAGAGACGCGATCGGCATGGACCCTCATCCGAACGAGCTCTTACAGAGTAGTATAAAGTGTTTGACTCTCTCACTCCTTTATAAAATGAAAGAGAACAGACATGGTTTAACAGTATTTTAACTAATGGGTCATCGAGTGTCAATAATTAAATACGATGGTCTTTGAATCTGAACTAGAATCAAGACGGTGCTATTATGTCAGAAGTTGACGATGTAGAAGTCACTAAGATTTGCTCAAAGAAAAATTGTCTACGGATCTTTGAAGGTGGGACAAAGAAGTATGCATAGATATGAGGCTCTGCCTCGCACAGGATTAGTAGGGTATTCCTTTAGTACCTGCAGTGAGAAAGCAGCAATGTTATAGAACGAAAAATGCAAGCATTAGCTATTGAGCCCAAAACCAAATTGTACCTCGTGGGTACAGTGTATTATGTTATATTGTAGATAAATACAAAGTTTTAGATCATAAGATTATGTCATGTCGGGTCTGCTTTGATCTCAGCTGATGGTAGTAAGTGACTATGGGACCTCGGGAAGGCGCGAGCTCATAAGAGCCGGTTTTTATAAAATCCAATGTGATGATATTTGGTAATGGATTCGATTTAAACCTTCAAGAGGCGTAGGGCTAAACCACAGTACGGATATCTGTACTGTGGCTAAACCAAGCATGGCCACTCAGATTATCACCTTTTACACGTTCATCTAGGGCTGGTTTACACCAACTTTGAAAAGAAGACTTGATGAAACGAAACTTATTTTAAACTAATTTTATTTTTAACTTAGTGGATGGACGTGTACCACCTTAGTCTTCATGTTCACTTAACATCAGGTGTCATGGAAGACAAACGTCCCATCCATATTTTATAAAAAAAAAAAAAAACTTTTAATAGCGACGTATTTCAAATGGACTTTGATTATTTTGTATTTTATTCAAATTGCTGTGATACAATCCTATATTTAACCATGAATTGTGTTAACTAGTTTATTTTATAGAATGCTTGATTATGTATAAAGTTACGAAAGTGGGCTGTGATTATAGAAAATATGTACTTATTTAGCTTAATTATAGTAAAACTTATTAATGACGTTATCATAAGAAAATTCAATAAAATATATGATTTATACAGATTGGATTTTCCTTAACCTTAAAATTCTAATGCCTATCGTCCAACGCCAACTAAACCTTATCTTATCGAGCCAGGATTTCATACATTTTAGTAAAATAGACACAGTTTGCATTGGACGCACATGTATGAAAATCCGGCTCAACTATGTGAGCTAAGCTTAAACTAATTTAGTTTAGTTGGCGGGGTGAACGATAGAATTTAAAGTTAAAAAAGAGGATTACAAGTAGGTAATGATTATTAATGTATATGATTGAAAATGGTTTCAAATTACTTTACCACCTTAGCAATTTTTGGCGCTGATTGTGAGTAAGTACCTAACTTACGTGTTTAGGAAAAGGGTAAAAAAAACAAAATAATTGTTTTAAAACGCTTTATAACTGCTAATACAGCCAAAACAACAATAAGATCCAAACATTTAAAGGCACTGTTGTCACATTTCAATTAATTAAACAAAAACATGATAGTATTTTAAATATTATTATGTATCTATAATCCGTTTCACGATTTGTTCCTTGTTTCAAACAAGGTAATTTATAGATAACAACAATTCGTTGTATGGTTGAAATTTTAATTAGGCGAATCTGATAACGTAATTAGATTATACTATTTGGAGCGTGATCGATTGGGGTGGAACGGATCTCGTGATCAGACTATTTTTTATTGTATAATTGTTAACAAAAATGAGGGCAGTGACAAACACCCCGGCATATATTCCACAACTAGGTCTGGGACCATAGAAAGGGTATATTATCGACATCAACCAATCCGAGAGGCCACGCCAAATGACGGAAATCAATGATATTCCGATTTATATAGCAAATAATTGAGCTGGAGTCAGCAAAATGCTTGGATTGCTATTGCATTCATTTATTTATTTATTCATTTTTACAACATTCATACAAATTTTACAAAACGTTTTTGGTTTGGGAAGTCAAAAGATTACCTAGGCCATGTTTTCAGAACCATTTAAAATTTTATTATAAACCTCAGAATAAACGACAGATAAAATCAAATTATTCATTTATTAACTAAAACCAAATAGTCAGACCTCACAACAACAAGCAAAGTTTTGTCTGACTGTAAAAGAAAAGTTGAAGCTTGGAATTCCTGTAAATGTACGAATGCAAAATCGTTTAAATATTTATATTGTTGGTACATGGGGTATAGTGCCGTTTACCATAGGGCACCCGTAGGACCCATGGACTTAACACTGTTTTTTCTGACACTCTATAGGTATATACTTAAAGTATTATTTATTTAATTTATTGCCTGTATTAATGATTATTTACTTACAATAATTTTGAATCAATAAATATATTTTATTTAAATGAATGCATCCAAAAAATGTTGAATACCTACATCGGACATGTCAATTTGACAATGACCTTTGTTTGTTTTCAAAAAACTCTTTAATCGTGAAACGGATTAAGTAAAGTATGGACGTTTTTTAGCTCAACAGATCCAATCCTCGCCTGAAGGGAGTTGAAAACTATTCATAACTGACTCAGGTCTAAATTTGCGTTTTATTGTAAGGCGAATAAGGTCGATAATTAAACAAGCCCAGTTCAGAAGTCTCAGGCTCATTTTATTATTACTGTATATGTAGAAATACCCTTATTTACCGTTTTTGCTTGCCACAGAAGGAAGATTGAGGAATTCATCAATAAAATATGAAAAAGACTTCAGTAGTAGTTAAGCTTAAACTTAGCTAATCACTATGGCATTATGCAACTTAACTTTACAATAAACTTAAAGCAACTAGACATACCTGTATACATTTACTTACTATGTGCTCTCAGTCTTTTAGTTGCTAGACTATCACTAGAAACCTACACCACGTAGGATCATACCAGGTACCTACCATTTTACAATTGAATATAAAAAATCTTAAATTACATACATTGAATATAACATCTCTAGTAAAAACTCTATCAAAACTTGTAAAATAAAGAAAACAATAGTTTTTCAAAGCCTGAACGTCTCATGATTTTTTGGAGGGCTGAATGAATGTTTAGTTAGTACTTTAGTCATGTATTGTTAACTAACGTGACGCAACCATTGAAATCACATTTTGCGATTTCGATTTTGACAGTGAAACCATTGAAAGCTAAAAATAATGTGATTGTTTTGAAGAGTTTCAACGACTTAGAATATTGCGTTTTACTTTTAGCCAACAAACAATAAATAATAATTCATAAAATTTATAAAGAAACTATAATAAAGGTTAAATATTAGATGCATTGTTACTTAATTGAAAGTACGAGAATGAATTTCTTGCATGATTGAATTCAGAACATTCATAAATTAATAATTAAACTAATTAATCATCTAGATGTGAAGGCTTTGAAAAAGTTAAGTTTTAGAGTCTAGCTAACGAAAGTCGACAATGAGGAGTTTTGGAAACTTTTTATATGGCAGTACTAGCATGAATCTCAAAGTCGTTTTTCTGATGTCACCGTTGATAATCGAACAGTTGTTAGAGGTTTTGGTATTTGAGATTTTGGAATATTCGTATTTGAAAATGAATAAAAAAAATAAAGTTTAGATAGTTTCATAATCAATGTAGGAAACAGCGATTAATTCCATATAGAATTGCTGGATTCAAATTTTGATTGCAATGAATAAAAACCATTATTTTATTTTTTTGTTTTATTTTTAAACCTCGTTAATGCTAGTTGCCTGTCATTTTAATAATATACTTCTCATCAAAAGTAGGACAATACCAATTTATTTTTTAAGATACTTTTATAAAAAAAAATCAACTATCAAGTTTATTCAATCCATGTATTTCGTACCTACTATTTTCGGGGTTACCATGAGATCTTTTTTTTTAAATTCGCCAGATTTTTCCAGTCTCTACTTTCATTAGCCAGACTACATTTAAAATACTAAATCTAAAAAACACTTTTGATTTATTTATAAAATTTACAACTTCGTTTTATTCTAATCAACATTTACAAACATAAGCAATTGCTTCGATACCTTGACATTAATAACATTGGCAATTCATTACAATAGATTTTCAGCTTATTCTAAATGCTCTACGTAAATGGCATCGATTATTCTGATAAATATTTGTAAATTCGGTTTTAATACAAGGTTCTGCTAACTCTATCTGTTAGAGTAATTATTTATTTTATTGCTATAGTTTTGTTCCATTATTTGACAAATTTCTTCATTGAATAATAGACGTTTTTAGCGAATTTTATAAGGTTAGACGAGTATACTACTATTATTTGCCCAAACTGGACCGCAGAAACATCAGATCGACAGAAATAGAGAGATAATAGGGAGGCCTTTGCCCAATTAGGACAATTATTTCTGTCTCTCATGCCCTGAACCCCGACTGACTGGTCCGATTGTCGGGTTCTTCCACCTAAGAAGGCGTGTAGCTTTTGGCATACCAAATAATAATAATAATTATTATGAGCGACCACAGTGTTTAAAAAAATACCAGAACTTCGATTGCAAAATGTATCTTATAATAAATCGCGAGATTTAAAGCGAAAAAAAACAGCGGCGTTTTAGAATAATAGAGGTTATAAACGTTTGCCTCAAGGGCGTGCATCTGTTTTACATACAGAAAACATGTGATATGAGACGTCTTGAGTTTCTTGAATTATGCGTGGGTTCCAAATATAAAACTAAGATGGTTTTGTGTATGTGTGTAGTGTCTTACACATTATTTTCGAACTGGGCTTATAAGTTAAGTACCTAATAAGCCCAGAAAAATGATATTGCGCTGGAACTTTGGCATTAACGTCCGCATACCATGTCAATTGTCGTCGTTCTGACGTCACAGTTTTGGACGTCACGGACATGTCTTGAATAAACACGTATGTAGAAAAACACATGTTAAATAACACATATTGCCAAACTACATTCCGATGGTGCAATTAAAATCATCAATAACGTTATTATAAATATTCACTAAACAAATTATTGAGCAAGATAATTTAATGAGTAGATATATTGTTCTTCACTTTATTACGTTAAACGCATTGAAAATGTACGAGTGTTTGTGCCAAAACAAACTTTATCGCGAATTACATACAGAAACAGTAACTAAAACAGTATACAGCGTGACTGGTGACAAATTTTAGATACTGAAGGAGAGCACTCTGTACTCGATTCTGATCATAATTATGAAATAAAAGTAGGTACTTAACTTTTCACTAGAATTCCCTATAAATAAACAAACATAGTTTACTATTAACTTTGCGTACGCCTGAGTCAAACGCGAAACGTGATCTCGCACGCGGATCGCTACCAACGCCAGTGTTTCTATGCGTTGCGTACTCAATTCTGTAACTAATTAATATTTAATTTTTATCATACTTTTTCTCTTCATATATGATCTCAAACTATCACGTCTTCGAATTTCAAAAGTGCCTCACCAGTCACCCTGTATAGCGTTATTATTCCGGTTTTAATTCAAAACAAATTGTTTATAAAAAGCTGTACCTATATATCACGTTTACCTAAGTAGTTAAAAAGCTTACTATAAAAAATCAAAATATTACAAAAAATATTAACGTTAGTATATCAAGTAAACAACTATCAAAATGATATCGATCACATTACAATCTTTTACTAAAATATTTATACAAAAATAGAATTATTACAAAAAAGTCCTAGTTGTTCCAATCGTCACGAATTGTAAAAAGCAAGCAAGAATACAACTATATTACTGTAATAGTACTATTATATCAAGCTTGTTCTTTCGTCATTGCTTGAGTCTCATGCGCACCAGTTTTATTGTCACCATTCACATTCACTTCACCATTACTTTCTGTCCACGCTACAGTTTCCTTATTGTCCGCCTTCGACAATGGCCTCAATTCTTGTTCAGGAGGTTCCTGGGGTTCAGGAGGCTTAAGCCTCTTGTAAACGAGTCTAAGGGCTATAAGGGTGGCAAACGTTATAGCTGCTGTAGAAGAAAAGGTGGCTGTAGGACCTTTTCGGGCGTAGACTCCCGCGACGAAGACGGGTCCGAGGGCACGAGACAAGCAGCCTGCGCCGGTAATTATGCCTTGCCAGACACCCTGAAATTGAAATTAAGATAGATCAGCAACTGGTTTTAAAATATTTTGAACATAAATTAATAGTATGAATTCATTGTGGTATATAAAAGACCTTCTAGATTCAGTAATATTTTTGCCTCTTAATAAAATTCAACTAGTAATTCAGTTAAAGTGTGTGCGCAGCACAATTTAATCCACTTGTAAAATAAAAAGTATTTATACGCAGTCAAGGCAACAAAAACAGCAAGTTATTTTATTTATTAAATAATGAACCGTTGTCTCTAGTCTGGCTAGCGGGAATCATTGTGTTGAAAGGATTTGCCAGCACAGGCCCTGCGTTACCGGGTCTGTCTGTTACCTGGGTGCGCCACGCGGAGGCTCCGTACCTGCACCCCAATAACTAATGTTATTGGCTACCGCTAATGCTCTGGGAGTGGCCAGATTTAGGTCCCAAATTTAGGGAAAATTTACACAAAAAGAAGAAGAAGATTAATAAAAATAAAGCTTATCATACTAATTTTGTAACTATGAAAGTTTGGGTGGATGGGTATTTGTTCCCCAATCACGCCAAAGTGGCTGAACGTATCTTGATGAAATTGTACACAGAATTACTTTATAGGCTTCAATATCATATAGGCTACTTTTATGCCGAAAATAAATCCGGTCCTTCCGGGATTTCATATCGTTTTCTAGAAAAAAAATAATTTCACTAAATGGCGCGTAGCTCAAATCACAAATTCAACGCGAATGAAGTGGAGAGCAACAGTTTGTAATTATTTAAATACCGAACCACTAGAGAATTAAACTTAACCAACCTGAGGTCGAGGTCCTAAAACCTTAGAAAATATCGTCTGTATCAACGTTACTCCAAGTGGATACCCGACAGACACGCAGGAGTATCCCACAAGGAACTGCACCAGGGTGAGGCCTCGGGAGTTGGAGCACCAGGGCTGGGTGACCTCCGGGCAGCCGCCGCCGGCTTCTTCAGCGTCCAGTGACGCCAGTGGAGGAGGTCCAGGGCCCCAGGGGATGCAGAATACTGAAGCTAGACCCGTGAGGAGGAAACCGCCGTATAGGAGGAGCGCTCTGGAATGAAAGACAAATAAATTAAAGAAAAAGCATACATTTTTAGCGCTTAGCTATGTTTTGGTAAAAAAGAACACGGTGGATGTAATAAAATGATAAAATTAACCTGTAATTTAACACAAAAAAAAATTTCATGAGTGCGTTCCATGAATTACTTCAAAGTTACAATTAAAAGCAATATCAATGAATAAACTGCAGCATAACATATAGTCATTCGTTGCCTGTTCGTTGCATTAAGCACCCTAAAAACATATTTAGGTACATTTACTTCTATTTAATAATAAACTTTTCAACACACTTGCTCGTAAAGTGAGCGTTATTCTATTGAATTTAGAACTATAAACTGGTCTATAAGTCACGCGTGCATAATATATTATACCCTAGTGCATAATATAATGAATCCTACAAAGTTGAATTGTACCTTTGTGCAAATTACATGCGAGTAAACAGAGCATATTTTATTGGTCCGGGTTATACATTAAATATTTTCAGAAACAACAAAGAGGTTTTATACCACTTCAAAACCATATACATTTTTAAATGTTTGCGCCTTATATTAGTAAAACAAATTTGTGTATCAAACAAATTATTCACAATTTACAATAATTTGTTATAAAATATTAAAATATTTGCATTTACCACTCCAAATTAAACATTTTCACTTAAAATAGGCTATATATGACACATTTGGCGGAAAAAAAAAATCTACGCGCATGCGCGAGGTTCGGCGCCATTTTTCAATCACAATTCACAGCTTTGTTATCAAATGTGTTTGTTATTTTATGACCACGTACGTCTGTCTTTTACTCACAAGTGTGTTGAAAAACGTCGTATGTAACTCGTGAGCGTTGCTAATTACAGTCTCGGCTCATTATTAAGCCCTCGCCTGCGGCTCGGGCTCAAATCACAGCCTCGACTGCAATTTGCAACTTAGCTCACTTGTTACATAATATACTATTAGTTATGATTCACCTATTTTTTTTATTTAATGTAACTTCCATTACAGACGAGATGTCTTTGTACTGCTAAATTATTCTTAATAAAATATATAACGTGAAAATTAAAGACAAAGCCTTACCTCTCCTCAAACAATTTAGTAAGCGGTCCAATCAGCGCGAACGTTGCGCACGCGACCAACGCACCAGCGCTCATCAAAGCCCCCATATGCTGCAACGCCTGTTTCTTGGTCCACGCGAACTGGTCCATTGTCAGTGAGGTGGCAAGTGTCTCGAGGAGTACAAAGTTGAAGACCAGCACAGCGAATGCGGCGACTAGCACCCAGCTGCTTATCTTATCTGGTTTGAGCGATTTGAGGGCTTCTTTTTCTGTAAGGTTAGATTTGATTTTGTTGATAGTTTTAAAATGAATGGTTTGTGAAAACTGGCCCACTAATTGTGGAGCCTTATAGTGCAATTATAAAGCGTTACTTTTTTTTTTTTTTTTATAAGTGACTAAACCCGCGTTTGACCTCAATCTCACCTGATGGTAAGTGACGATGAGGTCGAAGATGAAAGCACACGGGTTTAGGAAGGAACTGGCTCTTTATACAATATTACCGGAACACATTACCGCCGGAGCGGTAACATTTGGCGGCAGACTTTATATAAAGGGTGGTCGCTAGCCAGACGGACCCAGAAGGGATCCTACCACCAAGCAAAAGGGGTACTTGGGGTAATCCTGGTAAACACCCAGACCCAAGCCACAGGGAGGGTAAAAAAATGCCCATTTCGAATTGAACCCTGAACTTCTTAAATTATTGCGGTAACAACATTGGCTCTTCACATCTATTTTTTTCCAAAATTCAAACTCAATCTTTAGAGAGATTGAGAGACTGAATCCGCGTTTGTATTAACGAGATAGTAAGTGAAAACTAGGTCCTTGTTCTTACAACGAACTCACTCTTCATAAAACTACACACGATCACATCACCGCTGACATGCGCTGACCATGTTCGGTGATCTCTCGCCAGACTTTATACGAAGGGAGTTTACTAGCCAGAACTCTAAAAAGCAAAGGTCTCTTGGATTAGGCAACTTTGACGACAAGCGGCATGCCTATTGTAAGTGGACTCTACGTGGCTAAAACCCTTCATGTATTATGCATTGTTATTAAATAAATTACCTGACTCCTTCCCATGAGTAAGCATGGCTTCCTTGGCAGCCACTTTACGCTCAGTGAAGCAGAACGGCAGAAATAGAACGAGGTTAATGCCACCCAGCACTGCGTTGATCCACCCTGGTGCTGTGTACATGTCTAGACGGAGGATCTGAAACGATGATGTTTGTTAATGTCGCAGTGAAACAGAGTATTGATCAATTCCCTAAGTGATTTGATCAAGTCATGGAGGATGTTAAAATAACAACGAGATTTTTTCATTTCCTTTAACAAATCTAGTGATTTGACAAATACCACAATTATTTAAGTAAAATAATAAAAATGATTTTATCATCCACTATTTTAAATCCAAATGTTTTAAGCACGAATTTCAAGTTTCCATATTTTCATTTTACCGTAAAGACGCAGAAAATCTGATTTTCAAACTTTTGTCTCTATAGGATTGACTTTGATAGCTCTTCAGGTTTGTGGCGCTTCGCCGGCCGTTTCCGCGACAACCCTCGGCTCGAGCACGTTTGGCCTATATGAAATGCCTAATTTCTTCTCCTCACTAGGCTCGTCGTCGCACCTAACCGTTACGACTACATCTTCCGTCATTTTTGTCATTTCACTAAATGAATTGTGGCATTTGTTGAAATGACTGGATTTGTTTAGGGAAATTATAAAATCATGTTGTTGTTTTAAAAACCGCCGTGACTTGACAATCTGTTTTTATGATATCACTGCCACATTAATACTAAGCTATTTGACATTTTTGATATATTGTTTTGACGGTCTCCTTGGCGCAATGATCCATTGGTTGGATGTGGCGTGCGAGGTCCTAACTTCGAATCCAAGCCGTGTAAGTTTAGGACGCGAACTCTTCTCTGAACTGAGTGTATACTTTACCGACTAGTTCCACAGTGTGGTCTTTATAACACTTATTTAAAAAGCTTACTTTAGGACCACTTAATAGGTATAGTTGACCGAGCTAGCCCTAGCCTATCCTGAAGTGTTTTTTAAACTGTGACTTTTTCACTCAATCACCTAATGGTAAGGAAAGATAAGGTCAGAGTGACAGCACACAGGTTTAGGAAAAAACTAGCTCTTCATAAGACATTAACGTAATACATCAACGTTTGAGCGGTGATATTCGGAAACAGGATTTATACAGGGTTCATTTGTAATCACCGGCCAAATTTTTTTTACACAATAAGTATAATTTATTGAAACGATTTTTGCAAAAAAAAAGTATATATTTTTTTGCAAAGAAATAAATATATCCGCTAATATATCAAGCAAACCATGGTCACTCAAAATCACCATTAAAATAAAGGCAACTACGCGCTACTATAAAACATCTTGTAGTACTACGTCGTAGCAATGGAATACCGCTTCGTAGTAGGTATGTTCATCAACAGCGACATTTTTTTGTTTAAAGTTTGGGGATCCATATGTCCACTTTTTTGTACTGAGCGACGCTAAAATAAACATGCAGGTACGTTTATATCGTATCAAAGAAACTGACAATTAAATTTGGTTGGCTACAAATCAACCCTGTATAAAGGGCGGTCGCTTGTCAGGCGAGCCCTAACAAAATCCTTAGACTAAGCGGTGTCACCTGGACTAGTCACATTTAACGACCACTATGCGGTTTTCACGTGTCAGAATTTTTAAGTAGTGATAAACCGAAGCTCTGATAAACACTAACGACTAAAGCAAAGAAGTACGAGAACAATATCTTGTAGTAGCCAGAGGTCATCTATATTAGTACCTACCGATTCCAGATAACTTAACCTACTATATCGAACATAGGGACCACTAACTGAAGTATTTAATTATTGAACTTTCCTCTGTATCCAACAAATTTATAATTGAATATACCTACATCAAAAGCAAAAAACATATTTAAATGCGAATGCTATATTTACAGCATACCGCCTTCAAACAAAAACCCAGCTTTAAGTCTAACGTATGTTATAGTGTGTGAACTTATTTCCAACAATTATCATTATTAGTTACTAACACTATTTGTAAAACAACTATTATTTATATCTAGCACACATTCATATTATAAAAACTTGCTTAAGTGTTGACAGCACATATCAACAATCAATTGATGCGCATTGTGATTCACGAGCAAATAATACATAATAAGCTACTTCACTTGGGAAGTGGCTCATTCAATAACAAAACCGCAAATAACCCTTACCGCAATATCAACATTTCCCATCTATACAACTATATCTTGTCAAATATAATTTACATAATCAACGTATGAAGAGCAATAAAAAACCGACTTCACTAACAAGCTTTGGCTGAAGTATTAGGCATGGAGGAAATATATAGAAGAGCTGCCCTATCTAGTTTTCTCTAGGCTAGGGATTCAAGTGAAGCCTACGGGCGGGGTGCGGGAGGGGTAAGCGGCGGGATATGACCAATCATAGCCAAACAGGCGATGGCATTAGTCACCTAGTAGCGAGTAGTAAAAACCGGTTGAAACATAAGGTTAAAATATTCAAATGATCATCAAAAAAGTTCAGATATACTTTACTAGGTGGCTCTAGTTTTTTAACGAAATTTCATACGTTACAAATCTGTCAGAAAAAAACCGCGAAATAAAAGTATTTCTACTTGACGCTAGATAGCGTAACATTTTTCACGGCATAAAAATCACCTAGGCAACAAATAACAATCTGGAATTATAGACATAAATAATTGGAAAACAAACAATTTGTAAAAAATAATTACGAATGAAATTATCTTCCTGGTTGGTTAGTTTTATTTGGATTGACAATGTAATTCCTTTATAAAAGTATAGAAAACTTAATTTTACAATAGCTCTAAGAAAATGCGTAACACACGCTATAAAACTCATCTGCTTCTTCTACATCATGTTGCTCATTTTTTTAGCTTAAAAGATGTTCAAAATAGCTCCTTCGCAATTCTAATCTTGATTTAAGAACAACAGAACAACCAACAAACCTATACCTCAAAAACCGTTGGCAGTCTATTAAAGGTGGGTAAACTTCGCCTGGACACCAGCAGCGTTGGGCCCTCCACGAAACCCAGTAGTAACGTCGCATCGCTGCCGGGAGTTAAATGAAAATGAAAACTTTTTATTCGTAGTAGGTAATTTTTACAATTTACGAACGTCAAACGCTGGATGAGGGCGGCGCGGGTCCGGACGACATGACGAATCCTGGGGGAGGCCTCCGTCGAGAAGTGTTCAACTCTCGGCTCATGAAGATAATGATCGCCCATTATCCACCAATGCCTTGGTGTTGTGTACTACTACTTCTTTTCAACGACCTTCTGCTTTTGATACCATCACACACAACCCTTTGTAATGCACCTACTGCATTGCCATGACTGGCCGTAACTGCAGGGCCCTAGTAAACTAAGACCTCAATCTCATCTGAAGTGAAGATGAGGTCAAAGATGGAAGAACACGGGCTGAGCAATGAATTTAACCTTACCTCACTAGCAGTAGGCAGTCGATCAAGCGGCGGGTACGCGTCTCCTGGGCCAAGCGGCGCCGCGGCCGCCTGCAGCGCCGGGCCCACCACGAAGCCCAGCACCTGCGCTAGCGACGCTGCTGCCACCGCACGGGTGCGCTCCGAAACTAATGTTGCTGCTGATAGGTATGAGCGGGCTACGGCGATGTTCGCTGGAAAGATAAAATGTGGGAAGTAAGTTGAGTTAATAAACCTGTTTGAACTCTTAATGTGAAAAGTAAGTAACTAAGGCTCGAAACTCAATATTGAGAGTGATCTTTAAAAGTTATGTTAAACGTATAAAATTCATCAATGAATCTCAAATTTGAGAGCGTTTTGTTCATCGAAACTTAGTCTAAGTCGTAGGTAAGTGGTGAAAACTATTCCTTTTAGGCCAGTAGTTCGAATCCTGGACGAGATTTTTGTAATGAACACAATGTTAGCCGTGGACTTAACTCATGGATTATGTTTTATTTTTTTGTCAATTCTTCTAAAAAAAAACTGAATGTACAAATGGCAGCCTCATCGACAGATAGCGATTTCTGTCAGGCAACCCAATTACATGAAAATGAAAATTGTAGATGGGGCATTAAATAAACATACTTATGAAATCAAAAACAGGAATCATAATTGTATAGGTAATATAAAGTTTATTTATCCATTATCTAGTATAAACAGAGGTATGTACAGTCTGCAACAGAATTATGTATACAACCCAGTCTCCCGCATACATACAATATGCATACCTATCATTAACACAAGTTCATGAAGAAACTTATTTTGGTATCTATATTGTGTGTGGTGTTGGTGTTGGATACATTAATGTACAACATAAAGAAAATATTTTATTCTTAACAACATCCTTTGTAAATTCGATCAATAATACCTACATAAAGTAAAATTGTTACGTACTAACAAAATAATGGATTTTTATGGTCTGAAATAAATAATTTTATTTCTTATTAAAACAAAAACTTTATTTATTTACTTACGGTATATAAATATCTATCAAGCGAGCGGAACAAATCCTAGCGATAAGTATAATTAAAAATGGTTACCACCTCATCACAATTCTAGGGTTCACGCGACGCTATTTCCTGGTAGGTACTCGTAGTTCCCACTGTTTTTCGGGGATGAGTTTTGTTATATTTAAACATAATCTATGCTATTTCATTAGTGTTCTCATTACGAGAATACTAGTAATAATACCAGGAGTAATAAATGATTTTATCTTTCTCTCTCTATAATTAGGTCACCATAGGGCCTAATTCAACGTTGCATTTAAGTCGCTGTAAAAAGTAAATTATAGAGTTGCTATAAAACTGCCATTTAATTTTATAAATGTCACGTTAGTAAGGCACACCGTACATTATAGTCAAGCTATTATTAAATGTTACGAGTTATGACTTGTGAAGTAAGCTAGGTACTATAATCTAGAAAGATAGCAATCAATATTAATTATTTGTAAATTGTATAATTAATCCTTAACTTTAGGCAAGCTATCCAAAGTTATTTAATAGGTATGTAAGATTAATTGTAAATTGATTGTTTTTCACTTAATAACTATTTCTATATCTTTCTAAAAATAATTAATGTACCATAGGTACTAACTTATTATTACCCGTAGTTTTGTCTTATTTTAACTTCTCTTTTACATGTTTATGGCTTTTACACCACGTTACCTTTTTGTATTGATAAGAATTTTTATATAATTATGTAGCACATAGGATTGCCTATATACTCTAGTAATAAAATCATATGTATATAAGGTTAAATATAAAATAAATAACAAAATATGTAAACTTGATTAGGGGAAAATTGTAAACTTGACTATATTTTTGATCTTTAAATTTAAATTGTTAATATTCTTAATTTAGGCTTTCTTGCATTTTGTAGCAATTAAAATTGTCCATCTTTAATAAACATAACCCTTAATATAAGTTATAAACATAACAACGAATTGTAGAAATAACTCAGAATGTAAGAGAAAAACGAATTAAAATAAAATTTAAACTGCGGCTCTCTTTACGGTATTGCTCAGTTTTGGAGTCTAAACGGCAGTCTGAGAGATTGATATTGACTTCAATTAACAAACTCAAGATTTACTTTTTATCGTGCTCTTCATACTGCCTGCCTGAAAAATACCGCAAAGAAGCCAAGTTATTATTATCAAGTCACCACGAGGTTTTATTTTCAAGATCCCATTGGTACTGCCCAACATTTCCATACAGTCCACTGCTGGGTAGTATCAACCAATGGTCCTTCGAGAGCCGGATCTCTGAAGATTGCGTCAAACCTAGTGAAGCCTTCGTGGAGTCTTCGTGGTGGCGTCGAAGAGTCTCCGTGGTGCCGTCGTGTGCAGTCTTCGTGGTGGCGTCGAACAGTCTCCGTGGTGCCGTCGTGGTGTCGTCGTGAAGCCGTGAAGATCGAGAGGCAAAACGGACAGCGCTGGAAGAAGCCATCACGCGGCCACCTAGCGGTGTTAAACGGCCATCAAACAGCGTGCGTTAATGCCATTTATGGTAGTGTGGGTTACCAGACGCGCCCACGAGTCCACAGGGCTCAATAGTCTGACCTCGCTGGTAAGGTTCTATTACTGAGGGTTTCTCAGAGCTGTTTTACGGCCTCGAGGAAGCTGACGAGTTGGGTTGTTCCTACCCTTCTCCGAGCAGCCCAAGGTGGTAGCGCTCTCTGCCAGGTGGTTCCCCTACCCGCCCTATCCTATTTCCACCCTCGGCTGACGTCATCACGCTAGGAAGTCAGTCGAACTGCTAGTGTTAGGAAATAGGTATTATAAGTTAGGGTTTTTATTGTGTTTAGTGAACATTTAGATTAGGGAACCCCCTCGTAGCACCATGTCAGACGGAAAGAAGCTAAGGTCAGGCAAGAAAACCGGTACACCATTGGACAGTGAAGCATCAGGAACCACAGAGACCAATACGTGGAGCCATGGGACCGGCACAGAAGAGCAGTCACGCAATAGCACGCAACAAAGTAGCGAACAGGTGACAGAATCGAGCGGAAATATAGAAGTAACGGAAGTGTTAGTGCAAACGTTAGCAAACAGTGCACCCGGGACGGTTGTAGGTATGCCTGTCGCGAGTGATAGGCCCGGAATCGATATATCTACTTCGCAGTCTAGTAAATTATCTCAGATTAAGGCGCAGTTAGAACTTAGGGCCTCCGAATTAGAACGGGCGCGGGCGGCAACCGCATATGCTGAGACTCGTTTGGAGTTAGCCAGATTCGAACTGGCAACTGTTGAAAACTCCAACGAGGCGGATGTCACCCCCGAACCTATTGACGGTAGGGTTCATAGTTGGATCAATGATCAAAATAACGCGCGAGTAATTTGCGAACGGGAATGTAGGGCACAACCGGCTAGCGTACCTCCGTGTGTAAACGTTCAGATGTCTCACCCAGTTAAGAGTCGCGAAAATATTAGTGATGAAAGCGGCATGTCGGCGCTAGCCGACGCGATAGTAAAGGCAGTCAATCTTAGTAAGTCAAACAGTCAATCAATACCTAAATTTATGGAAGAGTTGCCCTATTTCGAGGGCAACATATCCGAGTGGATTCCATTTAAATCCGTGTTTATAGACACTCAGAACTCGTATACGGGAGTTCAAAACGTAGCTAGGCTTCGTAAGGCGCTCCGCGGCCATGCTAGAGAAACCGTGCGGTCTTTAATGTATACTAGCATCGAACCAAGTGCTATAATGGAAACATTAGAAAGACGTTACGGTAGGCCGGAAATGTTGATATTATCGGAGTTAGAGTCTTTAAAAAAGCTACCCCGCATGTCAGAAGACGGGAAAAATATTACGATGTATGCTAGCAAGGTAGCTAACACCGTCGCCTCGATTAAAACCTTAAATCAACCTCAATATTTATACTCACCTGAGTTAGTAAGTAGAGTTATTGATAAATTAAGCGTAATTTTAAAATATAAATGGTTCGAA
Organism: Stenoptilia bipunctidactyla; assembly: GCA_944452665.1. NCBI lineage: Eukaryota > Metazoa > Arthropoda > Insecta > Lepidoptera > Pterophoridae > Stenoptilia > Stenoptilia bipunctidactyla. Next base: position 5,452,085 of record OX101736.1, read on the forward strand.
TTTAAATCAATGTATGCCGACATACCAGAATTAGTTTTATTGTCACAATTTTTAAATAAAATGGCAGATCAGTGCGGTGCTATGTTTTCATACAATTCAAATAGGGAAGAACGCGCCTTTAGTCGGCAACCGAGGCCGGTTAACGCCGTGAAAACATACAAACATCGCTCGCGTTCATACAGTAGCGACTCATCATGCCCGTCGGAAAATGAGCGCGAACCGAAAAAGGCAACCGTTGCTGCAGTGGCTCACCGAAAGAGTTTAAATAAAAAACGCAACTCGAAACCGCCACAAGCCACACCTTGCCACGATAAAGTCGATAAGGGCAAGTGCGCATTGTGCGGGGGTACTCACTTGATAAAAGAGTGTGCGGATTTTGCCAAATTAAACGTCGCAAAACGGTGGGAAACAGCGAAGAGCAACAGGCTGTGCTTTAGATGTTTAAATGAAGCACACAAACGCATAATGAGATGCAAATATAAACCGTGCGGCATAAATAGTTGTGAAGCGTCGCATCATCGACTTCTGCATCACGGGCAGGAATCGAACCCGGGAACTGCGGATGCGACGATAAACTCAGTTAACCACGTTAACGCGTCAACCACGTACCTTAAGATTTTACCGGTTGAGCTGAGTGGGCCGTTAGGTACAGTCACCACACACGCCTTGTTAGACGAAGGGTCAACAATGACGTTGATAGAGCGGGATGTGGCTCACAAAGTAGTGTCGCCCGGTAGGCCGGAACAGCTCACCATCGAAGCTGTCTGCGGTAGTAAAACAAATGACTCGGAGTCAACAAGGGTTAAGCTGAACATCCGAGGCATATGTAGCCGCGAGCTAGAAACCATGACCGCGCACACGATAAGCGCTTTGAGCCTCGCTCCGCAAGAAATAAACCGCGAATTAATAATGCAGTGTGAACATCTCATAGAATTAGAGGACGAGTTGTGTTATAGTCAAGCCAGGCCAACCATAATTATAGGCCAAGATAACTGGCATTTAATAGTTTCGCGCCAATTACGCGTTGGAAACAAAACACAACCCGTAGCCTCGTTCACTAAATTAGGTTGGGTTCTACACGGACAGAACTCACAGCCGCGTAGGTACCTAGGTACGGTAAGCCACGTTAGGCATGTGACCAACGAGGATGCCGTATTAGAACTCGTTAAAGAGCATTTTAGTATAGAATCATTAGGAATCGAACCGCGCAAACCGGAAAAAGATCCCGAGGTACGGGCTCTAAAGTTGTTAGATTCTACATGCGCGAAGTTACCTAACGAGAATAGATACGAGGTAGGGTTGCTATGGCGATCGGACGATGAGATAATGCCCGATAACCGCCAACAAGCCCTCAGCCGTCTGTATAACCTCGAAAAGAAATTAGATAAAGATACGTCTTTAAAAGCGGAGTATAGTAAACAGATAAAAAACCTTATCGAAAAAGGTTACGCCGAAATAGTCGAGGCACCGTCGTCATCACCGCGTTTATGGTATTTACCACACTTTGCTGTGACGCACCCACAAAAGGGTAAAGTAAGGCTAGTTTTCGACGCCGCGTGTAGAACAGCCGGTAAATGCCTAAATGACGCACTCGTAGCGGGTCCCGACTTACTGCAGTCACTTTTCGGCGTATTAATTCGCTTCCGCGAAGGCCAAGTAGCAGTTGTGGCAGACATTAAAGACATGTTTTTACGAATAAAAATAATTAAGGGCGATCGTGACAGTCTACGATTTTTATGGAGGGGCGAGGACCGCAGTACACCGCCTAGGGAATATCGTATGACATCCTTAATATTCGGCGCCGCATCATCTCCATGTACTGCGATATACGTTAAAAATAAAAACGCAGACTGCCATAAGCAGGATTACCCGGAGGTCGCGCGCGCTACAGTCAGGAATTTTTACATGGACGATTATCTCGGAGTATTCGATACAGTAGAGCAGGCAAAATCTACAGTAGTGAACATGTGCAAAGTACATGCTAACGCGTCGTTCGAGTTACGCGGGTGGGCATCGAACGAGCCCGACGCAATCAGCGGTGTAATCGACACGAAAAATAGCCAGTCGACCGCGTTAGGTAAATCGGACTACGAACGTACGTTAGGTTTAATATGGAACCACCGCAAGGACGCTATAGGTTTTAGCTTGAATTTAAGAAATACACCTCCGGAGGTAATTAAGGGAGAAACGGCTCCCACAAAAAGACAAATTACCAGTGCCGTCATGTCAGTATTCGATCCGTTAGGGCTAGCCGCACCGATCACGATAGCGGGCAAAATGCTCATTCAAGATGTCTGGCGCGCTGGGATAGGTTGGGATGAAACAGTGTCATTCGACCAGCATGTTAGGTGGAAAGCGTGGTTACAAAACCTAAACTTGTTAAAAGATTTAAGTATCCCGCGCTATATACCTAAACCCTCTAACGAGGGGGAGTTACACGTGTTCTGTGACGCGAGCGAGAAAGGCTACGCCGCCGCGGTCTATATAGTCACCGAAAGAAACGGCACGCGACAATCACACTTGCTCGCAGCTAAAGCACGAGTCACGCCACTTAAGCCGATATCAATACCGCGATTAGAGCTCCAAGCCGCGACGTTAGGTTGTAGGTTAGCTCACTCCATTAAGAAGGAGACCGACTACTATATAGGCAAATGTACTTATTGGACCGACTCTAGAACCGTTTTAGCATGGATAAAAGCAGACCCGCGAACTTTCAAATCCTTTGTAGCTCATAGGTTGGCGGAAATTGAAAGCCTAACGGCACCTGTAGATTGGCGTTGGGTACCTACGTCGGATAACGTAGCTGACGATGCTACGAGAGGTACACTAACCCAATTCAATTCGAGTCACAGGTGGTTTACGGGACCAGCATTTCTAACACGCGAACAAAAGGACTGGCCTGTTATACGAACGTCAACGAAAGTCGAGTCAACTGGGGAGGAACGTAAACCTGTAAATACGGTAATAATTAGCAAAACATACGATCACTTACCCGATCCCTCGCGATTTTCATCGTATAATAGATTGTTGCGTGCTACGGCGAGGCTGCTACTCGCAGCTGAGGTATTTAAAACCCAAAGGCTACGAGAATCACAGTCAAGAACAAAAGATGTTTCAACGAAACACTTACTCATAGCCGAGAGAATATTGATCCATAGATGTCAAGAGGAATCTTTCCATGAAGAGAGAAGACGTCTAGTGAAAAACGAACCCGTGCCACGCAGCTCGAAGCTCAAACGCCTGGCAGTGAAATTGCAAGACGACGGCTTGATAAGCCTAGATGGCCGGTGTTGAGGATGGCTGGCCTACCTAGTACCTATTGTTTATTTAAGTAGGTATTTGCAGTAAACTGTACCTGTGTTGATATTTTACTATAATCTTAAGTGTTTATTTAAATAAAGTTATAGTAAGCGAGTAGGTATGCGTCTGTATGTTCCTGCGAAGGTAATCCTATGTTAATTAATACAGTCCGCGCGGGGTGTGAAGGCGCGGGCCGAGGGAAGATCGGCAGCGCCCGCACATCTACGAGTCAGTTGCGTTTGACACTTCGGAACATATGGTCGCGCACCTAATTGCGCTAGCTATTTTGAAACCCATCAAATTCTTAATTATTTATCTCCCGTCGTCTACAAAGTTTGGCCATTCGAGCCGGAACAATTTGTGCAACCACGTCTGGGAACGAAACCTGTAAGCAGGGTCGGGATGGCGCTATTTCAATCGCCACGTACACGTGGTCAGCGCCACGCCGAACGACAGAACAAGATGGATGCCGTCAAGTCGGAGATAGTTCCAGCAACTCAACCGCCGCTTAATGTCACAGCAACGGCTGTAAGTTTGAAAACTAAACTATCGCAATCTAGTTCATCTGCCGCTAGAAGAAAATTACTCATAGCTAGGGCGGAAGAAGAAAAAATAAAAATCGATCTTGAAATCAAAATGAAGCAGAAAGAATTAGTTGACAAGCAATTAGAAGCTAATCTAGCTGAAATAGAGAGCTGTACGGGCTCATCAAGTAGCCACAACCAAAATAAGGTAGAAGACTGGTTAGAAAAGAGTGCATGCGACAAATTGCCGCATTTTGAAGACCGTCAGCCACAGCAGAGCGATCCCAGTATGAACAGGCTCGTGGATACCTTACAGGAAGCCATTACCACTGCGTCGTTAAACGCAAAGGTCCAGCAGCATCACCTACTCACGCGGCTTGCCACGTCAAAAGATTTACCGCAGTACTACGGTGAACCTATGGAGTGGCTGCAATTTAAAAAGGCGTTTTATGAAAGCACTGAACTGTGTAACTACAGTGATACTGAAAACATCTGGAGGCTTAGAAAGTGCCTAAAAGGGGACGCCAAAGAAGCTGTTTATTCACTGCTCATAGGTAACACGTCACCAGATATTATAATGGACACACTTCAGCTGCAATTTGGTCGACCAGAAAAGATTATTATGAAAATTACGAATGCTATCAAGAAAATGCATAATCTACCGCAGCATTATCATAGTGAGATTGTAAATTTTTCCATAAAAATAAGAAATTATGTTGCCGCCATAACTGCCATCGAGCGCAAAGAATACCTGGCTGGACCAGAGTTATTAAATATAATAATCTCGAAATTTCCTACATTGCTTTTATCAAAATGGGTAGATTACGTTGGTGAACATCACGACTGCGCGAAAAGTACATTAGAAAAATGCGACAGTTTTCTACAGATGGAAGCAAAAAAGTCGGCTGCAGCTGGTATATCTCATTTGAGAGAGCCGACGACGACAAGACATCAAGAACAAAGAAAACCTCTCTATGTCCTAGCCGCTGTTCAAGACGATCAAACGAAATGTAGTTTTTGTAGAAGAGGCAAACATGACTTATCGTACTGCCCGAAGTTCAGGAAGGCCTTGAGAAGAGACAGATGGAAGTTTATAAAAACCAGAAACTTCTGTTATAAGTGTCTGAATCCACATCACGTAGGTACTACTTGTACTGCACCTAACTGTGACATAGAGGGTTGTGGGAAACCACATCACAAACTACTACACTGGAACAGCAGCCATCAGCAGACGTCACAGCGACCGGACGAGCACAGTTTGTGGCAGCAGCAGCAGACGTCACAGCGACCGGACGAGCACAGTTTGTGGCAGCAGCAGCAGACGTCACAGCGACCGGACGAGCACAGTTTGTGGCAGCAGCAGCAGACGTCACAGCGACCGGACGAGCACAGTTTGTGGCAGCAGCAGCAGACGTTACAGCGACCGGACGAGCAAAGCCCGCGGCAGCAGGTTCCGCCGCCGCCGGAGTCAGTCGCCCACGTCGTCAGCGAAGTGGAAACCCAGCGACTATCGAGGACGCTACTTAAAATTGTACCGGTAACACTTTCCGGACGTAAAGGTAACATTCAGACTTATGCTCTGTTAGATGATGGATCTACCATCTCCATGATTTCCTCTAGTCTAGCTGAGAAGGCTAATCTTCACGGCAAATCGATAGTTTTACGTGCTAAATGTGCCTGGGACTCGGGTGAACTTCGTAGTCCATGTCAATTAATTAATACTAAAGTCAATAATTTTCCATTACGATGTTATAAAATCAGTAAACTTAAGTTACCCCAGCAAATAGTACCTATTGTAAAATCTCATACCGAAAACGGCCAAATTATATTTAAGATTTTAAATAATAATAAATTAATCCAACCTGAATTGTTAATTGGACAGGATAACTATAGCTTAATTCAACCTAAGATCTGTATTAAAGGTGAGTCATCGTATTTCACAGAAACCCCCTTAGGTTGGTGTATGCATGGGCCTTCAAACAATATTTCTAATAACTACGTCAATAACGTAACAGCTGGTCGCTTGTCACCTTCTCTTAGCCGCTCGAACTTAAATGATAATACTCGTAATTTCGCAGTTTTCGTCGAGACCGCCGCCGTCTCTGCACTTGCTAGTGCTAGGTGTGATTTTGCGTGCTTCAAATCTCAGCTTAGTTATGATGCAGACTTGCATGAGCTTATACGTCGCAATTTTGCTATAGATTCAATTGGTATAAGTAACAATTTACGTACTAACCCCGACGATTCTCGGGCAGTGTCAATTTTAAACAATACTGCCAGCTTTGTTAATGGGGAGTGGTACGTAGGTTTACCGTGGAAACACGACAATTTTAAAATGCCTTGTTCGTATAACATGGCTGTAAATAGATTAAATTCTGTCAAAAGAAAATGTTTACAGAATAGTCAATTTGCATTTCAATACTTGGAAAGAATAAACCATTTATTAGTTAATAAGTACGCATGTGAATTACCTAATCAGACTCCCACGAGATTTAATGAATGGTTTTTACCTCATTTCGCAGTTAGCAATCCTAATAAAAATAAATTAAGGCTTGTTTTCGATGCTGCCGCTAAATGTGATGGCTATTGTTTGAATGATTATTTACTTACAGGACCAGACCTGTTAAGGTCATTGTTTGGAATTATGTTGCGATTTCGAGAGAATTCTATAGGTATAATTGGAGATATCAAAGACATGTTTTTAAGAATTAAAATTAGGGTAGAAGATCAATCGTCATTACAATTTCTTTGGTTCCATAATAAAAATAGCGATATAAAAAAATATTGTATGACTTCTTTGATTTTTGGAGCTAAGTGTTCACCATTTATTGCACAGTTTATAAATCAGTATAAAAATACTGAAAGATTTATTAAAACATTACCTTACGCTGTTAAGGCCATACGACATAATCAATACATGGATGATTATATAGATAGCTGTAATGATATTCAGTACGCAAAACAATTAATTCACGATATAAGTTTCATTAACAAACAGGGAAACTTCGAAATGTGCAACTGGATGACTAACTGTATGCCTGTACTCGAAGATATGCCAAATGAGTCTTTAAGTAATACTGCCGTAACCCGGGCGCTACACTTAGCTTCAAAGATTTGCACAAATCTTTGACGACTTTGCAAAGTCATTTGAACACATATTGACGTAACCTGCCAGACTTGCTTCGCAAACACTTTTCTCCACAGTATGCTAGTAGACAACAAACAAGATGGACAACGATTTTGTAGACTCAGTTAGCCTGTATTATTTGTGTGCATGTAATTATATTTTTTTTATTTGTTATTTTTCGGGTTCCTTGTACATAGTTGCCCCTGTAACAACTCTACAAATTCCAGAACGCAGTCGCTGCCCCAGTCCATCATATAGCCGCATGCAGTGTAACATGCACACAACCGTCCCGCTCGACAACGCTCGAGCAACTGGATACTGAACAAGTGTGGCAGGCCACGCAAACATTTGCACACATTCAACTTTGAACGCTTTGATGTGTGGAAAAAGACCGACACCGGATGGCAAAGTGCAAAGCTTTGTGCAAACGTTGAATAAATATGCAAAGTCCAGCGCCACACATTTGTGCAAACATTTGTTCAAACATTTGTTCAAACATTTGAAGCTAAGTCTGGCGCCGGCCTAAGATTTGATATTGATGGTACTGTAGAAAGAACTCTTGGTCTTTTGTGGTATCCCAAGGACGATGCGTTAGGGTTCGATCTTTCATTTAAACGGATTCCTAGTGACATTTTAGAGTTAAAATGTAGGCCTACAAAAAGACAGTTATTGAAAATTGTAATGTCTATTTATGATATTCACGGATTTTTAATGCCATTTACAATTAGAGCTAAAATTTTATTACAAAAGATATGGAAAACTGAATTACAATGGGATGATCAAATAACAGTAGATTTCGATATTTCTTTTCGTGAATGGATGAATCAATTAAAAACATTCAATAATTTACGCATTCCTAGGTGGTATTTCAGGAGTGAGCGAGACGAGCCATCAAAAGCTGTAAGAGAGAGCGACACAGCATTAGAATTGCATGTGTTTTGCGATGCGTCGCCTTCTGCGTACGCTGCGGTTGCCTACTGGCGTAAGCTAAACAAGGATGGAAGTATACAGGTTTCTTTCGTAGCTAGTAAAAGCAGAGTTGCGCCTATCAAATCTGTAAGTATACCTAGATTGGAACTGCAGGGTGCATTGATAGCGAGCCGATTAGCGGATGTCATAAGAAAGGAACATAGATTTCAAATTAACGTTACACATTTTTGGACGGACTCAACTACCGTACTTCATTGGATTAGGAATCAAAGTAAGACTTATAATGTTTTTATTTCGAATCGGTTAAGCGAAATTGATAGTTTAAGTAACATTAACGATTGGCATTATGTACCTACACATTTGAATATAGCAGACGTAGCTACTAAAGATAGATTTTATAACTTAAATAGTAACTGTGAATGGTTCCGTGGGCCACAGTTTCTGTATGAAAAGGTGACCCCACGCTGGACACCTGAGACAAAAGACAACTTAGATTTAGAAATGATAAATTTAGTATGCGTTAATGATTATATTAATTTACCTGTTCCGGATTCAACACGTTTTTCCTCGTGGTTAAAATTGAAACGAACAATGGCCAGAGTTTTGTTTTTTATGAATAAATGTAGAAGGAAAGAAATAGTTTTTAACTGCAATTTAATTAATGAAGCCGAATTATTTATTTTAAAACAAGCACAATACGAATCATTTTACGATGAAATTAATTTGCTTAAAAATGGTGAACCTTTAACTAGAAATAGTCGATTAATTAGTTTGACACCTTATATCGACAGTAAGGGTTTATTACGCGTAGGGGGCCGAATAGGTGCGGCATCTAATGTTAGTAACTCTGTCAAATCGCCTATTATTTTATGTGGAAAACATCCGGTTTCCAAACTTATTGTACGGTATTATCATTCAATGGCAGCTCACGGTCATAATGAATTGGTAGTCAACGAACTTAGACAAAAATATTGGTTAACTAAGATGAGACCTACTGTTAGATCGGTTGCTTCGAAATGTAACTACTGCAGGAATAGACGGGCGAACCCACAACCACCGCGACTTGGTGATCTTCCGGAGCAGCGACTGCGCCATCATGAGCGCCCCTTCACCTGCTGCGGCGTGGACCTGTTTGGTCCCGTAGAGGTCACCGTCAATCGCCGTAGGGAGAAAAGGTACGGTGTGTTGTTTACCTGCCTCACAGTCCGCGCCGTTCATATCGAAATGGTTCCCTCACTCACGACAGACTCCATGATTATGGCACTCAGAAGGATGGCTGCCCGTCGCGGATGGCCTAGCGTTATTTATTCCGATAATGGCACCAATTTGCGTGGAGCTGATGCCGAACTTAAGAGATCATTTGCTGATTTGGATCGCGAGCGTCTACTTGACGCAACCGCCACTAGGGGAGTTGACTGGCAGTTTATCAGCCCACAGAGTCCCCATATGGGGGGAGCGTGGGAGAGGATGATAAGAACGGTAAAGAGGGCGTTGAAGGTCATACTGAAGGAGAGGGCCCCGAGAGAGGAGGTATTAATAACGCTCTTAGCTGAGGTTGAAAATATAGTTAATAGCCGTCCACTTACCCACGTCGCAGTCGATCCTCTAAGTGATGAAACTCTAACACCTAATCACTTTCTCTTAGGATCTTCAAGTAACTTACCTACGCCAGGGGTGTTCGATGACAACGACATTGGCCTTAGACGCTTATGGCGATCTGCTCAGCGCCTTACGGACATGTTTTGGCAGCGATGGGTAAAGGAAGTTTTACCCGACTTATTACCGCGCAAAAAATGGAGTGTTGAGGGAACTCAACTGAAGGTAAATGACGTCGTCATAGTTGTAGATCCAAACGCGCCGCGCAACACTTGGTCTAGGGGGATAATTGAATCAGTACACCCCGGAGCTGATGGTAGGGTCAGGGTAGTAGGTGTGCGTACTAGGCTAGGCGTGGTTAAGCGACCAGCTGCTCGTGTTATTCGGTTGCCTTGCAATGATGATGAGTGTTGCTAGTTCAACACTAGGGGGGAGGATGTTGAGGATGGCTGGCCTACCTAGTACCTATTGTTTATTTAAGTAGGTATTTGCAGTAAACTGTACCTGTGTTGATATTTTACTATAATCTTAAGTGTTTATTTAAATAAAGTTATAGTAAGCGAGTAGGTATGCGTCTGTATGTTCCTGCGAAGGTAATCCTATGTTAATTAATACAGTCCGCGCGGGGTGTGAAGGCGCGGGCCGAGGGAAGATCGGCAGCGCCCGCACATCTACGAGTCAGTTGCATTTGACACTTCGGAACATACGGTCGCGCACCTAATTGCGCTAGCTATTTTGAAAACCCATCAAATTCGTAATTATTTACGTCGTCTACAGCCGGTACAGGTTAAACGGCCCGTCGAACCAAGAGCAGCCGCTGATATTAGATGCAAAACACGCAATCACGCGCCTACTCATTCATCACTACCACGCTCAGTTCAATCACGGCAACCACTACACCGTGATAAATGAGATACAACAAAAGTTCCATATCATAGGACTACGAAACTACATAAAAAACATACGAAGCAAATGCCAGTGGTGCATAGTGCACAGAGCCAATCCAACGAGCGTCCAAGAAGGTAACTTACCACCAGAACGTCTACGTCACCATCAACCACCGTTCACAGCAACAGGGGTAGATTATTTCGGTCCCATGACAGTCACAATAGGACGTCGAACCGAAAAGCGATGGGGCGCACTGTACACCTGCCTAACCACTAGGGCAGTACATATCGAATTGGCTAGCACTCTTTCGGCCTCTTCGATGATACTTACTCTACGAAGATTTATGTCACGCCGCGGCACCCCAACTGTCATATACAGCGACAACGGGACGAACTTCGTCGGCGCCGAGCGTGAAATAAGAGAAGCTTTAGATGAATCTACAGTAGAGAGCTTCGCCACCACAAAACGTATCGTGTGGAAACGAATACCACCAGGTGCCCCCAACATGGGCGGAGCATGGGAATCCTTAGTAAAGTCCATTAAACGTGCCTTAGCCGCCACATTAAAAAGTAGAGTTCCACATGAGGAAGTACTTTACACGCTGCTTCTAGAAGCTGAGCACATAGTGAACTCGAGGCCACTGACACCAATCAGTTCAGACTTGTCAGAAGAAGCACTGACACCGAACCACTTTTTAATACAACGATCAAGTGGGATGACTCCTTTTGGCAGCTTCCATGACCAAAAGACACGTGCTAATTCATGGCAGGATACACAAGTACTAGCCGACCGGTTCTGGAAGAAATGGCTCGAAGAATACAAACCTTTATTGTTACCAAGAAGAAACAATAATTCACACGGTATCGAGTTGATACACGGCGACATCGTTCTCATAGTAGACAACACTATGCCAAGATGTACACGGCCAAGAGGCCAAATTAATAATACTTACCCTGGTCCAGATGGTAAAGTACGCACTGTAGAAGTCAGAACGTCCGCAGGATTAATCCGCCGCCCAGTATCGCGTATCATCCTTCTCGACCGACCTAGCCTACAAAAAACGGTGCTTGCGCACGAGGGGGAGACTGAAGTAAGCTAGGTACTATAATCTAGAAAGATAGCAATCAATATTAATTATTTGTAAATTGTATAATTAATCCTTAACTTTAGGCAAGCTATCCAAAGTTATTTAATAGGTATGTAAGATTAATTGTAAATTGATTGTTTTTCACTTAATAACTATTTCTATATCTTTCTAAAAATAATTAATGTACCATAGGTACTAACTTATTATTACCCGTAGTTTTGTCTTATTTTAACTTCTCTTTTACATGTTTATGGCTTTTACACCACGTTACCTTTTTGTATTGATAAGAATTTTTATATAATTATGTAGCACATAGGATTGCCTATATACTCTAGTAATAAAATCATATGTATATAAGGTTAAATATAAAATAAATAACAAAATATGTAAACTTGATTAGGGGAAAATTGTAAACTTGACTATATTTTTGATCTTTAAATTTAAATTGTTAATATTCTTAATTTAGGCTTTCTTGCATTTTGTAGCAATTAAAATTGTCCATCTTTAATAAACATAACCCTTAATATAAGTTATAAACATAACAACGAATTGTAGAAATAACTCAGAATGTAAGAGAAAAACGAATTAAAATAAAATTTAAACTGCGGCTCTCTTTACGGTATTGCTCAGTTTTGGAGTCTAAACGGCAGTCTGAGAGATTGATATTGACTTCAATTAACAAACTCAAGATTTACTTTTTATCGTGCTCTTCATACTGCCTGCCTGAAAAATACCGCAACGAAGCCAAGTTATTATTATCAAGTCACCACGAGGTTTTATTTTCAAGATCCCATTGGTACTGCCCAACCTCCACATTTCCATACAGTCCACTGCTGGGTAGTATCAACCAACTTGTGTCATTCCGAGGTACGATTTCCATTTTTAAACCATACAGAGCATAACGTGTAGGGCTGCCAACTTTTTTTCTAGAAATAAAGTATATTTGAGTCTGAAAAGAATATCAAACAGTATTTTGGAAAAATAAACAGTATTCAATTTAATAAATTTTTTAAACACCTATTTTAAGAGCTTCTTGCAAAAATCATTAATTAAAGTCTAGCATATAAAGTGTTTAGCTTTTTATGCCGAAAACAGTATTTTGTGTACATTATTTTTATTCAACAGTAAACAGTATAATTTAGTGAAAAATAGTATAATACTGTTAAAAACAGTATGGTAGGCGACCCTAATTACGTGCGTACGTACGTGTAACGTTATGGAAAGTGTGTTCTAATGGTAACAAGAATAAATACGCGCTAATTTGCCATAAAAGACGATGTTTTATCTTATTAATTTCACCATTTATTATCCTAACCAATTCTAAAAAGAGAGAACAGTCAATTTTTTGTATTGAATAAAGGCAACGCTGCTGGACTGATTTCAACAAAATAGTTGACTATTAGAAAGCTACTTTATACAGAAGTAATATATACTTATTTTGTTTAGAAATTTCCCAGAATCAGGAGTTACGCGGGTTAAACCAAACCAAACTTAATCAAAAGACGAGTTTAACCATATTTTACGTTCACGTTTAATCATGTGATACTTCATAACTCGAAGTTTCAGTATCTTTATCGTCACGACTGACTAAATGATATCAAACCAATACCCGGTTAGCCCACCAGCCTACTAGTGGAGAGAACAGGAGCTATCCAGTAAATTGGCCTCCACAGCAACGCTAGCTCGTTTCAGTGTCTTTGCAGACCCTGTAGCGACTAATTAATTCAAATACATACCTGAACTAACTCCAACCAAAAACCTAGCTAGCAGCATCCAGTACTGCGCGTTAGGTCGGGTGATATGAAGATGGGCGTACAGAACACTGGACAGGATGAACAGCGCCATTGTAGCCAGCATCGGCGGCCGCGTGCTGCCGATGCGGTTAGCCCACCAGCCCACGAGTGGGGAGAACAGGAGCTGCCCTAGTGGGTTGGCTCCAACTGCAACGCCGAGTACTTCTTTACGAGCGCCTGGTTCGAGCTGGAAAAATTAAAGAAATTTGTAAGCATCTCTATGACTGTTACTTCTCAATTAAAATAAGAAATATTCGTATTTTATTGCGCATAATTAGTATATAGGGTGTTAAGAGCATGAGTGTAGATACTTTGCAGGTAGATAGAGTAAGTCCAGACGCATGTTTTTTTATGCGAACCATGGTCCGATTTGATTTACTTTTTAAGAAACAGAACAAAAATTGATTTTATCGATAAACAATTCTGAATTATTTTCTAATACCTACTAAAATAATAGCGTAACAAACATACAGACGATATCAGAACCTTCCTTTTGAATACAAATAACGGAAATATTGCGTAACAAAGTCTTAAATCATACGTTGTAAGTTCAAGTTCATGTATTTATTAAACAATTTACATTGTATTGTATTCGAATATTATCAAATAAATACTAAACAAAAGCATCATTCATCGCAATATGTACGTATGTAATACTTATATGTTACGTAAATCATACGCAACCCAAACAGGCAATAATACTCGTGGTATAAATTACTAAATGCTCCCCACAGATCTGTTTCTGCTCCTGTACCTACACTAATTTGACAATTGCAACTGTCAAACGCAATGTTACATACCAGCTAATCATAGCTTTTTCTGAACTGGTTTTTAAACTCGTTCTTTGTTAGATATTAAGAAAGAACACGAGATGTAGATATTTTTTTTAATAGGCTCTATCGTCCCCGTAGTTGAAAAACTAAATAACTCCGATTTACTAGATTTGAGATAAACGCGATTTAGTGTTTCATTTTCACTTAATGTTCATTTGTTAAAAAATGTGAAACAATTTTCCCATCGGCGATTTTATATTTTGTGGAACTGATAACATTAGGCTTTAACAAACTGAACTCTATCTTTAACTATAACTAAATAAAACATATAAAACCAAATTGTTTAATTTTGCCACAAGTACTTTTTATAACGTAACTACAGTTAGTTATTTATTTCGGCTATTTATTTAGTTTTCCTACAAACTAAATCCATCAGGTAAAGTAAAATAAGGTGAAATAAAAGAAGTTATTGAATTTATCAAACTTGAAATATGTTTAAATGTAAATTTTTCTTAATTTTTCGCGATTAGCACTATTAAATATATTACTTTTAAACCGGATTTACCGCGTATATTTACATTTTAAATTAATTATAACTCGACGTTTCGGTGTCTGCAGACCCCATGGTCATGCATGAGCGACTGAGGCGTCAGGCGTCAGATTGATAGGTGGAATAAGTTAAAAATCATCACCTCTATTTGTTGCTCAGTTTTTGGGCGTAGCGTTCTGGATAGACAGAAAACGAGCTGACTGTATTTTGTGTTTTAGGTCGTGCAGCTTGCTGGATGTTAGATGTAATGTTTTTCAGGATAGGGTCTGTGACAGTCGGTGACAGTTTTCAACCATCTTTTCTATTGAAATTACGTTGTTTTTTTTTTAATTTCAATGGCTACTCTGATCATACAGGGAATGTAATGTTTCTCTCTAGATAAAATTTTCATACACTCAAACCTTAAATAGTGGTTGGGCTTGTTCATGGAATGCTCACGAACTGCAGACTTTGAAGCTTTTTATTTTTTATTATCAGTTATGTGTTCTTTGACGCGGGTAGATACGTTTCTTTAAGTTTGACCAATGTAGGAAAGCCCACAGCCGCAGTCAATCTTTGTAAGCACCTGGGTCTTGTAAAGGGATGCTGCATTTAAGTGAACGAAGATGTTGTTTTATTTTTGAATTAGGTTTAAGTATTGTTTTAATTGAGGCGCGCTTAAGAATGTTTGAGATTTTGTCTGTAACACCCTTCACAAAAGGTAAAAATGCAGGTCTGCGTTCGACTGTCGGCGGCTTAACGTGGTCACTGCGGCGGTGATGAGGTGGTTTGAGGCCGTTTTCACGGAGCACCTTGACAACATGTTTCAGTTCATAATCAATGTGCTGAGGATCGCAGATTCCATGTGCTCTCTGAAACAAAGTAAGTAATTCGGCTCGGGTAGTGGTGGAACTTCCTATTTAAATATCGGTCAGTATGGTGGGTAACACCATCCATTTGTAGATATTATTCATTATTCCATACAAAGTAGCCAGATGTAAGTCATAACTCTAATAATTCTGCATATTCAACAGGCAAATCTGATTTAGTTCGATTTTTCTTGACTATTTCTATGCAGTCGCTGACAGTCAGCGATGTAAATAACAAAAAAACTAACCATGGTTTCATTGTTGGCAATTTAAGGATGTTTTAAATCACTTACAAGTTGGTAAGAATCCATAACATATGCTCCTCTCAATTGTGAGAGTACTCCTGCTATATGTTGAGCAAGCCTGTAAGTCAGTGTGTCAATTTTCCTCACAATAGGTTTTTGTGGTACATCAGTTTTATGCACTTTAGGTAGCCCATACAGTTTTGGAGTTTTGGAGGATTAGTTTATTTACATCTAAAGTTAACCATTCCTTGTGTTTTTGTATTAATTCAGATGTTTTCTTCATAATTCTAGAGGTGGGTTACTTTTTTTATGAGGTAATTCATTCGACAAAAGGTTACTTATTTTTGTGTTGCATTCAAATGTGTCCATCACGACAGTGAAGTTTCCTTTATCTGCAAGAAGGACAGTTAAATCTTCATTGTTGCTTAAGTTCTATAATGAAAGTCTTTCTTCTCTTATAAGATTCGGTTTCAGCAATTTACATCGCCTCAAAGCGCCAGAGATATCTCGATTTATACTTTCCACATCTTCTTTAAAGATTTTGAAAGAGGCAGTCTCTACTTTGCAGATAATCTAATCTGTTGTTATTTTAGATGAAGCCGGTGCCTAATTTAATCCCTTGCTTATAAGTTAAAGTTGAACGTATATAATTTTGATATTTTTAACTGTTATTGGTGCCATTTAAAATAAAAAGCTGTATTTTGACATAAAATATGTTAAATTTTACCTAAGTAATAGGTAAGTACTTAATAAGAAAATGAACAACAAATGAAAGGTATAGCAATCATTATAAAACTTTCAAATAACTCAATTCAAATGAAAATAATTCAATCTCAAAAAATAATATGACTCTTCTGGTATATTGAGTAGGTACAACAACCAACAAACTTCTAATATCACTTAGAACTATTAATACCTACATAATTATCAAAGTTCAAAACACTTGAAATGACTGTACTTAATCAGTACCTACTTAAATGTAAGAGACACAAACAAAAGTAGGTACAGCAACTTGAAATAAAACTATTTGTCTACCTTCATATACATTAAATAAAACACGGCGTAAGAATGTAATTTAAAATGAAACAATATTTTTATTAACAAAAAAACATGAAAAATTACGTTTCTAAAAATCACACTGTCATTCAAAAATCCTAAATTGCTTTACAAAAAGTATTTTAAAAATTATATAACATATAACATCAAGTATCCATAAAGTAATGTACGTTTTGACAGAATTCTGAGTAGCAAATTATACAAATAGAGTTATTTAGTTTTCCTAGAACTTTGTTAGTTTTATTTGTAAATTGAAGAAAAATTCATCAACGACCGGCTGGCCTTCTATACCAGAGGTCCTGGGTTCGAATTCCGGCGGCGGCGGATATCGGTGTGATGAACACAGATATTAGCCGTCAAGTCATGGATGTTTATATGTTTATTTAAGTTTATTCCAATAAAAAATATGTATTTATTCAATACGTATGTTTATATATTTCTTAAGTATATCAATTATTCATTCATTCATTCATCAATTATCTAGTATCCATAACACAAGTTCTTTAAGAAACTTAATTTGGGCTAGATAATGTGCTGTGTGAGTGTCAGAATTATTTATTTATTTTATTTATTTATTTAACTTATTTTTCAACACACTTGCTCGTAAAGTGAGCGTTATTCTATTGAATTTAGAAGTATAAACTGGGCTATAAGTCACGCGTGCATAATATATTATACCCTACTGCATAATATAATGAATCCTACAAAGTTGAATTGTACCTTTGTGCAAATAACATGCGAGAAAATAGAGCATATTTTATTGGTCCGGGTTATACACTAAATATTTTCAGAAACAACAAAAGAGGTTTTATACCACTTCAAATCCATATACATTTTTAAATGTTTGCGCCTTATATTAATAAAATAAACTGGTATATTAAACAAATTATTCACAATTTACAATCATTTGTCATAAAATATTAAAATATTTGCATTTACCACTCCAAATTAAACATTTTCACTTAAAATAGGCTGTATATGCTATACAGACATTGACACATTTGGCGGGAAAAAAAAACCTACGCGCATGCGCGAGGTTCGACGTCATTTTTCAATAACAATTCACAGCTTTGTTATCAAATGTGTTTGTTATTTTATGACCACGTATGTCTGTCTTTTACTCACAAGTGTGTTGAAAAACGTCGTATGAAACTCGTGAGCGTTGCTAATTACAGTCTCGGCTCATTATTAAGCCCTCGCCTGCGGCTCGGACTCAAATCACAGCCTCGACTGTAATTAGCAACTTCGCTCACTTGTTACATAATATACTATTATTTAATATATTAAACATTCAATTTATAATTGACCACAGTTATGGATTTATTCATTGAGTTGTTTATTTTTCCTTAAAAAATAGGGTTAGTTTGAAGATGTGTATTATTGAACCTGAACGACAAAATTGACTATATTTTTGGAACGGAATACGATAAGAAAATCCCTGTAAGACACAAACGTGCGTCACGTTTTGGACGATTTAAAATAAGCAAAAGTCAATATCGCCAAAAACGGAGTTATTTAGTTTTCCAACTACGGGGACGCTATATTCTTTGGAAATTAGTTTACAACATATTATAAGATACAAAATATAAGCTTAAGTTTCTGTTTTAATTCTGTCTAATTCTGAAAGTAATTCAAATCCTAAGTCATGAAACATTTTCTTTAAAAAACTTTATTCATAGAAACTAAGGGAGCTCCAGTTTAACTGAAGCTTACCGTACTCTGCATAGTTTATATTGTTTGCGCCGCCGCCGCCGGCGCAACCCGTCACTCACAAGTCAGTTACAGCTGAAGGTCACTTAAGACTATTGACTTGCACTACCTATAGGCACCTAGGTTAGTAACAGTGCTATGTGAGCGTTTGAGAACTCAATTTAGGCAATAAATCTAGACCTTGTATCATGCACGCAAATGTACTGTTGGCGATATTCAAAGGATGGTTAACAGTCTATATTCGGAGCCAACGTTGGTTTTTTTTTTTTTTTGGTACCTAAGTGTTATGAAGAAATTACTTCAATTTTGAATATTGTGCCTCAGTGTTTTGAAGTACTTGCTTAAAATGTTCTACTTTCCTTAACCAAGGGTGTCGTTTTTCCAAAAATGTTAGTAATGGAAAAAAAATACTTTTCCATGTCAATGTTCCATACATTGCTGGTACACAATACTCCATCAAAAAGCAATAATAATTAGTTTAAAAGCAAATAAATGTGTCTTAATAAACGGACTCAACTCATTATACTGTTTGTAAAGGTGCTCCCACATTGCCGTTAGAAAATGTTTGTTAACATTTTATAACACCAAAACATTTACTAACAAAAGTTAACAAGTGTTGCATTTTGTTAGAAACTGTTACATGTTATAAGTGCTCCTACATGATGGAAAATGTTTAAACATTTTATAACATCTAGTATTGGCTCGCAGTTTGGTTTCGTCTTCTGAGGGCCGAGGACGTCTACACGAAAATGGAAGAAGATTTGCTCATTGGAATAGCTTTTATTTTTTGTTTAAAAAAGAAGAAAAAGCGCTCTTATTGGATGCGCCAAACGCTAAAAGCTAGAGGAAAATATAGTGCCACAGACTATCTCAAGGATTTGGGTATTGACGGTTGCTTAAAAGATTTTATAAGAATGAACAGTTCCGAATTTGAATATCTACAAAATTTAATTGGGGCAAAAATAGCCAAACGAGACACTAAATTTAGAAAATCTGTAAGTGTGACGGAAAGACTTGCGGTAACGTTAAGATTTTTGGCAACTGGTAGCAGTTATAAAAGTCTTGGAAATGTGTTCAAGTTGTCAGACCAAGTGATATCTATTATCGTACCAGAAGTGTGCGAGGCTCTCAATGAGGTTTTAAAGGAATACATACAGGTAAGTCAAACAACATTTTTAATTATTTTTTTATTTACTTTTAATATGATCTAATCTAATCATACTTTAGGTAGGTACCTACCTTACCTTACTAATAATGTTTTTAATAATTAACAAACCAAACATGTATTTTTTAATTTGTGATTGATTCCAACAAATCGTTTAATGATTGGGTCGAATCTTGGCTTGATTCCGATAAATTAGACGGACTCTGTGTTCTTGCGCTGGTACGAGTATGTGTCCTGGAGTTATCCGAAGAGCTGGTTTCAAATGAAGCCAAGGGACTTGGTGCGGTGTAGTATCCTCTCGAGCTACAGTCAGCATTATTTTCCGAAAAAGTGGATAGATTTGGTTCAGAGTTGTATCCCCAGGAACTACTAGCGGTTGGGTCATATTGTCCCATTGACGCATTGTACAAAATATTGTTAATGTGATGTTGAGCAGTATTCTTAGCATGACTGTTTTTTATTTGTTTCAGTTTCATCGCGACATACTCTCCAAATGCGTCATTTTCATCCCTGCTGTTTCTAGATTCGTACATTCTTTGTAAAATATTTACAGCTTCTTGTTGTGTTGTATCTTTTTCTACTTCAGGCCGTCTTCTTTTCCGAAATGGTTTTGGGGTGGCGAAAGGCGTGCCCGTAGTTTCATTTACAGTGACAGTATTTCCTGTTTCGTTCAAACTGAGAGTGTTTTCTGAAGCACTTCTGTTTTCTTCGTTACCCTGAAAGAATAGAATTAAACGATAATTTCAAGTTATAGGCGCGTCAAATTAGCTAAAATTGTAAAAAAATCTATAACCGCGATTTTCTTTTTCTATTACTTAACAACCCTTAACTGAAATCATATTTTTTTTATAGTGTATCCTATTAATATTTCATACTTAATAAAAATATCCAATAAAATTTGTTAGAATAACGAGTTATAGATTTATTTTTCGCGCCTATTTCTTAATCTTCCATTTTTGTTCCAGATACCAACAACACCTCAAGAGTGGCTACACGTGGCAAATTCATTTGAAGAAAAATGGAATTTCCCAAATTGCTTAGGAAGTATCGATGGAAAGCACGTAGCCATACAAAAGCCAATTGATAGCGGCAGTGAATATTACAACTATAAAGGATTTTACAGCGTTGTACTTTTAGCGATAGTGGACGCAGAATACAACTTTCTGTACGTGAATATTGGCTGCCAAGGACGCATAAGTGATGGTGGAGTTTTCGCAAACACAAAATTTCGAAATAAAATTAACGACAATAGTTTGAAAATACCCAGTGACAGCTCACTACCAGGCAGAAACAAACCTGTTCCTTATGTGTTCGTAACAGATGATGCGTTCCCTTTAGAAAAACACTTATTAAAACCTTTTCCAGGACCACAGGATAGCAATTCTAAGGAAAGAATCTTCAGTTATAGACTGAGTCGTGCGAGGAGAACAGTAGAGAACGCATTTGGGATTTTGTCAGCCAGATTTAGAGTTTTACGAACTACAATATTATTAGATCCAGAAAAAACTACTACTTTAATTATGACATGCGTGCTACTGCATAATTTTATAAGAAAAACTGAATCGAGCATGATTTACGCTCCATCTCAATACTATGATGGCGATGACATAGTAACTGGTACACGTATCGATGGACAATGGAGATTAGAACAGCAGCAATTAACACCACTTGAAGCATGTGAATCCCTGACAGATGATGGGAAAGAAATAAGAAAAGAATTCGCAGAATATTTTTCAAATGAAGGGTTTTTGGACTGGGCATCTATATATTATTAAAAGACGTTAAAATAAAACTCACCTGCAACCCTCCATCGACAGTTAAACTTGGAATATTTTTGCCTTTAAGGAACATGAGTTTTTTAAACGCAAACCATTTACTTGACTCATTAGCTCCTGCACCAGATTTATTAGATTTACATTCTCGGTTAAATTGACCTACGAGTGATCGAATCTTTTTTTCAATTACTTTTTTATCCATATTAAATTCACTGGCAATTTCCATCCAAGCATCGTGTTTTTTATTTCGGTCTTTGTAGCTCTCTGACGTCGTGTTCCATAGTACTTCTCTTGCTTGAAACATTTCAATCAGTTTGTAAACATCATCGTTATTCCAATTACCGGACATATTTTATTGCTTGGCGCACGCGCAACCACTAATACACACGCACAGCGATGCACGCTGACACAAAGGGACTGACAAGCGAGACACCACGCGCAGCGACCTACTCTAACCCCCCACCGCACCGCACCGCCTATCCCGCCATCACCCTTATAAAATGTTTACAAACAAAAGATAACCCATGTTTTATTTTGTTATAATTTGTTTTGTTATAAAATGTTTACTAACATTACTAAACATTTTCTAACATGAAAATTTATTTTAACATTTGTGATTAAATGTTTGCTAACAAATGTTTACTAACGTTATTAAACATTTTCTAACGGCAATGTGGGAGCACCTTTAATATATGCAGAACTAGCTAATCAATTTATTAGGATGCTTGTACCCGAAACGAATTGTTTTTTAATATAATTCAGGTTCAACTTCCCATTCAGGTTAGGCTGCGTTTCCACCAGAGATTCGCGAGGTTGTTAAACAGTGCGAGTATGTATTGTGAGGGTAGCTGTGCGGTCAAAGGATGGTGATAGTAAGGGCCATCGCGATCCATTCAGAATTATATCTTACTAGACATACACAGATGTTATTTTAGAACTTCGCAACACATCACTTATGTCATAAAAACTATGCCTTGGCTTGTATGTCCAAAAACCTTGCTCCATTCAGCTGCTTACAGGAGAACTGACAAGAAAGTGAAATGAAGCATATACAGGGTGACTGGTGACAAATTTTAGATACTGTACCTACTTAATTTTTACCAGAATTCCCTATAAATAAAAAAAGAGAGAGACCTTACTACACTTTTCCCGACGCGCTGCCTCAGTCAACCAACACGCACACAGCAGTGTTCCGGCCACACGCACGCTACCACCCGCTATGTTTCTATTGTATTACGCCTATGTAACCATGCGTTGCGTAAATAATACTTTAACTTGTGGTTAAGTTCACTCAGTAAATAATTAATATTTTTTTTTCTTCATGTATGATCTCAAACTATCACGTCCTCGAATTCGAAAATGACCCACCAGTCACCCTGTATATCGGCTCATGAGTAACACATGCCACGCAACACATCCCCGCAGATCTCTGATAGAAACGCAGCCTTAAACTTATTAATGTGATACTTTAAACTATAACAAAGTGCTTTGTTCGTTACGCAATTCGCTGGAACAGCAAATGTATTCATAACAGTTGAACTTAACCAAAGTTCACAATCCTGGTTACTCACCGATAACCTCAATTTAGTTACCGTAATACATGATTCATTGCCACATCAAACGTTAATAAAGAACGTGTGTTTTTATGTATGACTGTACCAAGCAGGAAGTAACATTGTTGTCATATAGATTAGTTGAGTCCCGACTTAGTTCGTTGTCTGAATTAAGCCCGAATTAAGCCTAAATATGGTAAAACGTTATCAATCAATAACTGCGATTGATCGATTGATGCTTTTTTGGCAAACAGTTCCTACGCACCATCAAGAGGACAAGTTGATTTTTGGGGTCTAATGTTAAATAGGGTTATATTTCTACCATAGACCCTTTCTACCCTTGTATACCTAAGATAGACGTACCTTGCGTGCCTTAAGCTTGATACTTGTGGCGTTAACATGTTACTAACATGTAGTGCATGTAACAACGACAAGTTCTCACATAGGTATTTTGATTAGCTGGGACGGCAGCATCCTTTTGTATAGAAAGATGATCCCCACACTACTATTACCGACCCATTTACAAATCGCAGCACTTGTGGTAATACCAACCTATTCAATAATAATCACACTAACAAGTTAAATAAGTTTCAAAATGGAGCCAATCCCAGGACCTTTCGTATTAGAAGGGAATGAGAGCCAGATAGGAGGCAGTGCCATACACATTTACGAGGTGTGTGGCTATCTTTTAACATCAGGTAACCAACATTCTTACCCACCCCATGACAATGAAAAAGAAGGCAGCATATCATGCGCTACAAATATCAAAAAAATTTACTTGAATCTGAACTCTATGCTGTCGACATTAAGTTAAAATTGGTTGGAGAAATTTGACTTTTGTACCTATGTGTGTCTATGCCTTAAGTTTTTTTTACAGGTGACCTAATTTGCATCTAGTCCTAAGCGGCGATGAGAGCAATTATGGAGCTACCTATCGGTGTTGTGAGGAAGTGGCTCCGTGCGGATGGAACTCTGCATATATAGTGAGTCATGTCAATTTAGTTCTTGAAAGTATAATTTTCTAAGGTAGTTATCATATGAGTAACAACTGTAAATTAAAATTTATTACGAGTATAAAAACTTTGCATTCCTAATTTGGAGGCATAACCCGTTTTGCGATGAATACATGAAGCAACCAAATGTATCTTGTAAAAATATTGTATAGATATAACAGAATTGCACTAAAATCAAGTTTGATAATAGAAAAATCTCACAAATTTTGATTAATTATTGTAATTAAATCAGCAGCTCCGCATGGTTTTACCCATCTTTTATAGATATAATTGTAAGTATTAATAATTAATATCTATTGAAAGTTATCTGAAGATCAGTGAACCGCGATGAATCCATTCTAGGCTACCCTTAAAATCTTCTGAAAACCTTAGGACGTCGGTAATATGTGCTCATATAAAATCAAATCACAGCCTTTGCTTCAACAATGGTACAAAAAGGTGATATGTTCCTTACATTCAAGCTTCAATTAAATAAATAAATAAAATCCCCAGACAATCACACCAACTACATGGCCCCAAACTAAGCAGAGCTTGTGATATGGGATACCATGTAGCGAACTAGGGGAGAACCAAGAATATAAATACATGTATAGATAAACGCCCAGACCCGAAATTTTTGGAGCGGACCACCGCTCCTAGAATTTACCGTTTTTGAGTTATTTCACTTTTAGGATTTTACTGAAAACACCAAATTTTCCCTATTTTTCTAAGAAATAATAAAAATCTTCGGTATCTAACTGCTTTTTTGACGTAATCATGTAACTTTATAATGATTTAATGAGATGAAGAAAAAAAATCTAAAATAACGTCAAAGGAGCACATCTCATGGTCTTTCAAGCACTATTCTCTTCTTATCTTAAACCAAAATCGCACTTAAAATGCGTCTCCTGTAAAAAAAGTCCTGTGCAGATTACGTCATAATTATGTACATTGCTTAAGCTATCCAACAAGGTATATTACATAGGTAGACTTTTATAATTCCTAGTAGTGCATACTCACTTCATAAATGAGGGTATCATGATAACTGATATACTAAAGAAATATATAAACATACATATTGAATAAATACATATTTTTATTAGAATAAACTTAAACATACGAACATCCATGACTTGACGACAAATATCTGTGTTCATCACACAAATATCCGCCGCGCCGCCGGGATTCGAACCCAGGACCTCTGGCATAGAAGGCAATATATGGTACCGCTACACCAGCCGGTCGTCGATATCAATATATTTATAATATATTAAACATTTAAAATTATACTAAGAACCTACAAACATAGGTACATCTATGTTTCTGTCAATCTTATAACATAGCATAATATGGATCTATGGTCTGAAATAAACGATTATTATAACATCCCTCTTTACATACATTCATACCTACATAACGTCACGCCTGTGTCCCTTATGGGGTAGGCAGAACACCAGAAGTTATAAGACCATCTGATGTCACATTTGACAAATTTACCTACAGGTATTATAAAGATGGAGACAGACTATTGTAGTGACAGTGGGTCAGCTTATCGCCCACTAAAACGCCCTTAAAACCTCTGTCCCTTAACTGACTTTAACAGTATACCCGGGTAGAGATGCAGCTGGTACATTCTATGTTTTTCTTTCGCTCCCAGTCCAGCATGTAAGACCCTCTTTACATTTCGGAATTAAAGACCATCAGACAAACTGAATGAAAAATCAAGGCGAATAAGAGGATCGTAGTAATTACTGTTTTGCCAATAAATAATGTTGATGTAATTATCGTGAAATGAGTCAAGTCCGCGTGGCGGGCTGGCACACTTCCAAATTTGTACAGTCAACTGCAGTGACACCGGGACCGTCCGTGATTTAATTTAAGCAGTAAGTTTTATCTATCGCTTAGTAATTTGTTTTGAAGTTTATAGGATTAATCGTAAAATTCTTTTCAACCGACTTCCAAAAGAGGTTTTTAATTCGTGTGTATGTATTTTTTTGTATCTTTGTTACCTACTCAATTTTAGGGACAGTTATGAATCGATTTTTTTTTATATTCTTCTCTTTTATAAAAGAGGATACTTCAGAGGTGGTCCCGTATAAATTTCTTTGAAATCGATCAGTACATTTTGAAAAAAATTAAACTTTCGAAAAAAATATGTATCAATACGATGAATTGCACGTTGATGACCTAATACTTCAGCCAAAGTTTTGACGTGAAGTCGGTTTTTTTACTGCTCTGCATTCGTTGATTATTTAATTGGTATTCGTCTCGCGTTCCTTCATTTCTCCTGATGGTAAATGCAGACCAGGTCAAAGATGACGGCACAGGAGTTTAGGAATAACTGGCTTTTCAAAAAGAATTCCCGGATCACATCATCGTCTCGGTGCGGTAGAATTTATATGAAGGGTGGTCGCTAACCAGACAAAACCTGAAGAGATCCTTTCACTAAGCAGGGGTCGCCCAGAGCTCTAAGTCCACGCTTATCCAAGGATGATAGGGTTAGTCTTAGCTACTCTGACAAGTTTATTAATAAATACTTCAAATTCCTCTAATAAGCCCTATTTTAGGCTATTAAATTGGCTACTTCCATTACAAACTTTATCTGAAGAATTAAGGTATCTTCGATTTAACTGACACTGACTGTACAATTGAGCTAACTTGGAATGAACGAAACATGTCAATTTCACAATACCCAGATGTAGCTTTCTTTCATTATACATATAAGAAAATCCTGTGTTTTTTCTCAATTTCATCTGATGGAAAAGAGAAGAAGAAAAAGTAGGTTTGACAGGGAAGTAGTGCTGTTTCTATTATCAGCATCGTCACAAATCTTTGTAAGAAACCCACTTCAGAGTCATGCCCAGAAAATAGCCCAGCTGGTTGGTGAAAGTGTTTTTGAAATACGGCTTAAAAACGCGAGTAATATAAATATAAATAAATATAATAATATAAATAATTGAAGAGTAATAATGATATTACCATTGAAGTCCGAAGTGCAAGAATTAGGACTTTGTAAAAAACAATCATTTATTTAGGAAAACAACTGAGCTTCGACGTAAGTACGAACAAAATTATGACGTAAATAACAAAAGACGACTGAGCAATATTGAATAATCTCCCCAATTGGCAAGAGTTCACAGTCTAGAGTCAAGTCTCTTGAAATTCTGTAAAGCGATCGTCATACGTTGTATGTCCTACATTGTTGTGACTTGTGAATATATTAGTAATAAATTATTGACCCAAACTTTGCTTATCCTGCTATATAACATGGTTTACCTACACAGAAGCCACATCAGTCTCATTTTGGTATTAAAAACTATTTTTTGATCTAAGAACATTTATGAAAATAAACTACCATATTATTATCATCTTTGCTAGTATAGCTTTTCTCCGTAATCGGCAAATGATTAAATCTTTTACCTATTTCTCACTTTTGATTTAAATGCTAAGGCCACTTTTACAACGAATGAAAAAAAACATATGTGTTTGCATGAATTTCACTAAAATTTCATACTTTAATTCGATCGACGACCAAACATTAATGTAATATTAAATGTTGATGTAGTTTTACATGAGAGATGTAATTTTACATTACATAATTGTGTATTTTTTCTATAATTTATGGAAATTCACGTATATTTCGGCAATTTTATACCTTTATATTTGTATATTTACACATTTTTTATGTATTGCTTCTGTAATAATCCCAGCTCATGTGTAAAAATACAAATTGTTTTGTCATTATACACGTTTATGTATAATTACATAAAAATAATTAAAAATCTGTAAAATTACCGAAAATTATTTTCTTTTCCATAATTTATTGAAATTTGCAGCTGTTTTCGGGACATTTTACAGGTTTATGTAATTTTTTGCATGTAAAATCACATAATTTTTAACAGTGTACGTAACAGGCAAGCCCACTATTTTGTTTTTTTTTCTATTTCGGTATGGAACCCTTACAAAACAAAGTGTTTACGTCAAAAACAAAAGACAACTAATGAATATTGAATAATCTCCCCGATTGGCAAGAGTTCACAGTCTAGAGTCAATAGTCTCTTGAAATTCTGTAAAGCGACATTGTTGTGAGTCCTACATTGTTGTGAATATATTATTATGAAACAGCACGTGTAGTATTCAATACTAAAGCTTGTTAAATAACAATTCCACAGTCGGACTATAAATGATAACGTCTCCGTAGACAGTGATTGTAGGTTCAATCTCAGCTGTATGACAAATATTTTTCAGCATCATCTGTTAAGGCCTCCAAGCTCTAAGGATAACCTTATAATCAAAAGAATGGACTGTATTTCTAACTACATTGTAACACGGAACACTCATAAATTGAAATAGGGTAATGTTTAAAGTCCCAAGCGGGACTTTAAAAATTACCCTGCAAGGTTCGATTCCCGTCTCCGAACTAGCCAATAAATGGTCAACTTTGTTAATTTTAGGTATTTTCCAAAGTCAGTTTTATAATGACAATGAGAGAAATTTATAGTTTAAAAGAAGATCAGAAAATTGTATAACAAGAGTATTTTTAAGGTAATGAAGTACTAGAATTCATTGTTTACGTTTTTCCACTTTTATGACGTTATAGAGGCGTCTATCGGACAAAGGAAAAAACCTTTTTCAAAGAGTAGGTATGCATGTGATTAAAATATCGATAACTAAAATCCTAAACTTTAAGTCGATAGATGACTTAAGTGGTTGATAAGATAATAATAGGCATTTACAGACAAAGCGGCAATGCTGTTTTTTTTTGTACTTTTTGGTAGTTACCGAACCCTTACTTACAAAATAGTACCTACATATAATAATATACACTCAATTTCGTACCAAGAATAATCTATATCTATACTTATAATAAATCTGTAGAGAGGTCAATTCTGTACATGAAATATATTTTCAAAATAACTATCAGGGGGTGATTGAGTTATTTTATTTTACTTTAACGTCAAAGGAAAGACTATAAGATGTGCTCTTTTGACGTTATTTTAGAGTTTTTTTTCTTCATCTCATTAAATCATTAGTCAGTTACATAATTACGTCAAAAAAGCAGTTAGATAGCGAAGATTTTTTTTATTTCTTACAAAAATGAGAGAAAAATGGGTGTTTACGGTAAGATCCTAAAAAGTGAAATAACTCAAAAACGGTAATTTTTAGGAGGGGTGGTTGATAGTGAAATATTGAAAATGGTTCGTTTCGACCTACTCTATAACCCCTCAACAGATGTGGGTCCAATAAAAAGTAACCCTGTATATGAATCAACAAATAAATTTAGTAGTATTTTTCTTTACTACTCACTTCATAAATGAGGGTCTCATGATAACTTTGTGACAGGATTTAAACAATATTCTTAATATATCTTGGAGCAACTGCTTTGACTGAAAAAAGCGAAAATCCACCTTGAGATGCAAGACTTTCGATTAAAAATAGGCATTTAAAAATATTAATGTATTGAAAATTTTAAATTATAAGTACTAAGAAACTACAGACATTGGTACACATAGAGGTACACAATAGTAGATAGATCTATGTTTCTGTCAATCTTAAAACTTTACATACATTCATACCTACATAACGTCACGCCTGTATCCCTTATGCAGAACACCAGAAGTTATAAGACCATCTGATGTCACATTTGACAAATTTACAGGTATTATAAAGATGGAGACAGACTATTGTAGTGACAGGGGGTCAGCCTATCGCCCACTAAAACGCCCTTAAAACCTCTGTCCCTTAACTGACTTTTACAGTATACCCGGGAAAAGATGCAGCTGATACATTCTATGTTTTTCTTTCGCTCCCAGTCCAGCATGGAAGACCCTCTTTACATTTCGGAATTAAAGACCATCAGACAAACTGAATGAAAAATCAAGGCGAATAAGAGGATCGTAGTAATTACTGTTTTGCCAATAAATAATGTTGATCGTGAAATGAGTCAAGTCCGCGTGGCGGGCTGGCAGACTTCCAAATTTGTACAGTCAACTGCAGTGACAACCGGGACTGTCCGTAATTTAAGCAGTAAGTTTTATCTCTCGCTTAATAATTTGTTTTGAAGTTTATAGGATTAATCGTAAAATTCTTTTCAACCAAGTTCCAAAAGTTCTCAATTCGTGTGTATGTATTTTTTTGTATCTTTGTTACTCAATTTTAGGGACAGTTATGAATCGATTTTGAATATTCTTGTTTTTTATAAAAGAGGATAGGTACTTCAGAGGTGGTCCCGTATGAATTTCTTTGAAATCGATCAGTACATTTTGAAAAAAAATTAACTTTCGAAAAAAATATGTATCAGTACGATTAATTGAACGTTGATGACCTAATACTTCAGCCAAAGTTTTGACGTGAAGTCGGTTTTTTTAATGCTCTGCATTCGTTGATTATTTAATTGGTATTCATCTCGCGTTTGTCCCCCATCTCACCTGATGGTAAATGCAGATCAGGTCAAAGATGACGGCACAGGAGCTTAGGAATACCTGGCTTTTCAAAAAGAATTCCCGCATCACACCATCGTCTCGGTGCGGTGGAATTTATATGAAGCGTGCCGGACGCTAGCAAGACAAAACCTGAATCGGTCCTTTCACTAAGCAGGGGTCGCCCAGAGCTCTAAGTCCACGCTTATCCAAGGATGATACGGTTAGTCTTAGCTACTCTGACAAGTTTGTTAATAAATACTTCAAATTCCTCTAATAAGCCGTATTTTAGGCTATTAAATTGGCCGCTTCCTTAACAAACTCTATCTGAAGAATTAAGGTATCTACGACTGACACTGACTGTACAATTGAGCTAACTTGGAATGAACGAAACATGTCAATTTCACAATACCCAGATGTAGCTTTCTTTCATTAATAAGAAAATCCTGTGTTTTTTCTCAATTTCATCAGATGGGAAAGAGAAGAAGAAAAAGTAAGTTTGACAGGGAAGTAGTACTGTTTCTATCATCAGCATCGTCACAAATCTTTGTAAGAAACCCACTTCAGTCATGAGTTGCTCCCCAGAGTGAACTCGACGCTGTTGTTTAGGAAAATAGCCCAGCTGGTTGGTGAAAGTGTTTTTGAAATATGGCTTAAAAACGCGAGATATTAATAGTATTTGTTTCTAGATTGGCAGCAGGAGCATGTTTTGAGTCGTGATCAGTGATCACAAACAAAAATTACCTGCAAAAAGTTTAATAAAAAATATATTATTGAAGAGTAATAATGATATTACCATTAAAGTCCGAAGTACACGAATCATTTATTTAGGAAAACAACTGAGCTTCGACGTAAGTACGAACAAAATTATGACGTAAATAACAAAAGACGACTGAGCAATATTGAATAATCTCCCCAATTGGCAAGAGTTCACAGTCTAGAGTCAAGTCTCTTGAAATTCTGTAAAGCGATCGTCATACGTTGTATGTCCTACATTGTTGTGACTTGTGAATATATTAGTAATAAATTATTGGCCCAAACTTTGCTTATCCTGCTATATAACATGGTTTACCTACACAGGAGCCACATCAGTCTTATTTTGGTATTAAAAAAAAAAGACGTGTGGCACTCGGAGACTGCCGCGGTAAAGCTATTGCATAGCATTTTTTAATCAACTTATGCAATTATAATTATTTATTTATTTTATTAATGCAGTAATGTTTGATCTAATATGAAGTTCCACAAGTTCCTAGTAGATGGCGCTGATTGTTTATTAAAGCCCGCATGTAAAGTTATGAAATCAAAGTATCACCGATGTGCCGGTCGGAGTGGGGGGTGTTAGGTTTTTTTCGTTACGGAATTTCTGGATTCGGTCCCCACGTTCAAAGCCCGCGATAGAAGCTATGCAATAGCTTAAACTATTTTTTGATCTAAGAACATTTATGAAAATAAATTACCTATTATTATTATTTTTGCTAGTTTAGCTTTTCACCGTAATCGGCAGTGATTAAATTTTTTACCTATTTGTCACTTTTGATTTAAATGCTAAGGCCACTTTTACAACGAATGAAAAAAAACATATGTTTTTGCATGAATTTCACTAAAATCTCAAACTTCAATTCGATCGACGACTATTGGTTTTAGGCTATAAGAGGCGTACCTACGTAACAGGCAAGTCCACTATTTTGTTCTTTTTCTTCTATTTCGGTATGGAACCACTGACCTCTTTATTTACCACTGGACTGGCTGTTCCGTAAGTTTGACAGCTATTTTTTTGTGCCTATTTGAAGCGCCACTAGCGAGTAGCGAGTGTCCGCAGAACAAATTTTGACGTATATTGCAAGTGGCCGCCAGAGAAGTGCTTGTTTATTGTTAAGTGATTTTATATTTTTTAAATATGAATTCGAATTTTATGTTGTTATTGATATAAGCATTATATAAAAGTTATCAAGAATGAGGACATGTGTATATTGTAAGCGACTAGTTTTAGTACCACGGACACTCGCTACGTCCGATAGCGCCAAAATGGCGATTATCAAACGGGCACAAAAGCACTTTGACAGCCGCCAGTCCAGTAGTGGTAAATATAGAGGTCAGTGGTATGGAACCCTTACAAAACGAAGTGTTTACGTCAAAAACAAAAGACAACTAATGAATATTGAATAATCTCCCCGATTGGCAAGAGTTCACAGTCTAGAGTCAATAGTTTCTTGAAATTCTGTAAAGCGACATTGTTGTGAGTCCTACATTGTTGTGAATATATTATTATGAAACAGCACGTGTAGTATTCAATACTAAAGCTTGTTAAATAACAATTTCACACTCGGGACTTCAAATGATAACGTCTCCGTAGACAGTGATTGTAGGTTCAATCTCAGCTGTATGACAAATATTTTTTCAGCATCATCTGTTAAGGCCTCCAAGCTCTAATGAGACCTTATAATCAAAAGAATGAACTTTATTTCAAATTACATTGTAATACGGAATACTCATAAATTGAAATAGGGTAATGTTTAAAGTCCCAAGCGGGACTATAAAAATTACCCGGCAAGGTTCGGTTCCCGTCTCCGAACTAGCCAATAAATGGTCAACTTTGTTAATTTTAGGTATTTATCAAAGTCGGTTTTATAATAAATTAATTTAATTTATTTATAATTTATTTGTATAATATTTAAAAATGTAAACTTTGTGTAAAAATATGGCATATTAGCTGAAATAAATGATTTGATTTGATTTGATTTGATAACGACAATGAGCGAAATTTATAGTTTAAAAGATCAGAAAATTGTATAACAAGAGTATTTTTAAGGTAATGAAGTACTAGAATTCATTGTTTACGTTTTTCCACTTATAATAAGACGTTATAGAGGCGTCAATTGGACAAAGGAAAAAACCTTTTTCAAAAAGTATGCATGTGATTAAAATATCGATAACTAAAATCCTAAACTTTAAGTCGATGATAACTTAAGTGGTTGATAAGATAATAACAGGCATTTACAGACAAAGCGGCAATGCTGGTTTTTTTTGTACTTTTTGGTAGTAACGGAACCCTTACAAAATAGTACCTACTTATAAAAAAAATGGACTCAATTTCGTACCAAGAATAATCTATATCTATACTTATAATAAATCTGTAGAGAGGTCAATTCTGTACATGAAATATAGTTTCAAAATAACTATCAGGGGGTGACTAGTGATCGATACTGATGCCAAAAATGCAATCAGTAAAATTTTTGTCTGTCTGTACCTATGTTCCTTATAGAAACAAAAAATAAGTTAATCCTTATCCTTACTAATATTATAAATATGAAAGCGTGGATATTTGTTCAGCTTTCACGCAAAAACTACTCGACGAATCATGAGAGGTACCTACTAGAAGTTACATAGAATACTTTTAATCCCGAAATTATCGCGAGCGGAGCCGCGGGAACAGCTAGTTCTGTAAATAAAACTACTTGCATAAACAATTCCAAATGTTTGACTAAATAGCCGCCATTATTTGTACAATGACAGCAAACATGACTCAATCTTATCTGGAGAATCTTCAGCATTTCAATGCATTTCTAGATTTCTATTGCACGAAACGTGTGAATTACCTATGCATGAAGAATTTAATAATATAATATGAGTAATAGTGACTTAATACATTCGCTTTTACTCTTTTGTTCTTTTTATTAAACTGTATTTTTACACCCTGTTACTAATCAATGACGACCACTTTGGCGTTGGGGTAAACCTATCTGCCTCAGACGCCAGTGGTTGCGGGTTCGATCTCCGCACGGAACCAGAAAAAAAAATGTTCCGTGTCTGGGTGTTTATCTATTTATATTCTAGGTTCCCCCCTAGTTCGCTACATGGTATCCCATAACACAAGCTATGCTTACATTGGGGCCATGTAGTTGGTGTGATTGTCTGGGGATTTTATTTTATTTATTTTTATTTATTATTATAATATTTTATTCCAAAACAAAGACCCCCGCATCTGTTTGAATTCGATTACCTCAAAGACTTCTCTAACGATTTCCTTAAGGTTTTTACCAATTGTAGGAGTGCTTCACAAGGAAAATTAAAGTGTATTTTACTACAGGAATATTTTTCGTTTATTTGGTAATAATGACAAAGATTATCAAAAGATTACTAACCTACAGCAAATACAGTCACAACAAAAAATATAGTAAGTATACTTATTTAAAGTGCAAAGACTTCATACAATAGTGACTCTTTACTCGTTGATTTACTAAGTTTTATTGACAGTTTACAGTGTTGGATTGTACAAAAAATACCGCGTGAGTACCCATAACGGGCTTAATTAGTAATATCATTGACAATTTACTGGTGAAAAGTGCATAATATCTATTAAAAACTTAAATTCCGAATCAATACAATTGGCAAGAAATCATAAAAATCAATCAATCTATCGCAGAGTAACGAAACTTAAACTTTTGAACTAAAGTGTTGTAATCGGACGCCTAGTCGTTTACATTGATTATTTATCATTTCAAAATTAAAACAAAATGGTTAATTGTGGTGCTTGTGGACAATTCGCGTCATCAAAGGATGTGGCTACTTGTGGATGCCGGGCGAAATTTCACAAACAATGTGTTAGACTTAATGCAAACGCTGCGGTACCGAAAGGATGGATGTGTCCTACGTGTCTTAACAATCTACCGAGAAAAGATAACTCTAACACGCCGGTAAAAGGTCTGGGATCTCCAACTCTGAACTCCGTTGACAGTGTGGAGTCTAACAAACTTGAAAGGGAGTGGTCCACAGCAGATCTGATGGTTGAGATGAAAATCATGAGGACGGAATTAAATCAGAGATTCGATAAGTTCGAGGTTGAAATGCGGAGTCTGCGTGAGGAAATAGAACTGTGCAAACGCAACACTGCACAGTCCTCGATGCAAATAAATAAACTCGAAACTCGCATAGAAACTTTAGAGGGAATTAATGATGAAGTTGAAAAGCTCCAGTCCACAATAACACAGCTCAAGGAGGATATAAACAATAAGGAACAAGATGCCCTAGTGAATGATATTGAAATTATCGGAATACCGGAAGAGAATAATGAAAATCTTTTACACATTGTCAGTGTGATCGCTACAAAGCTCGGCACTAGCCTGGAGGAGTCCGACGTGGCGGAGGTGTACCGCGCGGGCCCGCGCCGCGTCGCCGCGTTGTCGGCGGCCGGGCCGGCGCTCCGCCCGCGCCCTGTGCTGCTGCGCCTCATCCGCCGACCTGTCAAGCTGCGTCTCCTTAAGGCTGCCCGTGAACGGAAGTCACTTACCTCCACTGACCTTTCTAGTTCCAAACAAGTCAATTCGGTATTTCTTAATGAAAGACTAACTAAAACGAACAGAAAGTTGTTACAGTTAGCGCGGGCTCAAGGAAAGATCTTTAATTGGAAATACATATATGTCAGAAACGGAGCCATTTTAACACGAAAAGCAGACGGAGAAAAGGAGCACCGACTGAGAAACGAAGATGACATACACTCGGTTTTCTCAAATGGGATACAACGCAACAATACACCATAACTTATTCTGAAATTATTTCAAAAAAAGAGCACAATACATATTGTTATGTTTTTCCATTAATTTCTACATCATCTATTTTGTTTATAATAATCAATATTAAGTATTTAGTAAATATTTTAAACTTAAAATTAAACCTGTTTTGTAATTCTGTAATGAATGATTATCTAATTTATTTATTGTTGTGCATATTATTATTGTTGTATACTTATTTCTTAAAGCTAAATGAAATGCTAGACCCAGAAAGAAAAATAAATGAAAAATTTAGTTTGTCCTTTTATTGTCCTTTTTATTTATATTATTCAATTATTTACTCTAATTTTATGATGTCATTTAACTTATATGTCAAATTTTTTAACTCTTTATATGTCAAGCTTAGTGCATATTCTTGTTCCAAAACTATTAATTATATGCAAGCGGATTTTGAAATTCATATTTTCAATGTAATTTTTTTAATTTTTAAAGTAAAACGTTATTACAACTCAAAATTCGACCTACCTTATTTTATTTATATGATTCAAAAGATAATCAATGTGAAGGGATTACTTAATATTTTAAATTTCAACTTGACCTTGTTTTGCAATCATGATATAGGTTACTATCGAAATTATTTTCTAAATGTATTCCAATATTCACAATTCCACTTTATTTATTTCCTAAAGCTGCACGAAATACTAGTCCCAGTAAGTAAAAAATGTGAAATATTTACTTTGTGTTTTTATTGTTTTTTAAATTTATATTCTCATAACAGTTACACTATTTTTATGTTCTCAGATTACTTTTTATGTGTATCTTTTACGGCGTACTTTTATTCCGATACTATTAACATGCGAGTGGATTTTGATTTTCATAATTTTGTAGTCAAATTCGTAGTTTTTAATTTAAAACATCGTTACAACTCAACGTGTGCATACTTAATTTATCCTATTTATATACTTAATAAAATAATTAATTTTGAATATTGCGACTTTAATACTTTTTCTTTATATTATAACATTAATGGATAAAACTAAAAAAAAATGCTTAAATTTGGGACTTATAAATGTCAGATCTCTGAATACTGGACAAGATGAGCTAGCCGCTACTGTCACGAAACTATCACCAGATATAATAGCTATTAACGAATCCTTCCTAAGAGACGGCGAAGAAAAATATGCTTTCAAACTGCCTGGTTATAACTTCAAACATATACCGAGAAAGTCGAAGAACAGAGGTGGCGGTGTTGGCTTCTACACCCGCCGCGGGCTGCGGCTGCGGCCCCGCGCGCACCCTGCGTCCGGCCTCGAGCAGATGTGGCTGCAGCTCACCCTGCCCGGCAAGGTACGAATAGCGATAGGGACGGCCTACCGACCAGAGTCTGGGCTCTCAGTGAGGGATGCACTAGAGGCATTAGGTGTATCAGTTAGTAGTTGTGGGGACTGTTCGCATATATTTTTGTTTACAGATTTTAATGTAGATTTGCTTAGTAAACAAACCAGTACGGCCTTGCAGCTTATTAATTTTTTTAAACAACACAGTCTGCATCAGTTAGTTACAGAGCCGACACGAATCAGCAAAGACTCGTCTACGCTTTTAGATTTAGTTATAACGGACTCACCACAACTATGTCGTAAGATCATTGTACAGCATAACTCGTGCCTCAGTGACCACGCCTTTGTACTTGCTGAACTGAAAATACCTAAGCCAAAACCCTCTATACGATTTATCTCGGGCCGATCGATCGATAAAATAAATGATGACGTTTTCACACAGGACCTGCGTTCAATTCCGTGGGAAATAATATATGATTGCTCAGACGTAAATGATATGATACAAATATTTAACAATTTTATAATTACTCTATATGATTTCCATGC
Source organism: Stenoptilia bipunctidactyla (assembly GCA_944452665.1). Lineage (NCBI taxonomy): Eukaryota > Metazoa > Arthropoda > Insecta > Lepidoptera > Pterophoridae > Stenoptilia > Stenoptilia bipunctidactyla. Next base: position 5,489,806 of record OX101736.1, read on the forward strand.
TCCATTAAAAAGATCTCGAATACACGACAAAAGTGCACCTTGGCTTACGGATAACATAAAGTTTATGATCGAATTGCGAAATAAGGCTCAAGCAGATTTTATAAAGAATTCGTCACTTCCGGATAGCGATCGTCGAAAAGCATATTATAAAAGCTTACGAAATTATACTACACGGGCTATTCGAAATGAGAAGACTGCTTTCTATTCTCACTATGTGAATGAAAACGTCAGGAACCCTAATAAAATGTGGTCATACTTAAAAAAAACATCACTTTTCAGTCAACATACTAACAGTGAAATCCCACAAGTATTATGTGACCCTGACAAAATAAATGATTTTTTTTTAGATACCCCGGGACAAAACTTACCACCTACTCAGACTATAGATATGTATCTTAACAGTTCCCACGGTACATCCTCCTTTAACATTAAGGAAATTAGCGAAGCAGAAGTATTAAAATTTATGTCAAAAATAAAATCAAACTCGGCTGGTCATGATGAAATAAGCATTTTAATGATTAAAAGAACTTTGACGGTTACTCTGCCTATTATAACATTTATAGTAAATAAGTCCCTAAAGGATGGGGTCTTCCCAGACCAGTGGAAAGTGGCTAGGATAAAACCTCTACCTAAATCTTCATCAGTGGTAGAGCTTAAGGATTTACGGGGCATTAGTATTCTTCCAGTTTTATCTAAAGTGGTAGAAAGAGCAGTCTGCTCTCAACTCACTGCTTACCTGGAACGGGAAAACATCTTTCCGAACGTCCAGTCCGGGTTCCGTAGCGGCCACGGCACTGACACTGCCCTCGCGCATGTCACTGACGACATACTTAACGCTTCGGATAAAGGCATGGGTAGCATTCTAGTTCTGTTAGATTATTCTAGGGCCTTTGACTGCATAAATATAAAGTTATTACTTGCTAAGCTTAAATTTTATGGTGTCGCTGAGGATTCCCTGAAGTGGTTCGCCTCTTTTTTAACTAACAGAAAGCAGTTTGTAGAAATAGAAAATGAAAGTGGAGACAAATTATTCAGTAGTACAAAAAATATAACTAGAGGTTGTCCGCAGGGATCTATCCTATCTCCAGTCCTGTTTATTGTTTTCACCGCAGATCTAGTACAGACCATCGAACGCAGAAACTCAAGTTCGATTCATTTGTATGCAGACGACACGCAACTATATACGTCTTTTAAAGTTCAACATACGAATGAAGCGGTGAACAGAATGAACGAGGACCTACAGATAGTTTTAAACTGGTCGCAGAATAACTGCTTGGTACTAAATCCAGTCAAAACAAAATTTATGATTTTCGGAACAAAACACCAGATTACCCAAATTACACAACAGGATCCATCATTATTTTTAGGAAATGTAAGAATAGATAGAGTGCAGTTATCTAAGAATCTAGGTTTAGTAATGGACGCAGAGCTTAGGTTTGAAGAGCATATTAATGCAAAAATAAAATCGGCCTTTTACAGATTACGGGTACTCTATGGTATAAGGAGTTTTTTGTCAGAACAAGTACGAATAACGCTGACAGAAAGTCTAGTTCTTTCTATTTTTAATTACGTTGATACTGTATACGGGCCTAGGCTTTATAAAAAAACAACCCAAGCTATCCAGAGAGTGCAAAACGCCTGCGCACGCTTTTGCTTTCAGGTCCCTAGACGTGCACATATAACCCCATACCTAAACAAATGCCGCATGCTGAAAATGTATAAACGCCGTGAGCTGCACCTCGCCTGCTTAGCCCATAAAGTAGTTTCTAAAAAATTACCTTTATACTTATTTAATAAAATTCATTGGAGACATGAATCCCGGGAAAATAAAGCCAGAGTATGTAATAAAAATAAAATGGTGCTCCCGGTTAGTAAGCATTTTAACAGCGCTTTTATGGGTAGTTTCAGGTACCGTGCGGCCAAGATCTGGAATGATCTGCCCCCTCCTTACCGAGCTCACTTGTCCAAGACTAGTTTTAAGATAAAATTAAAAATATCTATGTTGGATGACCAAATTAACGATAAAGATGCCCAAAAGTTATTTTTCAATTAAGTATGCACAGCGTTTCAGCCTTAACAAGACATTTTCTATTATCCATGTTCATCATCATCATTTTTTTGTTATTATTATTATTATTTTTTCCTCTCTGAGACATATTATCATGATAATTAATTTAAAATTTATGTATTTATGTATTACTTTTCTCTGTCTTATGTCAATAGAGCATTTTTTTCTTTTTCTACCTTAATTTGACATCTAATATAATTTTAAGCTTATTATTAACAAGCTATTATTTAATGTACCGATAATTATGAATTTTTTTTTTGTATAAATATTGAAAATTAGATTAAATTAAAATTATTTTTGTATAAATATATAGACTATCCAATAAATGAGGCACCAAGCAAAGGGTATTTTGGAAAACAGCGTTGCCTCACGGCAACATTCATGCTGAAAATGCCCATTTGACGCATATGTATTTTTTTCTGTTATTTTCAATGTAATGTGTTCAAATTGTGTCAATAAATTATTTTATTATTTTATTATTATTATTATTATTATTTTGGTTGTATTAAGTTTAATAGTCCAGCGAAAATGGATACATTCCATCGGATACACCTGTTTATTGTTTTCGGTGACTGAACCCGCCTTATAAAAAGGAAAAAGATGACAAAACATAGGTTTAAGGAAAGAACTGAATCTTCGTAAAAAATGCATAAGTAATCTCGAAGTTAAATTAATTAAGAAAATGATGTTAAAATTAAACATCACAACTTTATATTTAACAGGAATCGCTATGAGTCTCCCCCCCGGGTGACTAGGAGGTTTAGTGCCAACAACGCTACGTCGCGCGTTCGAACGCGCGTTTCATACAAAACTGCAACGTCGTCCGTTCGAACTGCGCCATATTAAGGTATTCCATTGACACGACTGTGCAAGCACACTTGTGAAATTGTATTAGCAACGCTGCGTTACAGCGCGTTCACACATGGACCGTTTTACTGGATACGTTTTACCGGATACGTTTTTTTTTCATCGATGGCGCATGGAGTTTTATGAGTGACTTCACATATGGCACAGTATTCAGTATTTACGATACAAAAAAGGTATCCATTAAAACGTATCCAGTAAAACTAGGCCGTAAATCACCTAGCTAGCTTAGTGCTTGTTGGTGATAAATTATTTCTTAAGCATAAAAATCATCTAGGTACTCCAAGCATACAGACAGAGCTCACAAGTACACATAGTACAGTGTTCATGACATTTCATGCATTCAACAATTTGTATAACAACAATCCTTGTTGATAAAGTTTCTTATGCTAAATAGTTTATTTACACTTCATTCTCGGTTAATAATAATAATAATAATAATACTCTTTATTGCCAAATAAAATACAATTTTACAATTTCTATGAATTATACAGATAATGACAATGAGGCGGCCTTATCGCTACAAGCGATTTCTACCAGGCAACCAACTCTACCAGGCAACCAACTTAAAATTAACCGAGAATGAAGTGTAAAATTCAATGAAGTCGGTTTTTGTAATTTAGTTTCACGTTTCATTCACCGAAACGTAGAGCTAAAACGTTAAATATAATGGATACGTGATAAAATCCAAAGTCTTTAATTTAATAATATTTACTTTAATTCTCAAAGATAGTTCAACGGCAATAAAACAAACTCTGTAGATAACATATGAAATAACTGATAAGTATTTATTCATCCATTGTTTTCTTATCGGCGCAACGTTACATATCAACAAGTTAATATTAATGTTGTGAATAGAAAAATAGATTATTGAGTAATGTTAATATAAAACACTAGTTTACCCGCGTAACTTTTGATCCCGTGGGAATTTCGGGGTAAAATATAGCCTATAACCTTCTTCAAGAGTTGGGCTATCAAATGCAAAAAGAATTTTTCAAATCCCACTTGTAGTTTCTGAGATTAACGCGTTCAAACAAACAAACTCTTCAGCTTTATATATTAGTATAGAAGTATAGATTACGTCATTAATCTCAATAACTTGCTTTAGTTTTATTATCTAGGAGATAATTTGTCTTAAATTGTTATTTGTAGTTGGTATCAAAGGAAACGGTCACCAATATTGTTTATAATGACTAAGTACTTTAACTTCCAAAAAAGGAGGAGGTTCTCAATTCGTCTGTATGTTTTTTTTTTCGAGTTTTTGTTACCTACATGATATTTTGGACAATTATGAATCAATTTTGAAAATTTTCTTATATGAAAATGTCTCATATGATAGAAGATACTTCATAGTTGTTCCCATATAAATTTTATCGAAATCGGTTGAAGACTTCATTGAAAATTTCAAATTTTTGAAAAAATATATACCTACCTATGATTTCGGAGAATGTTTACATTGATGACGTTATAGCTCAGCCAAAGTTTTGACGTGAAGTCGGTTTTTTAATGCTCTGCATTCGTTGATTATTTTAATTGCTTGTTTCTCATATATTTTATAAAACAATGTAAAATATATAGTTTAATATTCTTTGTTTTAAGTTAAAGGCTTTTTATGTTGTATGTAATGTAACATACACAGTGGTCCCAAGTAGGTTTTATTAAATAAAAAATATACTTACATTAAAAAGTAACTATTCCTGCAACCAAAAGGTCCATGCACAGCCAATATTTCTTTTTATTACTGGACTAGCTGTTGCGGGCGGTTTTACACGCGCAATTTCGATTCCCGCGGGATTTTTGGGATAAAAAGTAGCCTATACGGATTCGGAAGAACCCCTCTAAGTAATGGTAAAAGAAATTTTGAAATCGGTCCAGTAGTTTTTGAGCCTATTCAATACAAACATACAAAAATACAAAGGTTTCCTCTTTATAATATTAGTATAGATTAAGTCCAGCAAGGTTTAGGTAGACCAGTAAAACCTAATATTAATTCTAGCCTTGAAATATTTTCAAAAACATGTAAGTACATGAAAAATAATGGTGTCTATTAGTTAGCAATATATCTCACCAGCTAGCGGTTCCCTTAATCCGCCATTTTTTTTTAAATTTGTTATTATAAGATTTACTTTGCTCGATAACGGCTGCTCATCGGTTTTGATTAGCTTATTATTTTTTGTTATCTATGAGGGATAACTGGAGGACCTTTTTTTTTCACTTACCATGAAGAGAGATTGAGGTATATTATCACAAATGTGCGCAAATATCCATCATACTGCCATCGCCAAGAATGGTGGTTATGGCACTTTCTTCCCATCTGACGACCACTTTGGCGATGGGGTAAACCTGTCTGCCTCAGACGCCAGTGGTTGCGGGTTCGGTTCCCGCACGGAACAAGAAAAAAAAAAATTCCGTGTCTAAGTCTTTATCTATTTTTGTATTTATATTCTAGGTTCCCATAAATCATGGTATCACATAACACAAGCCATGCTTACTTTGGGGCCATGTAGTTGGTGTGATTGTCTGGGGATTTTATTATTTATCTATACTAATATTATAAAGAGGAAACCTTTGTATTTTTGTATGTTTGTATTGAATAGGCTCAAAAACTACTGGACCGATTTCAAAATTTCTTTTACCATTACTTAGAGGGATTCTTCCGAATCCGCATAGGCTACTTTTTATCCCGAAAATCCGGCGGGAATCGAAATTCGCGGGTAAAACCCGCGCGCAACAGCTAGTTTAATATATATTACCTTTGTATTCTAGTTGACGTATCGTATCTGATGCGATGATGATTCAGTAAAGTAAAAATCTGATTACAAAGAATAAAAAATGTTTGATCTTATGGTGCAAAACTTAGACTAGGTTATTGTCTAGATCCTCTGGAAGCAGATATAGGTAGCTTACGGAAATGTTTTTTATTATTGAATTAGTACTTTTCAAATCAAATCAACCTAGAGGAGAGACTCATAGCCCTGCAGTGGGGTGACAGTGGAAGTAATCAATATTAAGTAGTAAACATCTATCATATATCGAATAACACTACGAGTATAGTTACTTTAAAATAAAACACTTTTTAACTGAGTTTATCGCGTGTAACTAATTTATATTTTACATTTTAATTCGACCGTATTTCAAATACCTACTCTTTATATTGTATCAAGGTGATAAGATAAAGCCACCAATGGATAAGTTGCATTGTCAACCGTTGAAGTCAAATCAAATACTTTGTAGTAGTTTGGCGACGTTTTGTGTTCTGTAACTACTTGTATATATAGCTCATCATCATCATCCACAGCCTGTATACGTCCACTGCTGGACATAGGCCTCCCCCAAGGTCTTCCACGTCGCTCGGTCCCGCGCCGCCCTCATCCAGCGTTTACCGGCGACTTTGACCAGGTCGTCAGTCCATCGTGCGGGGGGCCTGCCTACGCTGCGTCTCCCAGTACGTGGCCGCCACTCGAGAACTTTTCTGCCCCACCGGCCATCTGTTCTGCGAGCTATGTGCCCTGCCCATTGCCACTTCAGCTCTGCAATCCTTCTGGCTATGTCGGTGACATTGGTTCGCCTACGAATCTCCTCATTCCCGCAGGGAAACTCAGAGCATGGCCCTTTCCATTGCCCGCTGAGCGACTCTAAGCTTATTTATAAGGCCCATAGTTAGCGACCACGTCTCAGTGTCGTATGTCATCACTGGCAACACACACTGGTCAAAAACCTTTGTCTTCATATATTGCTATGAAAATAAATTTTAAAAAATCCCCAGACAATCACACCAACTACATGGCCTCAAGGTTAACAAAGCTTGTGTTATGAGATACCATGTACCGAACTAGGGGGGAACCTAGAATATAAAATACATACAAATTTGACCATTGTGAACTTATTAGTTGACTCTTTACGCAGTTGAACAAAAATACATCTACCTATACCTTATCTTAATAACATATTTGGATAAGTCATCTCCTTAGTAGACTATTTTCTGGTGTGGGATTGTACTTCAATTACTACATCAGGATTAAGTTTTCAAAGGCCTGAAAGGTCTACTAATTGGATAGATAGGGTTGACATCAGTTGCGTCTAGAGATGGGTTTATGCCCTGGCGTTTTTGGCGCATTGAGTAAATGCCTGATAAATGACCGTAAATGCCGAGTAAATGTCTTTTGTCTGGGCATAAACTTAAACAGTTTTTTTTTATTTATTTATTATCGTATATTATATCTAAGTATACAAAAAAAAAAACATTAAAAACCTATTTTATTTTAACTAATATACTGCAATAAACCAAAATAGATTAGTTAAAATTATAACTTGGTTCGAAAGAACAACGGGGGTAGCTGGAGTTTACTGTTGAAGCGGGAGGGGAGTAACACTGTGATTATTTAATGACTGATTATTTGATTAAATGTTTTGATTTACAAAATACTTAAAGTTTCATTTTTATTCAAGTTCCTGCTTAATTTTTTACAAAATAAAGTTGTTTGTTTTTGTGCCTAGTGATCGGGCATTTATTTGGACGTAAACTCATTTATGCCCAATATGCCCAATATGCCCAATATGCCCATTGTGTCCATATTTGTTTATTCCCCCGACCCATCACTAGTTGCGTCATTATGTTATTAATTTAAAAAAGCCTGCTCTACATTTTTCTACCTTCGGTCGTCCCTATTTTATCAAAAGAAAAAGTTGCATAAAGTATGCAGATCATCAAACAAAAGAAAAAAGGTTATTGACATTACAGGTAGGTCTTTATGCATCACGTAAGAGCAATGCAAACAAAGAACCTCAAGGTGGACAGGTACAATTACATATAAAAATATAGTATCCTTACGTCGTACACAAGTGACCAGTGTACATAGGTATTATGAGTATTAAAATAATTATCCTATAAAGCAACTCTGATTATTTTCCAGATGTTGTTGGATATAAAAAAAAAGATGCAATTTAGCTTTTAAGTTGTTTTGTCATGGAACTCTACAATTTATGCGAATAAATTTATTGCTTTGAGTAGCTGTTATTTAATAAAGACTTTGATTTAGGTTGGGATCCATTTAGGATGCAAAATTGCCAAGCAAATTTATACTTTATAAGCTGCAATTTTAAGAATTTGCATTGACATCGATACTTTTTTTTTAAATTCTTTATTTTTTATTGAGAGTTTGCTACAATAATTTGACCATGTCACTCTCGTAGAGTGCAAATCATCTTATAAACTAGCTCTAACTAAACAAAATCTACATTTATATACTAACATGTATAAGTTAATGTTATACATTTTTAGGTTCTACGATTAATGCCAATCTGAGCTACTTTACACAATGCAATTGCTAATTTTGACAAAGGTGATGCTAAAATGGAGCAACATATTCCTACATCGCGCACATTTATATCGAAACGTTGCAAAACTTCCAGCCTTTTAGGCTCGTTTCGGACACATTCCATCCAAATATGCTGCACATCTTCAACTACTCCACAATCTGAACAATTAGGAGATGCTGACATCGATACTGTCTGGGCACTGTTTAACTGTAACTAGGGGCAACGAAACGAGGTGGGAAGTTTCAAACTGATTTTCAAACTTATTTCTTTTGAGTGTTTAAAGAAGGTTTCAACTAGGTACTGACCAAATAGATCCCATCTTATATCATGTTTCGTGACCGTACCTATATACCCAATAGTTGCGCGTTTAAGTCCTAAGATAAAGTAAATCGGAAGTTCAAAAGCTCTTCGTGTATTTCTAAATCTGCGAACGAATTTTGGCATTATCATCGGCTTAAATTGGGGACAAGTGCAACCCGCATTGCGACAAATTCCGGTTTAATTCACCATTAAAAAGCACAAAAAAATGATAAATCGTTAAATACAATGAGTAAGTACTTGATGATAATGAGTGGTATTTGGGTATTAAGTGAATTTCAAATGATTATGTAATTAGGACGTTTATAACAATAGAAATCGAAGTTAAACTGGTCTTATTTTAGTAAGTATCGTTTTTATATTTAAGAAATTATTAGATTCTACCTATTTAGTATTCATCGTAAGGAGAACACTCAAGGAGGAAATGCTTAATCAGAATGTTTTTCGTTAATATTTTGTGTTTCTTTAGAAAATTCTGAGCTCATTATCAATTATTTATTTTGTAGAAAAACTCAGATGTACCTAATAGAGTTTGAGGTAAACTTTGATTCTAAGGGTGGTTAATAAGGTCTCAATTCTGTTAAGGTATGTCAGTTTTTGTCAAATATGTCAAGTTGTATTAAAAGAAAGCTTAACGTTAATAATTTACAGATGGTGTGTCTAAATATAACCGCTAGGACCCCCTAAAGACCTCCAGAACCTAACACACAAATTGCTTTGTTTATCAACAGCGTACCTTGTCGAGGTAGGGCCAAACGCCAGTAAGAACAATACTGAACCCCAAAGACATCTGGAACATGGTGAAGTATATGATGTAGATGCTGCGCCAGCGCTGGCGGCGCTCTGCCGCGGTTTCCACACAGTCCATCACTGAAACGTCACATCGATGTCACTGTCACTGTCGCTCTACCGAGCAGCACGACCGCGCGCTCTCGCGGCGGTAAACAAACTAAATTTTCAAACAAAGCACGTGAATGGAGCTGTTGTGTGTGTGTGCGTTTCTGTAGAGATTAGAGATTATCTCTTCCCCCTTTGCCCCGCTACCCTCTGTCGTCTTCTGTGTAAGTATGTGTGTGTTGGCCCGATTCCCTCACAACAACCACTATCGCTTGATAGCTCTATATTTACTCTCGCACGAGAAGACAGTGAAAGTTGAGATTCCGACTGCGGGTGTTAGTAAACTGATGACTCAAATATGTTAATTTTTTTAATAAAACTATATTTTATGAGTATTGAGTTGGACTGTGATGGGATATAATTGTTTTCTCAATTTGCATATAGATACTGTTATGTTATTTAGCTGATTACTCATTGAAAGACAATGAGCATCAGCCAGCCAGAATAAAACTAAGATCGGAATTATGGTGACTAAAATTATAAGGGAATACTTCCAGTTAACATCTACTTTAATATAAATACCCCCATTTGTATAAAGCACTTAAGTACCTACAGAAAATATATATGGATATTTTCTTCCAGACACTTTTTTTGGCCAACTTGTATTCTCCAAATCGGTATCCGAGCAAGCTCACTTAGTTTGTCGGACTCACTACCAAAAACCCTGTAGTAACAAAATATCAAAATACCTAGTCTACAAATTCCGTAATTTTGAAATTTATTAAACGGGTTGTTCCGTCTTCATCCTACGACTTCTCATCCTAATTCCTCAAACACCCCAAACTTGCATTCCGTATTTATTTACCTATGACAATTTTTTAATATTTTTTCTTTATTCATCCTAAATGTATGGCTTACTCATCCTAAAGCAAATATTACCAAAAAAAAGTACAAACTGCAAAACAATTTATGTTTACGATAGAAATACTTGTATGTTGTAAACTAGCTGTTGCGCGCGATTTTACCCGCGCAATTTCAAATTCCTCGGGAATTTCGGTATAAAAAGTAAGCCTATGTGGTATTACAGACTGTAGACTATCACTTTGCTAAATTTCATCCAAATCCGTTGAGCCGATCTTCCGTGATGGAGGAACAAACATCCATACATCCAAACATCCATACATCCAAACTTTCACATTTATAATATTATTAAGATAATTAAATGAGCATATAATGAGTTAGTTATATGAACTTTTCGCATATTCAGACCTTCTGGTGTGACGTCATCCATTAAAAGTAGAATTGAGAGAGAAAACATGATGTGTGACTCATTCTCACGTTTTATTGCAACGTCTTCTGTCAGAATCTTTGAAGTTACCATGCGGCTGGTAAGAGAATGCCATCCTGGCAGCTCCTCATGTCCATTGAATAAGGTTCATTTCTGATTACAAGGAATAGAAAAGCTATGATGTTTGAAGCTGTCAGGAACTCATTATCTCTAGAGACACGCGTATTTTTTACCTAATATTGTATTAAGAGAAAGGGATGCTTGCCTCTGTATCTATCTTCACCCTTAAACCAGTCTCAATTATTTTAGCGCATATGTACTATTCTATAAAAATTATGCAAGCACTGTTTTTATTTATTTTATTCTTAACAAATTTATATCGAATAGAGTCCGAATCGTATCTTATAAAAATATGATATCTTTAATCGATCATAAGTAAAAATATATATCATTACTTAGTTCATCTTAAAAAATAATATTGTAATAAAAGATTTTGCACGATTTTATTTTAAATATATAATATCATCAAACTTCCTGCCATGTTATTTAATAGAACCACATAAAATAAAAATTTACTCTGCTTCGAAATATTCCTTATGATAGTATTTTTGTTCAGACCGTGCACAAATCTTACACTTTTTTTAGGTCTTTTCATAATAGGACGAGCAAGGCATATCGATAGGTATTTAAAATAAGATTTTTGCTGTAGGATGAATACGGCACATTAATAGGATGAGCGAAGAAAAAATAATGAGTAGGATGAGATGTCATAGGATGAAGACGGAACAACCCTATTAAGGGTTAACACCGTAGATATAAACTGTTATTGAGGAATGAAATGCTATTGAGCCTCTACATATCCTCCGCATGAAGTAGTGTTACCTATATTTATTTACACTGAATTGCACACAAATTTTTAAAGGTGCAATCAAATACAGAACACAATAGCGGCCTGATGATGATGGTGACATCATTCCTACAGTGAGTTTTTAACATAGGTGCACATGTTATGGCAACTCTTTTTTGTCAAACTACGTACCTTTCAAATTCGAAACAGTACAGGTTCGAAATAATACTTATACAGAAGCAATATTTATCATTCAATTGATAATAATTTTGGTATCCCTTAAACTCTTATAACCTCAACGACTTTGTAATTAATTTTTTCAACAAACTTGATCTATCGTTATGATGCAGAATTTAGTTGATTCTTCACTGTTCACAAAAGCTTGCTTCTAACTATGCATCGAAATAAACTGATTCATATTGATAAGATAAGAAATTATAGACAAACTCTACCGCCCTTGGAATAAGTGTGGCCAGGATTTCCATTGCAAAAGACGACTAATCAAAATGCTTATTTTAATAAACTCTCAAGAGTTTAGTCGAGTGACCCCGGGTATGATCCTGACAACTGGCTAGCGACCACCCTTCATATAAAATCTTAATAAAATTAAAAAAAAATTAAGAGCCAGTTCTTTCCTAGGCCCGTGTGCTTGACACGAGTGGGAAGACAGAGTCACATAGTTAGTGTCAGGTACTCTTGCTTTAAAGATTTTTTTATCATTTATCATTTAATGTAACTTCGTATTTTTTAAAGTAAATTATATAATTGGCTTGCAAATAAATGCTTTTATGATGTCAACTAATATTTTAATAAAGAATGGGACATATGATAACACAAATTAATATTTAATAACTACTTACCGTTTTTATTGGCATAAATGTTATTGTTGTGACTTCGGAACAGTCCTTCTATATTTCCTTATCCTAACATCATAATGTTCAAATCTTCCCGCTCCCTTACGCACTGCGGCCGTATGCGCCACCTAACGGATTTTGACTGTCATATTGCGTCTTGCAAGAACCGCGTACGCAACGACATTACATCGAGTGTAAAAATTATGTAAAACTGAGAAAAATCTAAATATTAGTGTATTTATTGGCCAGATTGTTAGACTTCTAGTAAAATCCTAAGTGTTTGTGTAAATATCAACTGTGTGAACCACGACGGTGTGCTCCTGCCTTGTGAGTATTCCTCCTCCACATTATTCCAGTTTAGGAGTTATCTCTTCTGTCCCTATTTTGAAGTTACTAGGTTAAGATAACCCCTGCTTTGGTAATCTCGGGATGCAAACCTTTTATACACGCAAACGTGGAACATTTCGATCTGAAGCGGCAACATAAATTCTGTTCCATCGAGCCGGGTTCTTCAATTAATTCGTTCCCTTGACTCATGGATTCTTATTAAAATACAGTCCACTTGCTAGATCTACTAATATCAAGTTCAATTTCCTACGAAAACTTTGATATTCATACTTATTTCCTATAAATAATTGAAAGTAACTCATTTATTTCAATTATAACATAGCTGGATTGTGAATGTTTCATGTTTCGTGTATATTGCTCAGACAGTGCTTCATCATATTTAGTCGTATTATATTTCCGCCATCTATTTCGTATGTGCATTGAACATTATTTTAGTCAGACCAATATTTCAACGTAACTTGAGGGTAATTTGAAAACTTCTTTGTTGAAGTATTAAATATAGCGTAGGAATTTTTTACTCTTTTGATAATAGATACTGATAAGATCTGAGTTTTGGATATGAGTACAATTTAACTAAATTGAATAAGTAATCATAATGTTATAAAACTTATTGTTTTGCTTAATTATCGTTCTAACTTGAGTCGAATTATTATTTTATTTTTTATTGTTTAATACCTAAGGCAACTAACCTACTTATATAAAATCTCATATTACTTAGTTATTGTAGTTCAATCATGTCGAAAGAGGAAAGTTTGTTTAAAGTTTATACGTCACAACGCGAATATGTTTTTCGTGCCATGCAAATTATGTTGGATTTAGTTGTTAAAATACGGGAGAACTCAAACCCGTCTTTAATAAGTCAATTTAAGTCTAGATTTTCAAAGTTAGAAAGTATTCGCGAGGAATATGCAACCTTGACTGAAAAAATCCTTAGTTTAAAGTTAACATTAAATCCTAAGGATAACATTGATATGAATGCGATGTCAGCGTTCGATGATATGTACTATGAGGTGTTAAGTTTCGCGGCCGAGCTCCCCCCGGCGCTACCGGCGGCGGTGCGCGAGGGCTCGGCGGCCGGCGCGGTTGACGCGGCCGGAGTCACGGAGAAGCTTGTACACGCCAGATTGCCACAAATAGAACTTCCGAAATTTGATAGTAAAATTGAAAATTGGCAAACCTTTTACGATACATTTTTAACTTTGATTCATAATAATACATCGATAGCACCGATTACAAAATTTCATTACCTGTTGTCTTGTTTATCGGGATCCGCACTTGGGATCGCAAAACAGGTCAAGGTCACATCGGATAATTACGAACTTGTTTTTAATGAACTTGTTAGGCGTTATGAAAATAAACGCATATTAGCCGTGACGTATTTAGATCAAATAAATAAATATCCTTGTTTAAAAAATCCTAATTTTAATGATTTACAGACTTACACTAATATACTTTGCGAATCGGTCAATGCGCTTAAGGCTTTAAAGTTGGACGATTTAAGTGATTTTATTTTGTTTAACTCAGCGTTTCGCGCGCTCGATAATAATACGCGTCATCGCTTCGAGTGTCAAAATAAATCGGATATTCCAACTTTTCAAAATCTGATGCAGTTTCTTCAAGACTACGTAAAAGTTTTAGAAACAACATATCACTCGTCAAATGTAAATGAACCTACTAGTGTTAGTACGCGGTTTCCTCAATCGTATGGCGGGAAACAGATAAAAAATGTTTCAACACGTCAGCAGAACTATATGCGTTCTGCGCTTACTTCTCAAAGTAATAATCCAAAAACATTAGAATGTTATCATTGTGGCGCAGCGCACAGTATTTACAAGTGCCCCACATTTCAAACTTTAGGTTCGCAAGCTAGGTTGAACCTTGTTAAACAAAATAAGTTATGTACTAATTGTTTACGTAAACATACTATTGATAAATGCGTTTCAAAAATGAAATGTTTTATTTGCGGATGTAATCATCACACGTTAATTCACATTGATAACAAGCCTCCGCCGACTGCGGCCGCGGCGGCCACCGGTCCGAGCACCAGCCACGCCAGCACTAGTGCGTTTCTGGGGCAGGCTCGAGACTCGTGCGTGGTACTGCTGGGGACCTGCGTAGTGCGCGTGCAGGATGCTTATGGCACATTGCCCCCAGTCCGGGCGCTTATCGATAGCGGTGCTCAGGATTGTTTTATGACAATTAAATGTGCAAGGAAGCTTGGGTTTCAGTTGAGTCGATGCCACACTACGGTGGCTGGACTTGGACAAAATACTGTGTGTCAAGTCAGGGGAGAGATTAAATGTTCTATACGCCCGTGTGATTCAAATGACCCACAGCTCCATATTAAGCCGATAGTTATCGACACTATTACTTCTAAAATGCCAACTTCGGAATTACCGCGAGTAGTTCGGGACTACTATAAGCACTTAGTTTTAGCTGATCGCGACTTTGACAAACCTGCTGATGTTGAGTTGTTGCTCGGCGCTGAAGTGTTTCATAATGTCTATGATGGTCAAGTGTTGAAGCCGGAGCCCGGTTATCCCGCCGCCCTGCATAGTATTTTTGGGTGGATCCTATCTGGTCCAACACATGTTGCTAGTTCACTGCACACTGCTAGTAGCACTTCTTTGGTTGCTTCTACCTGTAATCTTGACGAGCTAGTAAAACGGTTCTGGGAGGTGGAGGAACCACCTCATAAGTCACCATCTTCTCCAGAAGATGATGAAGTAGAACGATTGTATTCTAGTCTCACGTATAGAAAATCAGACGGTCGCTATGTTGTACCTATTTTATTAAAACAACCCGATACTACTTTGGGAGATTCTTATCTTAGTTCTTTGTCACAATTCGTTAATCTCGAAAAACGTCTTTGTCGACAAGAAAAGGTCATGTCAGACTATCGCGAGTTTATGCATGAATATGAAAATCTTGGTCATATGATAGCAACGGGGAATAACATTCCAGGTGGTCGATATTTCATCCCACACCATTGCGTGATTCGTCCAGAGAGTGCGACAACGAAACTTCGTGTCGTGTTTAATGCGAGTCATAAAACAACTAGCGGTTTATCTCTGAATGACATTCTTTACACTGGACCAAAGTTGCAATCTGATATTATAGATATTATTACAGGTTTTAGAGTTCATAATGTCGTATTTACATGTGATATATCTAAGATGTACAGAGGCTTTTTGCTCAGGCCGGAAGATCGGAAGTTGCAGCACGTGCTGTGGCGTGAGACACCGTCGTCTCCTGTTCAAGAATTTGAACTTAAGACCGTTACTTACGGCGTAAAGAGTTCACCTTACTTAGCGATTCGTACTTTACATCAATTGGCTATCGATCACGGCGAGCAATATCCTCATGCTGCTGAAGCTCTTCGATATCAGACCTTCATGGATGATGTCACTTCAGGTACTTCCTCTGTTTGTGCAGCTCTGAAGGTCAAGGAGGAGCTGATAAGTCTTCTTAGCTGTGCTCAACTCGAGTTACGTAAATGGACCAGTAATAGTCCGGAATTCTTAGAAGGACTCCCAGTTGAGCATTGTCAAACTCCTAAGTCATTTTCTGATGATGGTTCACCAACACTTAAAGTTCTAGGAGTTCAATGGGACCCAATGGGTGATTATTTTACATACTCCGTCGCATCTGTGGACGTGGTGTATACAAAACGTTCGATCTTATCAAACGTGGCTAGAATTTACGACCCATTGGGCTGGTTATCACCTTTTATTCTTTTAGCGAAACTGCTTCTTCAGAGCCTATGGCGTATCGAGCTGTCTTGGGATGAACGCATTCCTGAGAATCTTTGTGCCGTTTGGGCAAGATTTATTTCTGATTTATCAAACTTGAAAGATATTAAAATACAACGCAAAATTGTATCGCAGTTAGAGGCTGACAATCAGCTTATAGGTTTTTGCGATGGGTCCACTAAGGGCTACGGCTGTTGTATATACCTACGATCAAGTATTGCTAATCAGGTTCAAGTTCGTTTAGTAATTGCAAAGTCTAAAGTTGCCCCTATAAAGCCTCTGACAGTAAATCGGCTAGAGTTGTGCGGTGCTGTCTTGTTGTCGCGTACTTTAAATCATATTCAAACGTTACTCCATTCTAAACTTAAATTTTCTAACGTATTAGCGTTCACAGACAGTTCAACTGTTTTGGCTTGGATCAATACTGAGCCTTACAAATTAAAAACTTTTGTTGCGAACCGCGTGGTTCGAATTACAGAGACTTTTGACCCTTCTATTTGGCGACATGTTGCTACTGAAGATAACCCCGCAGACTACTCAAGCCGAGGCCTGTCTTGTGCAGAATTAGGAAGTTGTGAAAAATGGTGGTTGGGGCCGTCATGGTTGTCAAAAGATTTAAGTTTCTGGCCCGCTCCATTCCAATCTAAACCTCAAGAAGGGGTGTCTGAGATGAAAACCTGTACTCACTTGGTTCAATCTCATGAATCAAACGAAAATACTTTTAGTGTGTTATTAGAACGATGTTCCTCGTTTTCTCATTTACAGCGCACTTTGGCGTGGATTTTCCGTTTTTCATCCAATGCTCGACAACAGCTTAGCAACCGCTACCGTGGCGCTCTTACCACGGATGAGTTGGAACACGCCTTGCTTGCTCTCATTAAGTACGTCCAACTCACTAGCTTTAGTGAAGAAATTTCTAAAATAAATGGTCAAAGGTGTCTTCCAAAACACTTACAAAAATTATCTCCTTTTATTGATTGCAAGGGTATTGTCCGAGTGGGGGGACGTCTCAAAAATTTCAATTTGCCAGACCATACTAAACATCCGTATTTACTGCCGAAAAAATCGAGATTGTCTGCACTAATTATAAATTTTTATCATAAATATTATTTGCATTGTGGACCTCGCACTTTGCAATCCTTAATTCAACGAAAATTCTGGATTCTAGGAATCAGAAATCTTATACGTTCTCACTTATCTAAATGTGTGACATGTTTCAAGGTTAAACCTGTTCCTTTTCAACCTATGATGGGAAACTTGCCCCCCTGTAGATCGCAACCTGGTTTTTGTTTCCAAAATGTAGGGATTGACTTTGGTGGCCCATTCCTAGTGAAGGAAAGCAGACGACGTAATGCGCGAATCAATAAGGCTTACGTTTGCTTGTTTGTCTGTCTCTCAGTGAAGGCCGTTCATTTAGAACTCGTATCTGAATTATCAACTGAAGCCTTTCTAGCTAGTTTAGATAGATTTGTTTCTAGACGTGGCGTCTGTCGACAAATCGTGACAGATTGTGGCACAAATTTCGTCGGTGCTAAACGTTACCTCAATGAAATGTTTCAAGAAATGCTAGATAAACAGGAAGAAATTTCCCCTCAATTAACTTCTAGAGGAATTTCCTGGAAATTGAATCCTCCTTCTAGTCCTCACTTTGGTGGTATATTTGAAAGTGGAATTAAATCAACCAAATACCATTTAAAACGAATTGTTGGTTCTCAAGTCCTTACATTTGAAGAGCTAACGACAATTTTAACCAAAGTTGAGGCTATGCTCAACTCAAGGCCCCTGTGCTCACTATCTTCAGATCCAGAAGAAGTAGATGTTCTGACCCCAGGACATTTTATTATAGGTCGGCCAATGGTTTCTCTTCCAGAAGTAACTATTGAAGAAATGAATCTTCGTACGCGTTGGCATATGCTTCAAAAAATATCTCAAAGCTTTTGGCGAGTGTGGCAGAATGATTATCTGCATACACTCCAGCAGAAAGGAAAGTGGTTCAAAGATGATCAGCATCAGCCTGAGATTGGCCAACTAGTTACAATCCAGGAACCTAACTTGCCTCCTAATACGTGGCGGTTAGGTCGTATAATTCATGTTCATCCAGGAACTGATAACATTATTCGTGTTGTGACGGTAAAAACCGAAAAGGGTTTGCTAAAAAGACCGGTAGTTAAAATTTGTCCTCTACCTCTTAATTAAAAATATATTTTTTAAAGTATTTTAGATTTAGAATTTGTTTATTAAGTTTATATATAGGATTAGTTATATCAATGCACTATACGAAACTTGGCGTATCAAATTACTTACTTATTGATTAATTTAATTTATTCATTGTCTGAGCAAAAGGACCCTAGATGTTGCCGGACAGTGGTTTTCTTGTGAAATCCCTAGGTGATTTCAAGTGGGGGGAGATGTTGTGACTTCGGAACAGTCCTTCTATATTTCCTTATCCTAACATCATAATGTTCAAATCTTCCCGCTCCCTTACGCACTGCGGCCGTATGCGCCACCTAACGGATTTTGACTGTCATATTGCGTCTTGCAAGAACCGCGTACGCAACGACATTACATCGAGTGTAAAAATTATGTAAAACTGAGAAAAATCTAAATATTAGTGTATTTATTGGCCAGATTGTTAGACTTCTAGTAAAATCCTAAGTGTTTGTGTAAATATCAACTGTGTGAACCACGACGGTGTGCTCCTGCCTTGTGAGTATTCCTCCTCCACATTATTCCAGTTTAGGAGTTATCTCTTCTGTCCCTATTTTGAAGTTACTAGGTTAAGATAACCCCTGCTTTGGTAATCTCGGGATGCAAACCTTTTATACACGCAAACGTGGAACATTTCGATCTGAAGCGGCAACAGTTATATTGTTATTTTAAATTTGAAACAATAATATTTTATTCATAATGTTTTAATTCTTTCTCTTTTAAGACTACTTTTAAGACGTTGCATGCAGTAAAACTGCCAAGTATGTAGAACTTCATTTATAATAAGAACATTGTACCTACTTTACCATGCCTGCTTAAAAAAAAAGCAATAAAGGAATTTTCCATTTTGATGACTCTTTATATAAATCTGGCGCTTAAGGTTCGGCTTCGGCGTCCTAAACCCTGGCAAATAACTCATGCAGTAAGTAAAATTACAGTTCCAGCGCAGCTTTAGCAAAGAAAAAAAATAAGGTTGCGGTTAAAGTGAACGAATCGTTTTTTTTTTAATTAAATAATATCGTCAAGTTAGAAAAAAAAAATATTTTGGCTCCCAAAATATTTTATACTTTCATTTTCCCATTCTAGGGTGGGGATGCTTTAAAAAAGTGCGAAAAAAAAACTAATTTTTCTGCTGCGTGACCATTTCTAAGCACTAAACATGTTTGGTAATTAATTATTTTAATTAAAGTTACTGTGAAGATAAAGTACACACCTCAAATTCACGTATTCATGCATTGCGTTAAAATTTTATGCTAAACGAATGAAAAAGTACCTACCATTAATACCATGAAAAAGTACAAAAGAAAAGAAAAGTTTTTTTCAGTAAATTATTTACAAATCAGCAGTGCTAGCACAGATCTTTTGTCGATCGTAAGTTTACGAATGCTCGTATAGTATGGAGTCGGTTGCAAGTTTTTAGTAACAATGTAATTTTTTATTTTACAGTTATTTAAGAGTAGAACCTGTTAACAAACATTCAAAATTAACAAGGAACACATTTATTTAAGCTGACCGTGCGGCAATGGATAGATTTCAATTATTGCTTGCAAAACCGTCTCCATACTATACGAGCATTCGTAAACTTACGATCGACAAAAGATCCGTGCTAGCACTGCAGTTGCCGGGGCTTCCCAGAAAGTAATCTTAAGATACTTGTGATGGGAATGCCTTGCTCTTCCTATGCATTATTAACAGATTTAATTTTTGGATTTGTTAATTTTACAATTAAAGGTATACAAAAAAAAGGTTATAATAATTATTAAAGATTAAAAAGTAAATAAATTATTAAAAGGAGAAAAAAATGTGCAGTGATGTGTGGAAGTGTGCATGTATTTGTGTAGGATGTATGGGGTGTGAGTGAACAGTGAGTGGTTGAACTAGTGAGAATGTATAATGATTTCCTTACTTGATTGAGATTGAATTTCAATCATTCTCATTCAGTACCTTACGCTACGAAGATATCATTATTTTTCTGTTTGAAATTTCGACCTGCTTTGAATTATTTACCAAAGTAAATAATTGAGTCCCAGCCAGGCCAGTTTAAGAATCAAACTTTTCTAACCTGGCTTGGGTTTGGGTGTAGGTATACTCGGATACCCCTAGTTCCCCTGTGTGGTCTCCATGAAATAAGCTTTTATAAAAGCTGAATGTGTCATTCTTACTAATATTCTAAATGTGAATGTTTGGATGGATGGATGTGAGGATTTATGTATGTTTGTTCCTCAATCACAGCAAAACTGGCGGCCCCACGGATTTGGATGAAATTTGGCATATTGATAGAGTATTGGAATAGCACATACTTAGTCTACTTTTCGTCCCGATATTCCCGCAGGATTCAAATTTGAACGGGTAAAACGCGCGAAACAGCTAGTAAAATAATATGTGTATTACTTATTTAATAAAGAACTAGTCCCATCTAGTCGGTATGCTCCATCATTGACTTTGCTCATCGTCCCTTGCTTTGTGTGTTTGGAATTGATACCGAATAAAAATTAAAGGTTAAAATGAAAAAAAATAACTTACTAGGAATACTTTTATTCATGGTATTTTAGATAATTAAATTCGAGTCTACAGAAAATGCTTATAAATCATTATTTTTAGAACTGTTTTTGCATTTTAAAATGCTTAAATTTAATGTTATAGGTTAAAAATATTCATTAAAATCTCTCTTCTCTACTAATAATCTCAAATAAGGTACTGGATCCTGACCGTTCGGTCATTCATTAATTAGTATTTCTTATCTATAAAATACCTATCCTTCGTCATTTACCATGGTTGATATGGTGTTAAATGCGGGATCAGTCAGAATAAAGAAAAGAATAGTGAAGAGAATAGTGCTTGAAGGATCATAATATTTTTACTTTGACGTTTTTTTGAGGGTTTTTTGTTTCATATCATGAATTTATTAATCGCTTACATGATAACAAAATTTTATTTCTTACAAAAACTAGTGAAAAATAGGCGCTTACATTAAAATCCTAAATAGTGAAATAACTCAAAAACGGTTCATTTTGGGAGGGGTGGTTCCATAGTGAAATTTTTTTCTTTTGCCCTGCTTTATAACCCCTCAGTTACCTTACACATTTACCTTTCAAAAAACATCAAAATTGAGCCCCTGCACGTCCACAACTTAAGCAGCCGTTGTTTTACAAATCAAGGTGAATTCTTTGAAAGTAAAAATAAAAGTTGCTACAGAATGGCAAGGTTTTGGAATTTATCTGCCACATGGCATTTTATCAATATTTTCGTCAATGAAATCGTGCATATTTATTGCTCCTAAAGTCCTACTACTAGATAAGGGGACTAACTTTGAGGCCATGTAGTTGGCGTGATTGTCTGGTGATTTTATTACTATTGGGCGTTTTAAACTCAACACGCCTTTCGGCGGAAAAGACACGACTATCGGACCATTCGGTCGGAGTTCAGGGCATGAGCCAGAAACCGGAAAACCATTCAGACAGCAAAATCGCTTTTTGCATGCGTGCTGGAAGCGAACCACCGCCGAGTGCCACCCTTTCAGGTATCTGACCAATGTGGCTATTACAACCGGGATTATTTCGGTCGACACAACTTCCCACATTTCGTTATATGGAATAGTTATGTCCACCAAAAACACCTTGGACGACGATCAGTCCATTAGCACGGTTTATTCGCTAGAATAGTATATAAATAGAATAGTCCTGTCCGTGATTATGTGTCAATCCCAGAAGAGATTGGCACTGCCGTTTCACAACCACTTCAGAGTAAAGAGCAGAATCCGTACTCGCAATTCATACTTTTATTGTTCCACAAATACAGTTATTAGATTAGTACCTGTTCATACAGGGTGTTCAAAAAAGTAGGTACTTTGAAAAAAATTTGACTAGAAAAAAACCGTAATTTTTTTATGGACAAAGTATAAGCCCAAATAAAAATGGGGAATACTAGCCATCTGGGATATTATTTTCCGTAGAACTTTTGTATAACAGGGAATTTTAAGCACTTATCATTTTAATATCACCCTAAAATAAAAATAACAACAATGTAAGACTTCCTTTAATCTATTTTTGTAGTTTCTTTGTAAATATTATTTCTATGTTTTTTATGTTTTTTTTCCTCATAAGTACCTATTTAATTTTTCTTGTTGTCGATAGAAAGATAAAGTATCTATAGAAGCTATGAAAAATAGACCACTCTAGGAGCCGATGGATACGAACCACTGATAGAGTCTGGCTAAGGTACAGACTACAACAGAAATATCTATACCACCCAGTCATACAATACCTACACATCCATACAATACGCATGTGTATTGTATATGTGCGGGAGACAGGGTGGTATACATAATTCTGTTGCAGGCTGTACCCGCTTCAGAAATGTGTGTTAAACCGTTGAAAAGAGTTCATCTTCTAGAACAAGAATTGGTCACCTGTCTTGATTCTGAGTCCAAGCTGATAACCAACCTAATTAATTAATAAAAAAAAAATTTGACGCGTCTTTATCGACTTTCATTGGAATCCGGTAAGGTTCCCAGGTCCTGGAAGCTTGCTAACGTACAACCAGTACCAAAGAAGGGAAGCCGTGCCGATCCTGGCAACTATTGACCAATTTCAATCACTTCCATACTTTGCAAAGTCATGGAACGTGTATTGAACAATCGACTCCTGGCATACCTCGAGACCAACGAGCTCCTAAGCGATAGCCAATATGGTTTCCGTAACGGGCGCTCGACCGGCGATCTTCTCGTGTAGGTATGCCACTCACTTATGGAGCGAGGCCTTGGAAGGTCATGGTGAAGCAATAGCTGTATCCTTCGACATTTCCAAGGCCTTTGACAGGGTCTGGCATGATGGTCTCTTAAGTAAGCTTCCAGCTTATGGCATACCGATTGGGCTCTGCGACTGGATATCTGATTTTCTGAGGGAACGGTCAATTCGAGTAGTTTTAGATGGCTTCTCCTCCAACCAAATGGCAATGAATGCCGGGGTACCTCAGGGATCTGTTCTCTCTGCAACATTATTCTTGCTGCACATTAATGATCTTTTAACACCGGGCATTATTAGTTATGCTGATGACAGCACTGTTGTAGAGAGATACGTATCCAATGCGCGAGCGAGCCCCCGTGAAATCCAGACTTTAAGAAAGTCAATGATTGAGCGCGTTGATTTGACCTTACGGAAAGTATCCGATTGGGGTGAGTCGAATTTGGTCAAATTCAACGCGTCCAAAACTCTCAAGTGCGATCATGCATGGAGTACTGCAGTCATCTTTGGGATGGTTCAGCCAAATATCAACTAGAAGCGCTGGACTCCGTTGACCGAAGAACCCGTAATCTAATTAACAACGTCGACCTTACGACGCAAAAAACTGCAGACCTTAGAGCATCGTCGTAAGGTTGCTTGTTTAACCGTGTACTACAGGATACATTTTGGTGAGTGCGCGAGTGCTCTGTTTGAGCAAATTGAACCCTCACCATTTTACCATCGGACTACTAGACGCAGACAGAACTTCCATCCGTATGTGGCTGATATTCCGAAAAGTCGAACTAAGCGCTTTGACAGTTCCTTTTTGATACGGGTCGCCAAGGTTTGGAATGAACTGCCTGCGTCTATTTTCCCTGACCAGTATAGTCCTAGTACTTTTAAGCGTCGAGTGAATAGGTTTCTCGTGGATGGACGTGTACCACCTTAGTCTTCATGTTCACTTAACATCAGGTGTCATGGAAGACAAACGTCCCATCCATATTTTATAAAAAAAAAAAAAATACAATTAATCAAAATCTCCGAAGGCAAAATTATAAAAAAAAACCTTAATTCAGATGTGCAACAGATAATCAGGGCGGCGGCGGCGCGGCGGCGGCGTGGCGGCGGCGGCGCTGCGGCTGAACGGTGGCGTCGTCGCTTTCTATCTATGCTATAACGATCGGAATAGCTTCCATGCTGGACTGGGAGCGAAAGAAAAACATAGAATGTACCAGCTGCTTCTCTTCCCAGGCATACTGTAAAAGTCAGTTAAGGGACAGAGGTTTTATTGGCATTTTTGTGGGCGATAGGCTGACCCTCTGTCACTGCAATAGCCTCTCTCCATCATTATAATACCTCATTTGTCAAACGTGACATCAGATGGTCTTATAACCACTGGTGTTCTGCCTACCCCATAATAATATATATACAATCGGAATTTGGCGCTATAGTACTTGATTTTCAACTATGATTCAGGTTATTAAGACCTATCCAACGGCGGCGTATCCTCCATGGCTGTTGGAGGTGGGTACCAAAATTATGCATCGTCCTTTAAAAAAATACAATCTTGGTAACCTCGTCAATAGTACGAAATACATGGATTAAACAAACTTGATACTTGATTATATTTTTCGTAAAAAGTAAAATAAATGTGTCCTACTTTTTCATAAGAGGTATATTATTAAAACGATAGGCAACTAGTATCAATCAGGTTCAAAAATGAAACAACAAAATACAATAATTATTTTTATTAAAATCTGAATGCCGCAATTCATTATGGAATTAATCATCACAGTCACTGGTTTCCTACATTGATTATGAAACTATGTATAAATTTTTTATTTTTTGCAAAATCTCAATTACCGAAACCACCAACAACCGTTCAATTGACAATAGTGACACCGGAAAAGCGACTTTGACGTTTATGCAAGTACTGCCATATAAAAAGTTTGCAAAAAATCCAGTGTCTACTGTCGTTAGCCAGAGTATATTGTATAATATTAATATAACCACAAAAATCGTTTCTTTCGGATACTGGCTGGTTGATACTTGGATAAGAAGAGTTCCAAAAAGGATACAGTCACTACGTTCTATTTAGTGCTTCAGATTGTTAACACTGATTGATAAATTTGACTGACTGACAACATGACAAGCGCTGCGCTGCCACACAAAAGCAAATTCGATGTAAAATGTGATGCAAATTTTCGTTAGATTATGTATTGTATCAAGATACTTTACCTCGAGATAGCACAGCAGTAGTAATTATATACAAAACATACTGCTTACCTAGTGACTCTAACAATGTCTTGTAAAACGCTTATAGATTTCGTGGTAAAGTATCATAAACCAAGATTACTCAACAACATTGTTTGTTTTCCCAGTAATGGAAATTGTTTCTTTGGACGAAGATTAGTGATTCCTACGCCACTTGGAACTTCAACCCCAAAAGTCCAATCGCCCAGAAGCTTTACTTCCACAGTGCCGAAATTTAGTGACATTGCTTTGCCTTCAGAACAGAAGGAACACGATGGTAAATTCCAATTAATGTTTACGTGTAAGAAGTGCAACACTAGGAATACAAAATTTATATCGAAACTAGCTTATTATAAGGGAGTCATCATTGTTATTTGCGATGGATGTGAAAATAAACACTTGATAGCAGATAACCTTAATTGGTTTAGCGACATGAATGGCAAGAAGAACATTGAAGATATAATGGCTGAAAAGGGCGAAACTGTTCAAAAAATTTTATCAGACGATCTTGAATACATAGCCAAAGAAATTGTTAAGGAATCTGACTCAAACGAACCTGAATTATTACCTACGAAATGAAGAATTATGGATTCACACTTGGATGTTTTTGTGTATAATTATTTAAGTTTTTGCATAGTTTATAAATAATAAAGCTAATTCAAGAGATTACATCATTTATTCTTAAATTCCATATAGTAATATAACTCACAATAGTATGGCAGTAGACAATATTTAAAAAGTTAAAATGTCTAATAATAATATTTTAATGTACTTTACAACAATTCCAATCTGTTTTAAAACTATTCATGTGTAAACAATCTCACATGTATTATAAAATGTAGATATCACAAAATTTATTTTAACCTGATTGGCACCATATGGTAATTAAGTTAAGTAACTAAAATATAAGGCACAGTATAATCACATTATTTAAAAACATTTACATACAATAGTACTTATTACAAAATAAAAATCCAAATATACACTAAACTCACAAAAAGGAATGCAAACAGTCTAATTAATTGTTTCATAAGCTGAAAGCAACTGTCAAATATATCAGTCTTTAGTAGATTTGGAAATTACACTCTCTTAGGTCGACTCACTATAGCATAATCAGTTCCATTGCAATTTTTATGATTTATTTCTTCTAGACCTACTTGGTTTTGCAAAGCTTGCACTTGGGCTGCAGTTGGCACTTGTGGTCCAGGAGTGTTAGGTTTTCTGATCATACCATATCCTAAATGGGAGTCATCAGCCATTCTTGCTGGTTGCATGACATTTTCTACTTCATCATAGTCATTCCAAGTATCTTTTGTTTTGGACTCTGATAAAGCTAATGTTGTTGGTCTAGCTTCAATCTTTTTATATCTTGCAGACTTATTTAATTTACTTGTTGAACCGAAATACTGCAGTCGGTCATAATTTTCATCTTCCGGGCCTATCATTGGACTGGGCAGAAGAATAATTCTTGATGATTCAGGACCAGCAGTATTAAGGTTGTCTTGAGATCTAGAAATTAGTTTCATGCAGTTAGGATTATCAGCCAAATTAGGAGTAAACTCTGTATGGTCTGGGTCATCTATACCCAGTGTCTTCCAAGCTTGACTTCTCACTTCCACTTTGTCATATGGCACTAAAGGTGGACTACTTTCTCTCTTGACTTGTTCAATGGGTTCGTAATTATCCAGCTTTTTGTATCTGCCAAAATCTAAGCTGTCTTCTGCTGAACTTACTGAAAGATCTTTGATCTTTATTGAGGAATGAAATGCTATTGAGCCTCTACATATCCTCCGCATGAAGTAGTGTTACCTATATTTATTTACACTGAATTGCACACAAATTTTTAAAGGTGCAATCAAATACAGAACACAATAGCGGCCTGATGATGATGGTGACATCATTCCTACAGTGAGTTTTTAACATAGGTGCACATGTTATGGCAACTCTTTTTTGTCAAACTACGTACCTTTCAAATTCGAAACAGTACAGGTTCGAAATAATACTTATACAGAAGCAATATTTATCATTCAATTGATAATAATTTTGGTATCCCTTAAACTCTTATAACCTCAACGACTTTGTAATTAATTTTTTCAACAAACTTGATCTATCGTTATGATGCAGAATTTAGTTGATTCTTCACTGTTCACAAAAGCTTGCTTCTAACTATGCATCGAAATAAACTGATTCATATTGATAAGATAAGAAATTATAGACAAACTCTACCGCCCTTGGAATAAGTGTGGCCAGGATTTCCATTGCAAAAGACGACTAATCAAAATGCTTATTTTAATAAACTCTCAAGAGTTTAGTCGAGTGACCCCGGGTATGATCCTGACAACTGGCTAGCGACCACCCTTCATATAAAATCTTAATAAAATTAAAAAAAAATTAAGAGCCAGTTCTTTCCTAGGCCCGTGTGCTTGACACGAGTGGGAAGACAGAGTCACATAGTTAGTGTCAGGTACTCTTGCTTTAAAGATTTTTTTATCATTTATCATTTAATGTAACTTCGTATTTTTTAAAGTAAATTATATAATTGGCTTGCAAATAAATGCTTTTATGATGTCAACTAATATTTTAATAAAGAATGGGACATATGATAACACAAATTAATATTTAATAACTACTTACCGTTTTTATTGGCATAAATGTTATTGTTGTGACTTCGGAACAGTCCTTCTATATTTCCTTATCCTAACATCATAATGTTCAAATCTTCCCGCTCCCTTACGCACTGCGGCCGTATGCGCCACCTAACGGATTTTGACTGTCATATTGCGTCTTGCAAGAACCGCGTACGCAACGACATTACATCGAGTGTAAAAATTATGTAAAACTGAGAAAAATCTAAATATTAGTGTATTTATTGGCCAGATTGTTAGACTTCTAGTAAAATCCTAAGTGTTTGTGTAAATATCAACTGTGTGAACCACGACGGTGTGCTCCTGCCTTGTGAGTATTCCTCCTCCACATTATTCCAGTTTAGGAGTTATCTCTTCTGTCCCTATTTTGAAGTTACTAGGTTAAGATAACCCCTGCTTTGGTAATCTCGGGATGCAAACCTTTTATACACGCAAACGTGGAACATTTCGATCTGAAGCGGCAACATAAATTCTGTTCCATCGAGCCGGGTTCTTCAATTAATTCGTTCCCTTGACTCATGGATTCTTATTAAAATACAGTCCACTTGCTAGATCTACTAATATCAAGTTCAATTTCCTACGAAAACTTTGATATTCATACTTATTTCCTATAAATAATTGAAAGTAACTCATTTATTTCAATTATAACATAGCTGGATTGTGAATGTTTCATGTTTCGTGTATATTGCTCAGACAGTGCTTCATCATATTTAGTCGTATTATATTTCCGCCATCTATTTCGTATGTGCATTGAACATTATTTTAGTCAGACCAATATTTCAACGTAACTTGAGGGTAATTTGAAAACTTCTTTGTTGAAGTATTAAATATAGCGTAGGAATTTTTTACTCTTTTGATAATAGATACTGATAAGATCTGAGTTTTGGATATGAGTACAATTTAACTAAATTGAATAAGTAATCATAATGTTATAAAACTTATTGTTTTGCTTAATTATCGTTCTAACTTGAGTCGAATTATTATTTTATTTTTTATTGTTTAATACCTAAGGCAACTAACCTACTTATATAAAATCTCATATTACTTAGTTATTGTAGTTCAATCATGTCGAAAGAGGAAAGTTTGTTTAAAGTTTATACGTCACAACGCGAATATGTTTTTCGTGCCATGCAAATTATGTTGGATTTAGTTGTTAAAATACGGGAGAACTCAAACCCGTCTTTAATAAGTCAATTTAAGTCTAGATTTTCAAAGTTAGAAAGTATTCGCGAGGAATATGCAACCTTGACTGAAAAAATCCTTAGTTTAAAGTTAACATTAAATCCTAAGGATAACATTGATATGAATGCGATGTCAGCGTTCGATGATATGTACTATGAGGTGTTAAGTTTCGCGGCCGAGCTCCCCCCGGCGCTACCGGCGGCGGTGCGCGAGGGCTCGGCGGCCGGCGCGGTTGACGCGGCCGGAGTCACGGAGAAGCTTGTACACGCCAGATTGCCACAAATAGAACTTCCGAAATTTGATAGTAAAATTGAAAATTGGCAAACCTTTTACGATACATTTTTAACTTTGATTCATAATAATACATCGATAGCACCGATTACAAAATTTCATTACCTGTTGTCTTGTTTATCGGGATCCGCACTTGGGATCGCAAAACAGGTCAAGGTCACATCGGATAATTACGAACTTGTTTTTAATGAACTTGTTAGGCGTTATGAAAATAAACGCATATTAGCCGTGACGTATTTAGATCAAATAAATAAATATCCTTGTTTAAAAAATCCTAATTTTAATGATTTACAGACTTACACTAATATACTTTGCGAATCGGTCAATGCGCTTAAGGCTTTAAAGTTGGACGATTTAAGTGATTTTATTTTGTTTAACTCAGCGTTTCGCGCGCTCGATAATAATACGCGTCATCGCTTCGAGTGTCAAAATAAATCGGATATTCCAACTTTTCAAAATCTGATGCAGTTTCTTCAAGACTACGTAAAAGTTTTAGAAACAACATATCACTCGTCAAATGTAAATGAACCTACTAGTGTTAGTACGCGGTTTCCTCAATCGTATGGCGGGAAACAGATAAAAAATGTTTCAACACGTCAGCAGAACTATATGCGTTCTGCGCTTACTTCTCAAAGTAATAATCCAAAAACATTAGAATGTTATCATTGTGGCGCAGCGCACAGTATTTACAAGTGCCCCACATTTCAAACTTTAGGTTCGCAAGCTAGGTTGAACCTTGTTAAACAAAATAAGTTATGTACTAATTGTTTACGTAAACATACTATTGATAAATGCGTTTCAAAAATGAAATGTTTTATTTGCGGATGTAATCATCACACGTTAATTCACATTGATAACAAGCCTCCGCCGACTGCGGCCGCGGCGGCCACCGGTCCGAGCACCAGCCACGCCAGCACTAGTGCGTTTCTGGGGCAGGCTCGAGACTCGTGCGTGGTACTGCTGGGGACCTGCGTAGTGCGCGTGCAGGATGCTTATGGCACATTGCCCCCAGTCCGGGCGCTTATCGATAGCGGTGCTCAGGATTGTTTTATGACAATTAAATGTGCAAGGAAGCTTGGGTTTCAGTTGAGTCGATGCCACACTACGGTGGCTGGACTTGGACAAAATACTGTGTGTCAAGTCAGGGGAGAGATTAAATGTTCTATACGCCCGTGTGATTCAAATGACCCACAGCTCCATATTAAGCCGATAGTTATCGACACTATTACTTCTAAAATGCCAACTTCGGAATTACCGCGAGTAGTTCGGGACTACTATAAGCACTTAGTTTTAGCTGATCGCGACTTTGACAAACCTGCTGATGTTGAGTTGTTGCTCGGCGCTGAAGTGTTTCATAATGTCTATGATGGTCAAGTGTTGAAGCCGGAGCCCGGTTATCCCGCCGCCCTGCATAGTATTTTTGGGTGGATCCTATCTGGTCCAACACATGTTGCTAGTTCACTGCACACTGCTAGTAGCACTTCTTTGGTTGCTTCTACCTGTAATCTTGACGAGCTAGTAAAACGGTTCTGGGAGGTGGAGGAACCACCTCATAAGTCACCATCTTCTCCAGAAGATGATGAAGTAGAACGATTGTATTCTAGTCTCACGTATAGAAAATCAGACGGTCGCTATGTTGTACCTATTTTATTAAAACAACCCGATACTACTTTGGGAGATTCTTATCTTAGTTCTTTGTCACAATTCGTTAATCTCGAAAAACGTCTTTGTCGACAAGAAAAGGTCATGTCAGACTATCGCGAGTTTATGCATGAATATGAAAATCTTGGTTTTTTTTTTTTTTTTTTTTTTTTTAATGAATTATGGATGGGACGTTTGTCTTCCATGCCACCTGATGTTAAGTGAACATGAAGACTAAGGTGGTACACGTCCATCCACGAGAAACCTATTCACTCGACGCTTAAAAGTACTAGGACTATACTGGTCAGGGAAAATAGACGCAGGCAGTTCATTCCAAACCTTGGCGACCCGTATCAAAAAGGAACTGTCAAAGCGCTTAGTTCGACTTTTCGGAATATCAACCACATACGGATGGAAGTTCTGTCTGCGTCTAGTAGTCCGATGGTAAAAGGGTGAGGGTTCAATTTGTTCAAACAGAGCACTAGCGCACTCACCAAAATGTATCCTGTAGTACACGGTTAAACACGCAACCTTACGACGATGCTCTAAGGTCTGCAGTTTTTTGGTTGTAAGGTCGACGTCGTTAATTAATTTACGGGCTCTTCGGTCAACGGAGTCTAGCGCTTCGAGCTGGTATTTTGCAGAACCATCCCAAAGGTGACTACAGTACTCCATGCACGACCTCACTTGGGCTGTGTATAAGTTGAGCAGCCGTTCAGAGCTGAAGTACCGCCGGACCTTCGAGATGATACCCAATTTTTTGGAAGCCGTTTTTGCCATAGACTCAATTTGTTGACCGAAGTTTAAACCGGATGTTACAGTTACGCCTAAAAGCCCTAGATGGTCAGTGATGGGGACAGATACATTTTGGAAAGTGGGCGTAAATGTGAAGGTGCTCTTTTTTGCGGAGAATAGACACGCCTGAGTTTTGGACGCGTTGAATTTGACCAGGTTAGATTCGCCCCAATCGGACACATTCCGCAAGGTCGAATCAACGCGCTCAATCATAGACTCTCTCAAAACCTGGATTTCATGGGCGCTCGTTCGCGCATTGGATATATATCTCTCAACAACAGTGCTGTCATCAGCATATCCAATAATGCCTGGTGTTAGGAGGTCATTAATGTGCAGCAAGAATAATGTTGCAGAGAGAACAGATCCCTGAGGTACCCCGGCATTAATTGCCATTAGGTCAGAGGAGTAGCCGTCTAAGACTACTCGAATCGACCGTTCCCTCAGAAAATCAGATATCCAGTCGCAGAGCCCGGTTGGTATGCCATATGCTGGAAGCTTGCTTAAGAGACCATCGTGCCAGACCCTGTCAAAGGCCTTGGAGATGTCTAAGGATACAGCTATTGCTTCACCATGACCCTCCAAGGCCTCACTCCATAAGTGAGTGGCATACACGAGAAGATCGCCGGTCGAGCGTCCGTTGCGGAAACCATATTGGCTATCGCTTAGGAGCTCGTTGGTCTCGAGGTATGCCAGGAGTCGATTATTCAATACACGTTCCATGACTTTGCAAAGTATGGAGGTGATTGAAATTGGTCGATAGTTGACAGGATCGGCACGGCTTCCCTTCTTCGGTATTGGCTGTACGTTAGCAAGCTTCCAGGACTTGGGGACCTTACCCGATTCCAATGAAAGTCGATAGAGGCGCGTCAAAACGGGAGACAACTCAGCTGCGCAGCGTTTTAGGACCACTGCAGGAATACCGTCTGGACCACTAGCTTTGTTCTCGTCTAGGTGCAGCAAGCATTTAAGAACCTCCTTTTGGCGAATGTGAACGGTACCCATTGTAGGTCCGAACTGAGGTAATTGAGGTGGGATTTTTTCTTGGCAATCTAGACGAGAATTTTCCGCGAAGATACTAGCAAATAAATCTGCTTTCTCCTTAGCAGTGTGGGCCAGAGAACCATCGGGTTTCCTCAGTGGAGGCAGCGACGGGCGACAAAAGTTCGTTTCGACCGACTTGGCAAGGGACCAGAAAGCTTTGCTTCCCGAAGGGTATGCTGCTATTCTGTCTCCGATACGGCCTATGTGGGCAAAACGAGCTCTTTTGATCACCTTTTTGCAGGACTTGGCGGCAGCATTGTATCTTTTCTTAAGTTCATGCGAATCCAGGGCTTTGCTTCTGCGAGCATTTGCCCAGGCTTTGTATGCTTCCCGCTTTCGCTTTTCAGCGGTAAGGCAAGCACTATTAAACCATGGGCAAGCTTTGGTTTCAAGGGATAGGTCAGCGTGGGGAATGTAGTACTCCATTGCTTGAACTATCACACTTGAGACAGCATCAGCGCAGCACGATGGATCGGTTGATGTAAAACAAGTTTGCCGCCATGGATAAGATGCGAAGAAATGTCGCATTTCATCCCAATCTGCTGACTTGTAACGCCATACTCGCCTGGAGCCTTTTGGGCGGGTGTCAGGTGGCGAGTACAGCGATACAGATTTCACCATACAGTGATCGGATGTCCCTAAAGGTGCAGTGACGGACACCGAGTATCTGTCAGGATCAGTTGTCAGCAGAAGGTCCAAGCAATACGCAGTGTGGCCAGCAACGTCGGGGATGCGCGTAGGCTCGTTAACAAGCTGTGAGAGACCATAAGTCAGCGAAAACTTAAAAGCCTCTCTGCCAGCATGGTCAGTGTCCTGATACGGGTATAACCACTGCCCGTGGTGAGCATTAAAATCCCCCAGAAACACCAACTGCGCCGTGGGAAAACGTTGCTGAATCTTATCTGCTGTATTGCCAAGGTATTCCATAAGCCTCGTTGTCTCCCGATCTCCGCTATGTGAACGATAGATACAGGCGTAAACCACTTGGTCTAGGCCAGTATCTATGTGAACCCACATGACTGAAAGGTCCGGCACTTCCAAGTAACGGAGACGCTGATAACAGATCGCGTCACTGGCATACATGCACACCCCGGCGTGCGGGCGGAATAGAGACTCCAGGATATAGCCTGGGTAACCAAGGTATGCCGAGTCTGACGGATCGCAGATCTGCGTCTCCGTTAGAAAGAGTAGGTGTGGTCCCTCCGTCTCAAGATGGTGGTGGACATTCATTCACATTCATTCATAGCTCATATGATAGCGTTGATAGCAACGGGGAATAACATTCCAGGTGGTCGATATTTCATCCCACACCATTGCGTGATTCGTCCAGAGAGTGCGACAACGAAACTTCGTGTCGTGTTTAATGCGAGTCATAAAACAACTAGCGGTTTATCTCTGAATGACATTCTTTACACTGGACCAAAGTTGCAATCTGATATTATAGATATTATTACAGGTTTTAGAGTTCATAATGTCGTATTTACATGTGATATATCTAAGATGTACAGAGGCTTTTTGCTCAGGCCGGAAGATCGGAAGTTGCAGCACGTGCTGTGGCGTGAGACACCGTCGTCTCCTGTTCAAGAATTTGAACTTAAGACCGTTACTTACGGCGTAAAGAGTTCACCTTACTTAGCGATTCGTACTTTACATCAATTGGCTATCGATCACGGCGAGCAATATCCTCATGCTGCTGAAGCTCTTCGATATCAGACCTTCATGGATGATGTCACTTCAGGTACTTCCTCTGTTTGTGCAGCTCTGAAGGTCAAGGAGGAGCTGATAAGTCTTCTTAGCTGTGCTCAACTCGAGTTACGTAAATGGACCAGTAATAGTCCGGAATTCTTAGAAGGACTCCCAGTTGAGCATTGTCAAACTCCTAAGTCATTTTCTGATGATGGTTCACCAACACTTAAAGTTCTAGGAGTTCAATGGGACCCAATGGGTGATTATTTTACATACTCCGTCGCATCTGTGGACGTGGTGTATACAAAACGTTCGATCTTATCAAACGTGGCTAGAATTTACGACCCATTGGGCTGGTTATCACCTTTTATTCTTTTAGCGAAACTGCTTCTTCAGAGCCTATGGCGTATCGAGCTGTCTTGGGATGAACGCATTCCTGAGAATCTTTGTGCCGTTTGGGCAAGATTTATTTCTGATTTATCAAACTTGAAAGATATTAAAATACAACGCAAAATTGTATCGCAGTTAGAGGCTGACAATCAGCTTATAGGTTTTTGCGATGGGTCCACTAAGGGCTACGGCTGTTGTATATACCTACGATCAAGTATTGCTAATCAGGTTCAAGTTCGTTTAGTAATTGCAAAGTCTAAAGTTGCCCCTATAAAGCCTCTGACAGTAAATCGGCTAGAGTTGTGCGGTGCTGTCTTGTTGTCGCGTACTTTAAATCATATTCAAACGTTACTCCATTCTAAACTTAAATTTTCTAACGTATTAGCGTTCACAGACAGTTCAACTGTTTTGGCTTGGATCAATACTGAGCCTTACAAATTAAAAACTTTTGTTGCGAACCGCGTGGTTCGAATTACAGAGACTTTTGACCCTTCTATTTGGCGACATGTTGCTACTGAAGATAACCCCGCAGACTACTCAAGCCGAGGCCTGTCTTGTGCAGAATTAGGAAGTTGTGAAAAATGGTGGTTGGGGCCGTCATGGTTGTCAAAAGATTTAAGTTTCTGGCCCGCTCCATTCCAATCTAAACCTCAAGAAGGGGTGTCTGAGATGAAAACCTGTACTCACTTGGTTCAATCTCATGAATCAAACGAAAATACTTTTAGTGTGTTATTAGAACGATGTTCCTCGTTTTCTCATTTACAGCGCACTTTGGCGTGGATTTTCCGTTTTTCATCCAATGCTCGACAACAGCTTAGCAACCGCTACCGTGGCGCTCTTACCACGGATGAGTTGGAACACGCCTTGCTTGCTCTCATTAAGTACGTCCAACTCACTAGCTTTAGTGAAGAAATTTCTAAAATAAATGGTCAAAGGTGTCTTCCAAAACACTTACAAAAATTATCTCCTTTTATTGATTGCAAGGGTATTGTCCGAGTGGGGGGACGTCTCAAAAATTTCAATTTGCCAGACCATACTAAACATCCGTATTTACTGCCGAAAAAATCGAGATTGTCTGCACTAATTATAAATTTTTATCATAAATATTATTTGCATTGTGGACCTCGCACTTTGCAATCCTTAATTCAACGAAAATTCTGGATTCTAGGAATCAGAAATCTTATACGTTCTCACTTATCTAAATGTGTGACATGTTTCAAGGTTAAACCTGTTCCTTTTCAACCTATGATGGGAAACTTGCCCCCCTGTAGATCGCAACCTGGTTTTTGTTTCCAAAATGTAGGGATTGACTTTGGTGGCCCATTCCTAGTGAAGGAAAGCAGACGACGTAATGCGCGAATCAATAAGGCTTACGTTTGCTTGTTTGTCTGTCTCTCAGTGAAGGCCGTTCATTTAGAACTCGTATCTGAATTATCAACTGAAGCCTTTCTAGCTAGTTTAGATAGATTTGTTTCTAGACGTGGCGTCTGTCGACAAATCGTGACAGATTGTGGCACAAATTTCGTCGGTGCTAAACGTTACCTCAATGAAATGTTTCAAGAAATGCTAGATAAACAGGAAGAAATTTCCCCTCAATTAACTTCTAGAGGAATTTCCTGGAAATTGAATCCTCCTTCTAGTCCTCACTTTGGTGGTATATTTGAAAGTGGAATTAAATCAACCAAATACCATTTAAAACGAATTGTTGGTTCTCAAGTCCTTACATTTGAAGAGCTAACGACAATTTTAACCAAAGTTGAGGCTATGCTCAACTCAAGGCCCCTGTGCTCACTATCTTCAGATCCAGAAGAAGTAGATGTTCTGACCCCAGGACATTTTATTATAGGTCGGCCAATGGTTTCTCTTCCAGAAGTAACTATTGAAGAAATGAATCTTCGTACGCGTTGGCATATGCTTCAAAAAATATCTCAAAGCTTTTGGCGAGTGTGGCAGAATGATTATCTGCATACACTCCAGCAGAAAGGAAAGTGGTTCAAAGATGATCAGCATCAGCCTGAGATTGGCCAACTAGTTACAATCCAGGAACCTAACTTGCCTCCTAATACGTGGCGGTTAGGTCGTATAATTCATGTTCATCCAGGAACTGATAACATTATTCGTGTTGTGACGGTAAAAACCGAAAAGGGTTTGCTAAAAAGACCGGTAGTTAAAATTTGTCCTCTACCTCTTAATTAAAAATATATTTTTTAAAGTATTTTAGATTTAGAATTTGTTTATTAAGTTTATATATAGGATTAGTTATATCAATGCACTATACGAAACTTGGCGTATCAAATTACTTACTTATTGATTAATTTAATTTATTCATTGTCTGAGCAAAAGGACCCTAGATGTTGCCGGACAGTGGTTTTCTTGTGAAATCCCTAGGTGATTTCAAGTGGGGGGAGATGTTGTGACTTCGGAACAGTCCTTCTATATTTCCTTATCCTAACATCATAATGTTCAAATCTTCCCGCTCCCTTACGCACTGCGGCCGTATGCGCCACCTAACGGATTTTGACTGTCATATTGCGTCTTGCAAGAACCGCGTACGCAACGACATTACATCGAGTGTAAAAATTATGTAAAACTGAGAAAAATCTAAATATTAGTGTATTTATTGGCCAGATTGTTAGACTTCTAGTAAAATCCTAAGTGTTTGTGTAAATATCAACTGTGTGAACCACGACGGTGTGCTCCTGCCTTGTGAGTATTCCTCCTCCACATTATTCCAGTTTAGGAGTTATCTCTTCTGTCCCTATTTTGAAGTTACTAGGTTAAGATAACCCCTGCTTTGGTAATCTCGGGATGCAAACCTTTTATACACGCAAACGTGGAACATTTCGATCTGAAGCGGCAACAGTTATATTGTTATTTTAAATTTGAAACAATAATATTTTATTCATAATGTTTTAATTCTTTCTCTTTTAAGACTACTTTTAAGACGTTGCATGCAGTAAAACTGCCAAGTATGTAGAACTTCATTTATAATAAGAACATTGTACCTACTTTACCATGCCTGCTTAAAAAAAAAGCAATAAAGGAATTTTCCATTTTGATGACTCTTTATATAAATCTGGCGCTTAAGGTTCGGCTTCGGCGTCCTAAACCCTGGCAAATAACTCATGCAGTAAGTAAAATTACAGTTCCAGCGCAGCTTTAGCAAAGAAAAAAAATAAGGTTGCGGTTAAAGTGAACGAATCGTTTTTTTTTTAATTAAATAATATCGTCAAGTTAGAAAAAAAAAATATTTTGGCTCCCAAAATATTTTATACTTTCATTTTCCCATTCTAGGGTGGGGATGCTTTAAAAAAGTGCGAAAAAAAAACTAATTTTTCTGCTGCGTGACCATTTCTAAGCACTAAACATGTTTGGTAATTAATTATTTTAATTAAAGTTACTGTGAAGATAAAGTACACACCTCAAATTCACGTATTCATGCATTGCGTTAAAATTTTATGCTAAACGAATGAAAAAGTACCTACCATTAATACCATGAAAAAGTACAAAAGAAAAGAAAAGTTTTTTTCAGTAAATTATTTACAAATCAGCAGTGCTAGCACAGATCTTTTGTCGATCGTAAGTTTACGAATGCTCGTATAGTATGGAGTCGGTTGCAAGTTTTTAGTAACAATGTAATTTTTTATTTTACAGTTATTTAAGAGTAGAACCTGTTAACAAACATTCAAAATTAACAAGGAACACATTTATTTAAGCTGACCGTGCGGCAATGGATAGATTTCAATTATTGCTTGCAAAACCGTCTCCATACTATACGAGCATTCGTAAACTTACGATCGACAAAAGATCCGTGCTAGCACTGCAGTTGCCGGGGCTTCCCAGAAAGTAATCTTAAGATACTTGTGATGGGAATGCCTTGCTCTTCCTATGCATTATTAACAGATTTAATTTTTGGATTTGTTAATTTTACAATTAAAGGTATACAAAAAAAAGGTTATAATAATTATTAAAGATTAAAAAGTAAATAAATTATTAAAAGGAGAAAAAAATGTGCAGTGATGTGTGGAAGTGTGCATGTATTTGTGTAGGATGTATGGGGTGTGAGTGAACAGTGAGTGGTTGAACTAGTGAGAATGTATAATGATTTCCTTACTTGATTGAGATTGAATTTCAATCATTCTCATTCAGTACCTTACGCTACGAAGATATCATTATTTTTCTGTTTGAAATTTCGACCTGCTTTGAATTATTTACCAAAGTAAATAATTGAGTCCCAGCCAGGCCAGTTTAAGAATCAAACTTTTCTAACCTGGCTTGGGTTTGGGTGTAGGTATACTCGGATACCCCTAGTTCCCCTGTGTGGTCTCCATGAAATAAGCTTTTATAAAAGCTGAATGTGTCATTCTTACTAATATTCTAAATGTGAATGTTTGGATGGATGGATGTGAGGATTTATGTATGTTTGTTCCTCAATCACAGCAAAACTGGCGGCCCCACGGATTTGGATGAAATTTGGCATATTGATAGAGTATTGGAATAGCACATACTTAGTCTACTTTTCGTCCCGATATTCCCGCAGGATTCAAATTTGAACGGGTAAAACGCGCGAAACAGCTAGTAAAATAATATGTGTATTACTTATTTAATAAAGAACTAGTCCCATCTAGTCGGTATGCTCCATCATTGACTTTGCTCATCGTCCCTTGCTTTGTGTGTTTGGAATTGATACCGAATAAAAATTAAAGGTTAAAATGAAAAAAAATAACTTACTAGGAATACTTTTATTCATGGTATTTTAGATAATTAAATTCGAGTCTACAGAAAATGCTTATAAATCATTATTTTTAGAACTGTTTTTGCATTTTAAAATGCTTAAATTTAATGTTATAGGTTAAAAATATTCATTAAAATCTCTCTTCTCTACTAATAATCTCAAATAAGGTACTGGATCCTGACCGTTCGGTCATTCATTAATTAGTATTTCTTATCTATAAAATACCTATCCTTCGTCATTTACCATGGTTGATATGGTGTTAAATGCGGGATCAGTCAGAATAAAGAAAAGAATAGTGAAGAGAATAGTGCTTGAAGGATCATAATATTTTTACTTTGACGTTTTTTTGAGGGTTTTTTGTTTCATATCATGAATTTATTAATCGCTTACATGATAACAAAATTTTATTTCTTACAAAAACTAGTGAAAAATAGGCGCTTACATTAAAATCCTAAATAGTGAAATAACTCAAAAACGGTTCATTTTGGGAGGGGTGGTTCCATAGTGAAATTTTTTTCTTTTGCCCTGCTTTATAACCCCTCAGTTACCTTACACATTTACCTTTCAAAAAACATCAAAATTGAGCCCCTGCACGTCCACAACTTAAGCAGCCGTTGTTTTACAAATCAAGGTGAATTCTTTGAAAGTAAAAATAAAAGTTGCTACAGAATGGCAAGGTTTTGGAATTTATCTGCCACATGGCATTTTATCAATATTTTCGTCAATGAAATCGTGCATATTTATTGCTCCTAAAGTCCTACTACTAGATAAGGGGACTAACTTTGAGGCCATGTAGTTGGCGTGATTGTCTGGTGATTTTATTACTATTGGGCGTTTTAAACTCAACACGCCTTTCGGCGGAAAAGACACGACTATCGGACCATTCGGTCGGAGTTCAGGGCATGAGCCAGAAACCGGAAAACCATTCAGACAGCAAAATCGCTTTTTGCATGCGTGCTGGAAGCGAACCACCGCCGAGTGCCACCCTTTCAGGTATCTGACCAATGTGGCTATTACAACCGGGATTATTTCGGTCGACACAACTTCCCACATTTCGTTATATGGAATAGTTATGTCCACCAAAAACACCTTGGACGACGATCAGTCCATTAGCACGGTTTATTCGCTAGAATAGTATATAAATAGAATAGTCCTGTCCGTGATTATGTGTCAATCCCAGAAGAGATTGGCACTGCCGTTTCACAACCACTTCAGAGTAAAGAGCAGAATCCGTACTCGCAATTCATACTTTTATTGTTCCACAAATACAGTTATTAGATTAGTACCTGTTCATACAGGGTGTTCAAAAAAGTAGGTACTTTGAAAAAAATTTGACTAGAAAAAAACCGTAATTTTTTTATGGACAAAGTATAAGCCCAAATAAAAATGGGGAATACTAGCCATCTGGGATATTATTTTCCGTAGAACTTTTGTATAACAGGGAATTTTAAGCACTTATCATTTTAATATCACCCTAAAATAAAAATAACAACAATGTAAGACTTCCTTTAATCTATTTTTGTAGTTTCTTTGTAAATATTATTTCTATGTTTTTTATGTTTTTTTTCCTCATAAGTACCTATTTAATTTTTCTTGTTGTCGATAGAAAGATAAAGTATCTATAGAAGCTATGAAAAATAGACCACTCTAGGAGCCGATGGATACGAACCACTGATAGAGTCTGGCTAAGGTACAGACTACAACAGAAATATCTATACCACCCAGTCATACAATACCTACACATCCATACAATACGCATGTGTATTGTATATGTGCGGGAGACAGGGTGGTATACATAATTCTGTTGCAGGCTGTACCCGCTTCAGAAATGTGTGTTAAACCGTTGAAAAGAGTTCATCTTCTAGAACAAGAATTGGTCACCTGTCTTGATTCTGAGTCCAAGCTGATAACCAACCTAATTAATTAATAAAAAAAAAATTTGACGCGTCTTTATCGACTTTCATTGGAATCCGGTAAGGTTCCCAGGTCCTGGAAGCTTGCTAACGTACAACCAGTACCAAAGAAGGGAAGCCGTGCCGATCCTGGCAACTATTGACCAATTTCAATCACTTCCATACTTTGCAAAGTCATGGAACGTGTATTGAACAATCGACTCCTGGCATACCTCGAGACCAACGAGCTCCTAAGCGATAGCCAATATGGTTTCCGTAACGGGCGCTCGACCGGCGATCTTCTCGTGTAGGTATGCCACTCACTTATGGAGCGAGGCCTTGGAAGGTCATGGTGAAGCAATAGCTGTATCCTTCGACATTTCCAAGGCCTTTGACAGGGTCTGGCATGATGGTCTCTTAAGTAAGCTTCCAGCTTATGGCATACCGATTGGGCTCTGCGACTGGATATCTGATTTTCTGAGGGAACGGTCAATTCGAGTAGTTTTAGATGGCTTCTCCTCCAACCAAATGGCAATGAATGCCGGGGTACCTCAGGGATCTGTTCTCTCTGCAACATTATTCTTGCTGCACATTAATGATCTTTTAACACCGGGCATTATTAGTTATGCTGATGACAGCACTGTTGTAGAGAGATACGTATCCAATGCGCGAGCGAGCCCCCGTGAAATCCAGACTTTAAGAAAGTCAATGATTGAGCGCGTTGATTTGACCTTACGGAAAGTATCCGATTGGGGTGAGTCGAATTTGGTCAAATTCAACGCGTCCAAAACTCTCAAGTGCGATCATGCATGGAGTACTGCAGTCATCTTTGGGATGGTTCAGCCAAATATCAACTAGAAGCGCTGGACTCCGTTGACCGAAGAACCCGTAATCTAATTAACAACGTCGACCTTACGACGCAAAAAACTGCAGACCTTAGAGCATCGTCGTAAGGTTGCTTGTTTAACCGTGTACTACAGGATACATTTTGGTGAGTGCGCGAGTGCTCTGTTTGAGCAAATTGAACCCTCACCATTTTACCATCGGACTACTAGACGCAGACAGAACTTCCATCCGTATGTGGCTGATATTCCGAAAAGTCGAACTAAGCGCTTTGACAGTTCCTTTTTGATACGGGTCGCCAAGGTTTGGAATGAACTGCCTGCGTCTATTTTCCCTGACCAGTATAGTCCTAGTACTTTTAAGCGTCGAGTGAATAGGTTTCTCGTGGATGGACGTGTACCACCTTAGTCTTCATGTTCACTTAACATCAGGTGTCATGGAAGACAAACGTCCCATCCATATTTTATAAAAAAAAAAAAAATACAATTAATCAAAATCTCCGAAGGCAAAATTATAAAAAAAAACCTTAATTCAGATGTGCAACAGATAATCAGGGCGGCGGCGGCGCGGCGGCGGCGTGGCGGCGGCGGCGCTGCGGCTGAACGGTGGCGTCGTCGCTTTCTATCTATGCTATAACGATCGGAATAGCTTCCATGCTGGACTGGGAGCGAAAGAAAAACATAGAATGTACCAGCTGCTTCTCTTCCCAGGCATACTGTAAAAGTCAGTTAAGGGACAGAGGTTTTATTGGCATTTTTGTGGGCGATAGGCTGACCCTCTGTCACTGCAATAGCCTCTCTCCATCATTATAATACCTCATTTGTCAAACGTGACATCAGATGGTCTTATAACCACTGGTGTTCTGCCTACCCCATAATAATATATATACAATCGGAATTTGGCGCTA
Organism: Stenoptilia bipunctidactyla; assembly: GCA_944452665.1. Classification (NCBI taxonomy): domain Eukaryota; kingdom Metazoa; phylum Arthropoda; class Insecta; order Lepidoptera; family Pterophoridae; genus Stenoptilia; species Stenoptilia bipunctidactyla. Next base: position 5,533,531 of record OX101736.1, read on the forward strand.
TAGTACTTGATTTTCAACTATGATTCAGGTTATTAAGACCTATCCAACGGCGGCGTATCCTCCATGGCTGTTGGAGGTGGGTACCAAAATTATGCATCGTCCTTTAAAAAAATACAATCTTGGTAACCTCGTCAATAGTACGAAATACATGGATTAAACAAACTTGATACTTGATTATATTTTTCGTAAAAAGTAAAATAAATGTGTCCTACTTTTTCATAAGAGGTATATTATTAAAACGATAGGCAACTAGTATCAATCAGGTTCAAAAATGAAACAACAAAATACAATAATTATTTTTATTAAAATCTGAATGCCGCAATTCATTATGGAATTAATCATCACAGTCACTGGTTTCCTACATTGATTATGAAACTATGTATAAATTTTTTATTTTTTGCAAAATCTCAATTACCGAAACCACCAACAACCGTTCAATTGACAATAGTGACACCGGAAAAGCGACTTTGACGTTTATGCAAGTACTGCCATATAAAAAGTTTGCAAAAAATCCAGTGTCTACTGTCGTTAGCCAGAGTATATTGTATAATATTAATATAACCACAAAAATCGTTTCTTTCGGATACTGGCTGGTTGATACTTGGATAAGAAGAGTTCCAAAAAGGATACAGTCACTACGTTCTATTTAGTGCTTCAGATTGTTAACACTGATTGATAAATTTGACTGACTGACAACATGACAAGCGCTGCGCTGCCACACAAAAGCAAATTCGATGTAAAATGTGATGCAAATTTTCGTTAGATTATGTATTGTATCAAGATACTTTACCTCGAGATAGCACAGCAGTAGTAATTATATACAAAACATACTGCTTACCTAGTGACTCTAACAATGTCTTGTAAAACGCTTATAGATTTCGTGGTAAAGTATCATAAACCAAGATTACTCAACAACATTGTTTGTTTTCCCAGTAATGGAAATTGTTTCTTTGGACGAAGATTAGTGATTCCTACGCCACTTGGAACTTCAACCCCAAAAGTCCAATCGCCCAGAAGCTTTACTTCCACAGTGCCGAAATTTAGTGACATTGCTTTGCCTTCAGAACAGAAGGAACACGATGGTAAATTCCAATTAATGTTTACGTGTAAGAAGTGCAACACTAGGAATACAAAATTTATATCGAAACTAGCTTATTATAAGGGAGTCATCATTGTTATTTGCGATGGATGTGAAAATAAACACTTGATAGCAGATAACCTTAATTGGTTTAGCGACATGAATGGCAAGAAGAACATTGAAGATATAATGGCTGAAAAGGGCGAAACTGTTCAAAAAATTTTATCAGACGATCTTGAATACATAGCCAAAGAAATTGTTAAGGAATCTGACTCAAACGAACCTGAATTATTACCTACGAAATGAAGAATTATGGATTCACACTTGGATGTTTTTGTGTATAATTATTTAAGTTTTTGCATAGTTTATAAATAATAAAGCTAATTCAAGAGATTACATCATTTATTCTTAAATTCCATATAGTAATATAACTCACAATAGTATGGCAGTAGACAATATTTAAAAAGTTAAAATGTCTAATAATAATATTTTAATGTACTTTACAACAATTCCAATCTGTTTTAAAACTATTCATGTGTAAACAATCTCACATGTATTATAAAATGTAGATATCACAAAATTTATTTTAACCTGATTGGCACCATATGGTAATTAAGTTAAGTAACTAAAATATAAGGCACAGTATAATCACATTATTTAAAAACATTTACATACAATAGTACTTATTACAAAATAAAAATCCAAATATACACTAAACTCACAAAAAGGAATGCAAACAGTCTAATTAATTGTTTCATAAGCTGAAAGCAACTGTCAAATATATCAGTCTTTAGTAGATTTGGAAATTACACTCTCTTAGGTCGACTCACTATAGCATAATCAGTTCCATTGCAATTTTTATGATTTATTTCTTCTAGACCTACTTGGTTTTGCAAAGCTTGCACTTGGGCTGCAGTTGGCACTTGTGGTCCAGGAGTGTTAGGTTTTCTGATCATACCATATCCTAAATGGGAGTCATCAGCCATTCTTGCTGGTTGCATGACATTTTCTACTTCATCATAGTCATTCCAAGTATCTTTTGTTTTGGACTCTGATAAAGCTAATGTTGTTGGTCTAGCTTCAATCTTTTTATATCTTGCAGACTTATTTAATTTACTTGTTGAACCGAAATACTGCAGTCGGTCATAATTTTCATCTTCCGGGCCTATCATTGGACTGGGCAGAAGAATAATTCTTGATGATTCAGGACCAGCAGTATTAAGGTTGTCTTGAGATCTAGAAATTAGTTTCATGCAGTTAGGATTATCAGCCAAATTAGGAGTAAACTCTGTATGGTCTGGGTCATCTATACCCAGTGTCTTCCAAGCTTGACTTCTCACTTCCACTTTGTCATATGGCACTAAAGGTGGACTACTTTCTCTCTTGACTTGTTCAATGGGTTCGTAATTATCCAGCTTTTTGTATCTGCCAAAATCTAAGCTGTCTTCTGCTGAACTTACTGAAAGATCTTTGTTTGGCATCTTATGAATATTAACAATTTTCCTTGGAGGTTTCTGGGGTTTAGGTTTTAGTGCTGGCTTTGGCATCAAAAGTGGTGCATTATCTCTTTCCGAAGTAATGGATTGTTGACTTGACATGGAAGCAGTTTTGAAAGACAAAGAACTGAGGTTTAATTCATCTGGTCTAGTGGCAATTAGTGGACTTCTTGAACCAGGAAATAGATTTGCATGTGGTTGTATATTAAATTCACTATGTTCTGGGCTGTTTAAATTATCATTTCCAATCATTTGCTTCATTGTTTTCATTTTAAGTGATAAACATTTGAATATTTCAGATTGATTAGGATGTTCTAAATGAAAAATACCTTCACCCGTGTCACATTTTCTTCCAGCTTCAAATGTAAATTTTCCTTGACGATAGCCATACCTTCGTATATATCTATATGGCCAAGTTGCATACAACTTGTTATCATTCAGATCTCTCAACTCAATAGCTGTAGTTGTGAGTAACAAGAGATAACGCACAGGTTCAAAACCACATCTTGTAGATGCATCTGAAGGACACATTTTTACAGAAAACACACCTTCGCCAGAGGAACAGTATAAGTCATTATCTTCATCACAACTGATTGGATTGGAATCTCTACCTCTAAATGCAATAGATTGTAACGCAGTCACCCATTCCAATGTTTCTGGCTCAGATGTAGCACTTATTTGTTGAGTCTGTGACTTTGTCAATATTGTTATTGTATTTGGACTAGAATGAGTAATTTTTATGCAATTTTCAAGGGTTATTATTTTGGGTATGGCTCCCGCGGTAACTTCATCCTTGTTGTCGTATATTTCGAGCCTTTCAATGCCTTGTTTACTAGCATTAAACAATATACAGTACTTTTGATTCCAATTTTTCTGAAAATTAGAAGTCACTAGTTAGTCAACAAATAAAGTTCCCAATGATATGTCATACAAGATACGCCAAGGACTACAGAAACAACTTCTAGATATCAATGCTGACTCATTAGAAACTTATGTCGTAATGTAACCTGAATAATAACATACAATACTTCACAATATTTTTGAATTCACTGATGTTTGTATTTAAAACAATAGTAAGTATAACTGACCTTTTTTGGGAATTTATTAAACATGTTTCCACCTGCAGGGAACAATAAAAAACCCGACTTTATTTCGTCGTCTTGGTCCATCTCATCAAATACCAGTAACAAACAAGTGTCAGAGGATGTTTTGGGCTCTTAACATAACTGGCTAATCTTAGATTACGTTTATAAATTTAATGAAATAAAATTAAAATTACAATAGCATGGCAACTTAAAGTAAATAAGTTTGGGAAATTCAGTTGCACAAAACTGCAAAACTTGCTCCTTCCAAACTTGCCACCGCCATATTTATTTGTATATTTTTATTTTTTGATTGAGCGGTAAAGTGTTACCAAAACGTTTAGCAAAAACGACAAGATTTTTTAGGGGGCTTCGATTATTTTGTGTATACCTAATGAGTAAAGAAAACTAAAGTTCTTTAGTCATTTATGATACCTGACTACAAATAAAAGGGACACTTAGTTTGACGTTCATGCTGGAGAGCTAGCGAACACAGACTACATAGAGATACTACGTATCAGACGGCAATCTAGGGAACTAAAATGTTCGGTATTAGTGAGCTGATCATGTATGACATTTGTGCACTTTTTAGTTCATTCATAGAGATGTGGCAAGAAATTCACTCATACTGCTTTGTTTAGTATCTTGTACAGACCAACTCAAAACAAAGAATTAGTTATACCAAGAATACGTCCAGAATTTTATTGAACTCCAGAATATCAATAAAAATTCTAGACGTATTCTCGGTATAGCTTTATTCTTTGTTTACATGAAACAATATTAATACCTAATTAGTTGACAATATTTTTCCTTTCTAGAAGAATAATATGATAATGAGGATTTTAAAATAAAAGTACAGGTTATTTATTAAAAGATTTATTTTTAATCTCTTTTTATAATTTTCTAGTGCCTTTTTTTGAGTAGGCGGTAAATCAGAAAACCGCTTTTCTAACCGGAAAATATCCGTGCCCTTTAATACCTTTTTTATTAATTACAGTGCACCAATTCATTATTGAAAACTTCACAGTTATTAAAATGAAATGATTGAGGAGAATTTCCCTGTGCTCAGTACAGTCAATGAAATCAAATGAATACCTGGACAGCATAAAAGCTTTTGCATATGGATTCATGTTTTTCGTTACTTTTTCAAACATTTTTGTTTTATTAAACTGCCAAGCTCTCTTAGCTCTTCGGTAAAAATCCACTTGCTTCTTCGCTTTTTTACATTCATCGTATAGTTTTTTACAACTGGGTTCCAGTTCAGACAATTTATTAATGAGTCTAATTTTGGAATGCCTTTTGTATATTCTGAATTTGTTTCGACTCTGTAAATCTGTAAATTTAAGACCTGTTATATTATATTACAATACAAAAATTCAGCACTATCGTTTGTGTACAATATTAAAGAAAATGAAAAAAAGATCATTTGCACTCACCTTTAAGCTGTTGTTGTGGAGTCAATGTATCAGCAGTCATCTCATTGGGGTTTACTAAAACGATGAAACCAAATTAGTAATTTTTGTTAAAAAATATATTTATCAATGAAAATCAAGGACATAATATAGGTATGTTTTTTCTAAATATTGATTGAAAATATTTTTTTAATATAACAATATTTTTAATTTTTATTTGATGATTTAAGAATATAATATGATGAATGCAATTTAAAAAAAATAACATTTCAATAGGTACCTGGGTCACAATAAGTTGGTAAGTTTTGAGAAGTTCCTGGCAAGTTCCACAAGTCACCAGAGCCAGAAGCAAAAAGTTCTGAAAATATTAAAAAATAAATAAAAAAGTATATCTTACAAACCACCAACAAAACAGTAGTTAAATGCTCAGTTACACCTTCCTTGTCTAAATTATACATCCTTCAAGTGAAATATAAGATGATTAAATAGAGTGGCACTTCCACTTAAAAGTAAGATTTGTATAGATTTAAGAGAACTTGTAACAAATGTGAAATTTAGCCTTAGTATAATACTACAAACCTCGGATTGGTTCCCGTTTGGAATATGTGTGGTCATAGTGTTCTTTCCGTGCATAATTATGATCAGTCAGAGAATCCATATTTTCTGAAAACAAGTAAAACATCATAAGCAATTTAAAAATAAATAGTGTTTGCTGATTATAAAACTTTAATAATTTAAATTAAAATTTTATACATTACTAAAATCTGATCCCTTTCTTGTCATACAATGGCTCGATAGTAATAATTCGACAATAAATCTTAATAATACATTTCTTTAACCATATTAACTGCAAATTTTAAGTATTCAAATAATTATGGCTTAAATATTTTCAAGTTTTTGCTTTTATTTCTCTTTTTTTAAGGCAAGTCTAGAGTTTATACTTAAAGAGTTATGGGGTATAGTAATCAGGTTACTTAAGTGCCTCTAAATTATGAAAACTTTGTGTTATTGAGTTAATACCATATCTGGTATTTAAGTATATCATGCTAAATATGCTTTAAGGGGATGCCTGGTAAACGAAAGTTCACTAAACTAAATAGGAGCCAGGAGGTTGGTTGGTTTTTCAGATGGTTTTATTATTATCAACAATTAATTTTATTTATTAGACAACTCTACTTTTAACAGTCTTGCAAATATACAAATTTTATTTACTAACCCTTATCCTCTTGAGAAGGAGTTCCACTCGAAATCTCTTCTTCAGTAAACAGAGAAGGATATGCTTTACTTAGAAGAGATTTTGGAGAAATAAACTGTTTTTCGAAGTGCTTTTGACAAATGAAAAGCTTCGATAACTGTTCAGGAGAATGTTCTTTTAAATCATCACGGTTTAAACACTGTAACCACTTGTTGCGTCTTTTATTATCACATGGGAAACGGTGTAAAATAGCGTCCTGTCGCGTACATTACAAACACAGGACAAAAGTGGCATTTTGTAAGAAGCAAGGTAAATTACAGGAAGACACAAGCAAGGGGCTCTAGATCAGTTAAAGCCAGCGAGATGATATCCATGGAGATGTTCTATTTTTCTATACATACTTTATAGTTATATAGATATTAAGTAGGTTTAACTAAAACTCTTTTATCTCACTCTCCCAATACAAAAACCATTGAAGAAAAAAAGAGATAGTACTATTTTCATTCTCCTACCGAATGAAAAAATTAAAGGCATGACGTCATACGAATGTCATTAGAGTGCCTTGCCGCCATGTTGTATTTCAGAATTCAGAGTACTTAAGATGTCAAATTGTGTTTGGCTGAAAGGTTTTTTCAATTTACTAATTAAGTGGCTGCAAATTTGTGTTTTATATGTTAATATCTGCAAAAAGTGCAAGCAGTTTTCAATATGAAATGTTCAATTTTGTGGTATGGTGCGAAGAAAGATGATAAATACCCTAATTTAACTTTACAAAGGTTAGTAAGATTTTCATTGATTAAAACAAGTAAATTGTTGTTATAAAGTGCTCCACATAACTTTTTTTGTGATTTGGACATGCAATCTTAACTATACACTACATTTTTTTATATTAAACATGTTTTACTTTGCCGAAAACTATTGTTGAAACTGTCTTGTTTGTTTACATTAGAATTTAATAGTGATGTATTTTTCTTAAAACTCTATATCGATATTTATAATTTTAGGTTTCCAAGAAATGTTAACTTAAAGGGACGGTGGTTAGAAGCCATTGGAAGCGAGAACTTAAACCCAAAAGTTAAAGTTTGGTATATTTGCTCTTTACATTTTGAGGAAAATAGCTTTTATAAGACCCTTGATGTAATTAGATTGCGAGATGACACAGTACCTTCAATTTTCCAAAAGGTAAGAAATCTTATTTTGTATTATTCAATAAAAATAGACTTTGTACCTTTTTTTTAGAAATGAATAAATATTTGTAAAAATTACTATGTTGTTTTACTGCTACCTTTTTTTTTTTTTATTAGTAACTAAAACCGCGTTTGACCTCAATCTCACCTGATGGTAAGTGACGATGAGGTCGAAGATGAAAGCACACGGGTTTAGGAAGGAACTGGCTCTTTATACAATATTGCCGGAACACATTACCGCCGGAGCGGTAACATTTGGCGGCAGACTTTATATAAAGGGTGGTCGCTAGCCAGGCGGACCCAGAAGGGATCCTACCACCAAGCAAATACATAAATACCTGCATAATACGAGTGTAAAATCTTTCTAACTTTCATAATATAAAAGGAAGGTATGGTTAATTATTACATAGTGGCCATGTGGATAGTTATATTTTATAATTACTATTATTTTGATCAGATTTCACTTTTTATAATTGCAATGTCCACTTTCATTTATTTATTTATTTTCATTTTTATTGTTACTATTTTGTGTTCCTTCGTAATTCATGAACCTCTCCCTCCCCAGTATCGAAAGAATCGAAGGAATATTCTTTCAATACTTCTTTCGATTTTCCAAAAAGGTAAACAACACCTGTCATTAATTCGATACTTGCTCTCAATTTCGAATAGTTGCATAAGACGCCCTAGGACCGTTATAAAAAATGGTATGACCGCACCAGGCAGAAGTTTGTAAAAATAACCGTCGCAATTAATCGGATGTGTGTTCCTTCCCTGTCAATAGGAGAACGTAAGTTTTGAACCCCTAAATTTTGGTAAGACAATTTATTTCTGGTGGCGTGATAAAGTTATAAACAAAGCTATTTAGAAAAAGCGTATATTTTTCCTGACAAATAATAAGTTAATAAATCCCCAGATGAATCATTTCAAGCATTTTCATGGTAAGCATGTGGGATAACTTTAGTAATTTATATATTTTTTTCCAATACCAGGATAGAGCACAGACCTAAAAATTTTTTTTTAAAATATCTTTGATCATCAAGTTTTCAGTTATTTACTAATAAATGATGCTACACCCGAATAGTTTCCTTTCTCTATCAATAGGATAAAGCTTCATTTCGCATTTTTGAATACACATTTGCTCAAGAAAACAAAATAATCGTCCGATGAATCGGACATTTTCGCTGATAAGCGCTTATAAGTTTCCAGCTTTAATTCTGTATACGGCCTTAGAAGTATCGATATCGATACAACTTTAGTATGCTCACTATTGGCGGCCATTTTATGCTACGATTTAACTTTAGGTATGCACCCATTTTTTGCTGTTATTTCAGATCCATAGTGTTAGGAGATCTATGGTTAAAGCGGAGAGGATACCTAAGCACAAAGACTTCAGTCGATCAAAACAGTAACTGACTAAAATTGAATTCATTCTGTTGTCAAAGTGTGTCACTGTCAACTTTATAACGTCAAAATGTAAACAGCCAATCACAACGAGGGACAAACATCATGTATCCTCAGATAATATGGCGGCTAAGCGCTACGTTTCGTTATACTAAGATTTACGGCCGTGCTAGCGAACTCTGCGAGTAACGGTCTTCCTATAAAGTTAGTTTGTATCACGGAACATAAAACACAAGAGGAAAGGGCATCGCTTAATAATTCATTAGGAATAGCTGTCGCCAAACTAACACATTAACATTTTACGCACACTGAAATATATCCAATTAGAGCGGTCATAATTTGGTGAAATCAAGAAGACATAAGGACTATTACGAATAAAAGAATATCAACTATAGAACACTTGAAATAGAGTAGAAGTTAGTAATAACACTTAGTGATTTATGTCAGAATTCTATCTCCATGCTTTTAGTTGATTCTGTCAACTTAGTTATGCTCTTCGACGATAGATGTCTATCAAACCACGCGTTATGCAATTTTAGATTTTATTTCAATGAAATACATGTCATTTTTCATTTACACTAATATTTTTTCCGAATTAATTGGCAAGAACGATTAACGAAATATAAAAAATGAAATTAAACGAAAATAGCGACTTACCGATGATAGGAAACACCTGATCGTATTAACGTTTTAGTACCACTATAGTTTTTACACTCTAGAACAGAACATCGAGTCATTTTATGGGTTTTTTTGTAATGGAACACACCGGCAAAAGACGTCACAAAGCGTTGTAATCACGAGAGTGACTGACTCGAGTTAAGTCTCACTAGTCTTAACTTTGGCACGTGCGCCACGCCCACACGTCCCTTCCTCTTGTGTTTTATGTTCCGTGGTTTGTATAGTTAGGATTTAATAGACAAAGCAGTACCATGCTAGTTTGTCTTCCATACAAATACCAAAATTCTATTACTACTAGCGCTACGCGCCGGGCACTACTGGAACTTTTCGTATTTTTTGCTGCATTCGATATCGATATATCTATAGTACCAGGTAGCGTATCTATAGTATAGTATTCAACCAATCTTTTTGCGCTCGTTGCATTTGCTTATTTTTCTGTGTACTTTTTGTCGCTGAATTCATTTGTTAGTGTTTTCTACAAAGTACGTTGAGTAGAGTGTTCACTCCTCGCGTTTTTACGATCTCAAATCGAAGATTTTACTTTTGTGAAGTGATATTTTTACATAGGATGCTGACTTTCTAGTGAGATAGTGAGTTAAGAAAAGGTATAGCATTGATTTTGCATGACTGGTGCAAGGAGGTGAACAATTTGTGTGGTAAAAGCAATGAGTTTGACGAAAACGACCCGAAAAAATAAATAATTGTCTGATGCATAGTTTTTTATTACTCCCAACTCGCATAGCATCATGCTTTGTGCAGTGTATTTCAACTTATTAGTATTGCGCAGTTTAAATTTGACTCATTACTCGAATCGAATTATAATTGCGCAATAGTAATAACTGGTACTACGAATTTCTAAAAATTTGAAAGTGGCGGTACGGGCGGGCTGCATTCTAGGGTTGTTTTGGTCAAAAAGGTTCCAAGAGTGGATACTGTATGGCGCTAAAGTGCAAAAACCGCGAGACGGTCATCTATACTTTAGTACTTATATTCTATGAGCAGTACATAGTAGGGCTGCTGTAAGCAAAGTTGCACAGCTTCAATTTGGGTTGTCCTGACGTCACAGCCTTTAGTTCAAGCTATTCCTCGCTAGAGGCACTGGCGTCAGTTCGTCGCTGACTTCTATGAAGTATGTACACGCGTAGATATTAAAAAAATTAAATCCTCCATTTTTTCTCGATGTAAAATTTAGTTTTCTATACTTTTATAAAGGAAGTACATTGACAATCCAAATAAAATTAACTTACCACGAAGATAATTTTATTCATAATTATATTTTACAAATTGTTTGTTTTCCAATGATTTGTGTCCAAAATTCCAGGTTGTTATTTGTTGCCTAGGTGATTTTTATGCCGCGATAAAAGGTTGCGCTATCTAGCGTCAAGTAGAAATACTTTTATTTCGCGAATTTTTCTGACAGATTTGGAACGTATGAAATTTCGTTAAAAAACTAGAGCCACCTAGTAAAGTATAGCTGAACTTTTTTGATGATCATGTGAATATTTTAACCTTATGTTTCAACCGGTTTTTACTACTCGCTACTAGGTGACTAATGCCATCGCCTGTTTGGCTATGATTGGCCATACCCACCGCTTACCCCTTCCGCGTAGGCTTCACTTGAGTCCCTAGAAAAAACTGGATAGGGCAGCTCCTCTATATATTTCCTCCGTGATTTATTAAGATCAATAGCCATTCCCTGGCAGTCGACAGTTCTACACGTCATCAGCCCCTTTCTTGACTGTAAAATAAATACAGTATAAAAACTCGTTTCTGTAAGTCTAATTTTTTTATAAGGTAGGTATACCTATTTACTTAGTTTATTGTTAATCTTCAAAAAAATTGACTTCGTATGTGCCAGGCGTGTTGAAAAGAGCATAGTTGATTAGGTAAAATAAAATTTCTCCTGTTTTGTTGAAATTTGTATATGTTTTTAAGTAAAAGGTGTGACGTAACAGTAAGAGGTGGCACGTGAACGCATACAGTGAAAGCAATATATTTTATTAGGTTTTATGTAATCTACATTCGTTTTAACATGAATTTTCTTCATCATCAATTTTATCAGTATCTGTCTCTTCGATAACGTTTCCTTCTTCTGAAAAAATTAAATATAAATAAAATAAAATCCCCTGACAATCACACCAACTACATGGCCCCAAAGTAAGCACAGCTTGTGTTATGGGATACCCAGGTGCAGTCCCAGGGGGGAGGGTCACTGGGGACATGACACCGCCCAAAGTCATGAAAAGATGAACCCCTTAAACGTGCTAGTATGTCTTCCCAAAATTCTATTAGTACTAGCGCTACGCGCCGGGTATTACTGGAACTTTTTGTATTTTTTGCAGCGTTCGAAATCGATATATCTATAGTACCATGAAAAGTTTAGTCCGTTGAGTAGAGAACTCCTCGCGTCTTTACAATCTCAAATCGAAGATTTTAGTTTTGTGAAGTGATATTATGTAGCCTGTAACTTATTTGAAACCTACATAATGAGATAGGCAGCACTTCCGTTTTGACTTTTGGGCATTGTATTGACTCTCCCTACCCTGCGATTGGTCCATTTTAGTTCGGATGAATTCCGTATGAGGCGCCACCTGTCGTTTACCGCGAGCGAGTCGCTGGGGTAATTTCCTCAGTTGGCATTTAACTTTCGTTGCGACTACTTGGGTGCAGAAAAACGACGAAGTCGTTCGAATAAATTCAATTTTTTTTTTTGAAATTATCTAACTAATTAGTGCAACTCAAGTCAAACTTGAAAATTATGGACTCCAACGAAGCACGAGAAATTGGCTCACCTGTTCCAGGACCTAGTGAAGAGAGAAGGAGAATTAACTTGAAGCGACCAAGGCGTCTGTACAGCAGCAGCGATGATGACGGTGATGATGAAGATAGTTATTTTCCACCGTCACCAAAACGCGTCTGTACAAGAGAAGATATGGCTGATCAGAGGTTTGATTTTCTACAAAAACAGGTTAGCGAACTTAAAGATCTACTGACAAGAAATAGTATGCCTAGATTTTCGGCAGATAATGAAGGTCTATTTGATAATTTAAGAGATAACGATTCGATATCTTCATCTCTGATTAAACATGATGGCCCAGATTTTGAGTGGGACGATTGCACGATTACCTCAGAGACTGTCAAGCGTACTGATGAATCTAAGCTCAGTTACCTACGAAAAATCCAACATTTTGATAGCCCAGACTGGAATAACGTCCGTTATATGGATGCTCAAAAAAAGTATATCTCTTCGCCCGCATTCACTAATCTGGCGATGAATGATGAGCTTCTAGCCTTAGAAACTAAATTCTGCCAATCAAGATCGCTTGATCAAAGTTTCGGAGCACTAACAAATATGTTGTTAGCACAAAAGGAAGCTTTGCAGTCGGCACTTAGAGATTTGTTGTCCTGGAGCTCTGATAGTGACACTCACTTAACAAAGGGTTCACTAAAAACTAAAATACATGAGTTGTTTTCTAACACGTGTCCCTACATGACAGTTTCCAAAGATATTTTGCAGTTGGTGTGTGGAAGACGAGCGAACATAATTGAGCATCGAAGAGAAAATGCCTTGGCTGCCGTCAAGGACAAATATAATAAGGCAATTCTGCGCAAAATACCTCCTAGCTGTGAGCATTTGTTTCAAGCGAAAGAATTTAGTGATGCTGTAGTCAAACTGGGAGGTGGCTCAAAGATATTTCGTAGACCATTTGTACCTGCCGAGGGTAACAAGGTCTCATACCTGCCTGCCGAGGGCAATCGACCCGCACCAAGGCGGTCAACCGACCCTGCGGTGTCATTTCAAAGGTTTAACTACCCAAACCAATACCAGCAAGCCCCCGCTTCTGGAAAAGGCAAGTCGATCGCTGGAAAACGACCGTATTCCATTGCGAAAAATAAATGTCATCAAAAGCCCCGAGAAAACTACCGTGACAAACGACAACAATGACTGTACAATGACTTTCGAGGCCGGTCAATTGCGCCATTACCATCATATTTGGCAATCCATGGGAGCTCCAGTCCATATTTTGAAAATTATACAGGGTTATCGAATACCCTTTACAGAAAAACCACCTTTACGAATGGTATACAAAAACCAAGCCCGAATGTTATCATCACCAGAACTGGGCAAAGAGATAAGTCAGATGTTAAAAGACTATGTGATCGAAGTAGCTCCTCGAAATCCGGGTTTTGTTTCGACCATGTTTCCGGTGAAAAAAGCAGACGGCTCTCAAAGACCGGTTCTAAACCTCAAAGCCTTGAACTTTTACCTTCAACCAAAGAAATTTCGCCTCATAAATATGCAGAAGGTTCCTCATTTTCTGCAAAACAAAGATTTCATGATGAAAATCGATTTACATCAAGCGTATTTCCATTTACCAGTCACAAGATCGCACCGTCGATTTCTAAGGTTCATTTTCAACGATATAACATACCAGATGACCTGCCTACCGTTCGGTTTAGCCAGCGCCCCAAGAGCATTCGCAACTTTGTCGAATTGGGTAGCGCAGAAGCTAAGGGAAAAAGGAATAAGGGTAATAGTTTACCTGGACGATTATCTCCTGGTGAATCGTTGTCCTCGTGTACTTCGACAACAGATGGAACAAGCCATCGACCTTATGTCCAAGCTCGGATGGATAATAAACAAGAGAAAGTCGTCCAGCGTCCCTGTTCAGGAGATAGAGTTTCTTGGAATTTTGTGGAACACCCGCCTGAACCGCAAAAGTCTTCCAGTAAAAAAGGTGACCTCTCTGAAAACCCTTCTTCTTCGCGTTCGAAAATGCAACACTCTAACCCTACTCGACCTACAAAAGATTATGGGAACCTTAGAATTTTCCAGTTTCGTAATAAACCACGGTATGCTAAGGTACCGAAATCTCCAGTCGTGCCTAAACCAGGCTATGAAAACGGGTACAGCGATTCCTTTGAGTCCTGCTGCCAAAGAAGACGTCGATTGGTGGCTAAAGAACACCCTCACAACAAGCGAAATTTGGTCAGCTCCAGTTTCGTACCATATCATCACAGACGCTTCAGCGAACGCTTGGGGTGCCTACGTAAACGGTATTCACATTCAAGGTCGGTGGTTGCTAGAAGAGCTTCAATATCATTCGAACTTGAAAGAATTGATGGCTGTTTACAAAGTGCTTTCCCACAAAAATGTAGCCATAGAGTGCAGCAACAGAACCATCCTAGTTCAAAGCGACAATCGAACAGCTCTGTCATTTCTACGCAGACAAGGCGGCACAAGATCTATCGGCCTGATGAAAGTGACGAGAATGATTTATCACCTTTTAGAGCGACACAACATCAATCTCATAACCAGCTACCTTCCAGGCCCTCTCAATGGTATAGCGGACAGCCTTTCAAGATACAAAGCCCTAGCAGAGTGGCATCTGTTGCCTCAAGCTTGCCAGCTGATCTTCGAAAAGTGGGGGACCCCTCAGGTAGACCTGATGGCCTCCAGAAGAGCCCACGTTGTACCGATGTACGTCAGTCTAGACTTGAAAGATCAACAAGCTATTTTCCACGATGTGTTCAGCCTAGTTTGGGATCACAAGTTGGCATGGATCTTCCCACCACCATGTCTGATGTACAAAGTCCTATCATTTCTGAACAAAGCCAAGGGTACTTACATCATAATCTGCCCGAGATGGAAGAACGTCTTTTGGAGAACGGATCTAAAGAAAAAAGCAATAGCCCCTCCTTTCACAATCCAGAACCTGGAGGCAGTGTTGATAGACACGAGGACGAATCTGCCCCCTCCGCAGGTAAACAACCTAGTATTGGAGGCATGGAAATGTCGGGGTGGGATGACCTCCTAGACGGCTGGACACCTTCGGAAATAAACATTATCGAGTCCAGCTGGAGGCCTGGCACATTGAAAACCTATAGGCCTGCCTGGATCCGCTGGCTAAAGTGGTGCAAGGAGTTTGGGATAAATAACAAATCTCCAGGAGGCCATGGCCTCGCAAAATACCTTATTTATTTACACACACAGGAAGGGTTAAGCTACAAAACAATTCTTGTACACAAATCTGTCATATCATCATTTTGTCAACCAGAATCCGAAAAATTAAGTTCTAACATAATGGTAAAACATGCGTTAAGAGGAATAGCTAATAAATCCACAGCTAAAAACAAAGTCAAGCCGCCGGTATGGAATCCACAAGTAGTTGTGGAATGGCTGCTGCAGTCAGAACCCAATCTTGACAGTATATTCGAGGTCACTCGACGTTGCGCCACGTTGCTTCTTCTAGCATCAGGAAGACGAGTCCACGACTTGACGTTGTTGTCTGTAAGAGAAGATTTATGTATTGTTAATGATAAGTCAATAACGTTTTGGCCACTATACGGTTCAAAAACAGACACAATTAGTCATAAACAGTCTGGTTGGCTACTTTTGTCGGGAGATAACTGGAAAATTGATCCTGTTTTATGGATAAAAAAGCTTATAGAAGTCTCTAAGCAAAGACGACTAGAAGGTGGAAATATAAGCAATTTATTTATCTCCACTAGAGGTAAGCCTAAGCCTGCAAGTCGGACAGTTATTGCCGGCTGGGTTAAAACAGTTTTAGTAGATGCAGGAATCCAAGACTCACCTGGATCAATAAGATCAGCGGTTGCCTCATTTAATTGGATAAACGAAATGCCCTTGGAAGACATTTTGGCTCGTGGAAACTGGACATCTTCTAACACACTGACTAAATTTTACAAACGTCCTGTTAAACCATGTATCGCATCTAATGCACCATTGATGTCTAATAACTTCAAGCCTTTGTAACGAATTTCTGAAAATATAAATGATTCAGATTAAATTATAACCTAACAATATAAAAATATAATCTAAACGCCTTGATTGACGATTGAAACAATTTGATTGTGATACAAATTACTTTATTACTCACCTTGATTGATAATAAACTATTTCTATAAATTACTTTGTTACTCATCTTAATTGATAATAAACTATTTCTTAAAATCACAGTTGGCATTATACTTTTAACTTCCTAGTCGCCACCATGCGAAAATAAACAGGTCTCATTATGTAGGTTTCAAATAAGTTACAGGCTACATAATATTAGAATTTTTCCTGAAATAAAAATTACTTATTATGTACCTAACTTATTTGAAACCTAAGTAAGGGCTGCATGGTAATTGAGACTTACTGAGGAAATTACCCCAGCGACTCGCTCGCGGTAAACGACAGGTGGCGCCTCATACGGAATTCATCCGAACTAAAATGGACCAATCGCAGGGTAGGGAGAGTCAATACAATGCCCAAAAGTCAAAACGGAAGTGCTGCCTATCTCATTATGTAGGTTTCAAATAAGTTAGGTACATAATAAGTAATTTTTATTTCAGGAAAAATTCTAATATTTTTTACAAAAGATACTGACTTTGTAGTGTCATAGTGAGTAAAGAAAAGGAATTGCATTGATTTTGAATAACTGGTGCAGGGAGTTAAACAATTTTTTGTGAGGTAAAAGCATTGAGTTTGACGAAGACGACCCGAACAAATCTATGATCTATAAGTATTATATCAAATACAGATATGAAAATATAAAATTAACTATATAACCGATGCATACCTATATTTTTATTACTCCCAACTCCCATAGCATCATGTCACCTATCTCCCTTTGAGGTAGGCAGACACAAGGGAATACCAATTGCTACGATCCAGACATACCTCATTCGCTTCACATGATCGCCGGTTACTGGTACTTTTAACGAGGCCCTTTTTAAGAACGTTGCCGATTTGATCGGCATACGTTCGGCTATGATAATGGCAGCCCCTTCCAACAGCACCATCCATTCTTGATCTGTACACCTCTTTCGTAAATCTCCTTTCATTCATCCTTTCCAAATGTCCAAACCACCGTATCATACTCTTTTCAATCTAAGGGTGCTTACTTATAGAAACAGATTTCCGGTACAGATAAATTATATGCTATTGAATTTTGGACTGTTTAATTGCTTAAATAAGAGTGCTTTCATAAAGGAACCGGACCTGCCCAGGTTTGTCCGTAACAGTAATCTGTTCCTTACACTAGTCTTGTAGTCACTACATCTTCTTTCAATCCGCATCTCTTTCTTATTCCACTGTTGCGCACCTTATCACTCAATTTCACTCCACACATACTCCTCAAAGCTCACATCTCCACAGCATTAATCCTGCTTTCATGTCTCTTCTGCCAAACCCAAGATTCACTTCCATGCGTGAATCTTGAAGATTCACGTCCAATATTTCCAAGTTTCACGTGTTGGCGTCAAGTACGGCAAATTGTGTGTTTGGTGACATCGGCTCCCATATATTATATTTTGCATACTTTTTCCATAGGATTTCTCTATTCCGTGTATCTTCATACCATAGACAACGTTCTCGTTCGAAATGACATGTCTGTCAGTGTCAGTTAATGTTTATAAAATTGCCGAATGCCGGTGCGTGTGAATTGGTGTGAATGTGAAACTGAGAACACAGCACTGAGCACGCACACACACACTGACTGCCAAAATAATTTAACGATCAAAACACGGACAGAATGGTTGATAAAGTGAAAAGTAGTTAGTGTACACAAATAAGGAGATAACTTTACAAAGTCCTTAGTCTCTTAACAACAACAGAATTTTATTTTACGACTTTTTTATAAAAATAAACAAGCATGTCTGGAAATGTAAATCCATTAGCTGGAACAGCTCACTTATTGGACGAACTAGACAGTATGTTTCTTTGTAATATAAAATATTAAGTGTTTTTTGACTGTTTATTACAAAATGATTTGTTTCATAAAGAGAAACTGATGGTGCTGCTTCGCGACGGAAGAACCTTGATCGGATATCTACGTTGTGTTGATCAATTTGCGAATTTGGTTTTGCACAAAACAATCGAAAGGATCCATGTAGGAAAAGAATATGGAGACATACCAAGAGGAATATTTATTGTCAGGGGTGAAAATGTTGTGCTGCTTGGTGAAATTGTAAGTATTGACATTTAAAATTTATGAGAAATAAATTTTATGCATGGTCTTCCGTTTTACTAACAAACCAATATAATTTTATATCCACATTGTTAATTATCAGATGAGTACTCTGCAAGCACACAACTAAATGTGGCTGTTTAAAATGGCTATTTATTAATTCCTTATCTGCATAACAGTGGGTAATTTATAGGTCTGTTCCATAATTTTATGAATATTTTGATTCAATATGATAAATACACAGGTAGTAATTTGGTTTGGTACTGAAAAGTCTGTTTTAGTATAAGTAGGTATTCATAAATCATTAACCTATATTTTTATGATTCTAGGATAAAGATAAAGAAGAAAATTTGCCCCTAAATGAGGTGTCTGTAGACGATATACTCGATGCTCAAAGAAGAGAACAGGATAATAAAGTAGAACAACAAAAACTTCTATCAAAGGCACTAAAGGACCGTGGTCTTAATTTGCTTGCAGAAATGGGACATGATGATATGTTTTAAACTGTCTCTTTCTGTGTAATTTAATAAGTTAAAATATATAATAAAAATCAAAAGATCTAATAAGAAATGTCTCATTTCAATAATATTACTTCTATTTTATAAATAAAACAAATATTTTGTTACATATTGAGCTACAATCTATTAACTTAAATGCATATTATTTAGTGTTTCAAGATTAGGTTACAAATTGTTTGGCATATGTCTCATTAAGATTTCTAGTTATTGATAAGAATTACTTTTACAAGTTTGTTGAAGTTTGCATTTTGGTAATGTTATCAGACAATCAAAAATTTACTCAAGAAAAAATATTACAATTTAAAAACCGATTACTAAAAACACTAAAAAGTATGAAACTAGAAAATAGTCTACGCTGAAATATTTATGTATTTAGGTCATATTGACTTTATTAGTTTTTAAACTGTATTTTTTTTTACTTAAGTAGGAGTAATAGTGTTTACATATTTGAAATATGATAATGAAGTTCTTTTATTCGATACCCCACAAGAAACAGTCAAGAATTTTTTTTTCTTTAAGTTCTATAATTATTATTTCACCTATTTTAAATTAATAATGTTTACATATTTGAGCTGTGCTAACAAAGTTTGTTTTTTATTTCATCACTTTAAGTCCCCTAGAGGGTGCTGTAGTAAATTTTACGTAACTTTATGTAGCCTACAAGCAGCGGACAGTGAAGAAACAACACCAACAACACCTCATTTGTCTAATTATGATTACTGCTTTTCTAGTACTGAGGGAACAGATGAACATCTGTACCCACATACATACATACAGGTCAAAATCATAACACTCCTTTATGCTTTGCCGTAGTCAGGTAAAAAGACTAGTAATATAATGTAATCTTACCTAAAATTCATCACACAAAACACCACAATCTCTTGTCATTTAAAATTTGAGGCCCAGTGCTGAAGGTTTTTATTAAGCATCATGTTTGATTAATTGATATAAACCTCAAACATAAAGTCAAACGAAGATGCTCATGTTGCTTATTCAGCACTGAAGGCCCACGGGTGACATTTTCAGGTTCCTATCCTTGAAAGGTATATTTTCTAGGAAACTAGAAGACCAGAGGCAAACCTGCATAATATTTGTTGTCAATTAAATCCTTTAACTGCAACTTAAGCCGACTAACAAGCCAAGACTGCAAATGGTGTGTTCCAGTTTTGCAAATAAAGACTGTAAATAATTATTTTATTTACTTTTAATGGAGCGAACATTTTTGTGTAATGGTTAATAATTTATCAAAGATGCAATGGTATGAATGAAGATGAAAAGTACGAATTTTCCGCGCTAGGGGGCGACACTGCTTGGAGAAAACAGGTACCTATAACGAATAATGCCACTTATTTCGAAAACACAAAAAGGTATATAAAAAAGCAATGCCTACTATAAAAATACTAAATATCATAAAGTGACGCCCTCTATAGGAAAAAATCTTTACTCTTTTTTTATAACATAGGTACCAGTTAATAGATATCGTATACTCCTAAAAACGTGAAATACCTACTTGTAAGCAACTTTTTAATGCCACCTGGAAAGTTAAGTAAAAAATGTGAAGACTCTAAAATAAATGAAAAAAAAAAGTTTTAAAACTTAAACTCGACTACTAAAAACGCGCTCTAAAAAGTAAAATATTTATGTATTTTTATACGTCATACTGAAAGATACCTATATCTTTAAAGTATAACCGTGGTCGATACCATATGCCGGTTTTTAGTTTTTAACCTTCATTTTTATTCGTTGTCTGAATACAGGGTGGATTTTTTTATGCTACCTGGAGGGAAAGTAGGTAGGTAAGTACTCTAACCCTCTAACCTCCTGAGGCCTGCGGTAATATAGATACAACATAGACTACAAAAAGTTATTACACCGCCATCTTATGAATTATACTTGAAGTTTTAGTATTATATCATAGATAATTAATTGCTTTCATATATGATCGGTACGTACGTATATAATATATGCCGTTCCTTTTACTTCGATTCGAAATTTGACTTGAAATTCGGCTATTTATTGTGAACAATGGAAGGACAACAGCGAACGAGCGAAGAGGTGGTGAACAATATTTGAATATTATGAAAATAAATCAAATTCAGTTATATGTTTTATTGTCAAATAAGTGTTGATATTATTTTTACCTAATACACGCATTATTACAATAATTGAAATTATTATTGTACGTAAGTACTAAAATTTGGTATACATTTCCTATGTTATTTTACTACATTGGTTCTCAATTCTGTTATTACATGTTTGAAATCCCGTTGTAGTATCTCTACAACGTAAACCATTTTTTCTATCTAGACAATCTTTTTTTCACTTTGATAAATGTTTTCATCACAGAAACCATAGAAGACTCAGTCTTGATTTATCAGACGACAGCGATATTGATGAGATTCAAAAGGCACTTCTCGACAGACAAAATAGTCCAAGCTCTGATTCTCTTTTGGATTCTAACACAGAATTGAGGCCATTATCAGAAGTTTCTATTGCATCATCTTTTTACCAAGCACGTCCTAGTGAAGGTGATAGACTTCTTGGAATGTCATATTGTGGGGTTAGAATAGGAGGACCTAGACCTGGCAGAGCTGCAGTCAGTATAAGAGTAGATACCCACAGTTACGCAGCACAATAAGATCAGAATAACTGGATCAGTAAATTTTCTCCATTAGAAAAGCAAAATTATCTCCATCTAGATAGTCGAGATATACCTACTCTAGGTAGTAGGATTTCTTTGACCTATACACCAAAAATCATAGTTTGTACAAAATTGTAGTTGCCCACCATTTGAAGTAATCTAATCATTAATATGTACCTACTAAAATATGTATGGATATGTTTATTATATTATTGTATGTATTTAAATATCTCTATAATTTAATTATATTTCTATGTACCTAGTGTATAATATTTATCGGCTAATAGGTAATCCTTAACTCCAAGCTACACCTACGAATGTTCTATGTCCATGGTTGTCTGGTAGTAATCGCTAAACGGTAGTACAGACCACGTACTTACATACACTTGAAATAAGTCTAATTGTTTACAAAGTGAACTGAATCTAGCACCACTTCGAATGTTGACCTATTAAGAAGAGGCACGAAACTTGATAGTAATCAACTTTTCAAAAACAATTTTACAAACAAGAACTTTTTCCATTCATAAATTCACATATTTACATATACTTAACAGTCTTTATTACTCATTTTTTTGTTTAATAGTAATCTTTAAATTTATCAAGTGGTAAATCTTTAATATTTGTGGTAATTTCTTTATAAATGCATATACAATAACCCATAATATAATTTTCAACCGACTTCCAAAAGGAAGGTTCTCAGGTCGTGTGTATGTTCTTTTTATTTTGTTTTGTGTCTTTTTTACGATATTTTAGACAAATATTAATCTATTTTAAAAATTATTGTTTCATATGATAGAGGATGCTTCAGAGTTGCTCCGTTATAAACTTCATCGAATACGATTGAGTTCTTGTTGGAGTGTTTCAAATAAAAAAAAAATACCTATGTATGGTTACGGGAACATTTACCTTGACTACCTTTTAATTCAGCCAAAGTTTTGACGAGAAGTCGGTTTTTTGAATAATCTGCATGCGTTGATTACCTATACAATCTCCGTATAATATCTAAAATTCTCGCTACTTTTCGAAAATCAAGTATCTACGTGATAAGTAGTAATTAAGAACCGATGTTGTTTTTATACGACATTGAGAAAATCCCAGTTTTCCACTAAAGAATTTTTTCACTATTTTTTCTGATTTCCTGGGTTGAAAACAAGACCATTGGTAGGTATATATTTTTTTCAAGTCCTATATTAAAAAAATTCTGGGCCTCAGGAGGCTAATTAATAGAGAGAGCAAGTTTTACTCCAAAAACACATTCCTTTATTTTGGAAACCTTGTTAATAAAGCTCTTTCATTTAATACCCCACTTGAAACAGTCAGCAATTAAACGTGGCGTCATGTAATCTGTAACCAGCGGATAATCAAGAGGCTTTCAACGACACCTCATCAATTTAATTATGATAAACTAGCTGTGATTTCTAATACGGGATAAAAAGTAGCCTATGTGCTATTCCAGAATGTACACCAAAAAGCATTCAATCACTAAGTTTTAATGTACACTGTCACTATGCCAAATTTCATCCATATCCGGTGAGCCATTCGGCCGTGGTTGAGGAACAAACATCCATAGGAAACTCCACCACTACGGCATCAAAGGCACTGACCTCAAACTTTTGAATTCATACCTGAGTGATAGAATCCAGAAGGTTGAGGTTAACCGGAAAAGGTCAGCTGGGTCGGTTGTGAGAATGGGAGTGCCACAAGGTTCAATTCTGGGCCCATTTTTATTTTTAGTCTATATAAATGATCTACCCTATATGGTAGGCAATAATCACGATATTGTATTTTTTGCTGATGACACATCATTAATTTTTAAAATGATAAGGCAGAAAACCAACTACGACGATGTAAACAATGCTCTCTCTAATGTAGTACAGACAGTGGTTTAATGTAAATAATCTAGCTTTCAATGATAAAAAAACTAAATGTATAAAATTCTCCGCACCAAATGTAAAACAAGTTGAGTCTGATCTGCGGCTTAATGGGAACAGGTTGAATCTAGTAGATAACACTGTTTTTCTTGGAATTACCTTAGATTCTAAATTGCAATGGGGCGCCCATATCTCACAGCTAGCGAGTAGACTTAGTTCTGCAGCGTTCGCGGTAAAGAAAATTCGCTCATTGACTGATGTTAATACGGCGAAGCTGGTTTATTTTAGTTATTTTCATAGTATAATGTCCTACGGCATCCTACTTTGGGGCAATGCCGCAGACATTGACACGATATTTACACTGCAGAAAAGGGCTATTCGTGGAATGTATAAACTTGGAAGTAGAGAATCTCTAAGAGAAAAGTTTAAAGAGATTGGTATCTTGACCTTTGCATCACAATATATATATGAAAACATTATGTATATTTATAAGAATAGCCTAGTAAATTTAAAACCATGAAAGATAAGCATGATAAAAATTATTCTGTAATGACAAGGAACGACCATAAATTAGCGTTTCCCAAATTAAGGCTGACTAAAAGCACCAAATCATTTATGGGAATGTCAATACGTATTTATAATAAAATACCACAGTCAATTCAATCTCTAACGTTTAATAAATTTAAAAGAACTATCAAAGAAACATTATGCAAAAAAGGCTACTATAAACTCAAAGATTATTTAGATGACAAAAGAGCGTGGGATTGATGTCTCCACAGGTTATTTCCAAATATTAAACATTAATCACTATGTAAGCAGCTTGGCTGCGACATGATATTGGCAAGCACGAATAGCTGTCTTCTGTTTGTTTGTTCATGTCATAGCAGAGCTGTATTTCTGCCAAATTGTACCTATAATAAGCACTTTTTACAAAAGAGTGCCGAGAGTTTTTTTTCCGCCGGCTTTTTTCCTCTCGGTCTACCTAGGGTTCTACTTTCATTTCGTTTTTTAAAGCCGAAGAAGAAGTAGTAGTAGACATCACCAAGACATTGGTGGATAATGGGCGATCATTATCTTTATAAGCTGAGAGACGCACACTTCTCGACGGAGGCCTTCCCCAGGATTCGTCATGTCGTCCGGACCCGCGCCGCCCTCATCCAGCATTTGACGTTCGTAAAGTGTATAAAATTACCTACTACGAATAAAAAGTTTTCATTTTCATTTTTTTCATTTTCATACATCATCCATCCATCCAAATATTCAGATGTATAATGTTAGTAAGTTAAGATAGTTTGGAAATCATGAGGGAACACAGATGAACGTCCATACCCTACAGGTCAAAATCATAACCCTCATTTTCGCTTCGCCGTATTTGGGTGGAAATAGGAGGTTGAATGGGGCTTGTCCCCTCACAAATGTAGCAAAATTGAGTTAATTTTGGACATCTCCTCACAACATGTTTCTATAAAAAGTCTAAAATAACGAAATGATTTATACGGATAAAATAACCTTATTATTATGAATAATGCACCCAATCAACAACAAGACAAAAGTTGAAAAAGCTGAGAACCAGGCGAAGATCACAAAGGGCCGAATATTAATATGACAAAGATACAAAACTGAAAATAAAGATTTACATTTAGAAGCACATACTACTTTGTTAGGTACTAAATTGTGAAGTTTGATGCATGATATGTCAAATACAGAGGTGATGAATCTACTATTTTATAGGAGATAAAAAGCCGGTATCATAAGAGGTGGTGTAGGCCTGGATGAGGCTGTTGAATAGGTATAGGTACTTTGAGTGATGTCACCGAATTTCAGTTCGCTCGACGTGAATTGGAATTCACATCTAATGCACAATAGGTACTATAATACCGGACTAGATATACAGGGTTGTTTTTTAGTCACCAGCCAAATTTAAATATTATATTCTTTGATACGATATAAACGTACGTAATTATTTTAGTATTGCACAGTACAAAAAATAAATAAAAATATGGCACCTCAAACTTTTTTACAATACTTTTTTACACGGCATTTCATTGATTATAAGTACTGCGACGTAGAACTAATAGTAGATTATGCATCAAGGGGATAAAGCAGTCTATTATGTCACGGGCATCATATTGAATTCTGAGCGAAATGAAGGATTCTGTAGATGTTAATTCCCGAACGAAGTGAGGGAATTATGGTAAGAATCCTGAATGAAGCGAGGGATTCAAGACTGCCCAAGACCTATGCCCAAGACTAAGACACTGTTATCCCCGAGGAGCTTACTCTACTTTATACACCACCTTGTAAGATAATTAGGTAATGAAACGCAGGAATTAAATCAAGCACTTAGGTACTTAATTATTTAGAAATTGAAGGTAATATTAGAAACAATGGACCAGTTATGTAAAGATAAAGTGATATTTCTATTTGGTACCTATATTCATTGTTTACTGTTGTCTTCAACATTGAATAAACAGTCCATAGGCTGTTAGGTTTCTTTGTAGCAGACAACTGTTGAAAATATACTAAAAGCAATGACTCCGAAATAATTTTCACGGCTTTTTTAGTTTTCCAAGCAAAGAAATCTTCGTAACATTTCATGTACAAATGCTTCGATTTACACGGCAAAATATTATCGACATATTATCTATTTGCTCATATCTTCTGGTGTTAAATCGTCACTCGAGCTCGACATATTTTATTTATTTGAATACTATTGAAATAAAAACTCTGAAAGAATTTTCTTTTTAAAATCCGCGCTATTTTACTTCTTATTTGGCTTTTTCAAAAGGCAAAAGAAACCGTCACATACAGCCACCCTTTTTACAAGAGTTTTTAGTTTTTTCTTGGTAGTCGTTCCAAATGTAAAGGTACCATGGTAGGTAGTAAAGGTACACAAACTTATACAGCCAAATTTAAAGTCCATATATTTTTAATTAGGCAAGAAACTAGTCATACAGCCATGTCCATGTAGGTATTATTAAATTTCGCTCCAATTGACATTCCAAAATCAAATGACATTATAACCCCTAAGATTAAAGTAGTTTATTCCCGGTAAGATACCTTTTTTTAATCTTAAGGGATTAATATCTTGTTTTAGGTGGAGTTTATCTCATACATAATGCGAATTTTAAACAAAGGTGGTGTATAAAAGATGTTTTGTAGTCGTCTTAATTTTAATGATATTCTCTCATAATTAGAGTGACCATGCTTTGATTAATATTATGTTAGCGAATATATTAGTTTCCTTGTAAAAAATACATACCTTTTTTGAAAAAATCGTTTCTATAAATGATAACTTGTATCTACCTACTTATTGTGTAAAAAAAATTGGGCCGTGACTAAATAACAACTGTATAATTACTTGTGTGATGTAGGGGAGACCAGTGACTATGGTACGGATCTCGGTAGGTGTGATTTTATTTAGAAATTCAAGTAGCCAAAAGAACTTCCTCTCGCAGCATTCTTAACGCTTATAGCACATGAATTACATAGGCCGACACTCACAAGTGGACCAATTCCGCTTTCTAGACGTCTACGCCGCACAATGGACGCGAAGCTTTCTTCTACACTATCCACATGAAACGATCGTAGCTAGAACCCCATGGCCCTGTTTATACCCTCTATTTTACGTCAACCTTACTATTTTACGGCGATTTCTTCCTCAAATTATGTGCCTTTCCGTTTGTAGTATCGTAATGTAGTTTTTTAATAGAGTATGTTTTTTTTTTCTTTGCTTAATTATTATCATAAATTTATTACCTATTGCTTTCTTGATTAATATTATATCTACGCAGTTTTAGTTAAGTAGTAAAATCTTGTTTTCTGTTTAGATAATGATCACTTCTATCTCTTACGATTGGTCGCATGATTTCAGCACGACACGAATTTCAAAATATTTAAACTTTGCTAGCGTAAAATACCAAAATGTATAAAAATTATATGTGTTTTTGAACGAAACGACAAAAAATAGAACTGTAACCGTTGGAATGTCAATGTGACAGCCATATTATTTGAAATGAATGAAAACACTTTTATAAGTTTCTATATCCTTGTTCTTGTAATGTAATTTATTTGTAAGTTCGTTCATACCTTTAGTCAATGAATTAAATGCCGTGAACAAATATTGAAAGAATGTTTTCCATCGTAAATTGTTGGCCTACAAGTCTTGGATTTATTTAAGTTGCTAAAATTGAGTGAGTGCTTCTGAAAATGACTTCTTCCGATGTGAATGTGATAGAAAGACTCCGAAAAGAAAACTTAGATCAGTATTTTACGCTTGTTCGTATGCATTTATCGTTTGTAGTGGATATACAAACTGACGAGTAAGTCCTCCTTTGTTTGAGTACATAGCTTACTTAAGTATGCAATACTTAGTTCATTATTAAAAAAATTACTTACAATATTATTATAAACTAATAATAATAATAATATCATATCAATAATTTGGCCAGCATCATCTTGCCCATGGTGACTTCTTTAAGCCTCAAGTATTATTAGTTACCTATTTCTTAAAAATGACAAAATACAAGTGTGTAGTTTTGTGTATGTATCTTATTTATTTCAGTGTTGATTGTTCAACTGACAAACCAAAGCAATTCCGATGGAATTTCAACAAGAAAACCAAAACAACTTCTACAATTTCTAGTCAAACTAATTGTAATGCTAATAAAAATAATGCTGAAGTGAATTCTATGGCTGAAGAAGGTATAGAGCGACTACATGAGCTAATCGATTTTCTTTCAAATCCTGACAGTAAGTTATATTTATAAAATATTTTCTTTAGTTTAACAAGTATCACCAGAACTAACAGCTCAAAATGTACAATTTCGAATTTCGATAATTCTTGATAATTCAAGTAGTGTTGTGGTAATATACATTGCCTTCTATGTCAGAGGTCCTGGGGTGTATACTTGTGTGATGAACACAGAAACAAATGTTAGTCATCAATTCATGGATGTTTATTAAATATTAGTTTATTTTCTAATATTTATATATATTTCTTAAGTTTATTTATCTGTTATCTAGTGTCCATAATAGTAGAAACATAAGAAACATAATTTGAGCTACTTAGAGAAAAAAAACATGCCAAAGCTAGCAAGCGTAAATGGCACTATTCCCCCCAGACATAAACCATCTGCATTGGAATGTATGGTAGTGTTGCTTATCTATGTTTTGAATTAGAACCTCACTCTAACTATAAAATTTTAGAAATAATGACTACTTTTGCGATGGGATTTTGAGATGGATTTTGCTTTTGAAACCTCTCTGCCTCAGACACAAGTGGTTGCGGGTTTGATTCCCGCACTCAACAAGAAAAAAAAAGTTTTGTGTCCGGGTGTTTATCTATTTATGTATTTATATTCTAGATTCCACCCTAGTTTACTACATGGGATCCCATAACACAAGCTGTGCTTACTTTGGGGCCATGTAGTTGGTGTCATTGTCTGGGGATTTTTTATTTAATAATGATTTTGAAAACTATAATTGAAATGATTATTAAGTTATACCTAGTTAATTTATTCCCTAAAGATTTACAACAGTTATTTACAGAGAAGGATATGTAAATTATTACACAGGTGAGCATACTTCATGGCACTGAACTGAAACTAAAAAAAAATTTTGTTTGTAAATCAATGAATTTTCTTTTGTTTTGCCGAAATAAACAAAATATACTTACATTTGGCAACTTAATAGATAGTCAGCCCCCAAACCCTCTAATGGTGGTACCTTGCGAATCAATTGGTAGATTTTGAATCAATTGGTACTGGCACTAGAGATAAACTTTTTGCTAATTTCATTGCGTAGTTTCGGCTATTCCAACCTCAGGTATTGTGTACTATGCCTATACCTTAACATTTATATAGAAATCCAGCAAATACAGTTTTTTTTATCAATGATCGAACCTGCGTTTGGCCTCAATCTCAACTAATGGTAAAAGAAGATGAAATGAAAAATGGCAAATGTGCTTCAGAAGGAACTAGTTTTTCATTAAACATCACTAGATCAGAGTATAGATATTACGCCTGTAATATTTGGTGGCAGGCATTATACAAAGGGTCACTAACCAGATGACCCCTAAAAGGAGTCCTAATGTCCATCAAAGGTCAATTTGATTAGTTTTTGTATCAACAACATTAATTAACAGTGTTAAACCACATTTTTTCTCACTCACAAAGCAAAGGTGCCTTGAATATTATTTTTTTTATATTTAGCACCTTGAATATTATTTTTCATAGGCGAGTGATTCTATAAGGCCTTATTCATCAACTCTTTCGCTGCAGCCGTCAGGCAGCATCAACTTCAAATTTCTGTGACTGTTCTTTTCTTTGTATAGAACACTAATATTGTCAAGGTTTGTATAAGAAGAACTGTGACCTTAGATAAACTCTTGATGATCTATAACATTTTAAACATTTTGTTAAAAACTATTTACCTACATACATCATACCTATTACCTTTCTTTTAATATTAATTTTATAAATGTTGTTAAGGTGTAGAATTGCCCTACCTACTGCCTAATCTGACTAACCTCCGCTTTTTGGTACAATCCCTTTACAGTGTTAAGAGTTCAATTGGCTAGCCTCACCCTTTATATAAGATCTGCCGCAATATCACCGGCTCAACATTGCACTTTGCAATCTATTCCAATATAATAAACCTGGAGAGTTTGTTTAATACCCTTATCTCCGAAACAACCAGTCGGATTGGTTCATATTGTTGCATTTGATAGCCTTATTTTGTATAAGCACAAAAATACGCCTGTCTCCCTTAGAGGCATTGATCCAGGCATACCTCTCTCGCTTAATCTTTTCCTACATCCACGTAAATTAATCTTTTCATACATGAGTTACTTTTAAATAGGTCCCTTTTAAGTATGTGGGCAATTTGGTCGGCATACGTTTGCCAAAGGCGGCCCCTTCCGGCAGCACCATCCATTCGTGCTCTTTACACCTCCTACTTAAATCTACTTTCACTCATCCTGCCTTAATGGAGGTACAAACTACCGAAGCATACCCTTTTCAATATTAGTTAAAACATCGTCTTTCAATCCGCATCTCTTTCTTATTACGCTATTGCACACCCTATATCACTCAATTTCACTCCACACATGCTCCTCAAAGCATTCGTGTCCTCTTGAGACCACAAGAAAATGATTGCCTCCGACATTCACCCCACGGTACACTCACGTATCCTTCACTTTCATTCTCAACGGTCTATACACGATAACAAAGCCAATCATACTCATCTCTCAAGCCAATCAATCATTCTCTCAGACTGCCTCTGTCATGTATACATGTGAATCATTTTTTGACTAAACATAGTGTTAGTCAGCACAAGCTTTCTCTCCAAGCACAAAGCTAACAAACTATTCCCATTTACTCTTTCATCACCAAATTTACCTATCTTTCATACCCATCACGCTTTACACCCAGCCATTAAAATCGCCTAACATAATGTGACATTATCCTAGAACTCTTCTCTGTCTGACTGTGTGTGTAGAGGCACAGAATAAAAATCCGGGTCAAGCCGACTTTTAGTCTCAGCCACAGGAGTCTGGTAGTCAAACACACATTTATTCTTTCTGACAAAAGAACGTCCACGCCTTGGTCACGTCTATCTCAAACTCTTCTGGGAGAGATTCTACAGATGGACCGGTACCCTCCTTGGGTAATTTATTTTTAAATCCCCTCTGTATCGTATATTCTCCTTGTATCTCTTCGCGTAGGAAAGGATTGGATAAGTTTTACCGGCAATTTTGAGTGAAAGGAAGGAACACGGTCATCATCATCATCACAACTCTTTGTAATGAGCCCACTGCAGGGCATGAGTCTCTCCCCTGGGTGACGAGGAAGCTTAGGCCAATATCCACCAAGCTGGCCCAGTGCTGGGTGGTGGATGCCAGAATTTTCAGGGCTCCGAAATGGCTTCTGACAAACCCCTAACGACTACTGTATACCCGGGTCCGACTGCTTAACGTGCCCTCCGAAGCACGGAAGTCGCCGTGAGAAATGAATGGTCGGCGGTCACCCATCCATGTACCGACTCCCCCGAACGTTGCTAAACATATGATATCGTATGATACACACATTAACCATGGCGCCACGACGACTTGGTATTAAGAGGATATTGCATGCACGGAGGGGACCTTTGTAGTGGATGCAGTAGCTCGGGAGGCCGGGGTCGCTTAAACGAGTGTCTTTTCTTCGTAATCCGACATATCAATGGAGAGAACACCGTTGGTTAAATTTTTTTTACCCTTCCTCAAAACTTATTTTTTATGAACTTATTTTTTATGTCCATGTGGTTTTATCTTTGACCTTATCAGAAGTTGAAAGTTGTGTGTAATGTTCAAATGTTGTAAGTAGGGGTATTTTGCATGTATGTACTCATTATTTGTTACTTCACTACATAGTATAAAACAAAGTCGCTTTCTCTGTCCCTATGTCCCTTTGTATGCTTAAATCTTTGAAATTACGCAACGGATTTTGATGCGGTTTTTTTTAGTAGATAGAATGATTCAAGAGGAAGGTTTATATGTATAATAACATTCATTAAATAGTGGAGAAGTACTGTTATTTTTGAGGTTTCTAATGTGATGTCGTAAATAATTACATTTTTCCGCTTACATTGCAAACGCAGGCTGAACCCTACGAGTTTTATCAAAATAATGTACTTAGTATTGTACACATTGAAAAAGTCTACAGAAAAGTCCGTGATGGTATATGTCTATCTCTTATGGATAACCCACAATAACTTTTTTTATCATTTACTTTTTACGACAAATAATGGCTAATTTTCGATGCGATTTTAACCAATACAGCATTAATCCTTAACCAATTAAATACCTTGAATACATTGTTCATTTAATATAGATCTATATGGCCCTTTACACCGTATGATTTAAGTGAATATTTTCGAAGATATTACAGATTTAAAAATTACGGGACGTAGCGTTTGCGGCGGTACCGGCCGCAAACGCTACTTTCGTCTTGCCCGGTGCGGCAAGAGCGTGTATCAGCATTGCACCCGTGCGAAGCCGGGGCGGGTCGCTAGTGTATGATAAAGTTTAATAATTTGTTGAACGGCAAAAAGACACGCAGGTGAAACCTACGGTGTTGGTTTTAACATGAAAATCTGTTTATTTTTTATTCTCTCAACTTAACTTTGTTCACATTATATGTTTTTAAAGTTTCATGGTCGATATTTCGGCTCTGAATTTTGAATTTCTGTTGCAAGCGCCATGATCAGTGTTCTCAAGATAAGTCAAATTCATTCACAATATTTTCAATTAATTTCAGATGTAACCCAAGAAGGTATATTCCGTCGTACCGGCTCGCTAAGTCGCCAGCAAGAACTAAGACAACTGCTCGCCGCTGGATCCAGTCTCGGTTTAGATGCTGGAAAATTCTCCGTGCATGATTGCGCTTCGGTCCTTAAAGGATTCCTTGCTGACCTTCCGCAACCTTTACTTATGGATCAGTATTATCAAACATATTGTACACTTTCAAGTAAGTTCTATTGTAACAAAACAGTTATAAAACTAGTATAACTATTGATAATCTAATTCAGGACATTTTTTTTTTTTTTTTTTATTAGTGACTAAACCCGCGTTTGACCTCAATCTCACCTGATGGTAAGTGACGATGAGGTCGAAGATGAAAGCACACGGGGTTAGGAAGGAACTGGCTCTTTATACAATATTGCCGGAACACATTACCGCCGGAGCGGTAACATTTGGCGGCAGACTTTATATAAAGGGTGGTCGCTAGCCAGGCGGACCCAGAAGGGATCCTACCACCAAGCAATTTATTTTGGGGGTACGAGACTATTTCAGACAGTTTTGTCCATTCATCAAATATGCGACTTAGGACCCATAATTAGTCGACCAAGTTGCAACGGTCGTGGTCAAGAGAAGAATGGAGTATTCTCGTAACGAAACATCGAGGTTAAAAATATACTCTTAGTAATGCGAAAATCCCAACGATATGTGTGTTCCGCAATCACGAAGGTTTTAAAACTTATTTTTTGCAGAATATCCATTTAAAGCAGAGCCCAATATATGTCACAAATTCACAATAGATTTTAGTGTCGAAATGAGTAAAAAATGTGTAAAATTGTTGATAAATAAGAATACTTTTTACATTTTTACATTACCATGCTATGTTTTAATACAATTCCAACAGTTTGGACTTGTATTAAAACATAGCTTATGTTACATTCTTATTATGTACCATTCCTTTAAACATCTCATATAGAAGAAACATCAAATTATTCTAACCAGTTAACACATTATTGTATCCATTCATCATATGATATCATGATAATACGTGATTATACTTCGCAATCTCATGTCATATTCTTATTTTCATGTTATGCTCATACCAATTTCATTAATTTCCAGGGCAATACCAGCATAGTGTAGAATCATCAGAATGTAAGCTCCTCACTGCACTACAGTTGCTTTTGCTCCTGCTCACACCGTCGCATCGCTGTTTCTTAGATAGACTGTTGCGATTGCTAACATTAGTTGCTGATAATGAAGCTTCGAATCGAATGTCTCCAGAGAGCTTAGCAACAATGTTTACGCCGCATCTGCTGTGTCCGAGAAAGGTATTTAAATTTTATGTTTTACCAAATAATCTGTAGGCAGCCTGATAGTTATTAAGAATCATGAGATAATATTATAGTTGAATTCTTTTCGAATGATTTTCGTGACACTTCTCATTTTCCATTACGCGCAAACTATTTACAACTAATAAAATATAAATTGGCGCGTTAAGAAAGTAAAAACTATGTCAATAAAATTGTTTATTTTAAAATTATAAATTGAACTATTAATTAAGTGCAATTGTTATTATTAACTGTAAATAAATTAAGTAAATGTCATAAAAATATTCATCTTAAATAGACAGATTCAAAGAAACGGAACGTTCAGTTGATATTGATTGACACTACTGGATCGACATTGAATCGATGAATATGAGCGGCATCTTGTAATCGGAAGTTTGTATACATTTTTTTCACCAACAGCAGTGCGATTACAGAACTTTATCGAATCGTTTGTTAACGAATGTTCGTATAGTATGGAGACGGTTTTTAAGAAAAAATTGAAATTTATCCATTACCGCACGGCCAGTTCAAATAAATGTGTGCCTTGTTAATTTTGAATGTTTGTAAACATGTTGTACTCATAAATATCTGTAAAATAAAAAATTACAATGTTACTCAAAACTTGCAACCGACTCCATACTATACGAGCATTCGTAAACATTCGTTAATATACGATTCGATAAAGTTCTGTGATCGTACTGCTGGATCGACATTGAATCGATGAATATGAGCGGCCATCTTGTAATCGGAAGTTTGTATACATTTTTTTCACCAACTGATTCGATACGTCAAAGCCATCGAATGGAAGATCGAACAATTTCATTACGGCAACGTCACATAGATTGTCAATTTTGAACTGTCACAAAAACCAATTGAAAAAAATTCAACTATAGTCATGTAACTTTTGTTTAATTTTTCATTCCAAACATAGGTATTTAAGTGCAGCTTATTATCCGCGTCGGATCGATTTAAAATATCCCTACAGCCCGTGGAAAAGCGTTTCATAAAAGTTTAATCCGAGCTATCTCCTTGTAGATAGGACCCCAGAAGGTTTCACACGGTTAGCGACCAAATGATTCCGTTTAATAATTTATTAATGAATTTAATATAAGTCTACCCTGCTTCCATGCTGGACTAGGAGCGAAAGAAAACATAGAATGTACCAGCTGCTTCTCTTCCCGCGCATACTGTAAAAGTCAGTTAAGGGACAGAGGTTTTAAAGGCGTTTTTGTGGGCGATAGGCTGACCCCCTGTCACTACAATAGTCTTTCTCCATCTTTATCATACCTCCAAATTTGTCAAACGTGACATCAGTTGGTGTTGTAACCTCTGGTGTTCTGCCTACCCCAAAAGGGATACAGGCGTGACGTTATGCATGTATATGTATGTCTACCTTTAATACAACCTCTTATCAATTTCAGTTATCACCAGAAGCGTTTCACTCGGACGCCATAGCTCTGTCCCCGGTCATAAGTTTCATGATCCGTAATTCATCGAAGTTGTTCAGTGCGCCCACGCAACTGGTGACGGACGCGACTGCGTATTTCGCCTTACGAGAACGCAAGAGGATCTTGTCACCCGATGTTGACTTGGACGAGAGTATTACGGATAAGTGAGTTTTTTCATAAGAGTAATCAACGACTTTAAAGCATTAAGAAACCAAGTAATTTTTATCAAAACTTTGTCAGAAAAATATATCTAATACAACATACAAACTCCACTTTATTGAAATTGATAGATAAATGAAAAAAAATCTTATCACGAGATA
Organism: Stenoptilia bipunctidactyla; assembly: GCA_944452665.1. Lineage (NCBI taxonomy): Eukaryota > Metazoa > Arthropoda > Insecta > Lepidoptera > Pterophoridae > Stenoptilia > Stenoptilia bipunctidactyla. Next base: position 5,569,444 of record OX101736.1, read on the forward strand.
TATAATTGACGACCACAATTACTTTAAAAAAAAGATTTATTTGTTATAAAAATTACAATTCTTATTATTTCAAAATTTTCTACAAGACTAATTTTATTATATTAAACATAATACAAATTACTTATTGAAAATCAGCGTTAAACTCATTGACGCAAATACGTAAACTAGGTCGTAGGCAGCACGATCAGCACTCTGTTGGCCGGCGCGTGTCAGGCGGATGCCTAACTCACGTAAAACATAAAAAAACATAGATGAACTGAATGATAGTTAGAATTTTCTTCCAGTTTAAATTTGGGTGTCCTGGTAAAACAAATCTTGAAGTAAGCTAAGACCTATCTCTTTTTTCAGATCTTTCGTTTCGACATCAGTCTAAAACTTTTTGATATCTATTACAGTTACGGAATAAGCTCCTGTGCACACTTAACAATTAGATCCCGTATATCGATTTGCTTACATCTCGTATACGACGAATATTATTGAAATGAAGTGAAGTTAAGGACATTTTACGAAATTTAAGTTGTTTCACAGTATCCTAAACTTATTTATCTTCAACGCTGGTCTGGGAGCGAAAGAAAAACATAGAATGTACCAGCTGCTTCTCTTTCCGGGCATACTGTAAGAGGGGTGTAATTGGAGTTTTGTGGGCGATAAGCTGTCCCCTTATCACTGCAATAGCCGTATGGCAAAGCTATGCTTTTCTTTAATGAACCATGATGGAGCTGGACTATCAAATGTAAAAATATTTTTTCAAATACCACTGAAGTTAGCAGGTTCAAAGCAGGTTTCATTGGCGTTTTTGCTGGCGATAGACTGACCCCCTGTCACTGCAATAGTCTTTCTCCATCACTATAATACCTCCAAAGTCAAACGTGACATCAGATGGTCTTATAACCTCTGGTGTTCTTCCTACCACATAAGGGATACAGGCGTGAGGTTATGTATGTATGAATGTTAAAAATAATGCCCATTATCCCCAGAACGGCGGCCCGAACTGTATACAGCTTCGTCGACCGCTCGCGAACTCACGCGGAAAACGCGAGCAACCCCACGGACGCAGCACTAGCGAGGCTCTACGCACACATACACGCCTTGCCCGACTCGCAGCACAAACGAAGGCTGATCAAGCAATTTAATAGGCAGAATGGATATGGTGAGCTAATAACCTTGATTATGCTTTTTCTGCATGATTATGAATCAGGACTTAAGTGATTGTCTCAATAGAACGCAACAAAGCTTCCCAAATACAACGTTAATTTTTATCTTGCGAAACAAATATAATATTATGTTTAAAAGTCAGCAAGTTTCAAGCCTCTTCTGCAGGTAGTGACGAAAGGACTCGAGGTTTTTAAACCTTTTCATTCGAAACTCGCCTCAATTTTTACGACTCGACTCAAAAATACGACTTGAGGCTTCTTACTAATGTAGGAGACTTCATTAAATTTAGAGTTGAACTCTGAAATAAAACGACTCGAGTCTTTTAATAACAGTTATAACGACTTAGTCGCGAACCTTTTAGTAAAGGACTCGAGTCGTTTAACATAAGATGAGCTGTTTAACGTGGGATTATAAAATAATAAACTTCAGTGCTTGATCATTGTATTTTAATTTAGTTTTCTAATTTTGCATCACTATATATTTTTCCTTTCTATAAATATAAAACATAGTAAGTATAATTGCAATGAATCAATAAATAACGAAAAATGTCAAAAAAGGCTTTAAATATTTTTTTTGTTTTATTATTAATTGAATCAAACTTGTATTAACTTATTCCAAATCTAAATAACTTATTTCAAATCTATAAATAAAAAAGAAACTAAATCTGCGTATAATACCTCTTTTACCCGTAATAATTAGCATAGGAATACGATATCCCATATCCACATTAAATGTCTAGTAATAAAATGTATGAGCGCGCCTCACGACTTAAGACTCCCGCGAACCGAATTGTTTTAAAAAGGTTCGAACCTTTTCGTTAAGACTCGAGTCGTTTAAAATTTGGAGTCATTTCAAAATGACTCAAGTCATAAAGAGACTTAGAGGCCCCAGTCTTGGACTCAAATAAGGGTTAAGGTTCAGGGTTTAAAGACTCATTGAGTTGTTAACCGTATGAATTGAGGCGAGTTCCTGTTAAAGAGCTTAAAAACCTCAAGTCCTTTCATCTGTATCTGCAGGGCTAGCATGCAACCATCGATAAATAGTCAAATATAAAAAATAAAATAATAAGATAAATATTATTTTGTTATTTTTTCCTAATTTTATTATTATGTAAGCTAATATGCGCACCATAATAGATAGAATTACTCGATTTCATACCATGATTAAGACCACAGAACCAAATATGTCATAATGTCAATATGTAAATGACGACCGGCTGGTGTAGCGGTAACATACATTGCCTTCTATGCCAGAGGTCCTGGGTTCGAATCCCGGCGGCGGCGGATATTTGTGTGATGAACACAGATATTAGCCGTCAAGTCATGGATGTTTATATGTTTATTTTAGTTTATTCTAATAAAAAATATTTATTTATTCAATATGAATGTTTATTATTTCTTAAGTATATCAGTTATCTAGTATCCATAACACAAGTTAAGAAACTTAATTTGGGCTAGATAATGCTTTGTGAGTGTCATAAATATTTACCATATTCTAAGAAAATATCGATAAAAGGCCCGATTTATCGTTGTCGACGGTAGCATGCTAGCCCCGCTGGTGTCTTACCTTTGTCGCGCGAGTGAGGGAGGCCACTGGGCGCGCGGCGCTCGCTCGCTACCGCTTCATACGACGTAGGTACCTACTTGCATCCTGGGATCGCGTGCAATACGCGTGCGAGTTAGTGTGTACATTATTTAAGGATCTATAGAGACTATTGAGTTAAAATATAACATGAAATATAAACTGTTGCAATCGATTTTGTTACTGATTCTTAACAAAGTGTTTTCAGGTTTTGTAGGAATAAAAAATGACGTTGTATAGCGCGAGTAAGCTATGCGACCATCGCGTGATATTAAGATCGCGCGTATGCCGATTAGGACACTTCTACCATATGAGTATGTTTGTTCTCGGGTTCGTTCTATTGAAATCGTGATGTCGAGTTCTTTTAGGACGAGACGTCTAAAGGTATTCTCTCTGACCTACCGCAATATTTATTTATGAGTCAGTAACATCAACATATTGTACCGTGTTAAGTTAGTTCTATTAAGTAACTTAGACGACGCCTGTTTTGAAAAAATGAAAAAAAAATGCTAGGCCTTAATTACTAGTCGACCGAACTGCAACGGTCGCGGTAACGAGAAGACTGGAATATGCTTGTAACGAAACATTAAGGTATGGAAATAAATATACCAATTTTATAAAGCGTTAAATAGTCAAATTAATGGATAACCACTATACCTTTGATATCTATTGGATCCCTAGCCATCAAGGCATAGTTGGCAATGAAAAGTCTGACGCAGAAGCAAAAATTGCAGCAAATTTAGATTTGATAGATACTTCAATTAAAACAAATGCGACGGACTTAGAAAAATATATTAAATTTAAAGTCAAAACACTATGGGATACTATTTGGAAGCAAAACAATAGCAGTAAATTGTTCAAATTCAGAAACTCTATTTTTGATAACGTCCCTACTTTATTTCAATCTAGAAAAGACCAAACTGTCATCACTAGGCTTCACATTGGGCATACTAATATAACCCATATTCATTTATTTAAAAAAAACGATAAATCCACGTGCTAATGTGGTGAGGAGCTTACTGTACATCATATTTTTTAAGAATGTCAAATTTATACAAGAGAAAATAAATATGCGATGTACAAATAACATTAAAGATTGCTTAAACCAAAATGGATATACCGCGACAATCAAGTTTCTCAAATTAATTAATATGTGCAACCTAGTTGCGATCCAATCGCGAAAGTGTCAGAATTGTTATTGTTATTGTAAAACTACTAGCGAGGCTCTACGCACATTGATCAAGCAGTTTAATAGGCAGAATGGATATGGTGAGCTCTGAAGTTTTTAATTTGGATCCTATATTCGGTTTTTCCGCGTAACTTGTCAGAAGTTTAATTGGCCCAAAGTAACGACCTACTCTTCAATTGTGGGCTTAATAATTTTAATCACCTTTAAAACAAATGTCGGGTTGGCAGTCTTAAATGGAAAGTATGAGTTAAGGTTTATGTCCCTAAGTGTACGTGTGTATTTCAAAAAAACAAACACCAATTTAACATTACCCTTTTTAGGCAAATATCAATGTTGTCCAAATGCGATCTAGTCACAGTAATAATAAAATCCCCAGACAATCACACCAACTACATGGCCCCAACGTAAGCATAGCTTGTTTTATGGGATACCATGTAGCGAACTAGGGGGGAACCTAGAATATAAATACATAAATAGATAAACACCCAGACACAATTTTTTTTTTTCTTATCCGGTCGGGAATCGAACCCGCAACCACTGGCATCTGAGGCAGACAGGTTTACCCCATCGCCAAAGTGGTCGTCATTAAGTCCTAAAATATGGAGATGTAGTCCCATTGATTCCTATCCCATATTCCATTACATGAGACTAATTCTAATATCAGTTTCTGTTACATAATTGTGGTATAATTGTCAAATAATTACATTTTCCAAATTCATGTTTTCAGGCACCCCAATCCAAATACAAAGGACGGGCAAGGTGGCCGGTTCTAGAAGTTTCGGAGACTCCATAAAGAGGCATATTTTCAACAAGGGTATCTTGAATAGAACTCCCAAGAAAGGATCTGGAACTACCATTAATACTGTGGAAGAGGTTCGTATTATATCTTTATTAAAAATAATAATTTAAAGAATATAAGCTAAATTTTTCACGATTTGTTACATTACATAAAAGACTAAAGATGACCACTGCCTCTGTAACATATATCTAATATATAAAATTCTCGTGTCACAGTTTTCGTTGCCATACTCCTCCGAAACGGCTTGACCGATTTTGATGAAATTTTTTGTGCTTATCCGGTATCTATGAGAATCGGCCAACATCTATTTTTTTTTTATTTATATGGCAAAACAACGTTTGCCGGGTCAGCTAGTTGGCACTATAGTAAGTGCGCTTTATACACAAAATTCTATTTCTACTTGTCATACAAGCCCTTCGTATTCTAATCGAAAAGTTGGTGTGTTTCGACTTTCCACTGTGAATTGAAGAATAATAGGTAACTTCTTGTTAAAAAGGTCTTTTATTTTATATAAGGAATCGTAAAAACAAGACAGAACTAATTTTAAACATTAACAATTGATTGAGTTTTATTCCAGAATATGTTCAAAATGCAATTTAGTTTACTGGCTTAAGTTTCTACAAGTAAATAAAATATTATATTATTTACCAAAAATTAAAAACAAAACAGTTGAATTTAAAAGCACGCAGCTTATGCCAATGAACTGAAAGTCATTTGAACAAAATCTCATGCATCACAATACTAAATTGTCATTGTGCATTCCGTCTGCCAATTTTAATTACCTATCTCTTTCTATCTTCTGTGAGTGTCTTTTTTTCTTTCTCCTTTTAACCCTGCATCATGTGCTAAAAGCATGTAAATCCGATTTTCAGAAAAAAAATATATTACGTTTTGCTGATGATGGCAAAGTTGATGTCTCTCACAAAAATATCGTTCTCAAGAACTTGGCCAATAAAATCGCGAGTTCGGAATCCCTGGATAATGACTACGAATCAGACGCAAGCAATGAGAGCACGTTATCCGATGGGGCTTTAAACCAATCGAGAAAGCACAGTCCAAAATTCGTATCCGAACCAAACCTTAGTTCCTTAGACGCGAACGACGAAACGCCCAAAAACACGAAGAAAACGTCTAGATTATTCCGTTCTAAAATCATCTCTGCGTCTCATATAAATAAGAAATATCAAAAACGTGGCACAATCATTCGAGGCACTCCTACCTCTTGCGTTTCGTGTTTCGACGAGCCCGATACGGTTTCGGAAACTGATTTCTCGAATGCAGAAACAAGTGAAGACAAAACCGAAAATACGCCAAAGAAATATGAGCCCAAAGTTGAGGATTTAGAGTTTAAAATGAACTATCTGACGAGTACTCCTGGGGTTTCCGAGGCAGTTTTTGACGAAGAATGTTCGACTCCTTATACAATGAACTTCAGAAGGGCATCGATGTCGCCTATAACGAAATCTACTCAGAAATTGTCAAAGGCTATGCAGGTTCGTTGTTTCGCTTCCATGCATGTTGTTTCATTGATGTGTGTGCTTGTGTGCCATATGATCGTGCTTTCAATGTTAATCCATTAATCATTTAATATTTCTTCGTCTTCATTTTTGAATTCTTTTAACATCCGTACTTTGTTATGGTCAAAAAGATATAGGCACTTCGTTTTGACATGAACAACTGCAATCCAAATTTAAATTTAAGTACCTACAGGTAATTTATATAAAGTTTTGTTTGGGTAAAGAGTCTGCTTAGAATAGTACTACTGCAACTGGATACTAAACATTTGCTAACAGACAATATATGGTTACTATATGCATAAGCAAAATGAAGGATTGTTTGTCTAGTGGCTCTTTGTATAAAATCTACTGACCAAACATCATCTCTTTAAATATAGGCTTGTAGAAAACTTCCTTACTTTCCTAAACCTGCGTAATATATTATAGACCTTATCGTCAGTAAAAATTCAGGTAAAGTCACACTATACCGTAAAAAAACTCAGGTGAAGTGTCCAAAAAAATATATTTAGATTTTAATACATAACATACTTTTGAACTACTTTTCAGGAATCCATTATGACACCTCGCTCAAGAAAACCTTTAATAATAACTTCAGAATTAAGAGATAGCCTACCACCTCAATGCGGAAAGGATTTGAGTAACAATTTGAGTAATAAGTCTGAAGCTCTTTACCAATCAATTTCTCCGAACAATGATAGTGATTTTGTATCCTCGGATGATGATGGTCTTTCCAGGTCTACGTTTTCTTGTGAACGGTGAGTCATAGTCAAAATAAGCTTTGTTCAAATACATTTGAAATAAGAAGCAACTTACGGTGGGTTTAAATATCGAATCTCAATCTAAAACCCAATTTTTTTCATACGGTTGTCATGGCCCATACTTTTAAGTGTTTACAAAGGATTTTGGATAAAGATACAATATTAAAACCCACCATATCACACTTAAGAGAATCCTCACCACTTGTGAACAATGTTTCTGTTGTTCTACAAGAAATTAACATGTGGTATCTAACAGTAATCTTTTTAGTACAGTTTAAGGCCATAGACTGGTAGTTTATATGTTCATATGATGTTCGAACTAGAGATGCCGCGAATAGTTGTTATAGCGAATAGTCGAATACCGATTAATCGCCATTCACTTAGGTGAATAGTCGTATAACTCGACATGAATAGGGCAGATTATAAATATTTCTAACTTCATCTAAGGTTGTGTTAAAAGAAAATTATAGAGTTAAAGGAATCTGTTTCATGTTATACATACCTACATATATGTAATGTAGTAATTTAATTTTTAACTAATTTAATTTCATGAAAATGATATGCACAGGCATATATTACAGATCATAATTTTATTGCTGTATATCGTTTTATGTAGGGAAATAATAAAAATTGATAATTGTTTACTCATTAGCTTTTTTGTTAGTTAAAAGTTTATTTTAGCTATTATTCACTGTTCGACGAATATCAAAAAAATGGTTGAGTAATATCGAATACCGAATTATAGCGAGTATTCGCGGCAACTCTACTTCAAACCCTAACATCAACATAATTTTTTGTGTATAATTTAAAATTTGGGTAGGGTAAATATTGAATCTTTTAATTATTAGTGATAAAAAGAGGATGGGTGGTCCTTTAAACTAGAAAATCCTGTGATTGTATTATGATACTGACTAGAACAAATAGTATTTTTTCATTTATTCGTATTGGGACATATAAGTTGGAATGTATATAATTTAGTCAACCTAAAAATATGAATATATCAAATAGGAATCTAATAATATTTACTCATATTTCAGATCAAACCATTCTGGCACATCAGCTCAAAATGCTTTTAAAAACCATTCCGCTTCCATCGGAGACGTCAGTCCTTTACGATCAGAAAATACACGATTTGTCATCAGTCACGAACGACCAAACTACCTCCAAGAAGATTTGAATACCACACTACGTAGTGAAGAAGCACCACTTGTCCCAAAGTTCAAAATATCACATGAAGTAACCGAATTAAAATCTAAATCCTTGTCAGAACCGTTCCGAGAATATCTCCTAAGCCGGTCAGTATTAACAGCAACACCAGTCGATTTATCTATTATTAATAAATCAACTGATACAGAAGAAAAAATCTCGGAGTCTTTGTTGTATTGCTTAGATGGTAACGTTCCATCAGACTTAACATCATCTATAAGTAATCTAGCTGTAGATTTGGAGGCGAATCCTTCAAACAGCCGATCACCGTTTGTGGATATCAATAATGTAAATATAGATAATAGTCCGAATAGGAAACGTTGTGCTAACTCGAAGAATGAATTCGTGGAGAGTAAAAAGGTTATGATTGATAAAGAGAATTATAGGGAAACTACGAGTTTTGTGTTGCGAGAAACTGAACTATAGTTTTATAGGCATAACCTTCAATTTGTTTTAAATTATGATTTTATTAACAGATATTTCTTTTTATAAATTGTAGCTTGATTCGTATCAAACCTGTCACTAAAATTGAAAATATGAAAACCTTTATGTTTGTTCATTCAATTAAAAAACATAAATAACTTTTGTGTTGAAATATATTTTAAGAAGTTTTATTTGGTGATAACAGGATAACCAATTTAAATATACTTAAATGTAACATTACAAAGGTATCATTATTCGGATTAATGGATTATTATGATAAAGAAATTATAATAAAGTTGTTGTCTGTACTGTTGCTGACATAGTTATTTTCTTGAAAGTGTGGCCACTAAAAAAGAGTGGAATTCCAGAATTGCATTACATAAAAATTACTTATTTCTTTCAATGGGTTATTCTTTTATTCGTATTTTGATTCGTAATATTGGAAGGTAAATAAAATGTAAGTGCTCTTTTTCAAATGGAATGAAGCATTTTAAACTGAACATTTTCATCTAACATAGAACATAAATTTCTTCTTTTGTTTCATTAAAAACCATAAAGTCTGAAGAAACTTGTAAAAAATCTGAAAGATAATATTTAATAATTGATTTTATATAAAAAAACAATCATGTCTCTATAAAGTGTAGGTTTATATATGATACGTTTTTGAATATAAAGAAAATTAAAGTGCCTTAAATATTTATACTTAAACGACTAAAATAATCGCCTATGAACAAATAAAAACAAGTTATTATGTGTTTTAAATTATTGACACCTTAGTTTCTTGTCTATAAATCAAAAGGTTTATATCAACATTGTTATTTTTACTACATATTGTATGCATGTACTGTCAACAAGACACCTCTGTTATAAATTTTTTGATGTGATGGTTGTACAAAATATGTGTTGCTGGTTGTACTAGTTTTACCACTATACGGGGTTAATTTAAATTTGCTTATCACCTCTTGCAGGCAGCCTCTCCACATCAATCCCAACAACATTTGTTCTACGACTTTTTATTTTTTTTGTATATACGTAACACAAAAAAGAACAATTTGCTTGGTAGTAGGATCCCTTCTGGGTCCGCCTGGCTAGCGACCAACCTTTATATAAAGTCTGCCGCCAAATGTTACCGCTCCGGCGGTAATGTGTTCCGGCAATATTGTATAAAGAGCCAGTTCCTTCCTAAACCCGTGTGCTTTCATCTTCGACCTCATCGTCACTTACCATCAGGTGAGATTGAGGTCAAACGCGGGTTTAGTCACTTATAAAAAAAAAAAAAAGAAAAAAAAGAAAAGGGTTTTCTCCTAACTGTTGTTCCACGACTTTTTGAAATTAATAGAAGTTTTCCCATATTTTTTTTTATTTACTTTTAAACTGGCGAAACTCTAATTACTGAGCGTAGGTATGCCACGAACCTTGCGTAGGAAAAATATCGCCACATGCAGCGGGCAGACAATTTTTTTTTCAATTTCTTTATTATTTTCAAAGGAGCAAACTTTATTTATAATTTTTATGTCATATATTAAGATTTGTAAACAGTCGTCAAACAAATATTGTTGGGATTGATGTACAGAGGCTGCCGGCAAGAGACGATGGGCTAATTTAAATTAACCCTGTGTAGTCTTTTTACCTTTGCATCATAGACAAGACCTTATGGTTGAAATATTGTTAAAAGTTGGACATCACAATTATTTGTTACATATTATTGACATGATCATTGTTTGCTCTTATAAACTAAGTCGATATCAAGAAGAAAGCGAATCGTTTTATGTATTATTCAGAAATCCTGGATATACACTATATTTTGAAATACTGTTAGTTCGTACAGTATTATATACTGCATTTTTGCAGATATTCCTTTTTGGCGCGGGGATGCCGTTATTTTGTGTACTCGAAAATAGTCTTAAATTACTAACAAATTTAAAATTAAGTGTTATACTTTTGTAGAAGTATTTTTACTTGTTAAACATTATCTTCTTGACTGTTTTATTGAAATTAATTATACAATACTTGCCTCAGTATATGTCGTATTATAAAAATAAAGATACTACAGAAATAGTAACTAAAAAAGAGTTTAAAATGGTTGCATCAGAAATTTTCTTTTTCGGTATCTGTGTAAAAGCTCTCTTAGAAATATATTTAAAGTGCCTTTATCACAAAAACCCTGTGATATTTAAAGGTAGTTATGTCCCACTATGGGCGAGCAGATTACGAAAATCGCCAATGACATATTTTATTAAATTCTGCCATTTTAGTCTTAATAAGTTTCTGGTCTCATTAAACCTAAAATTAAGGAACTTTCAACCCAGTGAAATTGTTTTCGAATAAGTTAATTTTAGGGTTGTATTATAATTTTATGTCACTAGAATTATGATAACTGATAAATGTATATTTATACCATTATTTTATGTAGTTTAATATAAATTTTGATTATGAATTGAGTTATTTTATTTATCCTTTTAGCTTACATAAACATTTTAAACTACCATCACGTTACGTGTTTGAGTATAAATTCAATTTTAACAAATGCGGTTTTGTGGTGCCCGAATATATCAACGATTTTTTTTTATGTTAGAGGTTGTACCAAAATATTACATGATAATATTTCAAAAGAATAACTGTTACCTACATTGCTGACCCTGAATTACAATGTGTGACATTAATACTAAGATGTTAATGGGTTCTTTAATAATATAAACTGATCAGTAATTTTATAAAAAAATGAATTGTCTGCTTAAAAAAGGGAGTCTGGCTGGTGCAGTGGAAAAAAGTTAATAAAGGCTATGAATACTTAGGTCAGCAGTACAGAGGTTAGAAAAATTAAAGCTTCTATAAATATTTGTGATCGGTATGATTTGGCCTAGTTCGGTTTGTTTGTACCCTTAATAAATAATTAAGCTGTGCATATATGTTTATTTGCAGTAGATATTAGATAGTATGACCGCGTCACGAATAAACATGTGGATGTATGTTCACGTGTTCAGGGATCATGCAATATCGTGCGTGACATTGTTCTGTTTACGCATACGTAAAGCAAGAGCAAGGTGTTCACTATGATAATTGCATGCTGTATGACAGTGAGATATGCGCTCAATACAAACTTTTATAACAACCCAATGTACCATATTTGATGCAATAAACGAATTTTGAATTTTTGAAAACGAATTTTGAATTTTTATGGCGAGTTATTATAAAGTTCTACTATATCGAATCTTGGTTATTAATCCAGATTTTTTCATACAAAAACAAATCTAGTTATAGATGTCATGGCAACGCTCATACATCCAAATGTTTACCAACGTATTTTGGATTGAGATTCTATATAGAAATCAATAAAAAAGGAAACAAAAAATCTTATAAAAATAAGACGCCATACTGCTTTTAAAATTGATAAATACAAATCGGTAAACCACTCCACATGCCTAATTGTGCACTGTTTAATACATGGGGCACACTAAAAGTTTTGCACTTCTAGCTAATCGAAACTATTTGAATTTAGAATGTTACATTTTTAGACAACTCGCAACCAACCTTCTTAGTTATAAAAAATAATTCGGAAAATCGTTCCTCAATCGTTAAAGTTCTACGAACTCAGAAAGGTCGAAAAGATTTTAGAGCGATGACTTTTTAAGGTTTTAAAAGTGCCGCTCGTCTTTAAAATGCTTTTGGGAGAGAAGCACCTTGTTAGAACACCGTGAGGTGATGATTCGCTGAATGTGAGAGAGGTCGGGTTTCTTTACATGTCGATTTTCGTGAAGGGCGGCCTTGAACTGTCGTTAACGATAATTAACGAATGCGGACAAAGCATTAAAAAACACGACTTCACGTCAAATCTTTACCTTAAGTATAAGGTCATCAATGTCAGTATTCTCCGTATTCATACATATTTTTTTCAAATAACTATTTACATTATTTAAAGAAGGATTTAATCGATTTCGATTAATGGCGCCGTATTCTCGATAATGGCAAGCAAAACTATACCAATTACTTGTACGTCTTGCCGTACTTGAGGGAGTTTTGGTGCCAACGCTTATTTATGGTAGTGAATCTTGGGTGTGGCAGAAGAGACATGAAAGCAATATTAATGCTGTCGAGATGATAGCTTTGAGGAGTATGTGTGGACTAAAATTGAGTGATAGGGTGCGCAATAGTGAAATAAGAAAGAGATGCGGATTGAAAGAAGATGTAGTGACTAAGATTGAAATGGGTATGCTACGGTGGTTTGGACATTTGGAAAGAATGAGTGAAAGTAGATTAACGAAAGAGGTGTACAGAGCAAGAATGGATGGTGCTGTCGGAAGGGGCCGCCCTCGGCGAACGTGTATGAAAAGATTAATGAACGTGGAGGAAGCGAAAGAGGTATGTCTGGATCGAAGCAATTGGTGTTCCCTTGTCTCTGCCTACCCCAAAGGGAGACAGGCGTCAGGTTATGTATGTATGTATGTATGATGCGACCTCCTCAGAAGCGTCCTCTATCTTATGAAACAAGAATTGTCAACATCGATTCATAAAAAAAAACAGGTACACGCGAATTGAGAACGTCCAAATTGATTCGGTAGAAAGTAATGTGGCTTTTATTAAGTGGCTAATTGAAGAAAAACCGCGGATTAACTATGAGACAATTCGAGGACTGTTAGGATTGGTATGAGCCAAATACAGAAAATTTTAAAAGAAGAATTAAAAGTTCGGAAAATTTGTTGTCGTTGGACAGCATGACCTGACAGCGGAGCAGAAGCGTGCTCGCGTGGAATGGTGTTCACAGATGCTACTGAAGTACGATCACGGACATTCTAATGCTGTTTATGACATTGTCACAGGAGACAACCCGTAAACTCATAAATAACAACAACCTTACAAATAAAAAATTGCAGACGCTGGAGCATCGTCGTAAGGTTGCTTGTTTGACAGTATTTTATTGGCTACATTTTGGTGAGTGTGCGAGTGCTCTTTTTGTACAAATTGAACCCACCCCTTTTTACCATCGGCCTACCAGACGCAGACAGAACTTCCATCCCTATATAGTGGATTTACCAAGAAGTCGAACAAAACGCTTCGATAGTTCCTTTTTAGTACGGATTGCCAAGGTATGGAACAATCTGCCTGCATCTGTTTTTCCTGACCTCTACAGTCCTGGAACTTTTAAGTGTCGAGTGAAAAGGTTTCTCGTGGATGGACGTGTAACACGATAGTCTTCATGCGCACCTTCCATCAGGTGGCATGGAAGACAAACGTCCTATCCTTACAATATAAAAAAAAAGAAACAAAACGAAAAAAAAACAGCAATCTAGTGAATGGGTGTTTGAAAACGAGAATAGGCCAACAAAAGGCGAGAAACGTTGGTAAATGATCGCAGTTTTTTTCTCAACTACTTAAAGATCCACTTAAAGATTCTTAATTCCACTTAAAGATCAAAAGAGTGGTATTACTATTTGTAATACTTACTATTTGTTTACCCAGGGTGTTAGATAAAGATCGCAAAAGACGACCAAAAAGCCGCGTTCTCTTAAGGTACGGATACACGACGACACCTGACACTTGACACTCAGTGTATACACCGAGTGTCCGTGTGTGTCATGTGCCGCGACACTCAGTTGCAGCTCTAGGGGCGCTCTAGCTTGGTGTCGCTCTAGCTGCCGTGTAGACGCGACGAGCGCAGTGTCCGAGACCAGTGTCGCGGTTTTCGGTCGTGCGCGAAACTTTTAGCTAGAGCAAACTGGCGGCGGCACGCGCCTGCATTTTAAATTTGTAATATCTTCGGAAATATTCACTTAAATTCCATGCTGTAAAAAGCATATTGATCTATAATAAATTCACAATTTATTAAAGGTACTTAATTGGATAAGAATGAATGCTGTATTGTTTAAAATCACTTCGTAAATAACCATTTTTTAGTAAAGGATAAAAATGGTTGTGGTGGGTTATCCCTCAGAGATAGACATATACCATCGCGAAATTTTTTGTTGAACTTATTAAGGTGGACAATACTGTTGTACACACTGCAACAGAATAATGTATACCACCCAGCCGCACGCACACATACAATAAGCATTCGCGTTGTATGTGTGCTCAGAATAAGTGCTAAGACTCAGAATAATGTTGACCAATAGCCGCACGCACACAACTAAAGATCAATTCTAACTAAGCTAACTAACAACATCGTGTCACAACAAGAAATATGACACGGAAGTATAGATCTTTAATTTCAGTACTTCACGTGTAGACGAGCCTATGTCAGCCGTATAATGTGCAGATTATTATTTTATATTATAGAACTCTGAAAAGTCTGCATTTTTTTTTCTCCCTTGCTATATTAATATGTCTTTTTTTATTGTTAAATTATTGATTGATCGTTACAATAATAATGTTTAAAGATATTTCTTCAATACCCTTTTTTTCTTTCAAATTTAATGAAGAAATATTCATTAACAAACCTAATAAAATATATTAATTTAAATTAAGAAATATTTTAATAATTTATTATAATTTAAAGTGATATAAATATAATTTTCATGTTCTATATTCTAATTATATTTATATTCTAATTAATCAATAAATTAAATATAGTGCAAGCAATCGAAAAATAAGGTGCAGGTAAAAACAACTAATAAAAACAACACAATCTTTTCCAGATAATTATTTATTTTTTGCATTTCACAATATGTTGCGTCTGACTAGAAATTTTTATTTCACAAATTTATTAAACGAGTAATTTTAAAAACAATCATAGTTTAGGTAATAGTTGTTATTTGAAAGATTTGAATGACAGTTCTCACTTTAATTTTTCTGTCACTTGGCGTATGAACTTATTATATAATTGAAGTAATAATTCCATTGTAAATATGAATCAACATGTTATTAGCCAGAAACTATAAATAAGCTAAGCTAAGCTTATTTCTAAGCTAATCAACAATAACATCATTCACTCTGGATTATCTACTTTTGAAAAGACAACTATTACCTCACTATTTTATTAATAGCTAATTTGAGCGCCGTCGGTGTTTATGACCTGCTGCAACCGAGATCTCATACTGTCAACAAAATTCCAGCACAAGGCAGATCCTCTCATCATCTCCCAAGTTGAAATAACCCGCCCTTCTAATGTGGCTCTGGACCTCACTTGCGATGAATCCAAATTTAAAATCATTTGACCCCACAAATTCTCGATGGCGTTTAATGCGGCCGCTTAATCTAACAGGTTTCGAGCATCATAACGTTGGCATTTTCTCCTCCATAATATTTTACGGCCATCTTTGTCCGACTTGAATGTCTTTTATCCGTAAAAATAACTACATTGTTAGACCAATCAAATTCCAAATATTACTTTCGTTCATCGATATCTCTTTTGCTAGCCTGTAAATGAATAAATAAACTTAAGTTCCCCTGTTTAAACAAATTATATTGCATGCGTAAGAAAGTTAATTCATTTTAAGTTATAATATATTGTATATCTAACGTCGGATTATATACTTCTTTATTTACCTGTAACAATATATGCTGCTTGCTTTCAAATGTCGTCACACAGTTTGCAAACTCACATCATATGTGGTGGCCGTCGAACGAGTGGGTAAAAATGTATATATCCCCCGGTTCCTCTTAACGACGAACAGATAGTTGCACTGTTTTTCTCTGAAAATAAAATGATTAACATAGAAATAACGATCACGTTTAATACAAGGATTAAGTCAGAATAATAATTAACTTAAACTTACAGATATCATCAATCGACGTGCAATTTCCCTGATGGAAAAGTATTGATTGAATGAAACAATGATTTCAGCTCTCTGCAGCAATGTTAAATGATAATTCATTTTTAATTTCACTTGAGCACAACAATCAGATAGTAGTAACGAGTAACGACGAATGCAAACCATCTAGAAACACGACTAAACATTATTAAATAATAGAGGGTAGATTTAACTTTTTTTTTCTCAAGATATGACAAGCTAAAAATAAAGCAACACAATAAAAGATAATCGGGGGAAGATTCACTTATTTTTTCTTAAGAAATGAGGCATCGTTGTTATTTCGAATAGTTACGCTAATAATAGCTACCTACTTCAAATTCAAACTTAATAAAAAACATCCAAAAAAGTTGTAATATATTTCTTTCAATTTCAAAAAATGAATTATACTCATGCTTTGTCCTCGAGATTAGCATAAGGATTACTTGTAGTAGGCACACCGTGCCGCCATCTGCACTGTTTTGAGAAAAGTTATTTATCTTTTTTTTTTTTTTGTACCTGACCTGTTGTACACTCCTAATATCCGCTCTTCATTATGCATTCAGTGCTCCGCCATCGCGCACGTACTACCTTAGCTCTCGAATTTTTCTTTTTGTAAATTACGAACAAGATGGGTAAACGTACTCGTCAATATTCAGATTTAGATGTGTTAGCAAAAAAGATAAAAAGGTTAGAGGACAAGTTAATTCGTGTTAGAAGTAATACTCATGGAAGACAGAAAAGGCCACGCCGTGTGTCGTCTTCTTCGTCGTTCAGTTCGACATCGTCAAGGTCAAGCTCAGACTCGCGGTCGCCGTCACGAAGCCGCAGCAAGACACCATCGCCGACGCCCGCGCCACTATCTATAGAAGGTTAGCACCTACCCTCATGTTCATTGTTATATAGTATTGCGGTTAACCTGTGGGGTTATCACTTACTTTCACATGAACATTATTTTTTTTTTATAATATGTGATTTGTACTGCGGGTAGCCTTTGGGGCTATCACTTTACAATGTATTCACATGTCTTATCGATATTGCGGGCATTCTGTGGGAGTGTCACTATACCATAAAATCAAAGCGGTAGGTTGTCAATGCGGGCAGCCACTTCGGGTTGTCACTTTGATAATAATACGCATTCCGTAAAATTTTATAAGCAGTCAGCCCTAGGAGCTGTCAGATCAGTAGTATTATACTGATTGGGTTTTTTTCCTTTTTACTTCAGGTGTGCCGACATTGCGAACAAGCATGCCTATACCTACATCGCCACGACCGTCAACCAGCGCGGCTGCCACCGCTACACAGTTGCTTTTAAACAGCGACGCTGCTGCTTCTTCAAGGCCGGCCACCCCTCTGCCGTCCACAAGCACGGCTGAATTGCAACTCACGCCCTCAGAGTCCGCCCCGTCAATCGACCAGGACCTAATGCAAATATTGGGTGTAGACCCATCACAGGTGCCAGTCTATGGCAAGGAGATTCAGCCGGATCTCGCTGTTCGCCTTCAGCATATAGCTACCACTGGACTGACAAAAGAAGCTCGAAAGGAGTTGTTGGAGAAATATTTACCTCCAGCTAACTGCACCCTAATTGACGCACCTGATCTTAACCCAGAGACAGTTTACGCTATCGCTGAACCTGTACTCAAAAGAGATAAAGGGATCGCGCTCAGGCAGAAACAGAGGGCCGCTGCCACCTCTTGTATAGCTGAAGCCCTAACTTCACTTATAATGTCAGATCCAAAGAACACAGCTCTCATTTCATTGCTTATGGATGCAGTCAAGCTCATGTGTGACAGCCAGGCTACAGATTCTGTTATACGCAGGAACTTCGTTCTTAACAGCCTCAAAAAAGATTTAAAAGAACAGCTTAGCGCGACAAAAATTGACAAATTTCTTTTTGGTGAGGGACTATCTGAAACACTAAAAGCAGCTAAAGCTATTTCAAAATCTGGAGCAGAAATGAAACCGCTTCCTGTCAAGCAACAACCGGCTAAAACCAAAACGGCAAATAATTTAAACTGGCGTGGTCCACCCCCAACGCAGAGGCCGAAGGGGGCGCAGAGGACCAGGGAGCCTTTTGTACCCCGGGATCGTCAAGTGAACTCCTCGAAGCGGTCATCGCGTCCAGCACAGAATCACAGTCGCGGACGCCGCTAACAACGGTAAGGTACGCCGGTAGGCTTTCTAACTTCCGCAATCAGTGGTCACTGATAACCAAGGATGAATTATTATTATCGTGGATAGAAGGATATCAAATACCCTTTACTCGTCCAGTGATTCAGTGTACCATTCCCCTCGAGAAAAAATATTCTCAATTAGAAAAGAATCAATTTAAGAATTCTATTCATGAATTGCTTACAATTGGAGCCATTTCAGAATGTAAGCATCGTTCGGATCAGTTCTTGTCTCATATATTTCTAGTACCAAAGCGAAATGGGAAATCAAGGTTTATTTTGAACCTCAAATCGTTAAATAAATTTATCGATACTACCCACTTCAAACTAGAAGATCTGCGAACAGCCTTAAAACTTGTCACAAAGGGTTGTCTTATGAGTACAATAGATTTAAAAGATGCATACTTTCTAATTCGCATTCACGATGACTTTAAAAAGTATCTCAGATTCCAATTTGACACAAAATTATATGAATTTAATGTTTTACCATTTGGCCTTAACACTGCACCTTTTGTTTTCACTAAAATTATGAAACCAGTTGTAAGTCTACTCAGATGTTGTGGACATTTATCTACAGTTTACTTAGATGATAATTTGCTGATCGGTAACAATTACCAATCTATCAAAAATAATATCACTGATACTACTAGGTTACTAGAAGCTTTAGGTTTCATCATAAACTTAGAAAAAAGTAATTTGACTCCTAGTACTAGCTGTAAATTCCTTGGCTTTATATTGGACTCGAACAAATTACAAGTTACCCTGCCACAAAAAAAAATCTTAAAAATTAGATCTGAAATTGGAAGATTTCGCGTCCTGAACCATTGTACAGTCAGGGAATTTGCTCGCTTAGTCGGATTACTTACCTCTGCCTGCCCAGCAGTCAAATACGGTTGGCTTTACACTAAAGCATTAGAACGATGCAAATATCTTAACCTGAAAGACAACGATAATTATAACAAATTAATGCACATACCAGTATCACTAATACCTGATCTCGACTGGTGGTTCAATTCTCTAAGTCACCCCTCAAATGAAATCAAACAAAATAACTTTTGTTTAGAGATCTATAGTGATGCCTCAACTACGGGATGGGGGGCTGCCTGTGGTGGAGAACGCGCAAGTGGTATGTGGAGTGTCAAAGAACGTACTCGGCATATTAATTACTTAGAAATACTAGCTGCCTTTTTTGGACTCAAAATATTTTCAAAATCTTATCGCGACTGCCATATTATTTTGAGAATAGATAACACTACAGCCGTTTCTTACATAAACCGCATGGGTGGCATACAATTCCCTCATCTTACCGATGTCACACGTCAGCTGTGGCAATGGTGTGAGAAACGTAATTTATTCGTCTTCGCGTCATATATTAGTTCTGCCGAAAACGTCGTTGCAGACGCAGAATCACGACGTGTCCATCCAGACATAGAGTGGGAATTAGCCGATTTTGCATTTCAAAAAATTGTTCAAAGGTTTGGAATCCCAGAAATTGATTTATTTGCCAGCAGGCTTAATAAGAAATGTACTAAGTATATATCCTGGCACCGGGACCCTGAAGCCTTTCTAATAGATGCATTTACATTGTCTTGGACTAAATTATATTTTTACAGTTTCCCACCTTTCGCCATCATCCTTAAAGTATTGAGAAAAATTGTCGATGATGGTGCTAAGGGCATTATGGTTGTTCCACTTTGGCCCTCGCAACCATGGTTCCCCCTGTTTAAGACTTTACTCATATCTGAGCCATTGATTTTCAAGCCCTCTAAAAGTCTGATTATCTCTCATTCCAGCAGCCGAGATGTGCACCACAAGGTTACCCTGGTTGCCGGGCTATTATCTGGGAATCACTCAAAAGAAAAGGCATACCAGAATCCTCAATACCTATTATGTTAGCATCCCTTTCAAGCAATTCGTTAAAGCAATATGATACATGCTTGAAAAAATGGTTCGAATTCTGCAAATCTAATAATTTAGAACTGTATGACACAGCAAAATTGAATGTTATATTATTTCTAACCGAATTGTTTGAATCAGGTGCACAATATGGAACACTTAATAGTTGCAGGTCTGCAATTTCCCTGATTTTTGATGAAAGCTTAAGCAACGATGAGCAAATCAAGCGTTTTTTCAAAGGGGTCTATAGATTGAGACCCCCTCAGCCTAAGTACAATACTACTTGGGACACATCCATTGTCTTAAACTCCCTTGCAAGTTGGTATCCTAATGAATCATTAAACCTTGATAAAATATCGCAAAAACTCGCCACCTTACTTGCTTTGACTACGGCACATAGAGTTCAAACCCTTTCTAAAATCAACATTAAAAATATAGTTTTCTTAACAAATGAAGCTCGCATTAAAATACCAGATTTGATAAAGACTTCCCGCCCAGGGGCACCACAACCAGAACTCATTCTTCCCTTTTTTGTTGATAAACCACAAATTTGCCCTCTAGTTACCTTACGCTGCTACTTAAATAAAACACAATCACTACGTAGTAGTAATAATCTTTTTGTTAGCACAAAAAAGCCCCACAAACCTGTCACTCCTGATACATTGAGTAGATGGATAAAAATAACATTGGCAAGCTGTGGTATAGATGTGTCCATGTTCACCGCTCACAGTACTAGACATGCCAGTACATCAAAGGCCCTTATGCTCGGTGTTAACCTAAACCATATTAGAAATACAGCAGGTTGGAGTGGTGACTCTCAAACATTTGGAAGGTTTTATAATAGAACTATTTTGCAAAATAATGATGTAGATTCCTTTGCTAGGACGATTTATAGCAACTCGCTTGCTGAATAGCACATGTTCTATATATTTTTTTTTCACAATGTGATCCATTATTTGTAATTTGTAATCATTATCTAAATACTTAATAAAAAAAAAAAATATTGATTTACATAATCTGAGTTGATATTTTCTCTCTCAACATCTACAAGTAATCCTTATGCTAATCTCGAGGACAAAGCATGAGTATAATTGATGATTAAACGAACTTACCTTAAGTGAAGTTCTATCATAATTATACGAGGGCTTTGTCCGAAGAGATTAGCATCCCACCCATCCCTATATATTAATTTCCCAGGAGACAAAAACATCAACTAATTACTCTGAACTAAATGAAGAGCGGATATTAGGAGTGTACAACAGGTCAGGTACAAAAAAAAAAAAAAGATAAATAACTTTTCTCAAAACAGTGCAGATGGCGGCACGGTGTGCCTACTACAAGTAATCCTTATGCTAATCTCTTCGGACAAAGCCCTCGTATAATTATGATAGAACTTCACTTAAGGTAAGTTCGTTTAATCATCAATAATCACAGTTTTTTGTGGGATTCGATACCCGACCTGTCCAGATCTCATTCCTAGACACTTAAACCGCTAGGCCATGGACGCTATGACTTGAAGTTGCGAAATTAGCATATTATCTTGTCTGCCTGCTATTCATCCATATAGCTCGTCATGTGAGACTTGAGAGTAGCTAAGAACGAGTTTAACAAATTAATGAATCAGCAGAAGTGAAGTATTTTCACAGTGTGCGTGTGTGCGTAAGCAAGTCCACTTATTATGCTTAGATTGGGTGACTTTCGTGGTGTGAGTAAGTATGGATGAACGCGCGTGTGCGTGCGACGTCAGATGGTGGTATACATTATTCTGTTGCAGGCTGTACATCATTTTGGTCTATCTCGTAAGGTTCAGCCAACGTTTGCAATATAAGCGCAAAAGAACGTGCTTATTTACGACATCACATTAGAAACATCTAATATCAGTGTTTCTCTACTATATTATGCATGTATTATACATAATAAACTTCCTTAAGAATCAGTCTATCCATTAAAAAAAACCGCATTAAAATCCGTTGCGTAATTTTAAAGATCTAAACATACATAGGGACAGATACCTACGGGCCCAATTGGTAACCTCCTTTTTAAAAGTCGGTTAATTAGAACGCATTTATTCAGCGGGCGTGCCATTTCATTTGAAATTTGAAAATATTTTATCTCTGTCATATTTTAAATAAAATGTGCCTTTTCATAAATGCAAACGATATTTTGACCAGGTTCGATTCCCGGTTATGTAAAATTAATAGTAGATATTAATTTCTTAATTTTAACTTAGTCCGTAAATATCGATTCATGGCGATGGAATGTCTGACACTGAATTGCGCATCGCTCCGTGTAGACGGCCAATACACTTCGACCGCGACACTCGATCTCAGAACTAGTGTCGACACTAAAAATTGCTCACCGTGTGGACGCGTCTGACACTTGTGTCGACACTAGTGTCGGTGTCAGTGTCACCCTGTATCGGTACCTTTACATCATGATAACGCTTCTTCACACAGTCAACAACACAAAGCCATTTTTAGGTTTCGAAAAAGTACCTAACTCTCAAGCACAAGTTTTTAAATACAGTAGAACTCCAATTATCCGAATTAATGGGGACCGGGGCCCATTCGGATAATCAAATATTCGGATAATCGGATTTTTAAAAAAAAAATTGCCATTGGAGAGAATAAAAGCTACGTTTTGATATTGCACTATTTTTTTATTGAATTAAATGAAAGAAACATGAAATTTTCACATGTTTTAAATATAAATAAGATTTATATTTAAAACATTATGTACAAGTTTAGAAAATCAAAACAAACAATGACAGGTGCGCCGTGACTGCAATGCGCCGGAACTTGTCTTAACTTGCCGTTGTGCCTACACTGACTGAATTTTTTGTGATTCGGATAATCGGCGATTCGGATAGTCGATGTTCGGATAATTGGAGTTCTACTGTATTGTAAATTATGTTTTTTAGCTCATTGTTATGATGTTCTCTGTGAGACTGTTGAAGGAAGCAAATGTAGGTAATTGTCAGGTTATGTAATTTTTAATACATATTATGTCGTTCGTTTCTGTTTTGGTCTCCTTACAATAAATAATAATAATAACTCGTCACCCATCCTGTACATAGCTCCGACCTAGCACCCTGTGATTTCTTTCCGTATTTCCCCCAAAATCAAAGAAAGTTACCCAAAACTTTTAGTCTGACCAGCATACATGTTTATTAATGCCTTTATATTATATTTAAAAATACCTACAAAAAATTAAAAGTTCCACTTAAGCGCCATTTTAAAAACCGTGGACGACCGCTGTCCCCCGAGCATTAATCGCCATCACGTCCGTCGACCAAGGCTAGGGTTCATTTCAAAGCCTTAATTGTTATTTAAACAGCACCTAACAGTCTCTGACCTGTCAAACTACTTATTGATAGGTATGTGAATGTATAAAGATGATATTGCTATTTAAATGCTGCCTGTTAATACCTAAACTATCGTTGCAGACTTGATTTAATTTCTAGAAACGATATCGAGATTTTCATTTCAAGTGGATGATACTAGTAGTCTATTGAGTAACTTGAGCAGGTAAATATTAAATATGTTGAGGTTTGTAATAGAAGTAAATGATTTGGAATTAACCGAACATGAGCTATTATTTGCACTTTATGTTATAATACATTTCATGAGTTGTCAAAAATCTGACAGGTCAGCTATGAACAGCTCTTTGCGTAATAATTCCTTTCAATGTAATCACACAAATATTTACCCCCGCCGGGATTCAAAAACCCACCTTTAGGCAAACAACGAAATGTTAGCTACCAACAGCAGCAGACTTTCAAACTTTACTAAGAACGGAAGGCTGTTGGGAAATGTAGGTTCTTGGGTGGTGATTATATTGGCTAGAAGAAGCATGGCTTGGAATAGTTCCTGTCGGGCAGCTTGAGAAACCGACTTAAAAAATTAAATTTTTTTTATTCGCTGTATGTACCAATATGCTAAGCATCTGTTCAACGTTAGGGGCCTCTCGTAGCGCTGTGCGTACTCCAATACTTCCCGCCCAGATAATTTCACCGACGTGAGCAAGAAACTTACGTTTAACTGGTTTCTTAAAAAAATAAAATAAAAATTATTGAAAAATTTTGCTTTACTCATCGGTTAAGAAAAGTCCGCTTTATGTTTTTATGTAACTTTTACATGAATCCATTATGGAATTTCGTAGCAATATCCGTTTGAAATGGTAAATAAGTGTTACGTTTTTATCGAGCCAATTTTCATTAATCTAGTTTCTATCTTTACACAGCGGTTGGTTATATGGTTAATTTTTGTGAGTATTTTTTTCAGACACAACATGTACACATTATTTTGTATATTATCGTTCAAAAAAGCGTAAAATGCTGCATCCTCGCCGCGGGACCGGGCGACGACGTGAAAAACCTTGGGGCAGGCCTCGGTCCAGCAGTGTCTGGATGACGATGATGTTGAACGCCGGAATCAGAACTTCGGCTTCATAATCTAATATATAAAATTCTCGTGTCACAGTTTTCGTTGCCATACTCCTCCGAAACGGCTTGACCGATTTGGATGACATTTTTTGTGCTTATCCGGTATCTATGAGAATCGGCCAACATCTATTTCTTTTTTTTATTTATATGGCAAAACAATGTTTGCCGGGTCAGCTAGTACAAAATAAAATTAGAAACCTAAGTAAAAAGAGGAAAAAAGCCGGCGGAAAAAACTGTCGACACTCCTTTGTCAAAAGCTCTCATTACAAAATACATGGCGGAAATTATCTGAAATGACTCAGGTTTTGTTATGTGCTAGAATAGTCTAGTCTCTATTTTCGTGATGTGACTAACAAATCTCACTTACAAAAAGTAATGAAAACTTACTTTGAGATATATTTAGTGTGTCAATTTGGAAAATGATAAAAAATCTTATTTTGGTTATAGGTACGTATCTAAGTACGTATATTTACATAGTGATATGTTCTAAGCTTGTACCAATCAAAGCAGATGCAATAAGTTCAGCTTTGTTAGAGAAATCTAAGTAAAGTTGAATGAACTTTATTCACGAAGTATCATCACTGCAAGGATTTCTGTACAAAACTAATAGCATTCTACTAACTGAGGTTAAGGAAAGTACCTACTCTGTCTTATCATTTTGGAATCTCCCTCAAAGTGTAGTTTGTAGTTATAAATTTAAAGTGTTATCAAGAGCACTCTGTGTAGTCGAACTAATTTAAGCTGCAGCCATCTTTATTGTTCGAGGATTGAATTGTGGATATGGCATGTACTTATGTTTTGAAATTTTATCAACCGACTTCCAAAAAAGGAGGACATTCTTAATTCGTCTGTATGCTTTTTTATGTCTTTGTTACACGATATTTCGGACAATTAAACAAATAAATATTTTTGACACTCACACAACATTATCTAGCCCAAATTAAGTTTCTTAAAGAACTTGTGTTATGGATACTAGTTAACTGATATACTTAAATTGAATAAATAAACATATACTTCATTGAAATCTTCAAACTTTTGAAAAAATATGTATGATTTCGGAGAATGTTTACGTTGATGACATTCCCAACTCAGCCAAAGTTTTGACGTGAAGTCGGTTTTTTAATGCTCTGCATTCGTTGATTAATGTATTCAGTTTATCAAAAATAATTTTCCCACCTTAATTGGCAACTGTAAACGCTTGTCTGAGTCTACTTATCTCGTGGTGTAAATGTGTAATTTAATGTGTGTATTAATAAATATACAATAATACATTACTGAAATAAACAAAAAGATAGCGATAGTTCTCATATACGGTATATAAGTACATAGGTACGTCTTAATTATTACAAGTTTGATATGATCCTTTTAAGTGTCGAGTGAATAGGTTTCTCGTGGATGGACGTGTAACACCATAGTCTTCATGCGCACTTTCCATCAGGTGGCATGGAAGACAAACGTCCTATCCTTACAATATAGTAAAAAATCCAAGATCCTTTTGCACTATTCTGTCATTATAACATTAACATTGGTTTGCGATGTTTCACATAAGATATAGGAACTAAAACCGTTGATAATACAAATAGACCAATAGACATAACTTAAAATACCACATCCAAATTTCAACTAGCCTGTGTCATAATCTTACTTGATTAGAAACTCGCATTATGCATTTTGCTGTGCATTACCTTTGATGTTCACAACAAGACTCGCGTGCTTAGCATTCTAAGCATGACAGGTTACATTAAGTTAATAGGTTTCGGTCCCTGTGTCTTTATAACCTAAACACTAATTGTACCACTCTTTTTAATAGGATCCTCAAGTACATACGAGATAGCTTATCATAGCTTGTGCTATTTATGTTGAATGAATCGATTTTATCATTTTTAATTATCTACTTCAACTAAATTGTTTTATGTTTTAGATATTGGATAACATACTTGATAAGCATCAATAAAATGCTGTGTTTACCTCATTTATATCATTTTCAACCGACTTCAAAACAAGGAGGAGGTTCTCAATTCGTACCGTATGTTTTTTCTTATGTTTGGTTACCTCATAACTTTTGACTGGGTGAACCGATTTTGATTATTCCTGTTTCATATGATAGAGGATACTCTCCGAAATCGATTGAGTATTTCATGATTTTTTTTCAAATATGTATGAATTCGAAGATCGTTTACCTTGCTACAGTTTTGACGTGAAGTCGATTTTTTATTGCTCTGCATTCGTTGATTATTATACTTATATTTATTAATGGCATGGCCTAAATCCAATCCAGTTTTTTTTTCAGTTCTGCTATTAAGATATCTCTTCCATCATACCTGAGCGGCTCCTCTCTTGGGAATACTTATATGAAAGACGATATTATGTAGGATAAGTTTTTTAGGTTGGCCTCGCTACCGACTACCTTTACTATAAAGTCTACACTAGACAGATAGCCCCGCTGTTACGTTTATATTTTGTGCAGTGCCAGTTTCATTCTAAGCCAGTTTCAACCTTATCTTCATTTCCCTACTATCAGCTTAGAAGAAGGTCAAAAACCGTTAAAAAAATAATGATCAAATTCCCTCCACAAATACTCGTTATGAACCTACACACGAAAACAGAAACAGAGGAACAGAAAACATATGAAAATGCTAAGTAGGCGTTTCAACAGTTAGTTGTTCTCACTCGCCAAAAGAGAAACGTACCTTTTAACTTGGCAATTACCAACTACTTTGTAAAAATGGCATAAAGATATACATTATCCGTTAGACTAAATTCACAATAAAATCCTTGTATTGTCGACGTCATCACGAGACCACACCACCTGGGGTATAGTTTTAAAGGTACGGTACCTAACCACACCCCCTTTTTTATAAAGTATGGATGGGACATTTGTCTTCCATGACACTTGATGTTAAGTGAACATGAAGACTAAGGTGGTACACGTCCATCCACGAGAAACCTATACACTCGACGCTTAAAAGTACTAGGACTATACTGGTCAAGGAAAATAGACGCAGGCAGTTCATTCCAAACCTTGGCGACCCGTATCAAAAAGGAACTGTCAAAGCGCTTAGTTCGACTTTTCGGAACACGGATGGAAGTTCTGTCTGCGTCCAGTAGTCCGATGGTAAAAGGGTGAGGGTTCAATTTGTTCAAACAGAGCACTTGCGCACTCACCATAATGTATCCTGTAGTACCTACCCACACGGTTAAACAAGCAACCTTACGACGATGCTCTATGGTCTGCAGTTTTTTGGTTGTAAGGTCGACGACCATAATGAAGTTCTAATATAAAGCTTATGCATTTATAAATATAATTTATTATTTGTCTTTCATAAGATCAAGACATACATGAACTCATTATAACTGTAATGTGTTTCGAATCCCTTATGATTTTGCACATTTTCAGCATCTAATTAATTATTATCATTAATAGTTAAAACTAATAAATTGTTTTTACCAACGGTACAAAAACTATTTTACGGTCGGTGTCGGAGAAACACAGTTAAAAACATTTAAAAAAAAAACTAAAAGATCTATAGAAACAGCAGAAATAAACCTTGGCGACTCTTTATTCTACTGCTTTAGACTAAAGATTAAGGGCGCTAAGCAGATCATGAGATGTTCGAATTGAATTTAATCTCTCAAAGGATTTAGATGTAGTGAACTTCCCTGGAACTCAGCATTTCAAGTTAATAAACTTAAGAGTTTGAGTGAACTGAAGTTTGGCAGCTGTGTTCCTAATTTATTGCTCTGGTCTTCGATGCAAAGTTGAGATTATTATAAATCAAGTAAAGAGTTCTTTTAACGAAAATCAGTTTTCATATGTGCTTAGGTTTTCCTTATTGAAGGTGTTATAGTACCTACCTAGAAAGAGTTTTTTTCCGCCGGCTTTTTTTGTCTCTTGGTCTACTGTAATATCTTATTCAATAACTATCAACATCTCGTTAAAGCCGAAGTACAAAATTGTGACGTCATTAAGCGGCCATTCGATGGTCTTATGAATATAAAAAAAAAACATTTCATTACCTAGCTTTTCCTACCTAGTAACTTTACGACCACTTTGGCGTCGGGGTAAACCTATCTGCCTCAGACGCCAGTGGTTGCGGGTTCGATCCCCGCACGAAACAAAAAAAAATGTTCCGTGTCTGGGTGTTTATCTATTTATGTATTTATATTCTAGGTTCCCCCCTAGTTCGCTATATGGTATCCCATAACACAAGCTATGCCTACTTTGGGGCCATGTTGTTGGTGTGATTGTCTGGGGAATTTATTTATTTAAATCGTAAACACAAAGGCATATAGATCACAAAGAAAAATAAAACCTTTGTAATAAAAGAATTATTTTATTGTATGGGCGTGGACTCATGTTTACGGTACGGCGCCGTACGTTATGTTAATAATAAATAAATATTTCTGACACTCTCACAACATTATCTAGCCCAAATTAAGTTTCTTAAAGAACTTGTGTTATGGATACTAGATAACTGATATACTTAAGAAATATATAAAAACACTAGCTGACCCGGCAAACGTTGTTTTGCCATATAAATAAAAAAAAAATAGATGTTGCCCGATTCTCATAGATACCGGATAAGCACAAAAAATTTCATCAAAATCGGTCAAGCCGTTTCTGAGGAGGAGTATGGCAACGAAAGCTGTGACACGAGAATTTTATACAGGGTGGATTTTGACGAGGGACCTTTGCGGAACTGGCAGATAGTTCAACCTTAGCACTATATTTCCCCCATAGAAACTATGGAAATATATGTTACCGTTTTCAAGTTATAGCCTTTTAAACATTCATACCAAAAACTACTTTGTGCCAACCCTACACAGGTGGTTTGGTTGAACATACTTGTAAACAATCTTTAGACGTCAGTCAGGATATTTCGTTAATACATACATACATACATAACGTCACGCCTGTATCCCTTATGGGGTAGGCAGAACACCAGAGGTTATAAGACCATCTGTTGTCGCGTTTGACAAATTTGGAGGTATTATAAAGATAGAGAGAGGCTATATGTTGTCGTTAATATGTTGCCATTTATCCATTCTTATGTCTGCGTGCATTTGCAGGGGTAATTGTCTCTATTCTATTTATTAAATTTTCTGGTGGAGTATTTATGTAATTCCTTATTAGTTGATAATTCTAACCACAACAAATAATTCACATCATGGAATGACTTTGACAACCACTCGAATGTACTCAATCGTTGCAATCGCAATTAGGTAAAGATGATAGTAACCTCTTTCGTCATAAATAAAATGTCTCCGTTTACTAAGGGCGCGTACACATAGAACGTCCGTTTCACAGGTTCGTTTAAACGTAAATGTTATTAGCGTATGTAGTTGTATGAGCGAGTTCACATAGAAGAGTATTCCGGATCCAGTAAATAATACCGATCCGACATAATAATCAGGCTTGGCATGGGGGTGCGTGGGTTGCGGTGTGCTGCACACAGCCGCCATTTGCCGGTTTCATTCCTAGATTAGTGCACGTGTCTACTGTCCAGTGCTCTCATAATCATGGCAAGCAAGGTGTTTGAAAAATATACAACGTCCATCCTCATAGAAAGTAGTTGATACACTGAAGAACAAAGTCCAGTAGCGACGGATCTGTTAAAATTGGTCCTGTAAATGCTGTGTGAATATTACCTCCAGTACTGACGGATCCGTTAAAATCGGTCCTGTAAATGCTGTGTGAATATTATCACCAGTAGCGACGGATCACTTAAAAAGGATCCTGTTAAATCGGACGTTCTATGTGAACGCGCCCTATAGTGATAAAAAGGTTTTAGTTCGTTAACTCGCTTCATAAAATTATTTCCGAATGTTGATCAGCAATTCATACAATAGGCTGTCCTTGTTTTTTTTGGGCTGCAGCGTGTATTATAAGACACGGAGGAACATTTGAACACCGTTTGTAAAAATTGTAATAAAGTAACTGATATTCATATTTTTGCATTTTGTTTGCTTTATTTGACATTTATGTGTCATTCTTACACCAGTACGATGACAACAACTCTCGGAAATAAACGTAATATCCCGAGTTTTCCCGACGGCGATTCCTTAATCTAGCCATCTTGCCGTGATGTGCAGACGCAATATAGGGTTATCACCACAGTTAAAAATGAGTGAACTTTTAATTTTTTTTTACTTCGTTTAAGTTTCTAAACATTATAAACCAACCATGTATCACTTAAACGATGCAATATTTCCGCAAAGGTCTCTCGTCGAAATCCACCCTGTATATTAGATATAAACATACATATTGAATAAATACATAAATAAACAGAATAAACTTAAATAAACATATAAACATCCATGACTTGACGACTAATATCTGTGTTTATCATACAAATATCCGCCGCCGCTGGGATTTGAACCCAGGACCACTGACATAAAAGGCAATGTATATTACCGCTACACCAGCCGGTCGTCAAATGTAACTCAACACATGTTTTACGGCGATATTTTATGAAGAGCCAGTTCTATCCCAGGCTCGTGTGCTGTCATCTTCGACCTCATCTACTGTCGGGTAAGATTGGAATTGGAATAAAAAAAAAGAACTACTTAGCTCAGAAATGTAAAAAGTGAAGATTAAGGGATGAATCTAGTTTAGTTATTATGCTGAATGAAACGGGACTTTCAGGGTCAGTTTTCGTCAGTCCCTAACATTGGAGACGAATAGATAATTTCTTCAATTTTAATTTTAAGATATAAAGTTTTTTTACTGAATGAATTTAATACATTTATGGCTCTTTCATATATTATCATCAATAAACACGTGTGTGATAAGATGAGGACGTGACAATACTACGCAGTTAAAGGGTTATAACCTTGTTTTCTAATCAACGTTCCTATATCCGGAAACGTGCTTCACTGAATTGACGTAGCGTGAAACTGTTTCCGTCTCATTTCTTAGTTAGGTTATGTATGAGTGGGACGTTCGAAATCAAGACTATCAGTGAAATTTTCAAACTGTTATTAGGGCCCGATTCGGCATTGAATTCTCTTATTTTAAGTGTTTCTTAATGCCGTGACAGAAAGAGAAAAAATAGTTTTTGTATAAGGATTTCACGTTTCACGTCGTAAAATTTGACGCTAGAGAGACTTAAAAATAAGAAAATGCAATGTCGAATACGGCACATTGTTTCTGTCAAACCTTTTTATTTCGGTTTCGGTCATATGAATTTGGAGGAAGCTTTACATACCTAACAGCCCGTTCACACATGATACGTTATACTGGATACGTTTTATTTATTTATTTATTTATTTATTTACTCTTTATTGTTTATTAAAAAAAATACAGATAAACATAAAAGGATGACAATGTACAAAAGGCGGTCTTATCGCTCTAGAGCGATCTCTACCAGACAACCTAAACAATACATAACAAAAACTTATAATAATTACAAACAAAAGAAAGTAGGGACATTTTATCATGAGTCAATATGTGGGCTCAATAAAATATATAAATAAAAATAATATACAATAAAATACAATTACTCGATATTCTTAATACATAATTTACAATATAACATATATAATAAACATAATACATAACGAATACGTCTATTAATCTTGCGCTAAAGTTAAATAATGTTTTTTCAGTTTTAATTTAAATGAGTTCAGCGAAGAGGCAGATTTTATTTCATAAGGAAGCTTATTCCACAGGACCACGGCTCTTACAGAGAATGAGTTATTAAAGCAGTGCGATTTATGAACAGGAGTGCTTAGCATGTAATTATTAGCAGATCGTAATCTTCTGTCGTGGCCCTCGTGGCGGAATTGGAATAGGTCTTTGAGATAGCTCGGAGACGCGGAATTAAACAGCACCCGGTACAGTAAGGAAAGAATATGTGTATCCCGGCGAAGTCGGATTGGAAGCCACTTGAGTTTAGAACGGTATTCGGAGATATGGTCATATTTTCGGAGTCCAAATATGAAACGTATACAAAGGTTTTGGAGCCGCTCAAGTTTATTTAGAAGTTCTTCTGTGAGATCAAGATAGCTGGCATCGGCATAGTCGAGAATGGGAAAAAAGAGAGTGTGCTATCGAGATTTTGGTGGGTATTGGCAAAAGATTGCGCAAACGTTTTACAGAACCATTGACGGCAAACATCTTCCTGCTCACTTCTTCAACTTGAAAATTCCAGGAAAATGTGCTGTCAAATATTATGCCCAGATTCTTGACAGAGTCACTGTAGCAAATTTTAACACCATTAAATATCACAGGATTAGTTGTGTTCAAGTTTAATCGGTTAATCAAGTTGGTGCTGCCAATAACTATGACCTGTGATTTAGTGGGATTTACTGTAAGCCCGTGTGATTTGCTCCAATTTGATATGCTAGCAAGGTCACGATTAATAAGTTCTAAGGCCATGGGTAGATCTTCGAGAGAGCTATGGCGGTATATCTGCAAATCGTCTGCATACATGTGGTAGGAAGAAGATAAATGACAAGTAATTGAGTTTATGAAAATTGAGAAGAGGAGAGGAGACAACACGCCACCCTGCGGGACACCGGCTTCGAGTTGAACCCAAGATGAACAGGCATTGTCAGTGTAAACACGTTGCCGACGTCCACGCAGGTAAGTAAGAAACCAATCAATTACAGAAGGAGATATGTTAAGAGACCGTAGAATTTGGAGTAAAATATCGAAATCGACTGAACTAAAGGCATTACTGAAATCTAGTAATGCTAGTATTGTGAGCTTCGTATTTTCTTTTGCCTTGCGAATGTCGTCGGATATTTTAACAAGAGCTGTTGTAGTGCTGTGTCCAGTTCGAAAGCCTGACTGGTGGTTACTAAGAATATTATTCTTAGTAACAAACTGCGTTAATTGTTGATGTAAAAGGCGCTCTAGGACTTTGGATAGGTAAGGTAAAATAGAAATAGGTCGAAAATCGTTTAAGAGTTTAGAAGAGGATTTTTTAGGGAGAGGAATTACCTGAGCGTTTTTCCATTGCTTAGGAAAAGTGTTGGATAGGATGGAATTATTGAATATAGCAGTGATTATGGGAGTGAGGAAATCCAGGAGGGGAATAATCATGTTACGGCTAATGCCATCGCAGCCAACTGCATTTGATGTAACAGATGTGATGGCTCTCTTAACACCACTTTCAGTAAGTTGAGAAAAAGTAAAAGAATCGAATGATGGGGCAGGTAAAGATGAAATATTGTTTAATGTGATGAACTTATCAGAAGCGTCCATGCGGCAAGTAGAAGAGAAGTGATTATTTAATACATTTATGTCAACGTTACTAGGGATATTATTATTTTTATTTTTGCCTACACCCAATGTTTTAAGAAACTTCCAGACCTTAGCTGGATTTTCATTAGTAACGGAGTTGTGAATATAGCGTCGTTGTGCGTCCCTACACATGGTATTACATCGATTTCGCAGTTCCCGGTATCTGTCTTTGTTGTGCTCTGTAGGATCTTTCTTGTATCGCAGCCGTGCACGATTGCGTCTTGCCATGAGTGCCTTAATGTCGTCAGTAAACCAAGGAGCAGGAAGATGCTTTATTTTAACAGGTCGTACTGGGGCATGGTGGTCATAGAGCTGAGTAAGCAAAGAGTTAAATTTTTCAACTTGTAAATCAACTGTTCCAGCATTCAGAACACCATGCCAGTCCAGTTTCTGAGCATCTTCTAAAAGGTTATTTAAATCAATACCACCAAAATTTCTTTGCAGAAGGGTTCTCGGTTTAGATTTTGGAGGGCGTATCTTATAAGATAAAAAGAGGAGATCGTGGTAAGAAAATGCATCAGCGTCTAGTTTTCCAAATTTTTGGACATGATTTAGGGAGGAGACGATTATGAGGTCAAGAAGAGATGGCGTAGAATTTGGAAAGTGGTGAGTTGCTGCCGAAGGTAAAATGTTCATATTACACGAGTTGACAAGTAAACGTTTTACTGGATAGATCCCTTTTTTGTATCGTAAATACGTATACTGACTACTGTGCCATATGTGAAGTCGCTCATACAACTCCATGCGCCATCGATGAAAAAAAACGTATCCGGTAAAACGTATCCAGTAAAACGAACCATGTGTGAATAAGCTGTAAGACCTTTTTTCGGCCGTAGGTATAGCTTAAAGCAGTAACACCGTTTAGTACTTTCGCCACGTCTCCGTCGTCGTCGTTGCGTCGTCGAATATATTTCTTCGGGGTTCACACTTATTTGTCGCTTATGTGTTTAACTGGAAAACTTGAAAATAGGACGATCTTAACTATGTTTTTTTTAATAGACAATCACACCAAATGCATGGCCCCAAAGTAAGCATAGATTGTGTTATGGGATACTATGTAGCGAACTAAACGGGAACCTAGAATATAAATAGATAAACACCCAGACACGGAACATTTTTTTTTCTTGTTCTGTGCGGGAATCGAACCCGCAACCACTGGCGTCTGCGGCGGACAGGTTTACCCCATTGCCAAAGTGGTCGTCGACTATGGTCAAATGCCATTTTTTTATCAATTGCCCGTATATCTGAAGATCTAGACTGTACCCGTATATAACAATGGTATTTTATATAATTTAACGCTGGTTCCCCCTGTTGGTAAGTGGTACTTGGGCTCATGGATTTTAATAATAGAAAAATAGTTTCATTTAAACTATTAATGTAATAAGTACCAAACCGATTTATTTAGGGTTATTTTATAGTCACCAGCCAAATGAAAATACTATTTTCTTTGATACAATATAAACATACCTAAATATTTGTTTTTGTATCGCCCAGTACAAAAAAATAAGATATGGCATCAAAAACTTTTTTATAAATAGTCTCTTATGATGAACATAGCTACTACGACTGGGAATTTCACTGATAATACTAAAACATAGTACTACAAGATATTTGTAGTAGTTCGTAGTCGTCTTTATATTAATAGTATTCCTTCGTAATTTAAAAAAAATACCTTTTTTTTTGCAAAAATGGATTCTATAAATGATACTCAGGTATTACGTAAAAAAACTTTGGCCGATGACTACAAATCAACCCTGTAGATATATTTTTGCATTTGATAGGTAATTTCTTCTTTGGCAAGCCCATAGATAAGTTACGCGGGTAAAACCGCTCATTTATTCGTCATTAATAAGTATATTCTAGGATTAATGATGTTTTCTCGACCCAAGTTGGGAAAGCTTTTGTTACTGTAATTTCCTCAACCTGATCCTTTCTTATATTTGGGTCACATGGGTCGCTTTCTCGTTACTTTTGCAATAACAATTAGTCCAATCATTCTAGATTTTTTTAGTGGCAATTTTTTTACCTTTGTTTTGTTGCCGCTATATTATACCTTGAGGTGAGTACATTACAATACACAACTCTTCCTCCCCCTCCGGAGTCACCTTTACCCCCTCCCCCCTTGAAATGTATCCCATTTTTCAGTTTATTGAATTTTTCAGGAAAACTATATAAGCTAAGACAAAACTGTCTAAGTCTGAATTATTCATTAATACATTCCCTACAAATAAGTTTCGGCATTAATTTTGATAGGATTAATGGTTTCAAAGATATGGTGGTTCAAATTTGATTGTCGCTACCTAATATTACACGAACTACTTGGTGTCAATTTGACCCTTCAATAACTCAAAACCTCTTTAACGTAAACACATGAAACAACGTGGGTTTATTTATATCTATAAAGGCATGTAGTAGCCTATATTTTATTAAGCTAGCTCAAACCGTAATAAAGATATGAAGGTCAAAAAGTCGTAAATTTCAGCACTGACTGACTGACATATAGTATGTAAAACTTTTAGTCAAATTTAGCGCATTATATCTTGGAAACTATAACTTCTATTGGAACAATTATTGAAATTCAGGTGGGGAATTTATTAATGAATAATTTTACCCTGT
The DNA here is from genome assembly GCA_944452665.1 of Stenoptilia bipunctidactyla. Taxonomy (NCBI): domain Eukaryota; kingdom Metazoa; phylum Arthropoda; class Insecta; order Lepidoptera; family Pterophoridae; genus Stenoptilia; species Stenoptilia bipunctidactyla. Next base: position 5,606,173 of record OX101736.1, read on the forward strand.
AACATTTTGTTCTAGCTTATATAATTTTCCTGAAAATTGGAAAAAATTGAAAAATGGGACACTTTTAAAGGGGGGACGGGGTGAAGCCGAATCCGGAGGGGGACGGAGAGTTGTATATATTGTAATGTACTCACCTCATGGTATAATATAGCGGCAACAAAACTTCAAAGCGTTGAATGAACGACTACAACCATTTTTTCAAGTGTCTACTTCCCAGCAGGGCCAGTTTGGGAAACAATTTTTTGAACAGTCTAAATTGATTAGTTCTGGGAGTAAGTATATTGGGATACACTCTTGTTAGTGATTTCCATAGCACAATCTTGTTTAAATTTTTCTTTGGGGCTACATGGTTGGTGACTGTGTTTTGGTAACTTATTTTAGTTTTCTTTGTTTCATTAGTCTCTCAACATCATTATAGTAGCACCAAAAGATGACGCATAAATTTGTATGAAAGCTGGTACCAGCCGCAATATACATTTGTGATATATCTTTGAAAAGAGTTCATCTTCTAGAACAAGAATTGGTAAGGCGCCTTGATTCTAAGTCTAAGTCTAACTTTTATATTATTTACTTACCTACGCAAATTTTGCAAAAAGGTGTTTTCGATTTCGATGTTTTTTACACTAAAAAAGGAAAAGACGAATTGAAAACCTGCAATTTATTGAAGTCGGTTGAAAAAAAGAGGCTATCACTGGAAGGGCTACAACGTGCCTAATCCGGTTCAGCCCTCGCTTATATTTCTTCAGGGTTTAAGAATTTCACTCTACTTAAAACGGTTCATTCGATATTTAAAAAACATTCAATAGTTACCGACGTAGGCTAGTAACACGAATCTTAGTAGGTAATGGCTACATACTATCTCTCACTGTCAACGTTGATAATAATTCAAAAGGCTCTCAGATAAAAAAAAACGGACCAGACCTTGTTTAAATAAAGGTTACGAAATAAACATTATTTCCGCTACAACAGACGCTATCACCACACAAACGAATGATTGTGACTTATTTTTAATGTACTTTGTATTTGTAAATAAAATGATAACATAGGTAGCATAATAATAACAATTTAGTACTTTGGATATAGGTAGTTACTATTAATTAACTGGCTACATACAGGGTGTCACGAATACGGTTTAATGATTTTAACAGAGTCAATATTGATCTCTGCAAATTGGATGTAAGTTATTGTGTGTTTGTTCATTAGCTAGCTCATCAGATTTAATTAACAATAGTAATTGTTAGGTGTAATTTCTACGTATAATGTAAGTAGGTATTTGTTGGGTTTATTAGTACCTATTTCATCTAGTATGCTTTCAAGAGCTTGTGTTGAAAAGACAGTGGCGGCGGTCGTATTAAGAACTTCAGGACAACAAGTATTTCACCACTAAAATTGTTTGGTTTTGTAAAGATCTTATTTTTTGGAATAGATACATACCTGATGAAATATTATTACGATTGTTTATATTCAGCCGCGCAGGTTTGGCTAAGAATAACTTTAGATGTAATATCATTTTCAAAAAATTCAAAAAGTTTTATTCATCTTAGGAATTTCACAAAACACTTGATGAATTCATCATAACATACTTCGGCTTTAACTAGTCGTTGATAGTTGTTGAATAATTTATTACAGAAGACCAAGAGACAAAAAAAGCCGGCGGAAAAACTCTTGGCACACTAATATCAAAACACTTATTAATTAAAAGACTGTCGCTCGTTATCGCAGTGTCCGCAAAAGACACCAAAACATCTATTTAGAATGTAACACTTAATCTTTTATGTAACAAACAAAGTATTGTTAAAAAAATCACCATTGATGAAAAATTGACATCCTGTCTCAATTCAGCATCCCGGCCACAAACCATTGTTAATATAACATTGAAATACAGCCTCCGCTTCCACACACTCAAAATTTACGATTGGAAGATTCTATTCATCGCTAAATTAATCTATAACTATTAAATAGGTTATTATGTGACCGAAAAAACCCTGAGAGGTAACCAGGGAAACAAGTTGAAAGAATTCCAACTTGTTTCTATTACCTATCAGTTTAAATTGTCTCTATTTATTACGCATGGGATTACACTATCTGCCCACGATGCAATCCTTTGTGTTCATGAATTTGTGTGAAATTATTTTTTAATTGGTCTGGTTGTATATGATATGAAAATTGCATAGTACATTCATATGGTCACTTATTTACTGATAGACAGCACGCAATAATTAAAAAGTAAAAATAATAAAAAAAAAATTACATCACATATAAAAATTGATTATTTATAGTAAAAAATAGTACATCCGTTGTCTATTAACTACGAGTATAATACAGTTTATTCTTGCTTTAGGGCTCGATTTTCTTAGGTGACATATGTTATATTATGTCTAAAGATGTATTTATACAATATCTACAAAAGTGGTATTTAGCACACCCTGTGAATCATATCTAATTGTTCATATTATCGCCATGTTGTAATTATTGACATTGAGACGTAAGAATTAAACAGCGTAAAGTACTATATTTATTATTCTGATAGGAATATGAAGTATCTTTAGTTTAATAGATCCAGTTTAATTGTTTAGATAAGTTGTGTGGTGTTTGCTAATAGGAACTTTAATAAAAGATAAAGATAAAAAGAAACTCGTAACTAATGAACGAGGCCAGTGATTTTTAGTATTATTTTTATGGTATTTAAAAGAGAAAATGTATCTTTCTTTAGTTAAATTAGGCAGGGGAAAGTTTTTGTGTGGATCATATTGGAATGTTCAAAATGCTCGGAGTTTCACAGTTCGTGGGTCTTCGTTCAGTGTAAGTATTTATTTTTATTACTAATACTTAGTGAAAATTGACGACCACTTTGGCGATAAGGTAAACCTGTCTGCCTCAAACGCCAGTGGTTCGATTCCCGCACGGAAACAAGAAAAATATAATGTTCTGTGTCTGGCTGTTTGTTTATATATTCTAGGTATGCTTAATTTGGGGCCATGTACTTAGTTGGTGTGAATGTCTGGAGATATTGTTTTATTATTATTTATTTTACTTAATGATAAGTCTGTCTGTTCCGCTTCCACGCTTAAAGCACAGAACCGATTTTAATAATGTTTGGAATAGATAAAGATTAGAGGTTGTCAAAGGACATAATGTAGGTACCTTAAATTGCAAAAAAATGGCTTGAAGATTGGATGTAGGAGATAGAAGTTTGTATAGTTGCAGAAAAAACGACTAAATTTGTAGGTTCATGGTAAGAAATAAATCAAAAATCTAATTGCTCTTATAATTGCCCGGGTTGTGTAGAAGAAATCGCTTGCTAGCGATAAGATCGCCAATTGTTATGCAATAATAATATAATCCTTTTGTTTATATTCACTTTGTATGCAATAAATAAATAAATAAAATTATAGTCACGTTGTTACGATTTTCATGAAATTTAGTACATACAAAAATAGAATAGACCTTGCGAAACGAAATAAGTTTCTTTTTGTTGTAAAGAGCCTGGAGGGGATGAAATAGGGGATGAAAGTTTGAATTGGAGTTTGTCATTATAACCTCCATCTCCCGTGATGTTGTTTAACAACACGATCCGAGTTGTCACGGTTTCTTTCAACAAAGTCGGTGACACTTTTTATGTATTCAATTGCAACGAAGAAATAACAAGCCAAAATGAACCCGAGTGGGGTTTCTAGCTATTTTATAAAAAAATATTTTACACATATTATATTTATAAATTATAAAAAATAAATTATATTTATAAACTTTTTTTAAACATATTATATTAGGAAATACGTTTTCAAGTTTCTGTTTATACAAATGTACTTTGAAGGAAAAATACAGATGGTATTGAATAGTTCAGTTAAATCTAATAATAGGGTAATCTAGTAATCATAGGTATTCAATTAATCAATAATACACAACCAATTAAAATAATATAAAAATGCAAATAAAAACACTTAATAGATACATAAATACATTTATTAACGTAGTACCTTTATGAAATTAAATGAAAATTAAAAATTCACCGTAATTATAAAGTGTCCTCAATCCCTTTTCTTAAATGTTTCGTCTGAAAAAAAAAACCAATAAAGAAATAAAGAAATCCGGGTTAGGGTTTTATTAATCTAAAATATCGCTTCACTAAAGTGCGGCCGTTGCGGGAATGCGTTCCTGACAGCTCCTTATGTCCACTGAATAAAGTTTATTTCCGATTCGAAAGTTAAAAAGCTATGATTTTGACAGCTGTCAGGAACGCAAACTCCCACCGGTCGTACTATACTTGCTCATTTATCTTTTTATATCAAACGAATTGTTTTTGAAAATATGTTTAAGAGGATAAAAGACGCGTTATTATTAAATATAATTAATCTTATATGATGAATCTATTATGTGATGCATGAGTCGTTTAAAAGAAAAGGTGTGAGAGTGAATGTTGGAAAGACGCAAGTTATGGTTATGGAGAGGAATGAAGTTATAACGGAATGCAATATTATGATAGGAGATGAAAAAGTGGAATAAGTGAAAGAGTTTGGCGTCCTTGTTTACAAGAGATGGGAGTATGACGATGATATTGAAAAGAGGGTAAAAGCTGGAAATTATGTTAATGGCGCCGTATACTCGATAATGGCAAGCAAAACTATACCAAATAAGGCTCGTCTTGCCGTACTTGAGGGAGTTTTGGCGCCAACGCTTATGTATGGTAGTGAAGGTAGTGAATGTTGGGTGTGGCAGAGACATGAAAGCAGGATTAATGCTTTGGAGATGAGAGCTTTGAGGAATATGTGTTGACTGAAATTGAGTGATAGGGTGCGCAATAGTGAAATAAGAAAGTGATGCGGATTGAAAGAAGATGTAGTGACAAAGATTGAAAAGGGTATGCTACGGTGGTTTGGACATTTGGAAAGGATGAGTGAAAGTAGATTTACGAAAGAGGTTTACAGAACAAGAATAGATGGTGCTGTCGGAAGGGGCCGCCCTAGGCGAACGTATGCCGATCAAATTGGCGACGTTCTTAAAAAGGACCTTAAAAGTACGCGTAACCGGCGATCATGTATGAAAAGATTAATGAACGTGGGGGAAACGAAAGAGGTATGTCTGGATCGAAGCAATTGGTGTTCCCTTGTCTGTGCCTATCCCAAGGGGAGAAAAGCGTGAGGTTATGTATGTATGTAAAGAATCTTAGAAACTCAAGGCACTACTCTTTATTCAACAGATCTTTATACGAAATTCTGGCAGACTAATTTCAATGTGATTTATTTCAAGGTGTACTCATGAATGTACTTAAGAATAAAATATAATTTCGATGATGATCATACACTATTTTTATTTTTTCAATAATAGTTTATTAAAGGAAAAAATAATCAGTTAATCAGATTATAACAGGATTATAAGTTTTGACCTAATAAAAGTCATGATAAACCTATATGTTATGATATTGATAAGTAATTTATAATAATTACTGAGGCCACACTACCTTACCGTCTACCGGGCTGTTACCGCAATAATTATGACATTAAATTACCGTTTGAATTACTGCATGAACTGGGTTACACTAGAGTTTACCTAGATATGTCAATAAATTTGGCGGAAAATATCACTTTTTCAAGATGGAGGTCGAAGCTGCAGCGGTATTGTGTTTTATGAGTGCCAATTATTTTTACATGAATCTTTTAAATTTCAACAAAGCTAAAAGAAGACAAAAAAGGGTATCCCAAAGAGACGGTTCGGATTGGAATAATTCTAAAAACTCGAGCGCTTTTTCATTTGACCACTCCATGTCGGTCGATACGTGCGTCGCCGGTAAGCTTATATAGCACACTGGACAAACGGTAGTGTGGCCACAAACGCAATAATTGCCGCGGTAATCTTCTTTGATGTGCGAAAAAAGACCGCCGCCGGAGCTATTGCGTACCACCATTTGCTATTTTGATTGGCATTGTAAAATTATGGCCATAAATCGCGGTTACACCTAGGTGTTGTTTAAGTTATGGCAATAATTTATTGGCACATCACGGTAGTGTGGCCTCAGCATTATAATTATCGTGTTATGTACTACCTACTCCTTAAAAATATACCTACATTTTGAAAACCAAATTTTCCTTTAGTTATATTGTTTTAAGTTTATATAGCATAAAATACGTTCCTGTTACTATTTTATTAGGTTCTGCATTTTTACTCGACCATGATCGCTGGTGAACACCTGTAACGTCGATTTAAAATGGAAACTAAAATGAAAGTGATAAAAATAACGGTTTAAAACTTAACTTAATTTATTGAATAGACAGTTCGTCACAACCAGACAAGGAAATATACCATTGAACAAAGTTCTCAAAGTTCAAACTTAGTTTATCCTGGCACCGAAACTACAAATGTCTATTTATAATGCAATTATCTACTTTACGAATTGAAAGTTCTACTAACTCAATCTAATACCTATAATCTAATACCGCAATAATATAATACAAATAACCAGTAAGAGGAACGAGTTGTTCTTTAAACTCTTTTTACAGTTCCTTTTTAATACGGGTCGCTAAGGTTTGAAATGAACTGCTTGCGTCTATTTTTAATGATCAGTATAGTACTGGTACTTTAAGCGTCGAGTGATAAGCTTCCTTGCACCACATTAGCCGTTGAACTCGGCTAACGCGTTAAAACGAGTTCCGCCTTCAATTTTCTTCAGCCAGAGCCGAGATTTGTTAATCTAGGCTCAGAAGCAATCGGTGAAGTTGGGGCTAAGTTTTCATAATTCCTTAACATCAGGTGTCATGGAAGAAAAAAAACCGCGTTGAACCGGATTTGAATAGCCAAACGCCGAGTGACCCCTGGTGGTAGGAGTTATCTGACTAGCGACCACTCTGCAAATAAAGTGTGCTACCTAATATAGCCGCTCAGCAGAAATTTTTATAAATGGATGTTTTTTATGCCAAGCTAGTTCCCTCTTAAACCTTCCTTCTAAACCCGTGTGCTTTCAGTGCTTTCAATTTCAAAATGAGTGCTTTCAAAATTAGATTTTTTATTCCTTACGTTGTTGGTATCCTAACGCCCCACCACCCACAATTTACAATTTCATGTAGGTAGTTGAGTTGCCTGGTAGAAATCGATACAGCCCCTTATTTGTACACTTAATTTTCAACCGAATTCCAAAAAAGGAGGAGGTTCTCAATTCATCTGTATGTTTTTTTGTGTCTTTGTTACAAGATATTTCGGACAATTATGAATCGGTTTTGAAAATTCTTCATAGTTGGTTCCATATAAATTTCATTGAAATCGGTTGAGTACTTCACTGAAAATTTTAAATTTTTCAATCAATCTGTATGATTTCGGAGAATGTTTACATGTTGACATTCTAAGTCGGCCAAAGTTTTGAAGTCGGTTTTTTTAATGCTCTGCATTCGTTGATTATTTTCCTTTGTTATTTTCTTTACATATATTATTGTTTGCAACAAAGGTAACTAGTATTTACTTTCCACCGGAGATTATATAATATGACGACCGGCTGGTGTAGTGGTAATATACATTGCCTTCTATGTCAGAGGTCCTGGGTTCGAATCCCGGCGGCGGCCGGTATCTGTGCGTTGAACACAGATATTAGTCGTCAAGTCATGGATGTTTAAATGTTTATTTAAGTTTATTCTAATAAAAAATATGTATTGATTCAATATGTGTGTTTCTATATTTCTTAAGTATATCAGTTATCTAGTATCCATAACACAAGTTCTTTAAGACACTTAATTTGGGCTAGATAATGTTATGAATTATGATTTAATGTATTTACGGGATTCTTACCACGATTTTCGATTTTATTTTCGTCCGATTTCGATGCTGTTACAAGCACCATGATCGCGGACTCAGTCCAGCATCGAAATATCGGACGTGCGAAAATAAAATCGAAAATCGTGGTAAGAATCCCGTAAATACATTAAATCATAGTGAAAATAACCGCGATAGTTTAAAACAATTATTAGATAATGTTATGTGAGTGTCAGAAATATTTATTTATTTATGAGGCAACTCTTATTTTTTATAATCCTGTGCAAATAATAAAGTCAGCAGAGATAACCTTGCGAGGACAATCAACAGTATTTGTTGACTTGTCAACTAAATAGGATGTAATTGTGGCAGATTAAGTTAATTACGAAATATAATATTTCATACAACAGAGACTTTTTTATTTTTGACTTTCAAATGCAGTTAGTTACTATAGTTGCACGCATATATTTAGCAGTAATGCATGAATGTACAGCTTCATAAGTTGATAACAAATACGGTGATAAAGAACTAAGGCATTCTTTTGAATCACCGCGACATGACTAATGGAAAAAATTAGTAAAAAAATCATGTTACTTCACTAATACTAAAAATGGGGAAGTTTTGTATGGATGGATGTAATGGATGTCTGTTCCTCAATCACGGCACAACGGCTCAATGGATTTGTATGAAATATGGCATAGTAAATAAATAAATAAAATAAACCCCCAGACAATCACACCAACTACATGGCCCCAAAGTAAGCATAGCTTGTGTTATGGGATACCATGTAGCGGACTAGTTGGAACCTACAATATACATACATAAATATATATAAAATTCTCTTGTCACAGTTTTCGTTGCCATACTCCTCCGAAACGGCTTGACCGATTTTGATGAAATTTTTTGCGCTTATCCGGTATCTATGAGAATCGGCCAACATCTATATATTTTTTTTATTTATATGGCAAAACAACGTTTGCCGGGTCAGCTAGTAAATATATAAACACCCCGACACGGAAGCCACAAGCACTGGCGTCTGAGGCAGACTGGTTTATCCAATCGCCAAAGTGGTCGTCGAATAGTGATAATCTGGAATAGCACATAGGCTACTTTTTATCCCAACTTTATTCAAAATTGTGCTGGAAAATCCATGCGGATCTGCTGGTTTGTAATATATCACAGTATGATTTGTTGCTTTTTTTATATTCGATAGTTACTTGTAAATTTTATTCTGTTTACTACTATTGAAACTTTGGCGGGCGAGTTTAGAAACCAACTATTCTTAACTGACTTGTGTCTCGGTTTTCATTAGCACAACCTTTAGTAGAGCTATAAAGTGTTATCGTGGGCATAAGAAGTGTAAGATCCTCAGTAAAATGGGAGGAGAAAAATGTCTTTAAAATTCTTTATTGTGCTCCAACAGCATTAGTAACATTATGAGACAATAAGTATTTTTAATCATTTGTACAAAGGCAGCCTTATCGCTTAAAGCGATCTCTGCCAGGCAACCCCTGCTTTTCCCAAAAATTGGATCATGCACGTACTAAACCAAAATTTTGTGTTCTACCCTTTTGGTTATATTAATCTGCCTCTCATGTTCCGCTAAAGTAGAACACAAGTTAAATAACTTTGGCGTCCATTAGTTCAGTCAAAACGTTATCTGTTCCGTGGAGTAATTAATAAAACATCAGGTCTTTAGTAAAGCCTTAAGGTCTTTGGTAAAGCTGATGAAAAGAAAAACATGCTTTTTAATGGAGACCGAACCCGCAACGAACGAGAATGAGGTGCAGTGTGGATTAAGACAATATAAATAAATTAACTTAATAAATTATCTTACTAATATTATGAATTTATTTATTTTGGAGAAAAAACAGATATTTACAATGTGGTTAATAAAATAAAATGAAAATTAAATCTAGTGTTTGTTAATTGTAACATCCTTAACATTCTCACTAAGTAAATGTGAAAGTTTGAATGGATGGATGTTTGTTTCTCAATCACGGCAGAACGTCTCACTCAACGCATTTGGACGAAATTTGACAATATAGTGTGTAATAGTACCTACATAATATTCTACGCTATGCTTTTTACCCTGACGTAACTGGGATTTGAAAATACGCGGTAAAAACCGCTCGAAGCAGCTTATGGGATTATAGATAAAAGCCTACTGTTAGATTAAACAAATAGTTATCTTGTGTGAATCGAATTGAAAGCTACAAATTTAATATTAAATATACCTCTTTCACTGTTGTTTGAACATATCACATGCGTTTGTACTACTTCTTAAATTATTGCTAGTCCATGACCAGACACACTGTATAATTCACGTAGCGGCCATAAATCGTTAAGTTTTATTTTTTATTTTGTAAGGATAGGACGTTTGTCTTCCATGCCACCTGATGGAAAGTGCGCATGAAGACTATGGTGGTACAAGTCTATCCACGAGAAACCTATTCACTCGACATTTAAAAGTTCCAGGACTGCAGTGGTCAGGAAAAACAGACGCAGGCAGATTGTTCCACACCTTGGCAATCCGTACCAAAAAGGAACTATTGAAACGTTTTGTTCGAATTCTTGATAAATCCACTATATAGGGATGGATAAGTGTATTTAAGTATGTAGGTCTATAGAACTATGATACATCTCTTGTTTTGCATTGTATGACGAGACATGTATAAAGTAATTTGTTGCTGGCAGCACACATGCCCTCAAAAATGTAATTGCCACATTCAGCATGAAAGAAACGAGAAGATGGAGTACTAAAAATAGATTTGGCGATATTAAAATTAGCACGTAACTAAATGTGATGATGACTGAAAGCGCCGTGGTTACTGTGCATATCAAACGATATCGCAGGTTAAGCGCGCTCGGTGCGGCCAGTAGTAGGATGGGTGACCGCCAACCATTCATTTCTCACGATGACTACCGTGCTTCAGAGGGCACGTTAAGCAGTCGGTCCCGGGTGCTGTATACTGTATACTTGGGTTTGTCAGAAGCCATTTCGGCACCCTGTAATATCTGACATCCTCCAAACAGCACCGGGCCAGCTTGGGGAATTACGGCCTAAAACCTCTTCGTCACCCAGAAGAGAGACTCATAGCCTTGCAGTGGGCTCATTTCACGGAGTTGTGATAATGATGATGAAAGTGATGATTATTACCTAATATTTTTTTGCATTTAAATGGTTTAATAACGATTCATCGTTTTATTCAGACACTCTATATCATACACATACATACATAACTTCACGCCTGTATCCCGTATGGGGTAGGCAGAACACCAGAGTTAATAAAACCATCTGATGACACGTTTGACAAATTTGGAGGCATTATAATAGTGGAGACAGACTATTGCAGTGACAGGGGGTCAGCCTATCGCCCGCAAAACTGTCAATAAAACCTCTGTCCCTTAACTGACTTTTATGGTATGCCCGGAAAGAAAAGCATGCTTCCATGCTGGACTGGAAGTAAAAGAAAAAAACATCAAATAAACATATTTCTACAAATACACAATCATCTCAAATACATTTATTAAAAAAAAAACCTGGTTTTCTTAGTTACGTACCGTTGCCTACATACATTGCCTACTTACACATGCGGAAGGACTCTATAAGTGACGATAATCTATACTTGCAGTTCTGTTTATTCCTTGCATATCATTTAGCACCACGTGGGTAGTTTATACGAGTATATTCGTCTAATTTACGACTCACTTACTTGTCTAACCAGTTTGCATCATGTCATTGGGAATTATTTATATAACTATGCATACATGTTAATATTTTAGAGGGAATTTTGTTTGTCTGTACGTCCTTTTTGATATAAAATTATAAATAAAATCCCCAGAGCATAGTCTGTGTTATGGGATACCAAGTAGCGATCTAGGGGGGAACCTAAAATATAAATACATAAATAGATAAACACCCAGACACGGAACATTTTTTTTCTTGTTCTGTGCGGGAATCGAACCCCCAACCACTGGTGTCTGAGGTAGATAGGTTTACCCCACCCAAACATAGCTTTTATTTAGAATTACGTTTAGTAATTTTTTTTTCATTTAAGTACAGGATATTACTAAATGATTTGCTCTATATTATATTGTAATAGTCCGCCTTCTCATCTGATATAAGTAAAATTACGTAGTAATTTAAAAACCATAACCAAAACAGTCGAGCTGTTCAGGAAAAAAACAGGAATCTCTTAAAATAAAGTGCAGGATATAATTAAGATATTCTAATATAAACCAGCATACACAATTTTTACTTCACAGTCTCCTTTTACTTTTTTATGGGTAAAACTTAAATATTTTTATACAAGCAGGCTTGTGGATTGAGCAGCAAACATACTAATTGTTTTTTTTTTATCTTTTTGCCCGGTATTAGGTCAAAATAGGTTTCGATATCGGGAAGACTCCCCGCAAGAGAACATAATAATATGTCATAAAATTCTATGGTAATGATCAAAATAGACTTGCTGTACCGAACACTGAAGGAGAGCACTCTGTACTCGATTCTGGTCATAATTATGTAATAAAAGTAGGTACTTAATTTTTCACTAGAATTCCCTATAAATAAATAATGTTTTGTGACTATTTACTTCACATTTCACCTGCCACGCGGATCGCTACTAACGCTAGTGTAACCATGCGTTGCGTAATCAATTCTTTATCTTTGGGGTAACTCAGTAAATAATTATTATTTATTTTTTACTATATTTTTTCTTTTCATGTATGATCTCAAACTATCACGTCCTCGAATTTCAAAAGTGACCCACCAGTCACCCTTTATATAATATGAATCCCATTGAATTTCTCATAAAATCTTTTAAATACTTAAAATTAACAAGATAAACATTTGTATCTCTAAAGTTAATTTACATTCCGGTACATTTATCCCGGAAATCGTGACTGAAAGCGAAATTGACTTGAATAAAATGATGGCGACAGGTGCCGTAAACGAGCATTCTCGACCCTTTTATTGACACTTGTTTGCCGAATTTTATTGGCATCCTAATTGGGGTTATCGAGAAAGCATTTTAAGACGGTGAGCAAGAAGACAGATCCCGTAAAAAATGTTTGTTGAAGAAAATGGTTTTTAAAGGCTTTTACATCATGAAATACAAGAAATCAATATTATTTCTAAACTTTGTCCCAACGCCCATCTTAATTTCCACTTATTAATCCTGATACAACTTGGTTGCCTGGCAGAAATCGCTCTACAGCGATAAGGCCGCCTTTGTACAAATATAAAACTATTTTGTATTTTTATAATTAAGTATACTTTTTCTGTTGGTGTACAATAAATAATAATTATTATTATTATTCAAAAAAGACGATAAGTCTCTCCTCTTTATTATTATTAATAAGATTTAATGCCTAGGGGTTAGTGAAATATAACTAGTCAGCTATAATCATGATTTAGAAGACCTAACCTAGGTTAATATATATGCTTTTGTCATAAGTTTAAAATAGATATTCCAGGTTTGCCAGATTCATAAATATATTCAAAGGACAACAACAAAATTAAGGGGTCGTAAACTGTTTTAAAAAATATTTTTTGCTTTTGTATACCTACTGCTGTTTTCTTTTGACTTCATCTTCACAGATCTTTCAAGTAAGTTGTAGATTTGTAACAAAACAAAACAATAACTAAACAATTCGTCTTCATAAGCGTACTTATGAATCTTATGAAATAAAGAATATTTGACTTTCGCTATAGCTAGATTTAGTAATAATAATCAACGAATGCAGAGCATTAAAAAAACCAACTTCACTATCATTTTTAAATCCTAGTCAAAACTTTGGTTAAAATACTAGGTACATATCAAAGTATTATATAATTCACCGTATTGATATATTTTTTTTAAAGTTTCAACATTTTCAAATAGAATTCAATCGATTTTGATGACATTTATACGGGACCACCTCTGAAGTATCCTCTATCATATAAAATAAGAATACTTAACATCGATTAATAAATCATAATAGTCCGTAAAATCTGTTGGTTAGTATCTGATTTTAATTTAGTTAATGCAAAAGAGAGCAATGCTCCTTTTTTCGCCACTCATTAAAGTTCAGAAAGCAAAATAAGTGTATGAAGTCATGAAGAAATAAAATTTAACATAGAAGCTGGCGGCATAGGTAATCCAATGAAATTTTACGATTATCCTACTAAATCGATAAAAATACTAAAAATTAAAAAATATACCTATAGGAAATACAAAATTTAATATCACATAAGAAATAATAATTCTGTTTTATCATTAACATGAAGTCGCGATCTATCACTTGTATATTGATCAACTGTTCCGTATTTATATTGCCTTGTATAAAGTGCATTCATTAACCGTCGGCAACATTATCGCGGACTGCGTAATGTTGTGATGTGACCACACCAGAGTATCAGTCTGACATATTATCTACTCGTGCGGCCTACGTCGGCCATTTTATAGGATGATTAACATTAAATACATACCAAACAACCGCTTTGTGCTCTGTATATTATGATTAGTCTCATAAGTCAATTGATTTTTAAAATAAGTCTTTGTTTTATTACATTTTGATTTTTTAAACTTTTAGACTTATTAAAACAACTGTTGTAGTGTTTATTTTTATCCCAAATTATCGTAATGAACTCACTAAACGATACAACACTAATAAAGTAACTTTATTATATTTATTTAGCATTGGAGCTGATAAACTAAATCAAACATTTATCAGACAGAGCGTAATGAAACTTTATTCATGAAAGTCGCGTCAGATAGGATTTTATAAATTAAAAAAATGTTGCGGATCTGCGCTAGTGTTGGGAAAGTGAAAAACATTCGCTTCTATAGCGTTAGTGGTGTTGATAAAAGTGTTCATTTAAAAGGATTGGCGGTCGGTGGTGAGGTGAGTTATATTTATAGTTTTTATTTATTTTTTAAAAGGTTTTATAACCAGTCATAACTACATTACAATCTTTGTCAAAAGATAACTGTATGAAATGTGGAAACCGTGCGATTGGTACAGAGCCGGTTAGTTCAAAGATAGTTATATATAAAGAATTAATATAATATTATTATTATAAAGACTGCTGACTTTTTAAAATTATTATTTTAAGGTTTTTGCATTTAATAATGCTCAATTATTCTTAAAGAACTGAAAATATACTAAATAAAATAGGAATATAATTTATAAAACACATATTTACTAAGCAATTTCGATGGCATCTGTCAGGGACCGGTATATCAGTTGTTAGAGTACACGCCCGGCAAGCGGGCGACCCAGGTTCTGACTTTTGATTCACCTATAATCTATAATTTTTTTTTGACGACCACTTTGGCGATGGGGTACACGTATCTGCCTCAGATGCCAATGGTTGCGGGTTCGAAAATAATATATCCGGTTTATCTATTTATGTATTTATATCCTAGGTTCCCCCTAGTTCGCTACATGGTATCTCATAACACAAGCTAGTTGCTTACTTTGAGGCCATGTAGGTGATGTGATTGTCTGGGGATTTTATTTTATTATTATTTTTTATTTATTTTTTCAATCCTGATACGGGTGGCGCAAAAGTACTGGCACTAAAGAAAATACTGTTTTTTTATATATGACATTTCCTGTCATTCTGTTGTTGAAAATTGTGTAGTGAACAAATGTAAAATACACTGAAAATAAACATGGACCGATTTACTCCCCAAGAACGTGGAATAATCGTGTCAATGCTCTTACGGAATAATTCATCAGTGATAAAAATACAACGTGAATTTCGTCGACGATTTCCCCACCGTCCAGCACCGATTGGTCGCACAATTCGACGCTTTGTCACACGCCTAGAAGCAACTGGCTCAACAATAGATAGACTTAAGTCTGGGAGACCAAGAACAGGCCGTTCAGCTGAAAATATCGATGCTGTGCGCGAAGATGTGGAAGAGTGTCCAGAAACATCAACGAGGCGACCTGCCACGCAATTGGGCATTTCCAGACGGACCCTGCAGCGTATTTTTGTGAAAGAATTAAAGATATTCCCGTATAAAACTCTAATGACTCATCAGCTGCTGCCTACTGACCACTGAGCTTGTCTAGAATACAGCCAGCGCGTCATAAACCTCAACTTTGAAGAGGATGATTTTTCTTCAAAATTGGTTATGAGCGACGAAGCGCATTTCCATCTCTCAGGGCATGTCAATAAGCAGAATACTCGGTTCTGGGCACTGATAATCCGCGCATTATTCAAGAAACACCTTTACACCCACTAAAAGTTACTGTATGGTGTGGCATCTTTGTTGACAGAGTGATCGGACCCTATTCTTTCGAAGACGCTGGAGGCTATGCGATAACTGTCACTGGAGAACGCTACAGAACCATGTTACGTGAGTTTTTGATACCCAGTTTGGAAGAATTGGGGCTGGAGCACATCTGGTTTCAACAAGACGGCGCTACGGCACACACAGCGCGCGACTTTTTGGACTTATTGAGAGGGACGCTTTTCCAGGCCGAGTTATCTCTCGTTTTGGTGATTTGCCTTGGCCTGCAAGATCACCCGATCTGACCAGTCCAGACTTCTTTCTTTGGGGTTTTTTGAAATCTCGGGTGTATGTGAACAAGCCACAGACTCTCACACCTCTAAAAGAAAACATTTATCAAGAAAGGAACATATCGCAGGAAGTTATGCAAAATATCATAAATAGGGCTCAAATGTGCATCAACTCTGGAGGTCACCATTTAAAAGACATCATCTTTAAATCCTAATGTAATTAAAGTGTAATAAAAGTACGAAATTTAATGGCACAAATATACATTAAAAAACCTAAATCTAGTTTTCTAATTTATAAAAAAAGTTATAGCTGAACCTAATAGGGTCTTTACTTTTGCGCCACCCAGTATAACTCTCCATTTCCCGTTGAGTTGAGTGACTTTGATCTTCTTTACAAGGTCCACAAATTGTCATATTAAATTGTAAACGCTCCAATTTGTGGCAATGCTATGCAGCTTTATCTCCCATTATAAAATGCAAATGCCTTAAAAAAGTTTACATAAAAATATTTTCTAAGTATAAACGTTAACCTTATAATAATATAAATAAACAAGTGATTGAACTCTGGACCATTTAAGCTCAATATAACAGAACTTTAGCAACTTAACTTCAAAAAACTTTTAACTTAACTTTAAATCCCAGTTGTTCACACTGGCTATGCTAAGTGTCAAACTGGTAACTGTTAGCACAAGAAAATAGTTTAACTCAGAAACGTTAGTTATTTAACTTAAAGTTTTATATAAGTTTTGCGTTGTTTATAAAGTGTCTGTATAAGGTTAGCTTAGAATAGTTTAGAGAGTCGTCTTACGGTCGGTTTCAATAACTTACATAAAAGTTAGAGTAAAAGTTAAGATATTCGTTAATTCCTATTCTATCTTTTGTCAAATCTGTCTCTTGAGTAGTAGTAGTGTAAGAAGCAGTAGACAACACCAAGACATTGGTGGATAATGGGCGATCATAATCTTCATGAGCCGAGAGACGCCACTTCTGGACGGAGGCTTCCCACAGGATTCGTCATGTCGGCCGGTCACACGCGCGTCTTTATCATCCAGCGTTTGATTTTTACAAAGTGTATAAGCATACCTACTGTGAATAAAAAAAAAAATCATGAGCTATCTTTTTTTATTCAAGACGGCCTTTAGTATTCGCGTAAAGTCTTCGTACGATATTGACTTCATTGTAATTTTACATTTTACTTATAATCAGCATGAAAATCAGCATAAGATGTCGGAGTTGTTAGTTATGAAAAGAAAGATCTCAGGGAATTCAGCTAATCTATCAGTATTTTTTTTATCGGTGACTAAAGCCGTACTTGGAAAAAAACATACAAACGAATTGAGAACCTCCTCTTTTTTTGGAAGTAGGTTGATAACAAAATCAACTTCTAAATTAAATTGACAAAAAAGGACCAACTTCTGAGTTCAATAAAAAAAACTGAACAAAATATAGTTAATTTCTCACTTGTGTTTAACTGTTTGAGTAATTTAAAATCAAAAATCCTTCATACAAAATTTATAAAACGTGCAGCCGTTTGCGCATTTTTTCAGTACAAGTTCTTACAGCTACGACACAAGTATACATTACATAACATAGGGATCGGAAATAATAGGTAAGACAATAGGTGTCACCCTGTATATTGTACAATACATTTAAAAGGAATTTTCGTATATAGCGCGTCAATGAGATTCCCCTTCAGTTTAGTTGACTGTTATATTTGGAACAATAAGTATTTATAGATACATGGGATACACGTGTGATACATATTCTGTGACAAGGACTAATTAGGCCAATTTACCGGGTTAGTTGCTCGCAAATACAATCTATTAATAGTCATATAGAATAGAATGGAATGGAATAAATCTTTACTGTATTTTGAATTACATCTATCATATGATTTCACTAGTCAGCTTGGATAAGTGTACGCCTTTAGCGTGAGAGGCCCCGGGTTCGAGACCCAGCTTTGCCAGTTTAAGATTTTTTGTACTGACTTGGTACTGGGTGGAAAAAAGTACCTGTTAGTTACCCTATGTGGACAACAATAGCTTGCATAGCTCATATAAGCTTACTTTGGAGATATGGCTATAGTGTTTGAGTTTAGGTGTTATTGGTTTCACTCAGCTACTAAAATAAATAATACAATATAGTTTCAAACAACGATATAATTTTACATATCTTTAAAATAAGATATTGGGTGTTTCAAAGGCTTACAACGACTTAACGTCAAACTGAATTGTAATATGATATCATACATTATCATTCATTATTACATACATACATAACGTCACGCCTGTATCCCTTATGGGGTAGGCAGAACACCAGAGGTTACAAGACCATCTGATGTCACGTTTGACAAATTTGGAGGTATGATAAAGATGGAGAGAGACTATTGTAGTGACAGGGGGTCATCCTATCGCCCACAAAAACGCCTTTTAAAACCTCTGTCCCTTAATTGACTTTTACAGTATGCCCGGGAAGAGAAGCAGCTGGCACATTCTATGTTTTTCTTTCGCTCCCGGTCCAGCATGGAAGCAATTATTAAGTTACATTATTAGGTGTCGATATTGAACAATGCATATTTCATACGGAGATGAGAATGTCATTGACATCGTATTTGACAATATTGATAATATATTCGATATTTCATTTTCTAAATAAATTTCTGTGGTGTGTACAATGAAGTTGAAATTCATTGTGTTTAGCGAACCACATCGCCAAATGCGATGTCATGATTTTGAAATCATTATTAAATGGTTTAAAAAGTAAATATTACAACGAGATTAATGGATAGAAAATGCATAAATCATGCTTATTAGAACCTATGCACGAGAACGCGTTAAAAACGAGTGACGGTCGACGTTTTTTTTTATACATAATGAGGATGGGATGTTTGTCCTCGATGACAAGTGAGCATGAGGACTAAGATGTTACACGTCCATACGCGAGAAACCTATTCACTCGACGGTTAAAAGAAGCAGGTAGGAAAAACAGGCGCAGCCATTTTGTTCCACTCCTTGGCAACCTCTACCAAAAAGGTACTGTCGAAGCGTTTTGTTCGACTGTTTGGTAATTAAATAACAAGCCTAAAACTTAATGACGACCGGTTGGTGTAGCGGTTGCATACATTGCCTTCTATGCCAGAGGTCCTGGGTTCGAATCCCAGCGGCGACGGATATTTGATATATTATCCAAGACTTGACGACTAATATAGATATTAGTCGTCAAGTCATGGATTTACGACTAATATAGATATTAGTCGTCAAGTCATGTATTTTTATATGTTTATTTAAGTTTATTCTAATAAAAAATATGTATTTATTCTATATGTATGTTTATATATTTCTTAAGTATATCAGTTATGTAGTATCCATAACACAAGTTCTTTAAGAAACTTAATTTGGGCTAGATAATGTGGTGTGAGTGTCAGAAATATATTTAAAAAAAAATTACACATACAACATACATAGCTCAACGCCTGTCCCCCATTGGGGTAGGCGACTAGGGAACGCCAACCGCTACGATCCAGACATACCTCTTTCGCTTCCTTCACGTTCATTAATATTTTCATACACGATCGCCGGTTACGGGTACTTTTTATACAGCATTATTAAATCATCCAAAGACTGTTGATGAATAGTAATCAAAATCGTTTCAACCAACTTCTAAAAAAGGCGGAGGTTCTCAATTCGTATGTATTTTTTTTGTGTCTTTTTTACACCATATTTCGGAAAATTATGAATCGATTTTGAAAATTCTTGTTCTGAAAGAAGATACTTTACAGTTCGTCCCGTATAAATTTTATCGAAATCAGTTGAGTACTTCATTGAAAATTTAAAATTTTTGAAAAAATATGTATGATTTCGGAGAATGTTTACGTTGATGACATTCTCAGCCAAAGTTTTGACGTGAAGTCGGTTTTTTGAATGCTCTGTTTTCGTTGACTATTATACATTTATTTTCGTCTCTGAATATGTTACACAGAAGCAACATAGGCAATATTACCGACAGTTAAATCTTGTCTGCCAAATGACATCTTGTAAGATAGATACATATTGACAAAGTACATATTGACTTACAGAGAATTGAGGATCAAACGAACTTCTAAAGTGAAGTTCGATCCTAATTATGTGAACAGCTTCTTTCGAAGCGATTGAGGTTTACTTTATGTAGTAGCGCCACCTACTGCTAGCCTTTGCACGGATTTTAGAGTCTATGATAAGGGTTCTTTTCTTTTTTTTTTTTTTTTTTTAACAACTGTCACATTTCGCTCCCTATGTCAGCATCCAGTCTACAGAACTCATTTTGTTTAAAGTCAATCTGTCTTATTCCTGTTTGTTCATTTCACTATATTGGGGTTGGGTAAAATACAAATATAAATTGAAATTACTCCATGTTGAAACATATTCATATTATGCTCATTTCAAAGCATATAAACGGGTGGGTTTATATTAAATCGCTTCGAAAGAAGCTGTTCACATAATTAGGATCGAACTTCACTTTAGAAGTTCGTTTGATCCTCAATTATATTTCACAGCTTCTTTCTTCGCGATTGAGGTTTACTTTATGTAGGATGTTTAAAGATTAGTTATAGTGAAATGAATTGGCAGAGTAGTAAGGTAAAACTCTTCAATAGTAAATAAACATACTTATTGAAAACAATTCAACAATGATTAGGCAAATTATTTTTCGTTACAAAGTTTGTTATAATTTCTAGCAAGGACTGAGGAAGAATCCGACCATCCTGCAGTCCTTTTGATAGGTCAATAGAAACTCCTAAATAAATAGCTCTTGATGTAGCAGCATGTCATGTACTATGTGCACTAAAAATATTTTCATCAATACCACTGAGAGTTAAAGTGTTTTTAACCCAGTGACTTAAAGTTTGGAAACCTATATGTTTCTTAAAACTAATAAACAAATTATCAGGTTTCCTTAAATTTTCGTTTTATTTATATACTTACTTCTGTAAGGTTTTTGCTGGACAAATTTCTGGACGAATATTAAAAAACGGAAACTTTACCAAGGTCTGTTTACTATTAAATTTAGAGGTTTTTATAAACCCTTTTATGAGTACTTTTTTAGTTATTAAAATATTTTTAATCTTTGTCACGGATAAAATTTGAACACGATGTTCCGTTACAAGAGCTATTAGTGTAACAGTTTTCTTGGAAAAGAGTCTTTAAGTCAAGGTCTTCATTAGGAAATTTTGTAGGTAAGTAGCTCAATACAACTGCTGGATCCCAGTAAGATCATACTTGATGTGGTTGGTCTTCACATAACGACTCCTTTCATGAAACTTTTTAACCTGTCATATTGGGAATTTATGTTTAATATTAATGATAATGCAGATCTATAGCTATTAATAGTACCGTACTTAGCACCTTTTTCGAAAATTTCAGTTAGAAAATGAACAATTATTGGTTTAGAAGTTTGAGTAAAATTATTATTTTTGCAATATTCAATCCACGCCTTGATACCTCCTTCACACTGTCTCGGTAAGAATTATCCAACAAAGATGCCAACATAATTTCAACGGACTTTGAAGACAGTGATCTTTTTACTAACGCTTGCTGAACAATTTCGCGGCAACCAAGGTTAACGTTTAATGAAGGTTGTGCGCAGATTTGGTAGATAGTGATGATATCACGGTTGAGCGGGTGAAATTTTGTGGTTAAGCGGCATTCATAATGCCTTATTAAATAGATAGTCTGAATATTGAATTTGTAGATTTTCTTTCTGATTATCGTGTATCCGTGACTCGGTAGAAATCGCTTTGTATCTGGCCAATCTTCGATTATTTTGCTGCGATTCTTAGGAAACACGTTTTCTTATGTTTTAGTAACATTAAACTTGTTATTATTTTGGCAATTGGAAACGTAGTATTACGATAGTGTGTGTTTAATGAACCACGGAGATAGGCAATAACGTCGAGATTGAAAAGATTGAAAATTGAAAATGCGTTGAACTTGTTGCAATTGACAAAAGAGCTGGATTTTACTGTCGAACTGTTTGACATCCCATTCAGTGTCATTAAACTGTTTTCGTGACAAACTCTCAGCTTCTATATTATCTTTTGAAGTAATATAAGATGTAAAGATATTGATCTTACGCATTTCACGCTATTTCCATTGGTCTCGGGTAATATGATCCATATGTGAAAACTGAACAATACCCATTCTATTTATACAGGTAATGGTAATATCTATTCGTAACAATATATCACAATCGTAACTACCATAATTATGCGAATGTTTTAAGTCCGAAAAAACTGCTTTTAATTCCAGAGTATTAGTGTGTAGCGACGACTCGCTTTCCTTCCAATGACCCGCTGCCTCTTTTCCATCACAAAACCCGCCCTAGCCAGTATTATGATGCGTCAGGATAGATAGTTTTAGTGTATTGGCCTGTTCTAAGAGGAGAAAAGCCCTCTTCTAGATAATTTAACCACCAAGTAAATTCATATTTATTATATCTGGGTAAATTCACTACCTGATCATAAGTAGGATTTTTATTTGGTGACAATATTTTAAATTGCTCGAATAACTTTGTGTATTATTTTTTCTATTTTAAGAACTTATTTTTTTTTTTTTTTGGGGGTAGTTTTAAAATAATTTTCTCTGAATCAAAAATAAACCCAAGGAATTTACATTGTGTTCTAGGAACAAAGCAACTTTTTTCGTATGCATTATGAAACCTAAATTTATTAAAATATGTTTTGTAATCCAAACATTCTCATTACAATCAACACAATCTTTGCCAATGTAAAATATATTATCTAGATATATTATGGATGAAAAAATTATCCCGACGTAAAAATTCCATGACTGGTTTTAATATTTTAGTAAATACTTATATAAAGAGCGGTGCATAAGTCAAACGTTTAATATTTGAATTCATATAAAACGTTGTTATATTCAAATCGAAGGTACTTTCGGAAAGACTTATCAACATTGATGAAAAAATAACTATCTTTTGCATCTATTGAGGCCATGTAGCATTGTTTTGTTAACTTATCAGCGGTTCTGTAATCTTCCATTTTGAAGTGTTTTGTAGTAAATTAATTCAAAGATTTTAAATTATGTATGAAGCGATTTTCACCGTATAGCTTGAGCACAAGAAAAAATTTGTGATAAAATTTACCTGGCTCATGAGAACATACGAATATAGCATTTATTTTTAATAGTTTATCCAACACTAAAATATAATCTTTATGGCCATGTATTGGCCTTGGGTAAACACAAGAGCTACTTTGTTTAGCGGGCAGATATTTAAAAGGTTTTTAGTAAGCAGCTATTCACGATAATATTAATGGATCACTCGTTATCTAAGCCCATTTTTGATGAAAATATCGTAAACGTCCATCGCACTGCACCTGGTGGTTTATTTCCGCTGGTTGCTAGTGTTCCACGACCGTTCGTGGTAGGTCCCACGTGGCGGGTACGTGTAGCTCTGCTGTGGAGCTCGAGCCGGCAGCTGTGGCTGCGGAGATGACGTCGTCGTTTTTTGCAATTTGCAGCGTTTCAGCAACATCTCCTCCCAATAAATAATCATCGCAACTTGTATTGGTCAGCGTGTCACGCAGGCATACGTTTATGGAACTCATTATTATGTTACGATGAGTTTTAGTTTCCCTATTCTGGCTATCGCGACAAGCGTAACTCAGCAGTTTTAAAAGTTTTTGCTTCAAAGTTTCATTGAAAATGATGACCATCGCTTGCGATGAAGCTGCCAAGGCGATTCCAATTTGCCCTTTTTTTTTTTTTTTTTGTTGAAGTATAGAATCTCCGTTGGGTAAGAGTTTCAGCCAATGCTGCTTTTGCTTCTAAATTTAATAAAGGGAGCAAGTAAATATTTGCAAATTGCGGGTACAAGATAGCCCTCAACAGGCTTATCTTTAGATTCTTTAGATCTTCAGCCGACAACTGCTGGTTTTTAGACCTGTTCCGGGACATCAATCGTATCAAAAAAAAAAAAAAAAAAAAAAAAAAAAAAAAAAAAAAAAAAAAAAAGGCTGATAATGACGGAGGTAGCTCGGGCACTTCAAATCTTGGATTCGGCGTGCAAGACCGCAAATCAGATTAATCGCCAACGGCGATATTATCTGGTAACTGACTAATCAAAAAAAATTAATTATATGCATCGAAACTCGATGACTACACGCACATACCATGTGGGTAATTTTGTGTCAACGACATTTTTTCTAATATTTATTAAAATTATATTAGAGATTCTCCACCGTACATCAGATTATATCGCCACCGGCGATTTTATCGAGTAACGGACTAAATAGGAGACTTAATTATATGCATCGAACCTCGATGACTACACGCACATACCATGTGGGTAGTTTTTGTGTCAACGACATTTTTTCTAATATTTATTAAAATTATATTAGAGATTCTCCACCGTACATCAGATTATATCGCCACCGGCGATTTTATCGAGTAACGGACTAAATAGGAGACTTAATTATATGCATCGAACCTCGATGACTACACGCACATACCATGTGGGTAGTTTTTGTGTCAACGACATTTTTTCTAATATTTATTAAAATTATATTAGAGATTCTCCACCGTACATCAGATTATATCGCCACCGGCGATTTTATCGAGTAACGGACTAAATAGGAGAATTAATTATATGCATCGAACCTCCCAACACCGTTGGGTTCTTCGGAATTTGTAATTTGATGTCTCAACCTCCTCGAATTATTTTCTTGAGAATTTTCTCCTCCTTCGATGCACAATTTTTACCATTTAAACTTTTAAAATTTAACTAGCTAATTAATATATTTTAGTCGACGTGCGCAGGCTACAGCACGGAAACGCAGAATGAGTTCTGTAGACTGGATGCTGACATAGGGAGCGAAATGTGACAGTTGTTAAAAAAAAAAAAAAAAAAGAAAAGAACCCTTATCATAGACTCTAAAATCCGTGCAAAGGCTAGCAGTAGGTGGCGCTACTACATAAAGTAAACCTCAATCGCGAAGAAAGAAGCTGTGAAATATAATTGTATACAGTCAAAGCCATTGCTTCCTGAATGCATGTCTTTGTTTACAATATGATATATCTATATGAATATGCGGTTATCCACAGTAAATGCTTGGTAGCTCGATTTATTGCTGTGTGTACAGTCCGACGCTCAAGCTATTTATTCTTGTCTTGAATATCAGTATTTATGTTTAACAACACAAGAGACATCAACATTGGTTTTGCTGTGTGTATGCTTTTAGAATAAAGTTACTTTTAAGGGGCAATACAATGAAATAATATATGTGGAAAATTATTTTATAAATGTAAATCACCAAACTATTTTGTTCCAAGAGTCATGTTCACATGAGATGAGATTGCGTTCCACAGCAAAAATGAGCTGCCTGTCTTTTTCCTTATTACCAGGACTGCCTGGTACTTGTTAGTGTCAAATACTCATTTTCCATCAGGAAGTATACCAACGTGCTTACAATGTACAGGAAATTCAAGGGCGTGATAGTTTGAGATCATACATGAAGAAAAAAATTAAATAAAAAATAAAGATTAATTATATACTGCGTAAACTTAACGGAAAGTTAAAGAATTCATTACGCAATGCATGGTTACATAAGCGTAATACAATAGATACTTAGCGGATTGTGGTGTACGTGTAGCGGGAACACTACTGTGTGCATGTTGACTGAGGCGGCGCGTCGGGAAAAATGTAGTAATGTCTCTTTATTTATTTATACAGAATTCTGGTGAAAAATTGAATATCTACTTTTATTTCGTAATTATGATCAGAATCGAGTACAGAGTACTCTCTTATAGTACCTATCTAAAATTGGTCACCAGTCACCCTGTATTTGTAGTGTTATTTTAATCTTATCTATATTTAATCGTTAAATTGGAAGTAGTTCACACAGATTACCAAATAATCCACATATAAGTCCATTTGTATACTTGGCAGAAATAACAACTTCTTCCAACATAATTAACTATTTATCTACAGGGTGGTTTAAAACCCGTTTCGGCAGTATGGCATCCAACTTTGGAGGAGTGCCAGTGATGCACCAATAATATAAAGCATGCATAGCATTAAATTGTGCATAATTTTTGCGCCCGTAGGGTATTACTAGAGAAAAATAAAGAACCATCCTCAAAAACGAGTTTGTAACAACTCTAGCGTATATATCGAAATCAAAATACATGTTTCTCCAATACAATAAACTTATAGTCATGTTTTTCACGAAACAATTGAAACCTGTTTAGATTCAATTTAGTGTTTTTGATATCCTGAAAATATCGCTCAGTATAAAAAGCTTTTAATTACTTTATACTTATACTAGCTGACCCAGCAAACGTTGTTTTGCCATATAAATAAAAAAAAAATAGATGTTGGCCGATTCTCATAGATATCGGATAAGCACAAAAAATTTCATCAAAATCGGTCAAGCCGTTTCGGAGGAGTATGGCAACGAAAACTGTGACACGAGAATTTTATATATTAGAAGATTACTTTATTTAGCTTTTGATCAATAAACAAAAATAAATAGAGTTGAAATAAGAGATGTATACAGTAAAAAGTACATATCTTGTGTTTTAGGTTCTATCGAACCAACTAAATCATGACTCATTTTGCTGATAGTTGAAATGAATGTTAATGATAATGAAACCAAAAAGCATACAATCACTACGTTCTAAGAGACCCCACTGAACGAATGAATGAGCTAAGAACAGGAGGCTACCAATTCTACTACCAATATTTTAATAAAAAAGTATGGCCAACTTTAGGAAAATACTAGGGATGTGGTGTTCATTATCGATAGTTAGTGATGTTCACGGTCGATAAAAGATTCGATAAATAGCAGGTACAGGGAAAAATAGATAAAAGAACTACACAAAAAAGAACAATAATTATAAACATTTTATTGAAGCACATGGTATTTTTACTTAAACCTATTTAAGAAACAATAAAAGTGATAAGAAAAGTGATGCGATGAAAAAATTTTGACATTCCTAAATTATTAATTACAGCAATAAGTTATTTTAAAAGCATTATTGTAATTAAATATGTTGTTATATTATCCACCTTGTTTAATTATATTCATTATTCTTGCGGTAAAGTTTATAAAAAAAATATAATAAAAAAATATTACAGTAACCTAGTTAGAGTTATTGTGTACTATACTTTAACAAAAAGTAAATGCATAATATTTATAACAACAATATACAATATTTAAAGAAAAAAGATATTGAAGATTCATAAAGACTAGTCAAACTGTTACGTATTGCTGTTATTTATATAGGGTTAAACAAAGTATATCATAAAATCTTTTGTTACAATTTTGCTACTTGAACAGCATTGTGTTTTAGAAAGGTTAACACCAGTCGAGTAATTAGTTATAAATATTTTACCTTTATTAAGTAAGTCAACATACAATCTTTATATCTTTATGTTTAAATAAAATGTAGAAAAATAATTAATAAAGAATATAGCTTATATTATCAATTATACAATATCAAACAATAAAAAAAGCTTTCCGAAACAGTACAATTTTACGTATTTTAAGTTCTCAGGAATAAAAATAATTATACCTATATATAAAATACTTCTGAGTAAAGAGGGTAAAATCTTATTACTAAGAGAATGCCTCTATACCTAGTCTCTTCTTAATGATTTGCTAGTGAAGCTTATCTTATGTAAGTTATTACTATTTTGAAAATGGTGAAATATTTGCAATCGCTCAATAATGAAAATCTTTCATTATTTTTTTTATTGAGTCGATCTGTATTCAACCAATACTTTGGCAATGCGAAAATTAAAGATGTTTTTCGTTTGTATTTCAACAGACACGTGCAATAAGTAATATTTTTTTCAAAGTGAAATGAATCTACCACCAATTATTGAAAATACGATCTGTTCAGAAGAAGTGGCTCGAAACAACAATCTTCTTTAAAATAAAAATAACAGCTTATAGCCACAAAATGGCCCAGACATTTCATAGAAACCATTTTTACATAACATTTGTTTTAGACTATCTTTTAACTAAGCTTAAATAATTAATATTTTTAGGCGCTTTATTATAAAAGCTTACAAATTGACCAACGAATGACATGACAATGCATTTGACGATTTTAATTTGGTGTAGGTATAAAAAAATCATTATTCAAAATGCTTTGGCTTGCCAGCTAACCTAAATCCTCGGTTTCTGGAGATTTGAAAATGACTACTAGCTTTATACACGATTTGAAAATGACTACCAGCCTTTTTATTTTTATTTTGTATAAATAATTTGTGGGCAGGATTTGTGGCTGATTGCTTTCCCGACGAAAATGTGGCTTATGTTGAAAGGCTGTGGGGCGTTGTTGTTTTTTCCGAAAAATAGTTTCCAAATGCAATCATTTTATGTAGTTGCTCCACTGTAATATGCTTCTTATAAACATAGATCTTCCTCACGAACTGCTTTTATTCACTAAGGCAACTGCAATCAGAAATAAATATTCTTATTGTAAAATCATAAAAAAAGTGCATTTGAGTGTTTTACTTCAAAAGAAAACATATAGGTACCCTTGAGAAGATTGAAATGAAAAAAATGAAAAATGATTTTATTTACTTTTTACTAAAATCCATATAAAATAAGTGGCAAGTGAACCCCTTTAAATACTGAATGTTTTTGTTGGGAGACACCGCTCTTCCGTAACATAAAATAAAACATGAACAAATATAATAGATTACTTAACAGCTATCATCTAAGAATTAGATAAATACCTACATAAACTGTGTTTTAATAAATCCACACAACTCTTCCCACACATTTGATAATATAATTTGAGATGTTAATAGAATTTGTCTTGAAAGGGTGTCGTAAATAGCGTTTCTGGCTAGCGACCACTCTTCTGCCGCTAAATATCATCGCTCCTTCGGTGATATGTTCCGGTAATATTTTATGAAGTGCTAGGTACTATCAAACCCGTGTGCTTTCGTCTTTAAAATCATCTTCATTTTCCATCAGGTGAGATGAGGTCAAACGCGGTGTCAATCACCAATAAAGAGCTCATATTACTCATACCTAAATAGGAACAAAATTATGAATATAGCGTCTAGAAGAGAATTTAATTTTGTCAGTGGTGGCCTTTGGCCAAAATATCTTTATGATAATGAAATGGCCTTATTTACATACCACTTAGCATCCGCTGGAAACGTGGGTTATAATACACCAGAGCCAGGCTTCTTTTGAACTTTACAGATTTCGCATCTCCAATATCCATGAGATATCTCGGTCCTAGGAACACGATTCATGATATCAGTTATTTTCAATGTAGCTGTAAATTTTATTGTGTTGTTAACATATAATAATCAACGAATGCAGAGCATCAAAAAACCAACTTCACGTCAAAGCTTTGGCAAGGTAAATGTTCTCCGTACCTATACCAACATATGTCTTTCAAAAAAATATTTTTTTCATGACGTACTCAATCGATTTCGATGAAATTTATATGGGACCACCGCTGAATTATCCTGTAACAGAATATTTAATATCGATTCACAATTATTGACAAAAAAATCATGTTACAAAGACACTAAAAAAACAAACACACGAATTAAGAACATTCTCCTTTTAGAAGTCGGTTGAAAATTAGTGAGAGAAATTACTTAGATTTATAATAAAATGAATACCTACTACCAAAATTTTAAACTTAAAGACTCTGTTCCGCAGTGTTCTTCTGTGGCCTGAGAGTTCCTGGGTTCGAGTCCCAGCCGGGACAGTTTAGGAAACGAACTTTTCTTAAATCTCAGTGGATACCCACCTTACTTCCGCTGTATAGTTTCCATAACAGAAGCTTACTTTGATAATAATAAAGGTTCACTTTGATGCTACGGTTGATGTTTCAGTTTAACTTAAAAAAAATATTCACCATACATTAAATTAGTTAGTTTTTCCTATTCTAAAGACGTTTAACGTAGATTTGATGAACTAGCTATGTAGGTTTGGATCAGTATAATTTCCACCTCTGAAGGACCAGTTCTGAGTTCACCTGGCTAACCTCCCCTTCACATACAATATGTCACGAAAAATGATCGCTTCGATGATGATCGATGTGTTCCAGGCAGAAATATATCGTCTACGACCTGCGGAAAGGTTCGCGATGGTACTTAGTACATAAAAATTACCTGTAACTAAAAACAATCTTCTTGCATGGGTTCTTACATCTTTATTGATGAATTGAAAAATTTTAGTTCTTCTTCCTTTGGTTTAATGGCAACCAGCTAAAATTTAGTTATTTTTAAAACAATTTATTTTTAAAATAATTTATTTATAATTAAATTCATTTAGACATCAATTGACAAATTGTCATCGTCTCATTTTGACAATTTCAAATATCTAATAGACTAGACAAAACTGTTTTTTTTACTGTCAAACGTCTTTATAGGCCTTTCGATACACATTGCGATTCTAGCACGACTTCCGGGTGCCAACCTTATAGCAGAATCATCCGCTATACGTTTACAAAGTTTAAAGGCTTCATCCCGAATATCAGAATAACCTATTCAAAATAAAACCTTATTTCAATCCGTTAAGATATAGAATTGCAAATATGCGGTCACAGTTGGATCGCAGGCGGGCAAGGGTTGTGTCTGAACCCTGAATGAAACTGTCAAACTTGTAAGGTCTATCGCATAAAGGTAATGCACTTAGGACATTTTAGATACTGTACGAATTCTGTACTCAGTAAATGTCAGTGTCGAATGAAATGATAAGAAGTTCGTCAAAATAAAAACCTATATTCAAGTGAATTTCGACCTACTAGCATTTAGACGGTTTGCCGAAATGAGCTAATTTTTTTTTAATTTATTTATAAGGCCCGCCAGGGAAATTTACATAATTTCTTACATTTAAAAATATTAGCAAACCATTGTTTAATGTAAAAATCTGTATAAGGTAGGCACATCATTAATTTAAGGGACATTTACAGACAGACATATAAGACATATAAAATAATAAAATAAACCTAACTATTAAATAAAATTAAAATTAATATTTATGTGCAGGACTACATGGTCGCTTTTGTGTACCAAGTCCATTAATAAAGATTAAAAAAAATATTTATGTGCAAAAATTATAAATTAAATTAAACATGAATTAAAAGAATAAGGAAGATAAAAAAAAATATACAGACTAAATTAAATAACAATTAAAAATATAACACAATAAAATTTCAATTGAAAAAATATTAGAAAAGAATAAAAAGAAATAATAATCTTTAAAACTAATTTTACCGATTAATGCTTTACAATATTAAATTCTCCATTATTCATCCAAATTATTTCAATTAAATTATATTAAACACAATAAACTCTACTTAGATCCCTAAAATACTGAAAAATTTTCATCCGAAAATCACGATAACTGTCATTGAAACTTATGGTCGGTCATGATTTAATTGGTTCGATAGTACATATCTTATATGATATATTCAGTCTAATGCATCAAAAATGTTGAAGCGTTAGACGCAGCATTATTCAAATGTAGATAAAGCGTCATCGATACCATACTTACGGTCGTCAGAGTATGTTTAACAGCTTCAAGTTATAGAACAAGTTATATCTCTAAGACATATATGAAATAAGACGAAAAATGTCAATGAAGATAAAAAAAAGAATAACAATACAATAGATAACGTAAAATACATAAAATAAATTGTATCTAATTTGTAGATGACGCACAAAACTTGATAATAACTTGTTTTTTGTTCTAAATAAATAGAAAACAATGCTTATACAAGGTTTGTTAAACAACGCACTTGCGCCTAATCAAAACAAGATATTTTAACAATATAATATAAATATTTTTAAATTTTCTCATCGCGACTTGTGTCGCATTTTACGTTAATTGCATTAGCCAATTAGTCATTATACCTTTAATTAGCACTTCATAGGTGTGCAAACATTAAATAAACAAATGAAACAACAAACTTTTTATTCAATGTTAAACTCTATTTATCAATTTTAATATCGATACTAACAAAAATCATTTATTTATTTAACAATTTATGTACACACAGCTGAGATACAATTAAGAGACAATGAATAAAAATAAGTACAAAGGTACAGCTTATCTCTTACGAAATTTCTTACAGCAGACCCATGATTGGAGAGTTTGGTTTGAAAAGCAATAATAGTGTGTACTAAATATACATACATATGAATTAATATACATATCAATATTTATATACATATTATTATAAATATCTTATACATATACATACATTATTTTATATATCTTAGTATCATTTTGATAGTAATGTGGGCAACATAGCTTATAGTAGCGAATAGTAGTGATCTTTGACTTTCTTTTCAAAATAAATACCGTTTTAGACTCACGAATTACACACATCTGATAATACTTGAAATATCAAAGTCTAACAACAGATTTTTGATTGCCAGACCTTATTAGGCTCATTTGACACACAAGGTATAATAATCACAAAATTTGCCTGAAGTGAATGTTATAATTTAAACTGAAGGCACTGTCAGCGGCATTATCAAGTGAACTGTAATAACCTAATGAATACGGTTGTAATTGCCCTTTGTATTGAGTTAATCGAATCATTAAGTTAAATGAAAACGAAACTTAGTTAATTAACACAAGTTAGTTGCTTAAAGGCCTTTCATTTATTCCGCGAATTTGAGTTTAATATTAAGTGATACACAAAGTTAACAGAGCCTTGTAAAAAAAGAGGTTGTATTTATTATTTAAATTAAATTTTGCTTCAAAATGCCGTTACGTAGATACCTTTTGTGTAACTTGAGTTTGAGTTTCACACGCCAACTACTCGATGAGTCTTCTTGGTTTTTCTTCAGCATCAGTATCACATCCGTTTTGAATGAATGAACTCACTGAAGTGTCATGAGTCCCTCGCCTGGACGAGGAGGTTTCCGTCACATACCTTCGAACTGTACAGGGTGACTGGTGGGTCAGTTTTGAAATTCGAGGACGTGGTAGTTTGAGGTCATACATGAAGAGAAAAAACATAGTAAAAATTAATATTAATTATTTACTGAGTAATCTTAACCGAAAGTTAAAAAATTAAAAAATAAAAAGCGCATGGTTATACTAGCGTTGGCAGCGATCAGCGTGTCAGCTCACGTTCCGCGTTTTACTCGGGCGTAAGCAAAGTAAATAGTAACAAAACTTTATTTATTTATAACTAGCTGTTGCCCGCGGCTCCGCTCGCGGTTTTAAAATGTTTACGATCATTACATAAACTTATGCAAGTATTTAATAATGGTATGCCCGAGTTCAAGTATTTTAATAATTCGTAACAATTACGTACACAGTCTTGATAATGATAGGTAGGTAAGAATTTTGTGGTTTAGTATCGACCGACGATATTTACATTATTTAAAAAAAGGAGTTATTAGTTCATAACTGTTTTTGAGTATATAAAATTGAGTAGATTTTGGATATCTATAAGAGACTGAGGGATGAAAAATATTTTAATAGTGCACTCAAAAGTTTAATTTATCATTTTGTATATAGCTTATTATAATAACCTACCTACTACAAAAAATATTTTTATTTACTCATACTATGTATTATGTATGTAGGTATTTCATTTACCAAATATTGCATGCAAACTAAGTATTATCACCACGGTCAACACTGTTGAATAAATTATGAGGAACTTAAAATTCGATAAACTCTCAATATTTGCATAATTCTTTCCACGTGGATTCCTACTCGAGCTATCTCGTAAGTTTGTTGGGTTTCATAATAATCACTTATTGAGAATTGGCATATTTTCCATAAAAATAAAGGTAAGAGTAGTTAAATTTCAATGAAATAGATTTGACAGTCCCCAGTCCCCATCCCAATCCCCAACACACCACCAACTTTGCACATAGTGAAGGATTTAGATTTATTGTTATTTGTAGGACATATTACAATTCGGAATAAATTAAGGAATAAATTAATAAGGTCACCTCACCGAATCGAAACAATATCGAGTTTTAATATGGGATATCGCCATCTATCGGTAGGACTGAATTTGATTTGCATTCAGACAAACTTACAAACAAACATACAAACAGACCAATTTTTTTTTTCCGATTAGGGAATATTAAATGTTCAGACATTGGCATTTGCCTTGCCATCTATCGTTAGGATTAGTAGGTACTAATAAATTTATTCGATAGCTTTCTGTTTCAACAACTCAATAAGTTATCATATACTTTCATAACGAAACCATATCGAGTTTTAATGAGGAATATCGCCATCTATCGGTGAGAAGAGACACTAAATCACTATGTTGACTTCAACAAATTAATTATTAATCACTATTTTTCCAAAATCTCGATTTTTATATGTCAGCCACAGATGTCAGCAGAATAGAACAACAAACAGACAGACACAAAAAGACATTTTTTTCTTTCAAATTCTTACTTTTTTTTCATATTTTCATAATAACCTTACAAATTTTTTTTGGTAAAATATTTCATGTTCACACGTTATTGTTTACTGTTTTATATATACATATGTATGTAAAGATAGATGTATGGTAAAGATTGATACAAAATAAAAAAAAATATAATAAACAAAAATTACGCGAGCAGGATCGAACCCACGACCTTAGACTCATGGTCGGTCTACGCGCAACTGAGCTATGAGTACTTCTAATCTGTATGCCGAACATATCCACCATATTCTAGTAAGTTTTAGGCATAACTTTTAAAAATCTATTACAATTTTTTTAGATCCTAGATTTTTTATGTCTGCAGAATCTGCTCATCATCCTGGACAACTTTTGTTAAGGCATCACATCTATATTTCTTACGGTTTTGATGATCCCTAAAGGGTTCTGCATCAGGCGTTCCAGTAACCGAAATAAAATATACCCTATATGTTGCCCCGGCTTCACAGCTATACATCAAAAAAAGTTTCATTCAAATCCGTCCAGCGGTTCCAGAGATTAGCGTGTGCAAACAGACAAACTTACAAACAAAAAAACGGACATTTATTTTTTCAGATTCTTACTCTTTTTTTCATTCCTTTATAACCCTAGATAATTTTTTTTGTAAAAATATTAAATGTACAGACACGTTTTTTTTACTGTTTTATTATATGTATTGATAGGGAATTCTTGTGAAAAATTAAGTACTTACTTGTATTACATAATTATGACCAGAATCGAGTACTCTGCTCTCCTTCAGCATCGAAAATTTGTCACCAGTCACCCTGCATAGCCAGCTTGGCCAGGCTGGTTGGTGAATGTCAGCATTTTCAGAATAACATATTATTACATTTTAGCAGGCGTGGTCGCAGGCTGAAATGGGAGCTCGAGGGTCACTTAAAAAATGACAAATAAATTATTGAACTTTATTGCTCTATGTACATTTTATTGCACAAAATTGTCATAATATTATAGGTTTTAAACGATTCTTAAACTCTTGTACTTTGTTTTTCTCTTTGTAATGGTCTTTTTTGAATTTAGATTTTTTTAGTATTATGAATTATTTTATATAGACATTTCTCATACTATTCAATTTGATCAATTTATAGTTTGATTGATAATTTTCATGTTTTAAGTTCCCATCCTGTTAAGGAGGGAGATCGTGCAAAACACCGAAAAGAGTGTTACGATTCTTCATATTTTACCTATTTAGATATGATTGAGAATGATGATAATTTGCATATATTAAAATGAAAGACCAAAAATTTATGTACTGCTCATTTTAACTCTTAAAACCTAATAAGTAGTTATAATAAAACAAAAGTCAATAAACGCTCAAAATTGAGAAAAAATGCAAGAACATGCCTTCATTTTATATTTTTAGATGTTAACCCGGTAAATCAATTCTAATTGATCAAAAAAATACTCTTTGAACACTTAAGAAACCAATAAATATAGTCATATACTTTTTTTGTACCTTTACAAAGAAAGACTTTTTTTAAGACCTAAAATCTAGATAAGTTTTAAGCAAATTCTCCATAGAAAACTGTATGAACAATCACGTGCATCACGAGCATTCGATTTAGTAATCTCATCGCCATGGGTTTCAAGGCGACACCAGGCGTGCTTGATGCACCAGCAAAGTTACGTATTATGAATTTCTGTACTCTGTAAGTTATTATTAATAATTATTTTTAAAACTAATTAATATCAGTAAGTAGAAAGTACCGATACAATGAAATCTGAAAGAAAACAAAGCTGCCAAACCAAGTTACCACCAAACGACATAAATTTCGCGGTCGCGCGAAATCGCACGGAATTGATGTCGCTCGCGTACGGCCTAGCCCCTTAATAACCAGTATGATCTATTAATTGATTGAAATAAATGATTTGAATTTAAATTTGAAGTCTCATAACCTTTGAACGATAATGGGATCTAAGGAATTTTCTACCCTAGCTTCCACACTTTTCGGTGGCTAATCGTTTCTGAATTTGCGATGAATGATTGCCGCGCTTTTACATTTTCGTAAAGAGTTTTCTAAGTATACATATACATATGTTATCTAGTATTTTTTTATTAATCGGTGATAACTTTGTCCTTGTTCTGCAAATTATACACGGATGTTATCCTGATTAAGTTCCGTTACTTCAGGAGCAATAAACTCGAAGGCCCGTAGTCAGATATCGTTATCAAATTTGGCAAACAAAGGTCAATTTGCTTTGTGATAAACACAATATTCTAACATGAATTATTGAGAGATAGTTATTCATTATGTAATGAAGAATTCTCCAAAATTATTGTTTTGAACACAAAGTTTTCAATATTCGAAGGGTTCTAAATTTCATTTCTACCCAAGCCTGTTTGGGAAACTTTTCAATGCTGATTTGTTTTTGTGCAGGACAGTGACGATAAGACAGTTAAAAGACAGTTGTATAAAGTTAAATAGTGTATATAGATAGTGTTATAGTGTTTTATAAGACTCTTAAAGAGCTAAGAACGTTTTAAATAGTATTTCATAGTGTTTTTATAGTGTTTATAGTGAATAGTGTCACATACAAGTGTTAGTTTGTAAGAAGTTTATAACAGTTTTTATTAGCTTGAGAAAGTGTTTGCTTAATCGTTTGTATCTTTGTAATTTGATTGGAATTTGATTAATTAATAGCCGCTATGATATTGAAACTTATGTATTATAGCCTGAAAATAGCTTGTATTTGAACAGTTGATTTGTATTAGGATTGATTATGGAAATAAAGAAATGGTTTTGAAAGTCTTATCATTCCCGCACATAGAGAGAGAGATCTAAATAGTTAATAGAATTTGTAAATAGTTTTCCAATTAGAATATAGTAAAGATCTAATAAGAATAGTCGAATCTAGTCAGAATCTTATTAGAAAAATCTAGAAAGTTCGAATTAGATTCGAGCGAGACAGACATATGTGTGTCCCGCTCGCACGCTTGCATTACTCTCTCTTGTGCGGTACCCTTGCGCGCCCGCACAAAATCACTTAAGAATGCGCCACACTCCGCCAGCGAAACATTCGCGAGGGATTCGCCGAAAAGATCCCGAAGAGTGAAGATCTCCGGAAGAAAGAAGCCTCCGAAAGAAGCCTCAAGCAACAGTACAGTGAATCTCAAGCCCGAAGACTCATATAGAAGCCTGAAGTCAATATAGAAGACAGAATACAGAAGACTGAAGGCAGAATACAGTAATAGAAGAGCGCGGGAAATAGAGTGTGCTTGTGGCGTATTCGCGAGTGATATAGTGCCGCGCGGCTGGACTTTCACGACCGTGTTAAGTGGTGAATTCGCATTTTCCTTTTGCCCCTCGCATCGATTCCAGCTAATAGAGTGGGTGGATAGCGCATCATTTGACTAAATCGTAATCGGATTCATAGACTATACAGTCCACTGGAGCTATCCCCCACATTTTGGTCCTTCGAGCCGGATCTTTGAGAGGGCAATTGGGAGACAGCGATGCCTCTTACACGGTCGCAGTCAGGCCGCGGGGAGCGGGCCGCCTCGACAGGGCCCGCTCAAGAACAGTCTCAAGCTCAAGCCGTGAAGAGCAAGAATACGACGTCGCCGACAGAAACCACAGAAACGACGACGCCAACGACGTCGGCTACAGAAACGACGACGCCGACAGAAACCACAGCGACGACGGGTGCCACAGCTACAGAAACCACGAAGACCACCCGTCAAATCGAAGCTAC
The DNA here is from genome assembly GCA_944452665.1 of Stenoptilia bipunctidactyla. Classification (NCBI taxonomy): domain Eukaryota; kingdom Metazoa; phylum Arthropoda; class Insecta; order Lepidoptera; family Pterophoridae; genus Stenoptilia; species Stenoptilia bipunctidactyla. The sequence goes on from OX101736.1 coordinate 5,644,564, forward strand.
GCAGCCACAGCGAGCTCCACAGAGATCCCAAGTCTCGAAATCGAAGAAATCCTCGAAAATAACGAAGGCGAAGTTGAAGTTATTACGTTTACAAGTCGAACTCGCCGCCGCCGAAGTCGCCGCTCTCGAAGACGATGAAACAGACTTAGAAGAGGAATCTGAAGCACCCTCCATTGAAGACACCACGAAGAGAGTGTCCGTATGGCTGGAAAATAATCCGACAGACTCGCCGCTGGCAATCCAGGGCCAGGGCGAAATTGAAGAGCCTCCACAGCAACCGCAACAGACTGAAGAACCGACGCGTCCTGCGGCGCTCCCGGCACCGGCGAGCTTCATCCCCCCCCCGGATCCAGTACCGGCGGGAGGGGACACAGTCGCCGTGCCGCAACAGAAGATCGACCTCGGCGAGTTGGCCTCAGCCATCGCACTCGCCGCCAGGACGGGTCCGCAGCCGCCGCCGCCTAGAATCCATGCAGAACTCCCTCCGTACAGCGGGTCATACCAAGAATGGCTCATGTTTAAGGCAGCGTATCAAGAAACAGCGGGATATTACAGCGACATAGAAAACACAGCGCGTCTACGACGAAGCCTGCGTTCAAGAGCTCGGGAGGTCGTCGAAGGGCTTCTCCTCTACAACGCGAAGCCCGAAGAAATCCTGCGAGCCCTCGAGTCACGCTTCGGACGGCCCGACGCTATCGCCCTCGCCGAGTTAGAGCGACTACGGGGACTACAGAAGCCTACGGACGCGCCCAGAGACCTGTGCGTATTCGCGACGCGGGTCTGCAACATCGTGACAACGCTGCGCGCCCTGGGGAAGATTCACTACCTGTACAACCCGGAAGTCACGAAGATCACAACAGAGAAGCTAACGCCGGCTATGCGATATCGCTGGTTTGACTACGCTGCCGAGAACCCTCAAGACGAAGCAGACTTACTAAAGCTTGCTAACTTTTTACAGAGAGAAGCGGATCGCTGCGGACCCTACGCGCAACCGGAGCGCGTCGCGGAAGACCACCTGGCGGCGAACAGAAAATTAAAGCAAGAGTACAGTCAAAACAGAACAGCGCCACAGCGAACAGTTACAGTGAACACAGATTTCGACCCATGGTGTCCTATTTGTGAGAAGAAAGGGCACCACGCCGGCAGCTGCCGAAGTTTTATAGAAGCCGACCCAGACAGAAGATGGGACTTGGCAAAAACTAATTATTTATGTTACAGGTGTCTCCGTCATCGTGCAAGAAACCACGCGTGCAGGGAGAGGCTTTGCAATACAGACGGGTGTAACAGGCTACACCACCCTCTCCTTCACTTTGAGAGGCGCGCGGTCATCGAACGGCCTGAAGAAACAGAACATAGAACAGAAATCGTCGCATCTACGTGGACGTCAGTGAACACTCAAGCTTATCTCAAGATCGTACCGATAGAAGTCACAGGGCCGCGAGGAAGCGTCAAGACCCACGCGCTACTCGACGACGGTTCAACAGTTACGCTCATAGACGCCGAGATAGCACAGCAAGTAGGCGCCAAGGGACCCGTCGAGCCACTTCATATTGAAGCCATCGCAAGTACAGAGTTCGAGTCCGAGCAGTCACGCAGGGTCACTATCACGCTACAGACAACAGAAGGGCGACACAAGATTCACGCACATACATTCACCGGGCTGAATCTATCTGCACAGCGCGTCACCGACGAAGACCTCGCGGACTGCGAACACATTAAAGACATCGCCGAGAAGCTCCAATATGAAACAGCGAAACCGAAGATACTCATCGGGCAAGACAACTGGCCCCTACTCATCGCGTCTACATCGAGAAAGGGACGGCGCGATCAGCCTGTCGCCTCTCTCACTCCGCTCGGATGGGTGTTGCACGGCGCGCGCACTCGCAACAAAGGCCAACGAGTACACTACGTCAACGCACTTAACAGGAAAATAGAAAACACAGAGAAAACAGAAAATACAGAGAAAACAGAAAATACAGAGAAAACAGAAAACATAGAACACAGTATCGCCGCCATCAAACAGCAACATAGAAAACAGCCGTCGCGTCGACAGAAAAGGAAAACAAAAGAAAATTCATCCACGCCACTTGACAGACAGCATCCGCGACGCTGCTACGCAAGTAGCGTCCCTCCGAAGAAGTCCTGTGACCTCTGCTGGCGGAGGTCGACCCCACAGTCGACGGTAGACCCCGCACTCCGTACCGCTCCACTGTGGGCGGGCCGGCGCCGTACGCGCCATCCATGGTCCCGCTCACCGAACGTGGCCTCAGGGGGCGCAATAGCTGGCGCGCCTCCCTACAGCTGGCGAACCACTTCCGGGCCAGGTAGCCCCGGGAGTACCCACCACCGAACCTCCATCACCGGCGGGAGCCGCACGGGCGCGGCCCCGCAATGCAGCCGGGAGACGTGGCGACCTTCCCCGGCCCTGACAGTCGACGCGCGGGCGAGAGATGGTTTCCACGGAAGACACGTCAGCTCGTCGTGCTGATCTCCGAGTCACCTGCCTGCACCGAGGAAGATGCGTCGTCAACGGCGGTGACAACGCACGGCGGGAGTATGTGCAGGACAGTGACGATAAGACAGTTAAAAGACAGTTGTATAAAGTTAAATAGTGTATATAGATAGTGTTATAGTGTTTTATAAGACTCTTAAAGAGCTAAGAACGTTTTAAATAGTATTTCATAGTGTTTTATAGTGTTTATAGTGAATAGTGTCACATACAAGTGTTAGTTTGTAAGAAGTTTATAACAGTTTTTATTAGCTTGAGAAAGTGTTTGCTTAATCGTTTGTATCTTTGTAATTTGATTGGAATTTGATTAATTAATAGCCGCTATGATATTGAAACTTATGTATTATAGCCTGAAAATAGCTTGTATTTGAACAGTCGATTTGTATTAGGATTGATTATGGAAATAAAGAAATGGTTTTGAAAGTCTTATCATTCCCGCACATAGAGAGAGAGATCTAAATAGTTAATAGAATTTGTAAATAGTTTTCCAATTAGAATATAGTAAAGATCTAATAAGAATAGTCGAATCTAGTCAGAATCTTATTAGAAAATCTAGAAAGTTTGAATTAGATTCGAGCGAGACAGACATATGTGTGTCCCGCTCGCACGCTTGCATTACTCTCTCTTGTGCGGTACCCTTGCGCGCCCGCACAAAATCACTTAAGAATGCGCCACACTCCGCCAGCGAAACATTCGCGAGGGATTCGCCGAAAAGATCCCGAAGAGTGAAGATCTCCGGAAGAAAGAAGCCTCCGAAAGAAGCCTCAAGCAACAGTACAGTGAATCTCAAGCCCGAAGACTCATATAGAAGCCTGAAGTCAATATAGAAGACAGAATACAGAAGACTGAAGGCAGAATACAGTAATAGAAGAGCGCGGGAAATAGAGTGTGCTTGTGGCGTATTCGCGAGTGATATAGTGCCGCGCGGCTGGACTTTCACGACCGTGTTAAGTGGTGAATTCGCATTTTCCTTTTGCCCCTCGCATCGATTCCAGCTAATAGAGTGGGTGGATAGCGCATCATTTGACTAAATCGTAATCGGATTCATAGACTATACAGTCCACTGGAGCTATCCCCCACAGTTTTTGGATATTCTAGAATGCACTCTTGATTCTTTGTGTGGTTTCTATACCAGTAGGTTAGTAAAATTACTTTAACATTACAAAATTCTTCCTTATTAAAGACAAGTACGTGATAAATATCATATCATATAATAAATCAAACCCTTTGTGGGTACCGACACATCATAATTAGGACATTTTGTAGATAAAAATACTAAATAAAAATCAATCCCCGCTGGGACTCGAATTCAGATCTCCCGCAGGGCGGGTACTCTACCAACTCAACTCAACTCAAGGTCTTAGGCTGTCGCCATCAAAATTGTTTAACGTAACTTTATCTGGTAGTAATGATTTGCAGCTTAACGACCAAAGATTAAATTTCTTTACAGATATTTTGCAATTCTAGTTCAGATACATAATTATTGTTATAGCCCATTGCTGGCCAAAGGCTTTCCTCCAGTTCTTCTATTCCTCTCTATTTTTTTCAATTTGCATCCACGAAGGCTTAAAGTGGGTAATCTCGTCTAGGCGACTCTTGGAGTCAAGAGGCCAGCTCGTAGCAACTCTTATCCATGAATCCTTGGACAATCGACATAGGTACGTGTCCAGCCCAGTCCCATTTAAGTGAGGCATACCATCAAATAATATTCTTAATGGTTTTAAGCTATTGCATAGCTTCTATCGCGAGCCTTGAGCGTGGTCACCGAATCCAGAAATTCCGTAACGAAAAAAACCTAACACCCCCCACTCCGACCGGCACAGCGGTGATACTTTGATTTCATAACTTTACATGCGGGCTTTAATAAACAATCAGCGCCATCTAATAGGAACTTGTGGAACTTCATATTAGATCAAACATTAATGCATTAATAAAATAAGTAAATAATTATAATTGCATAAGTTGATAAAAAATGCTATGCAATAGCTTTACCGCGGCAGTCTCCGAGTGCCACACGTCTTTTTTTTTTTGAAGCAGGCATACGGTGCCGTTAGGTCAAAGAGAGCGCACGGGCTTAGGAAGGGACTGGTTCTTTATAAATTATGCCATTACACATCACAGTTGAATAATACAGCGAGGTGATATTTGGCGGCAGGTTTATTATGAAGTGTGGTCGCTAGCCAGGTGGACCAGGAAGGGTACCATTCAGCAAGGCCACTCGGCTAAGTCGTATCTTACGGGATTAATCGTATCTTACCACACGCTTTTCCAGGGGCGGAAGGGTTATTCTAATCCGACTCTATTTATTATCACCCTATTTATTATAGGCAAAAGGTGCAGTTCAAAAGTCTCTATTTTATATCATACTATGATGATAAGCACCAAGATGCCGATTGTCAGCTGCCTATTATACTAGTTACTAAAGAATTGTTTTGCTGTTCTAATGTTACCAGTTTTTCTATTTAATCGACAATATTACCTATATATATCGATAATATCCACGTGTAAGCGTGTTCGTGATTGATTTCCTGATAATGGTATTAGCTAGTAAAATTACAGTATGTTCAGGAAAATTACTGGCTTACACTATATCAGCATAAGCGGCAATAGGTACAAGGTTAAACTTACCGTTGGAAAAAAGTAATATCCATTAGTTTAATATCTACCCTTACGTGGATCCATAGCCTTTTACTTGCCATCAGCACGGAAACGCCCTCTGCTGGACAAATGCCTCCTCCAGGTGCTCAATGTTGTACGTGTCTCGGTCCCACGCCACCGCGCCTTCATCCACCGTTACTGACAATCTCGACCAGGTCGTCGATCCACCTTGCGGGACCCTGGGATTTACCTTGCATTATTAACATGGAAAAATTTGATTGAGCACGGGCAGCAAAGGAAAAGCATAGAATTTGCCAGCCGCTTCTCTTCCCGTGCATAGTATAAAAGTCAGTTAAGGGACATGTTTTGTCGGAGATTTTTGGGGGCGATAGGTTAACCACTTACAATACCTCCAAATTTGTCAAACATGACATCAGATGGTTTTATAACCTCTGGTGTTCTGCCTACCTCGTAAGGGATGCAGGCATGAAGTTATGTATGTGTGATAATGTAATAGTCATCTTTTTGCTAGAGTTTATTTACAGTAAATAATGAGCTTAATGAGCCCTTGGTTCTCTTTTCTGCCCATATTAGCATATTTCACGTTGAATTTAATGTACTATCGTATAAGGTAATTTAATATTGAGGCAATGAACTGACATAGTGTAAAAATATCTCCCAGTAAATCACGTTGTTGACTTATTTACGATTTCTTTTGTTATTTATTCACAAAGGTGTTTTTTCCATTGTTTTCAATAAAACTATCCTATAACAGAAAACTGTAATTCCTGTTTTTTAAGTTTCTATTAGACCTAAACTAAATACTTTTAAATGATTCTCCGGCGCCTAAATGATTCTTCGGCCCCGTCCAGCCTTTGAAAACACGATTAGGAATGTCGAGTTAAAATAAATTATAAAACATATTGCACTCTTATTAATATTTGATTTAAAAAGTATGCGATAGATTAAACTAAAGCTTACAGATACTAATTAAAAGTTTGCTGTTAAACTTAAATGAAAAATGTCTATTTGTTATACTAGCCGAAGTTGTTTTAGGTGACATATTAAAAAAATGCGTTGACCTTCATCGCATACTATGAGAATATGACATGACGAGCGGATCTGCAATTTCGATATGTGTAAATTCCCATGTAAATTCATATTTTTATCTATACTTTGCTTGCTCAAGAACATGATTTAATGATTTTGACCCAATAGGTTTTTTTTTCGAAAACTCGTCTACAAAAATACTTTTTCTTAAATTACCACGTAGTTATGAAACCCATATGCCTAGATATAATTCAAATACAATCTGCACATTTTTTTTCGATCTTTGGGTGATCAAAATTATTTACTTAGCATTTACCATTATGTTTTAGGTAGCGATTTCTATGCAATACGCGACCTTATGTCGGCTAGTTAAAGTGCTAACATTTCAAGAAACATTAAGATGTGCCGCCTAAGTACACAAAAAAGATTGATTTCGGTGAAACGGTGATCTGTATATACCTAACCACTTCATCGAAATATATTTTTACATCTTACTTTTCAAAGTAAAGAGGAAGCTTTGAACACGAAGGACACTTAAACTTTTGATGTTTATGTTTCCTTAAAAATATAAACACAATGAACTTGAGAAAGGGTAAATTTAACTTTTCCTTATTCGCGGAAAATTTTTTCCTTAATGTTAATTTTGGAAAATTTTAGTAGAAATATGTCTTACGAGAATGATCTTAATATTTATAACAAGTAATTCTGAAGGTCATTAGTTTTTAAACCTTATTATAACCAAATACATTGCGAGGTGAATACATTTTATTAGACGTGACTGTTCAAGTAAACTGCAAGTAAAATAAAAAAATATCAGTTACTATCACTATTGTGCACAAATCTCACAACTGTGTTTCCTGCTCTGTGGTGAAAGTGTCTTGGGATCACAATCCGATCTAATTACACGTCGCCTCGCAGGCATACACTAATAATGCTGACATTTATACATTACACAGACGAATGGTCGTATACATTATAATATATCAAATCATCCATATATGCTCTGATTAGTCAAACTAAACATAAATAACTAGTAGGTATATGTATAATTGTAGTACCCGTAGCCGTGTAGGTATTAATTACACGCTACGGTGACTACTGCTATTCGTATATATGAGTGTCGTAATACTTATTCATCTCTGTTCGTATTCAGAGATGAATAAGTATTACGACACTCATATATAATTGTTGATGTCTTCACAGTTAAAGTCTTTTGAAACTGATATTCTTACCAACTTCGTTGAGAAAACTGAAAACTCGAGTAGAATAAGGTAAATAACGTACCCCGTACTGTACCTGACAAACGTTTTCCAGATGTAGAGATAAATAAAGTTGAAGAGGTATTTTTGATTGAATGCACTAACCTCTGAAACAGTCAGCTAGATTTGAAAAAATACTCAATAATAGTTACTTTAACAAAGTTACCTTGCTAATTCCACGACTTGTACTTGCACTAGTGATGCAGGATTTTCGTGCGATGATTCACCGCCCTCCCTCCCTCATTTTTCGCAATCAACACACGAAAATCCTGCATCAGTAGTGCAAGTACACTCTGCAACAGAATAATGTATACCACCCCAGACGCACGCACACATACAATATGCATTCGCGTTGTATGTGTGCGGAAGACTCAGAATAATGTTGACCACCAGTCGTACGCACACAACTAAAGATCAATTCTAACTAAGCTAACTAACTACATCGTGTCACAACAAGAATTAATATAACTACACGGATGTATAGATCTTTAGTTTCAGTACTTCGACGAGCCTTTGTCAGCCGTATAATGTGCAGATTATTGTTTTATATTATAGAACTCTGAAAGTTCTGCATTTTTTTTTCTCCGTTGCTATATTAATATGACTTTTTTATTGTTAAATAATTAATTGATTGTTAAATTAATAATGTTTAAAGATATTTCTTCAATATCTTTTTTTCTTTCAAATTTAATGAAGAAATATTCATCAATAAACCTTAATATATATTCATTTAAATTAAGAAATATTTTAATAATTTAAAATGATATAAATATAAATTTTATGTTCTATATTCTAATTATATTTATATTCTAATTAATCAATAAATTGAATATAGTGCAAGTAATCGAAAAATAAGGTCCAGGTAAAAGTTACTAATCAAAACAACACAATCTTTTCCAGATAATTATTTATTTTTTGCATTTCACAATATGTTGCGTCTTACTAGGAATTTTTATTTCACAAATTTATTAAACGATTAATTTTAAAAACAATCATAGTTTAGGTAATAGTTGTTATTTGAAAGATTTGAATGACAGTTCTCACTTTAATTTTTCTGTCACTTGGCGTATGAACTTATTATATAATTGAAGTAATTGTGATATCCTCTATCACAGGGTAAGTATTAAGAGGTTAATTAAAACACAACACTTGGTATTTTACTATAACTGTGATTACACGTGCGTTCGGGGTGATTGATAATCGAGAAGTGTCAACCCCACCCCGCACGCCGCGCGACCTCAGTTATATTATTTATTGTCATTACATCACACCTTTCCCTTTTTTTCAAATATGCAATTTCACATAATATTATAAAATGTTGCTATTACAATCACTGCCATTTTAACTTAATACTATTAATTAAAATAATTGGTTGCAAAGACTACAAAAATATAGAATATTTTTTTTTCTTTTAATAGTTTTAATTATTCAATTTAATATTGTTTAAGATGAAATACATGAAGTATTTTACGAATAAGAAATCACAAAATTTTTGATTGATCGTTTACCAAGGGCGCCTTATTATAATTTAGTCCGTCCGCTTCGATCTATGACCGTGTGTGGTGTTAGGTTAAAGTTCGTAGTAAGTTTATTTTCTTTAACCATATTTTTTACGTATACTTTTTCTCCGATTCCTATGTCACTTCCTCTGCTTTCCTTTTTCTATCCTCATTTTCCTTTCCCTTTTCTTTCATTATTTTATATTATTTTTTTCTGAATTATAATTGCTTCCATGCTCCTAAGTGGAATTTTGTCTTTAAACTGCCTACCAAAAACAATTCTGATGGAGTTTTTTCCCGTGGTTGAGTGAGGAGTACTATTGTACATGGAAAGATACAGTAATAAGTCTTCTTGCCAATTTGACCTTTGACTTTGGCTTATTCGTGGGCGTTTTAAGATATCCCGGTTCTGTCACTCAACTTCACCGTTTTGTTGTGGGCAATATGGGGTCGTAAAATAAGTCTTTATTTCTAATTCGCGACAAAATGATTTGAACACTTCACTGACAAATTGCCTCCCATTGTCAGCTGTTGGAGTCAGTGGATTTCCTAGTCTTGAAAAACTTATTTTTATATTTTAATTGTGTCAGCACATTATTTTTATTTATGCGTATCTGCTGTAATAATCAATTATAACAAAAAATGATTTCCATTAGGAAGGGAACCCAAAAACTCTATTGCGATATCAATCCAAGCCTGTGAGATTAGCTCACGCCGCTTCATTGGTACTGGGTGATACGGCGCAGATACCAAGATACCCTTACAGCTTTTAACAAATTTCTCAACATCGGAATCTATTTTGGGCCACACCTTAGTGCGAAGCCGCGGTTTCATTGCGACATTGGCAGGATGCCCCTCGTGGGCTGCCTCCAATACTTTATGTTGTAAACTTAGCGGTATAATTATTTTATTCCCTCTTTACAAAAGACCATCGTGCATCCATAGCTCTGTTTCGAAAATCCTGTAGATATTCACTAGTGGGACCCAGCTATTCGATGAAAGAGCGTTTTTTTACAAATTTTATCTCCTTATCCTCTGAAGATGCTTCTATAAGTAAATTCATCCCTATTTTGCAAGGTCTCGCGTATTGAACGATTTGATTTATGTGATAATCATCTTCAAATGGCTGTGGGGTTCCCCGTTAAGCACAACCGGGACAGACAGTCCACAATATTTGATTTTCTGGCCTATACAGTACCTTAAAATTAAATGCTCGAGACCCAACGCTCAATTCTAGCACATGGCTTAGATCTATTTCCAAATATAACCTCCAATGGTTTATTTTCGGTAACAAGATCAAAGGATTCTTTGCCATAAAGATATATATAAAAAGTCCTAATGTCCACTATTTACTAAATTTAAATCTTATAAAGTTGGCATATCAAGATTATCTTCAAAATATCATACCCAAACACATTACACTAATACAATCAGCACACATAAAAGAAACTGAAGATATGGATATAGTATATAAACTTGTAAATACTTATGTGAAATTTTAGTCGATTTAATACGAGGCTGAAGGCGTTGTCTGCTGAAATACAGGGTATAAACCTAGTTCGGCAGCAGATGCTATGAAAACGACTTTGTCGTATTGTGTTTGCTATGTATAAAAATGCCTATAATATAAGTTGTGTAATGTGATATTTTTGGTACAAATAAATTATTATTATTATATTTTAAAATGTTCTACGGCCCAAACTAGCGCAAGTGCTTCTTTTTAGGTCTGACAATAGCGCTTCTCAATATCAGTCAAGCTCTTATTACCATACGCGATCACGCGGGAACCGCTATTGTCGGACCGAATAAGCACTGCTCCTAATCCTACTGGCTAGCATCAGTAATTACAGTAGTTTTATCATTTAGGTCATAATATCCCAGTGTGTGGATATAGCTCAAGGCCTTTTTTAATTCTTAAAATGATTCGGTCTGTTTTGGTTCCCATTGGGGGCTAAGATTTGCGTTTTTCCTAATTTTAAAGTTAGTAATCTCCTGAAAGGTTCTGTTTTGGTGGCCAGGTCGGGAATCCATTTGTTAACATAATTTATGAGTCCTAAGAAACTTTTCACTTCTTCAATTTGATAATTATAATAGTGGGTAATAGTGGAAACTTGATTGGATACTGTAGGTACTACTTTTAATAAGCTAATAATAGTTACAATTTTTCTGTTTGTTTCCCTAATAAAGATAAATAAAATAAACAAATAATTCTGACTGAAAAAGAGTGCCAAGAGTTTTTTTTTTCGCCGGCCTTTCTTTTCTCTTGGTCTACTGTAATATCTTATTCAACAACTATCAACAACTAGTTAAAGCCGAAGTACGTGATGACTGACTTCATCAAGTTTTTTGTGAAACTCCTAAGATGAATAAAACTTTTTGATTTTGTTTCCAGTAGACGTGGGTTCTGTGAAATTTTCTACAACTCCTATATATTTATCTAAAGGTTTAATACCATCAGGAGATAACTCATGTCCTTAATAACTTTTATAACTTTGACATTAAAAACGCATTTATTGATTAAAGAGGATATTATTGTCCTTGAAAATTTCTAGGACCTTTGAGAGTCTATCATCATGTTCATTATTATCTTTCCCGTGCACCGCGATACCGTCGATGAAATTAATGACGCCCTCGCACGGTAAGCGGATTCTCTCTACAGTTTTCTGAAAATGCTCTGGCGCACAAGATAGAACATAAACATAAGCCTTTTGTAATGATAAAGTCAGGTCCGAATTAACGCTAAACCCGAGTTTGAGCACTTTGAGGGCATTGGCAGTATCTTTTCCCAACAAATCTCGTGTGCCGTTTTTCAAAACATAGAAAGTTCTTAAATCTTTAGAATTGCATTTTTCTACAATTTGATCGATTAAAGTATCTTCTTCGCTCGAAAATATACATTTACTACTTTAGTGACGCGGCTACGTCTTAAACTTTTAAACTTTTTACTGCTGATTGATATATGTCACAGTCATCTTCATTTTCTTGGTTATCAGGTATAATGATATATTTCTTGTAGTGTCTAATGTAGCTTTTTGTTCGGTCAGAGCTAGTTATATTTGAGGCTATAGTTGAATTTCCCAGAATGATTTTCGTGACAGTTCTCTTTTTCCATTACGCGTAAACTATTTACAACTAATAAAATATAAATTGGCGCGTTAGGAAAATAAAAACTATGTCAATAAAATTGTTTATTTTAAAATTATACATTGAACTATTAATAAAGTGTAATTGTTATTATTAACTGTAAATAAATTAAGTAAATGTCATAAAATTATTATCTTAAATAGACAGATTCAAAGAAATGGAACGTTCAGTTGATAGTGATTGATACTACTGAATCGACATTGAATCGATGAATATGAGCGGCCATCTTGTAATCGGAAGTTTGTTTACACATTTTTTTTTTACCAACTGATTCGATACGTCAAAGCCATCGAATGGAAGATCGAACAATTTCATTACGGCAACGTCACAAGGATTGTCAATTTTGAACTGTCACAAAAACCACCCGAAAAGAATTCAACCATACTAGAAAAATTTCTAGTCCGTTTTTACTTCTCTCACCTCAAACCTAATGAAGTAGGTTCATCTTTGCACTCAATTGTTTCGTTCGAGAGGCGGTATTTGGGACATTTTGGGGCGTCCTGTGACAAAATGATTTCTTTTTAGTACCAACTGACATTGTCAGTTTACTACTGTGAGAGTTGTATACTACAGTTTATATTTGTTAGCACCAACTGAAATAATCAATCTGCTACTACATAATAATATGTGATCATAAATTCATTTTATATTTCTTAGCACCAATTGAAATAATCAATCTGCTACTTCATATATGTGATCATAAATTCATTTTATATTTCTTAGCACCAATTGAAATATTCAATCTGCTACTACATATAATGTAATCATAATTTCATTTTATATATCATATTTCTAGCACCAATTGAAATAATCAATCTGCTACTATATAAACTCTGTACATAAAATATGAATATTGTACCTTTCTAGCACCAATAGGCATTGCCAATTTGCTACTATATGCATGTGTACTTATCCCTTTTTTTTTTTTAAATACAGACAAAAGTGTAGGTTACTTGATGGTAAGTAGCCCGTGAACATCAGTCATACATAACTAAATGTTTGTAGTACCTACATCAAATGCATTTTGCTACAATATACATCATGTCTCACAAGATAGTTGAACCATTGGGAATAACTATTACTGATCGTCTGATAATGACTCAGCAACTGTTCCATCCATACAGCCAAATTATCAATATTTTATAGATTTATTTGCTTTGTTGACTACTAAATAGTCGTTTGAGTCTTCGGTCAAGACACAACATTTTAATCCACAATTTTATATGAATCGTTCTTATACCATTCTAGTACCAGCCATTAATCGACTTACTACTCAAACAACAAACAATGAAGTATCTCATCGTTACATTTGACAATAACAGCAACAAGTTGGTCACGGAATAACATAAATGATGATTTGCGCTCGCCGATTTCATTTGATATCCACCTACTTATGTACGAAAATAATGGTTCAGTCAATATTACAGAAATAAAATTTGTTATCGTGATTCTTGTAATACCTACATAGATTAAAACTTAATATTTTATATTTATTATTTACATAAAACATTACTTATTTGGTTCTCAATCTCGATTATAAAATGACGGTTTTTAAAGTACAATAGGTAGGCATAGGTACCTACTCAATAATCTTTAGCACAAACATCACTCACGCCGTGTTACCATTTTATTTATCTGTTTAATTATTTACAATTTTACTTTTTCATATTTATTGTATATTTCACTATTTATTGTTTGATTATCAAATACTATTTTTTTTTTCTCATTAACACTTACCGACAGACTCGTCGCCACTTGTGATATCCTCTATCACAGGGTAAGTATTAAGAGGTTAATTAAAACACAACACTTGGTATTTTACTATAACTGTGATTACACGTGCGTTCGGGGTGATTGATAATCGAGAAGTGTCAACCCCACCCCGCACGCCGCGCGACCTCAGTTATATTATTTATTGTCATTACATCACAGTAATAATTCCATTGTAAATATGAATCAACATGTTATTAGCCAGAAACTATAAACAAGCTAAGCTAAGCTTATTTCTAAGCTAATCAACAATAACATCATTCACTCTGGATTATCTACTTTTTAAAAGACAACTATTACCACACTATTTTATTAATAGCTAATTTGAGCGCCGTTGGTGTCTATGACCTGCTGCAACCGAGATCTCATACTGTCAACTAAATTCGTGCACAAGGCAGATCCTCTCATCATCTCCCAAGTTGAAATAACCCGCCCTTCTAATTTGGCTCTGGACCTCACTTGTGATGAATCCCAATTTAAAAACATTTGACCCCACAAATTCTTGATGGCGTTTAATGCGGCCGCTTAATCTAACAGGTAGGGTGTTTCGAGCATCGTAACGTTGGCATTTTCTCCTTCATAATATTTTACGGCCATCTTTGTCCGACTTGCATGTCTTTTATCCGTAAAAATAACTACATTGCTAGACGAATCAAATTCCAAATATTGCTTTCGTTCATCAATATCTCTTTTGCTAGCCTGTAAATGAATAAATAAACTTAAGTTCCCTTGAAGTTTAAACAATTTATATTGCATGCGTAAGAAAGTTAATTCATTTTAAGTTATAATACTTATATTGTATATCTAACGTCGGATTATATACTTCTTCATTTACCTGTAACAATATATGTTGCTTGCTTTCAAATGTCGTCACACAGTTTGCAAACTCACATCATATGTGGTGGCCGTCGAACGAGTGGGTAAAAATGGATATATCCCCCGGTTCCTCTTAACGACGAACAGATAGTTGCACTGTTTTTCTCTGAAAATAAAATGATTAACATAGAAATAACGATCACGTTTAATACAAGGATTAAGTCAGAATAATAATTAACTTAAAACTTACAGATATCATCAATCGACGTGCAATTTCCCTGATGGAAAAGTATTGATTGAATGAAACAATGATTTCAGCTCTCTGCAGCAATGTTAAATGATAATTCATTTTTAATTTCACTTGGGCACAACAATCTGATAGTAATAACAAGTAAAGACGAATGCAAACCATCTAGAAACACGACTACACAATATTAAATAATAGAGGGTAGATTTAACTTCTTTTTTATAAAGATATGACAAGCTAAAAATAAATCTAGCAACACAATAAAAGATAATAGGGGTCTTCCACTTATTTTGTCTTAAGAAATGAGGCATCGTTGTTATTTCGAATAGTTACGCTAATAATAGCTACCTACTTCAAATTCAAACTTAATAAAAAACATCAAAAAAGTTGTAATATATTTCTTCTTTTAATCTCTAAAAATGAATATGAAATCACAGTTTTTTGTGGGATTCGATACCTGACCCGTCCAGATCTCATTCCTAGACACTTAAACCGCTAGGCCATGGACGCTATGACTTGAAGATGTGAAATTAGCATCATATTGTCTTGTCTGCCTGCTATTCATCCATATAGCTCGTCATGTGAGACTTGAGAGTAGCTAAGAACGAGTTTAACAAATTAATGAATCAGCAGAAGTAAAGTATTTTCACAGTGTGCGTGTGTGCGTAAGCACGTCCACTTATTATGCTTAGATTGGGTGACTTTCGTGGTGTGAGTGAGTATGGATGAACGCGCGTGTGCGTGCGACGTCAGATGGTGGTATACATTATTCTGTTGCAGGCTGTACAAGTCGCGGAATTAGAAAGGTAACTTTGTTAAAGTAGTTGTCATGGATTTCCGCAAAGTAACGCCTGAAATCAATTATTCAATAATAGCTTCATCCAATAAGCCAATAGATCGTGGATTTCATCGTCAAAGAAAGAAATCCCTAATTCATGTAGCTTAGAACATCACTCGTAGTAGAACACCTAATTTCACATCATTTGATTACACACCACCCTTCACATAAAGTCTGCTGGTAAATCTGGTCCCGGAGGTTTTTGAAAAACTAGTTTTTTCACAAATTTCGCATAAAAAGTCATAGAAAAGTCTTACCACCCATGTGTACGGACGTGGTACGAGACACTTTTAAACACTAATTAATTATACATATAAAATCATAGTAATAATATCAGAGAAACAAAGAATTTCAATTTGGACTAGACTATCTAGCACGAATCTTGTGAATTTTTATATTTAATTACGAATCCGTTTAGTATTAGCAGAGACTAGTAACTCTGGTATTAGTAATTTGATATATATGTACGATTTACGTCTTGTAAGGCGTCGAGACGGTTAGAACCGTTTTTCTAAAAGTGATACAACGTCTATGTTTTGTTTTAATTACACCTAAAATAAACGTAAAAATAAACAACATCTAGAGTTGTTTTTAAGACACTACACATTTATTTGAATAAGAAACCGTTCACAATAGATCCGGACCCACGGACATATAATATTAGCTTTAGGCGTGGGAGCCTTTGTTTCTTTTAATGTTTAGTGAACTACAATTGCTGTTTTAAATCCCGTTGACATGGTAGTGGGCACGTTTTCCTTAGCAACCATTCCAAAACAATTGAAAAACGTCAAGATAAATAGGGAAAATATACAAGGGTTTGGCTTTCTGTTTATTTAAATGGCTTTCTTCTTGTTTATCAGTTCAAAATGACTGTGATTTTGTGAAGCAGTTGTTTTTAGATTTGTGAATTAAGTAAACAAGTACACTATAACATAAACGGAGCGGTATTTATCTGTATTGCTTATCGGAACACTCTTACCTCCATAGCTTGGAAACTACTAAATTTATCGAACCGAATAACTTTATCATAGTAATGTTTTTTAAGTAGTGCGATTTGACAGTTGCTGTTTAGAGTTGAGGTGATGAAATAGTTTCAATTACTCAATAGATAACAGGTATAGATTTTGTTATAAGAGGAAGACATGATAACCGATGCCTAGAATAAAAATCTTTTCAATTTGCTAAACAAACATTTCAACAATTTTGATCGAGTTTAAGCTGAGAGAAATAAATTAAGATTGTGAAAAACGATGACGATCTTCACGTAATACTCGTATTTTTTCGGCTACCGTTTGTAACCAAATATAACTTTTACTAAGAGATGTTTACAACAACAGGTATAAAATGTCGTCATGTTGTGCTGTCAGATGAAAACAGATCTAAGACATTTTGATAGGTCTGGGCACAATATGTAAGTATTTTATTCCTTTTACGTAGTAATTCGTTAGTTAAGCTACGATTTCTGAATTTACGAATAAATCGATTTTTCTCTACCTCAGTAACGATTATAAAGTAGCAACACTACATTCAATCAACAACTTTTCTGATAGATTCTGGGACGTAAAAGCTTTAAGTCACTGTTTTATGTTCAGTTAAAAAAAAATCCTAACTTACTTTACGTTCTATGGTTAGCTGTCAAATCGCACTTCTAAAATTAATCTCATTATAGGCGTAACCAAGCTTTATTTGACCCTGATCACCTGATTTCGAGGCGATTCACACACTGCCGAAGCACTAACGCACGTCCGCACTTGTTTGCGTCATCGTCCGGATTTTTGACGCACTCACACGCGTAGTATCGTCGATGAGTTTCGGCTAATTTCAATCAATTCCTTTGAAAATCTTCGTTGGGCACAATGATGTGAATGTGAAAAATATTGATTCTTTTTTTTGTTACTCATGAAGGTATGCGTTTTCAAGAGCAACGTCACTTAAACAGAATCAAATACTTTAAACGTAGAATTTACTAACATTTTTAAGGGATAAAAAAATGGGAGAAGTTTTGGACAAAGTGTATAGAGCTTAAGGGAGACTACGTTGAAAAATAAAATAAATAAATAAAATTAAATAATAAAATCCCCAGACTATCACACCAACTACATGGCCTCAAAGTAAGCGAAGCTTGTGTTATGAGATACCATGTAGCGAACTAGGGGGGAACCTAGAATATAAATACATATAGATAAACACCCAGACCCGGAACATTTTTTTTTCTTATTCCGGGCGGGAATCGAACCCGCAACCACTGGCGTCTGAGGCAGATAGGTTTACCCCTTCGCCAAAGTGGTCGTCGATTTATTTATCGAAAAATCTGTGTTTTATTCCAAAAGTTATGGACTTATTGACCCGCCCTCGTAAGATGTCAAAATATAAAACACCTATAACGAAAACTTACTTAAATTAAAGCGAGTTCTACAAAACTAGGTCATTTCTGAAAATCAACAAAGCTTGAAATCTCACACGAAAAGTTTAATCTAATTTACAAGTAATTTCGGTACACGTTTGCCATGAGTATGCAAACAAAGATAGGAAGTAATTTTAATATAAGCAAATAAGTTATTAGCATTCCGGGAAGACGTAAGCGTTATGGGAACAAACACTTGGTTTTCCACGAAACCTCGAAAAAAGGATTTAAGCTGTAATCGTGCTGGTTTCCTTCGACAGAATTTAATCTAACCCATTTCTGCGCAGGTTTTACCCTATAGATAATACCCTTAACTTAGTGACTGTTAAGGCTTAGTCTAACTTGTTTGTTTGGATATATGTTGGCTTTTTTGGGGTCTGAATAAGTTAGTGTGTGTGGGAGGTATTTTGTAGAGATTTAAATAGAAACCGAGAAAGCCTTTTTTGGAATTTACTTTAGTTTTAGTTTTTATTAAGCTTGCATGTTAGTGGTTTTTAAAAAGGTGAAAAGGGTTGTACAGGTGAAGCGCACAGCGGTATGTCGAAAGAGTAATGTTTACGGTTCATACAGTCTCTGACCTATCAAACTAATTTTTGTTAGGTATGTGAATGTATAAAGATAATATTGTCATTGAAATGCTGCCTGTTTATATCTAAACTATTGGTGCAGACTTGATTCAATTTCTTAGACAAGTTATCGGGATTTTCATTCCATATGTCGTGTAAAGTTACATTGACTATTATTATTAATGGTTTAACTCGATTGGGCGAGAAAGTAACCATCCTAATTTTGATTGCTATGTATGGCCAGCTCGGTAATCGAACTCGTTGTTCTTCTAACAAATTCCAAAATAGGTCCGCGCCTATCAATATGTCAATTTCCGACGGAACGTTAAACGTAGGATCAGCTAAGCAAATACCTACAGGAATTTTAAACAAATCGTAATTGCTATAGGGCACCGTTGGTAAACTTCTCGTAAAACACTTTAATTCCGTATTAAAGTGTTTGGTCTTTGAACGTATTTTAACATCGCATAATTCATTCGATTGTGAGACCGATAGTCCCACGCCTGATATACGTATCTTGGACTGTATCTCCAAGACGTTTAAAAGTTTAGCTAATTTCTCTGAAATAAAGCTATTTTGACTACCACTATCTAACAACGCTCGAGCTGTATGATATTTGTTGCTACTAGCCATGACCTTGATTAGGGCAGTGGATAATAACACCTATGGAATCATCCTATAAGACGCATTATCGATTATCTGATTACTCGCATGATTTACGATGGCATTCAACGCACACGAAGATACCGCAACCAGTTTCATAGGTAGTCTTTTAGGTAACTTGAGAGGGTAAAATATTAAATTCCTTGTTGCGGTTTCTAATATAATTAAATGATTTGGAATTAACCAAAAATCTAACAGATCAGCTATGGACATTACTCTTTGTGGCGTCCTCAGACGTGACCCACAGAGATTGAATATATTAATAAATATATATAATATATTAACGTGCTTGATAAAATTAAGATAAAAGTATGATTAAATATTTGTGACGTGAATGAGTACACGTATTTTTTAGTATATAAACTATTTCTTTTTGTTAATAAATTGTCACTCGAGATGTAATCGTGTCTTGCTTTAAAACCCTTTTCCTGGTCGTAATAAATACTCTTTCTTCGCCGAATGCTCATTTCTCCGTAATTAAAATTTCGTTTCATTTTATATCTTTGATATGGACAAATCCTTAAGATAGGTTTTTTAGTAAAAGTAATTAGTATATCCTACCCTAACCTACATTTAATTTTACGCAACTCCTGCTGAAAAGCGAGATATAAATTGATTTGATTGATTGATTGATTTTCGGCGAAACGAGCGTTCGGCGAAGAGAGTTTCGACTTACCGTTGTATGTACGCTGGTACAGACACAGACGACCACTTTGGCGATGAGGTAAACCTGTCGGCCTCAGACGCCAGTGGTCGTGGGTTTGATTCCCGCAAGGAATAAGAAAAAAAAAATGTTCCGTGTGTTGGCGATAACGATGAGTTTGCGATATTAAGATGTTTGTATGACTTCATGGTAGCGGAAGTATGTTGGTAGTACTGTTAAAGTGGGCGCTAAATGCAATGAATGACTGACATTCGATTGCAGCGCCATAGGTTGTATCTTGAAGTAGGATGATGGCAAGTGACAGAGATACGGTTAGGACGGCTAGGTGTGCGGACGTATCTCGGACTGACGGTCGATAGTAGCTCGGTATTAATTGAGTTGGCATTGTAACTGTAAAGTAACTGACGGGACGGACTCGCGAATTAAGATTTTGTTGTAATTAAGCCAGAGTTATACCCAAGCCCACAGACTCGGTACTAAGTAACTGTCCAGTGATTAATTCTATCGTGTTTTATGAGTAACGCTTCTTTTCGTTTTGTTCGTTTTCCCGACATCAGAAGTGGGATAAGCCTAAATCCTAATATTAATTAGTGTGTCGAATTATTTTTGCGAATAAGTAGTCTTCTCGGATCTGCCCAAGCTTAACTTTCGTTTGTGATTAGAGTGAGTTGTGGTAACCTCCGACATACAATCATAGATCTGTTGAAATAAGGCAGTATATTTCCTAAGAATAAAGGTGTATAACTGAAACTTATCGGATGCTGCCTAAGTCTAAAGGAGCTATCTGACGGAAGGATCTGTGGGTGTGTGATTATCATACAATCATAGATCTGTTGAAATAAGGCAGTATATTTCCTAAGAATAAAGGTGTATAACTGAAACTTATCCGATGCTGCCCAAGTCTAAAGTAGCTATCTGACGGAAGGATCTGTGGTTGTGTGATTATGGAGAGAACTATAATTAATCCCTGTCTAAGTCTAAAGAAGTGATTAATTATGGAAACAGTTTTAGAGTGAGAGAGTCAGTGATTAGAGTAAATTCACGTGCCTAAGATAGTTCATCATTTTTGTTAGTTTTGTATAGCTTGCACAGATGTGACAAGGTAAAATTGTTTTGAAATAACGTACGGTTTGTCGAGACGTATCAAATGGTTTTTCGTAACTTTAGTTGATATAGATGAAGTTCAATTTAAGGCGAAAGATAATATTCAAAAGTTTTGATATTGCGTTTTAAGTACTTAATGATGATGAAAGTAAATTTAACGTTGAAGTTGTAGATTTTCTTTCTGATTATCGTGTATCCGTGACTCGGTAGAAATCGCTTTGTATCTTGCCAATCTTAGATTATTTTGCTGCGATTCTTTGGAGACACGTTTTCTAATGTTCTAGTAACAGTAAACTTGTTATTATTTTGGCAATTGAAACGTAATATTACGATAGTGTGTGTTTAATGAAAAACGGAGATAGGTAATAACGTCGAGATTGAAAAGATTGAAAATTGAAAATGCGTTGAACTTGTTGCGATTGACAAAAGAGCTGGATTTTACTGTCGAATTGTTTGCTAATTAATTGGGTTATTCTAGCAGCTTATGCTTGCTTTGTTTATTGTTGACCGCTGTCAAATTGTTTGATATTACATTCAAAGTAAATTTCATTGTTTAATGTGCGGTTTTCTTATCGAAAGTATTGTGGTTCGTACAATGCGTTGACGTTAGCCGATTCCTACTGAGTTTCTTGCTGGTTCTTCTCAGTAGATGGATCTTCCGAACCAGTGGTAGCTTTACGTAAATTGTTAAA
The DNA here is from genome assembly GCA_944452665.1 of Stenoptilia bipunctidactyla. Taxonomy (NCBI): domain Eukaryota; kingdom Metazoa; phylum Arthropoda; class Insecta; order Lepidoptera; family Pterophoridae; genus Stenoptilia; species Stenoptilia bipunctidactyla. Next base: position 5,666,387 of record OX101736.1, read on the forward strand.
TCGTGGATTTAGAATTTTGACGGAAATATTAAATTGAAGTAAAATTAAAAAAATCTGTAGCGGTTAAAGTTTTGAAGTTGCCAAAAGTACAAGTATCCATTGCAGTTGTAAAGAAAGATGTTATTTTTGGTGTTTGGAAGAGATTTAATATGTTGTGGATACAGGTTCTCGTTCGTTGGTTTTGTGACTACGCCAGAATGATTCTGGGTAGTGTGTTGAGGGAGTCATTGGTTGACTCAGGTTTCCCGTGGGGAAATGATGTAATTGCTGTTAACCACGAACGATATACCTTGTTGTTAATAATGAAATTAATGGATTTCAATGTTTGATTTGGAGATAATTGTTACTCAATGGTGCTTGAAACTTGGTAAACTAAAACGGTATTTTTGTTGTTGAGTATTCTAAAAGATTTATAATGTAAAGAATTCAAACTTGTGTTTTTTCTTTTGAGAATTAGCTTGACTTCATTGTCAGGAGTGGCCAAGCCGCCACTTTGGTATGATTGTTTCAGATTAACACACGAGGACGTGTGTCATCGCAGGATGGCCGTGTTGGCGATAACGATGAGTTTGCGATATTAAGATGTTTGTATGACTTCATGGTAGCGGAAGTATGTTGGTAGTACTGTTAAAGTGGGCGCTAAATGCAATGAATGACTGACATTCGATTGCAGCGCCATAGGTTGTATCTTGAAGTAGGATGATGGCAAGTGACAGAGATACGGTTAGGACGGCTAGGTGTGCGGACGTATCTCGGACTGACGGTCGATAGTAGCTCGGTATTAATTGAGTTGGCATTGTAACTGTAAAGTAACTGACGGGACGGACTCGCGAATTAAGATTTTGTTGTAATTAAGCCAGAGTTATACCCAAGCCCACAGACTCGGTACTAAGTAACTGTCCAGTGATTAATTCTATCGTGTTTTATGAGTAACGCTTCTTTTCGTTTTGTTCGTTTTCCCGACACGTGTCTGGGTGTTTATCTATTTATGTATTTATATTCTAGGTTCCCCTCTAGTTCGCTACATGGTATCCCATAACACAAGCTATGCTTACTTTGGGGCAAAGTAGTTGGTGTGATTGTCTGGGGATTTTATAATTTATAATTATCTAATAAAATAATCTTATTCCCAAACTTAAAGAGAATCTTGACTGTGTTGGGATTGATTTGGAGAGGCTGCCGGCTTTTATCCTGTAAATTAAGTAAATATTTCAGGAAGAAAGAAAATTTCTCTCGGAATTGACAGTATTTTATACGAGCCTTCATGGCGTAATGATTGTAAGTAAAGGATTGAGATTTAACCAGGTTAAAAGTAAAAACAAAACAGACAATTTTTATGTAGTTAGTAATAGGTACTTTTTTACCCACGACGGAACGGAGACGGTATATGCGTTTGGGGTGAGAGGGTGTTTGTGCAAACCAATTTACCATTTATCTCCAGAACCACTGGTCCGATTTTAATGCGGTTTTCAGTAATCGCTTTGGATTTGCTTGGTGCATGTTCTTAAATAGGTGTAGCGGTAACAACTCACCAGGGGGCGCTGCAGTAAACATTTGTTTGTAAAAGCCAATGTTACCATTTATCTCCAGAACCACTGGTTCGATTTTAATGCGGTTTTCAGTAATCGCTTTGGATTTGATTGGTGCATGTTCTTAGATAGGTGTCGCGGTAACAACTCACCAGGGGGCGCTGCAGTAAACATTTATTTGTAAAAGCCAATGTTACCGTTTATCTGCAAAACCATTGGTCCGATTTAAATGCTGTTTTCAGTGATCGATTTGGATTTGATTAGCGCATGTTCTGAGATAGGTGTTACGGTAACAACTCACCAGGGGGCGCTGCAGTAAATATTTGTTTGCAAGCCATTGGTCCGATTTGAATGCCGTTTTCAATTATCGCTTTGGATTTGATTGGTATAATGTTCTTAAATAGGTTTAACGGTAACAACTCATCAGGGGGCGCTGCAGTAAACATTTGTTTGTAATAACAACCATTAATTCTGCAAAACCATTGGTGTTACTGTAACAACTCGCCAGGGGGCGCTGCATGTTACCATTAATCTTTAAAACCGCTGGTCCGATTTTAATGCGGGTAACAACTCATCAGGGGGCGCTGCAGTAAACATAAAGCCATCACTGAAAACCGCATTAAAATCGGACCAGTGGTTTTGAAGAATGGTAACATTGGTTTGCACAAACCATTCTACGTAATATGATATCGAGTTACATTACAACAAAGCCCCAGCAAAGTTGAGCCACCAGCAAAGTTGAGTTGTAAATACTTATTATAATACTTCACTATGTATTTAAATAAACAACATGGGTTTTTCCAGCGGTGGTGGGGACATTAGAGGGCTGATGAGGAACGAGATATTTTGTAATGTAATGTATGGTACCTATATTATGCTCTTTAAAAAGTTTGAAATAAAAAACAAAATAAAAATTTTGAAAAACCCACGACGCTACGGTTAAAAAGTAATTGAAAAAGAATAAAATAATTTAAAATTCCCCGACTGAAATGATTTATGTGACGAGAGATAATTAACGTGAAAAGCTTTTTTAAAAGTCACTTAATCTCACACAAAGTCGGTCATATTATGAACAACATACTATTCGTTTTCATAGCACTTCCCTACGCTTACCTATTCGGTTCTCGAAGATGTAGATGTCGCAATAACATAGGTATTCAACTCCCTATGAACTTTATAAGAAGAGCAAGAAAATCCGTCTGGGGCTGCCATTGAATGAATTCGTTTTGTAGTTTTATATTGAAATTTAAAATATTGATGGCAGCCCTCGACGGATTTTCTTGCTCTTCTTATAAAGTTCATAGGGAGTTGAATACCTATGTTATTGCGACATCTACATCTTCGAGAACCGAATAGGTAAGCGTAGGGAAGTGCTATGAAAACGAATAGTATGTTGTTCATAATATGACCGACTTTGTGTGAGATTAAGTGAACTTTTAAAAAAGCTTTTCACGTTAATTATCTCTCGTCACATAAATCATTTCAGTCGGGGAATTTTAAATTATTTTATTCTTTTTCAATTACTTTTTAACCGTAGCGTCGTGGGTTTTTCAAAATTTTTATTTTGTTTTTTTTTATATTGAAGTCTAATCATTACATACTTCAAATTTAAATATAATCAAACCGTGCACCTCTTATGAGATCCGTTTTACCTTGTTAATCTATGAACATGTCCCAACTGTAATGAAGAACAACCCACAACGCCCGTCCATTTCTCTTTCATATAAAATATGAAGTTATGGCCACTGTACATATTTGCTTAGAATAATTGCTCTAAGCCCGGAGTTACACAAATGTAGGGCTTGGTTGTTAATTTAATATTACGACAGGCCGAGGGACGTTACAATTTGCGTTCCTATTTCAAATGGATTTCAACTTTTTAAATATAGAATTGAGTTTAAGTGAACACAAATATACCCACTGAAAGTTATACGGGTCCCTTAAAATTGTGTACATTCGAAACACAAATAGTACGTTTTTTTTTAATAATTTGAAGTTGTGTACCATGAACAGTTATGAATTAAAACCATGAGCGCATGTGATAAGTTTAGCTAAATTTCATAAGTGCCAACGCTGCGTTACGCTTTCTAACGCGCGTACCGTATCTTCAAATAGGCACACCTACCCATAGATTTATATAACACCTACTAAGAGAGATTCAAACATACAAACTTTCATAACATTTTCCGCTTGGCGCATTCCGAACGTCCGTATCGAACGCGCGTATGGTACGGACGTTGCGATTTTGTATGAAATGAAACGCGTGTTCGAACGCGTGACGCAGCGTTGGTACTAAGTGATGAATGTGTTGACATTGAAGAATTCTATAAAACTATCTAACCACGTTTTTTTCATTAAGGTGATTAGTACATACATACATACATCACGTCACGCCTGTATCCCTTATGGGGTAGAGAACACCAGGGGTTACAAGACCATCTGATGTCACGTTTGACAAATTTGGAGGTAATATAAAGATGGAGAGAGACTATTGTAGTGACAGGGGGTCAGCCTATCGCCCACAAAACGCCTTTAAAACCTCTGTCCCTTAACTGACTTTTACAGTATGCCCGGGAAGAAAAGCAGCTGGCACATTCTACGTTTTTCTTTCACTCCCAGTTCAGCATGGAAGTAGTTAATTTTCATTAGGTCTATAAAAATTAACTACTTATCATTTTAATCACGTTACGCAAATTTTCGAATAATTTATTCTTTAATTCATAAACGTATACAACAAATTAGTACAGAAACAGTATCCTGAAGTTTAAATTATCAGACCGAATTTGTACGATAGAAGTTTTATGCAAAACCCGCTGAAAACACGACTCTTGGTTTGTACTCCTCTTGAGCATACCGCAGTCTCTATGTGGTGGGAACAGCAGTTAATTCCCTGAATTCTGAATGAGATTTGCGAAAACGCTACACAAATACATAAAAAAAAAACAAAGCTAAACAACTTTTTGACTATTTAATCTAGAAACTCTAGGCTGGCTGGCGCGACCAGCGGAAACTTTTGTTATTCCAGTGAGGATTACATCCTCTGTGAGTCTAGTTTTTGTAGCAATTTAGTAATGAAACTCATGTGTGTAGATGGCAAGAAGTTGCGAAAACATAGAGTGTTCAGAATATACATTTAAAACCTAAAAATAAACACCTAAAAATATATATATTATATCTAAATTTAGAAAAGAACCTGGTTAGTTAGTGGGACTTACAAAATATTTATGTTATATTAGTTTCTTGTAAGATATTGCTTCAATTGGGTATGTAATGAAAAAAGTTCAACCTGATTATTTGTGTTGTACCTCGATGGAGGGACATAACAATTAATAATTCATTGAGAACACTGATATAATGTTTGAAGGAGAGATTATATTTTAGTCTAATAGATATATCCACACTATGCTCAACAATTTTTGTCATAATTTAAAATAATCTTCCACCATGACAGAAAAGCGATCGGTTATGGTTGACGAAACAAACTCAACAGCAATTATCTTTTTGAAACAGTATACATCGCAGCGCTTGGATTTAATAAGTATAAACTTTTAATGAAAACCCTTTTATACAGTTTTGTTTAAGTTGTTTTAAGTTGTTAAGTTTTGTTAAGTGCAGGAAATATATTCTGAAATATTTTGCGAAGATTATCCAAAGAGAGAGACACAACGGGATTCGGTTTGAAACTAACTACTGTATACATCAATTTCCTAGTAATGTCTATCCAGTCTATTTTTATGTATCATCTATTCAGTCACCAAAAGCCAAGTCTTTAAAAAACTACTCCATGAATAATGTGAGATAATATTGAATTACTTCATATGAAAGTGAATACCCAAAATGAGTTTTTGGCGTCGCAAAGTTCATTTATTAGGGCGGCTGTAATAGCTTATTTCTAATTTGAATTAGGTACTTCTATTTTTTCATATTTTTGCTTCCATGCTGGACTGGGAGTGAAAGAATAACGTAGAATGTGCCAGCTGCTTCTCTTCCCGGGCATACTGTAAAAGTCAGTTAAGGGACAGAGGTTTTAAAGACGTTTTTGTGGGCGATAGGCTGACCCCCTGTCACTACAATAGTCTCTCTCTTTCCATCTTTATAATACCTCCAAATTTGTCAAACGTGACATCAGATGGTCTTGTAACCTCTGGTGTTCTGCCTACCCCATAAGGATCATAGATTTTTGATATTATAAATTATATCAAAAATCTATGATTTTGATAAAATACAATGCCATTTGTTTATGAATACATTTACAAACGTTATATTTAACGTTGAACTATTTGAGTGGATAGTTAACACTCCATTCATTACGACTCCAATTCCATAACGAATCGACTTTTACCGACTTTGTTTCCACTGGGATGCAAGCTGATTTCTTTGAATTCGCCGCCGCTTCAGCGATAATATCATCAAGCAAATGGGAAAAGCATTTCTTTGAATCTTTCAGAAGTTAATAAAATTGATCTAAGTGCTTTTTTGGAATAATATTGATGGATATTAAAACTCGTATTAGTTCAAAGTGCAACGAAGTGGACGTAAAAATATTTAGTGAGGATTTGCAGTGTAATGAAAGTAAGATATTTGATTGTATTATTTGCACTTTTTTATTACATACATACATACATAACTTTACGCCTGTATCCCTCATGGGGTACGCAGAACACCAGAGGCTATAAAAACCATCTTATGTCACGTTTGACAAATTTGGAGGTATTATTATGAAGGAGAGAGACTATAGCAGTGACAGGGGGTCAGCGGCTGATGAAATGACTCGAGGTTTTTAAACCTTTTCAATCGAAACTCGCCTCAATTTTTACGACTCGACTCAAAAATACGACTTGAGGCTTTTTACTCATGTAGGAGACTTCATTCAATTTAGAGTTGAACTCTGAAATAAAACGACTCGAGTCTTTTAATAACAGTTATAACGACTTAGTCGCGAACCTTTTAGTAAAGGACTCGAGTCGTTTAACATAAGATGAGCTGTTTAACGTGGGATTATAAAATAATAAACTTCAGTGCTTGATCATTGTATTATAATTAAGTTTTCTAATTTTGCATCACTATATATTTTTCCTTTCTATAAATATAAAACATAGTATAATTGCAATGAATCAATAAATAACAAAAAATGACAAAAATAGCTTTAAATATTTTTTTTGTTTTATTATTAATTGAATCAAACTTATTCCAAATCTAAATAACTTATTTCAAATCTATAAATAAAAAAGAAACTAAATCTGCGTATAATACCTCTTTTACCCGTAATAATTAGCGTAGGAATACGATATCCCATATCCACAATTATTCTAGTAATAAAATGTATGAGCGCGCCTCACGACTTAAGACTCCCGCGAACCGAGTCGTTTTAAAAAGGTTCGAACCTTTTCGTTAAGACTCGAGTCGTTTAAAATTTGGAGTTATTTCAAAATGATTCAAGTCATAAAGTAGACTTAGAGGCCTCAGTCTTGGACTCAAATAAGGGTTAAGGTTCAGGGTTTAAAGACTCATTGAGTTGTTAACCGTATGAATTGAGTCGAGTTCCTGTTAAAGAGCTTAAAAACCTCAAGTCCTTTCATCTGTAGGTCAGCCTGTCGCCCGCAAAACCGCCAATAAATCCTCCATCCCTTAACTGACTTTTACAGTTTGCCCGGGAAGAGAAGCAGCTGGCACATTCTATGTTTTTCTTTCGCTCCCAGTCCAGCATGGAAGCAAGTTTTTTATTTTTATTTAAAATTATTTTTCATATCACACTTTTTTATTTTTATTAAAAATTGTTCGTACCAAACTTCACTAACGACGAACGGTTTTCTGAATATGTTCCAACCTTGTGCCTTTTTCGACTACTATAACTAAGTTGTTTTCCGCTTCTACAAAACTATAACCGTGTGTTGGTACATTGCACACCCTCCCTCATAGAAGCAAGTAGTGCAACAAAACAACACACAAACTCGGAACAATACAACCCGCTCCACTAGCCACCACCAACACCTGCTTCGTGACCACTGCAAAACTAGTGTTTTGGAGAAGGGGGAATTAATAAACCGAGATAGTTATAGCACGGTAACACTATATACAGTATTTCAACTTCATACAAACGGACGAAACGCAAGATATACTCACGCGGCTCGATCTGTGCACGCGGCCAGCCGCGACTGTCTGCATGCCGAAACAATTTTTGATTGAGTTTTACTTTTAAATGCAGATTTTTAAATCTTTAAAATTTTATAATAAATCTTTTCTTACGTCTCAGTCGAGGCGCAAATATTTTTCGGTCGCTTCTTTATAAGACTGATTTGCTATTCAAACGTAAACACGGTTTTTGACACAAAACGCGTTTTGGTTGAATAGTTTCTATTCAATTCACAAAGTATTTTATTAGTAAGAACCTGCAAATCAGGCTTTCCAGTTACGCCATATTTACCAAGCAAAAAAAAGGATAATTACAATCACAGAACTAAATGGAAGTGAACACTAAGTAGGCAAATGTAATGAAGGCGAGCAGCCCTATCACATGTGAACGGACCGCGGCGCTGTAGGTATTTATTTCAAAGATGCGGCTGAGTTGAAATACTGTATAGATAATATTACTGTATAGATAGTAACAACATGTGTATGTGAAAGTTTATAGTTTAAATATACTAGCTGTTTCGCGCGGTTTTACCCGCGCAATTTAAATCCCGCGGGAATATCTGGATAAAAAGTAGCTTACGTGCTATTCCAGGCTGTTCACTATTACTATGCCCTTAAATTTCAGCTAATTCCGTTAAAGAGTTCTGCCATGATTGAAGAACAAACATCCAGACAACCGTACATCCATTCGAACTTTGAAATTTATAATATTAGTAAGAGTAAGATAAGATAATAATATACAAATTTGTCTTTCCTCAGGGATCCAATCTCGACAAGCGGTCTATTGGAAGCACGGAACGAAAACAACGCACTTTCACCGACCGGTCGCAGCTGAAGTATGCTCGAAGACTCGTTGTGAAGCTGGGCAGTGCTGTCATTACCCGAGAAGATGGCAACGGACTGGCGCTTGGACGGTTGGCCTCAATTGTGGAGCAGGTATGAATGAGACACTATACATACATATTTCCTTCTTTACACAAGTTAAAATACAGTTTATAAAGATAGTAGAATATTAATAGAAAGTAATACATCATCGTCATCATCATCATCATCACAACTCTTTGTAATAAGCCCACTGCAGGGCATGCGTCTCTCCCCTGGGTGACGAGGAGGTATAGGCCATAATCCACTAAGCTGGCCCAGTGCTTGGTGGTGGATGCCAGAATTTTCAGGGTGCCTAGATGGCTTCTGACAAACCCTAACGACTACTGTAAACAATTATACAGCACCCGGGACCGACTGCTTTACGTGCCCTCCGAAGCACGGAAGTCGCCGTGAGAAATGAATGAATGAAAAAAATTAATGTCACCCATCCAAGTACCGACCGCGCCGAACGTTGCTTAAACTTTGATATCGTATGATACACACAGTAACCACGGCGCCACGACGACTTCAAGTAATACATATCAAGTTTTAACTCTAGCCGCTTAGGGTTGGCTTAGAATCAAGCTACCGCCCCTGAATAAGCTTGTCGTAAAGGGGGCGAATAATCCGGCTTGAGGTTAGGATCCACTCAGGGTTGATCTTAGCTAGCGACCTGCCTTCACGCCAGTTTTTTTTTATATTGTAAGGATAGGACGTTTGTCTTCCATGCCACCTGATGGAAAGTGCGCATGAAGACTATTGTGTTACACGTCCGTCCACGAGAAACCTATTCACTCGACACTTAAAAGTTCCAGGACTGTAGTGGTCAGGAAAAACAGACGCAGGCAGATTGTTCCATACCTTGGCAATCCGTACCAAAAAGGAACTATCGAAGCGTTTTGTTCGACTTCTTGGTAAATCCACTATATAGGGATGGAAGTACTGTCTGCGTCTGGTAGTCCGGTGGTAAAAAGGGGTGGGTTCAATTTGGTCAAAAAGAGAACTCGCACACTCACCAAAATGTAGCCGATAAAATACTGTCAAACAAGCAACCTTACGACGATGCTCCAGCGTCTGCAATTTTTTATTTGTAAGATTATTGTTATTTATGAGTTTACGGGCTCTTCGGTCAACAGAGTCTAGCGCTTCGAGCTGGTATTTGGCAGAACCATCGCAAAGGTGACTACAGTACTCCATGCACGACCTCACTTGGGTTGTGTATAAGTTGAGCAGCCGTTCAGGGCTGAAGTACCGCCGGACCTTCGAGATGATACCCAAGTTTTTGGAAGCCATTTTTGCCATAGACTTAATTTGTTGACCGAAGTTTAATTTGGACGTTATAGTGACGCCCAAAAGCCCTAGTTGGTCGGTGATGGGAACAGATACATTCTGGAAAGTGGGCGTAAAAGTAAAGGTGCCCTTTTTTGCGGAGAATAGACACGCTTGTGTTTTGGAGGCGTTGAATTTGACCAGGTTAGATTCGCCCCAATCGGACACAAGGTCGAATCAACGAGCTCAATCATAGACTCTCTCAAAACCTGGATTTCATGGGCGCTCGTTCGCGCATTGGATATATATCTCTCAACAACAGTGCTGTCATCAGCATATCCAATAATGCCTGGTGTTAGGAGGTCATTAATGTGCAGCAAGAATAAATTTGCAGAGAGAACAGATCCCTGAGGTACCCCGGAATAAATTGCCATTAGGTCAGAGGAGTAGCCGTCTAAGACTACTCGAATCGACCGTTCCCTCAGAAAATCAGATATCCAGTCGCAAAACCCGGTCGGTATGCCATATGCTGGAAGCTTGTTTAAGAGACCATCGTGCCAGACCCTGTCAAAGGCCTAGGAGATATCTAAGGATACAGCTATTGCTTCACCATGACCCTCCAAGGCCTCACTCCATAAGTGTGTGGCATACACGAGAAGATCGCCGGTCGAGCGTCCGTTGCGGAAACTATATTGGCTATCGCTTAGGAGCTCGTTGGTCTCGAGGTATGCCAGGAGTAAGTATGGAGGTAATTGAAATTGGTCAATAGTTGACAGGATCGGCACGACTTCCCTTCTTCGGTATTGGCTTTACGTTAGCCAGCTTCCAGGATTTGGGGACTTTATCAGATTCCAAAGAGAGTCTATAGAGACGCGTCAAAACGGGAGAAAACTCAGCTGCGCAGCGTTTCAACACCACTGCAGGAATACCGTCTGGACCACTAGCTTTGTTCTCGTCTAGGTGCATCAAGCATTTAAGAACCTCCTTTTGGCGAATGTGAACGGTACCGGCCAGAGGTGGCAGCGACGGGCGACAAAAGTTCGTTTGGACCGACTTGGCGAGGGACCAGAAAGCTTTACTTTCCGAGGGGTATGAGGCTATTCTGTCTCCGATACAGCCTATGTGGGCGAAACGAGCTCTTTTGATCACCTTTTTGCAGGACTTGGCCGCAGCATTGTACCTCTTCTTATGTTCATGCGAATCCACGGCTTTGCTTCTGCGAGCGGTTGCCCAGGCTTTGTACGCTTCTCGCTTACGCTTTTCAGCGGAAAAGCATTCAGCACTAAACCATGGGCGAGCTTTGGTTTCAAGGGATAGATCAGCGTAGGGAATGAAGTACTCCATTGCTTGACTTATCACACTTGAGACTGCATCAGCGCAGCACGTTGGATAGGTTGATGTGAAACAAGCTTGCCGCCGCGGATAAGATGCGAAGAAATGTCGCATTTCATCCCAATCTGCCGACTTGTAACGCGATACTCGCCCAGAACCACTTGGTTGGGTGTCAGGTGGCGAGTACTGCGATACAGATTTCACCAGACAGTGATCGGATGTCCCTAAGGGTGCAGTGACGGACAATCTGTCCGGATCGATTGTCAGCAGAAGGTCCAGGCAGTAAGCAGTGTGGCCAGCAACGTCAGGGATGCGCGTAGGCTCGTCAACAAGCTGAGAGAGGCCATGAGTGAGCGAAAACTTAAAAGCCTCTCTACCAGCATGGTCAGTGTCCTGAAACGGGTATAACCACTGTCCGTGGTGTGCGTTAAAATCCCCCAGGAACACCAACTGCGCTGTGGGAAAACGTTGCTGAACCTTGTCCGCTGTACTGCTGAGATAGTCCATAAGCCTCGTTGTCTCCCGATCTCCGCTGTGTGACCGATAAATACCAGCGTATACCATTTGGTCTAGGCCGGTATCTATGTGAACACACATAACTGAAAGGTCCGGCACTTCTAAGTAACGGAGACGCTGACAACAGATCTTGTCACTGGCATACATGCACACCCCGGCGTGCGGGTGGAATTTGGACTCCAGGATGTAACCTGGGTAACAAAGGTATGCCGAGTCTGACGGATCATAGATCTGCGTCTCCGTTAGGAAGAGTAGGTGGGGTCTCTCCGTCTCGAGGTGGTGGTGGACATCATTGAGATTAGAGTGCATTCCTCGGATGTTACAGAAGTGCACTTTAAACGAGAGGAAGTGCAACCGCTGTGTTACCTTACTCTTCTTTGGACCTTTCATAAGTTTTGGAGTGGAGTGAGTAGGGAGGAGAACAGAAGTTGAGTGAAGCGCTGCAAATGGAACCAAGCAACTCGATAGGGGTGACGCACCTTTGGGAAACTCGCTTGGAGACTGCGGGGACGCCCGAACCCCCTTCGCCATCGGGTCCTCTCAAACCGGTCGCCAGCCGGCACGATGGAGCCTCCCGGGATTTTTCGCGAGGTGGCGGGGCAGCCTTTTGCATGTGGCTGGCATGCTACTTGGGCCCCCTACTACCTGCGGTCGGCCAGCGGTGCACCGTGCTTCGGATCCCGCTACCCTCCAAAACGAGTTACCCGGTGAGTCATTATCCTACGAGTTGTACACAGTTCTCCGATGCAGCACGATTACTCAGACTTATCCTCCTCAATGCCTACACTAGACATCATGCCGGAACGCAACTAGGTTACTTGGCGGCATGGTTTTGTCAAGTGGGTGGTGACATGCCACGGCCGAAGCCTACCACCAGATTTTTCTGCTCGTTTAACACCACCCAGGGACTACGTACAAGGCAACGAGGGCTAAACCTTGCGGACGCGAGCAGTTTTCAGTCCCCAGCACCACCCAGGGAATTTGCATAAAGATCTTTGTTATACAGGGTGACTGGTACATGACTCGCCATAGCAATAGAGCGTGTAGATGGGATCAATTGCAAGTATTTAAAGCCTACTTTCTATGGGCTAAGTCTTAAAGTTTTGGAGATAGGCATAATTTTGTACTGTTTTAAAATTTTCGCAAAATTTTGCCTTTATAATAAATTTATGAGTAATTTATACGTGCTGTATTTAAATTACATTGGTTTTTGCCAGAAACAAATTCCAAAAAAAAAGATATTGCCCTTGAAAAATCACTCAGCAAAATTTTTTTTGAAAAATTAAATTTAAAAAATTTTGGGAAAAATTCAAAAAGTACAAAATTATGCCTATCACCAAAACTATTAGACTTAGCCCATAGAAAGTAGACTTTAAATACTTGAAAGTGATCCCATCTACACGCTCGGTTCCTGTGGCGGGTCACATACCAATCACCTTGTATATTAAAAATACTTATATGTATATTTACAAAAATGTATGCTTATTGAATAAAGTTATAGGTAGTTAGGTAAAAAGTATGAATATCCGTTGTGAAGCATATTATGTAACAAAGTTGTGCGGCGCTTGATATCTCTGTGCGAATAAATGTCCAATAATTTATTATTATCAATTGTATTTGATGACACACATTTACCCACAGCTGTGATGTTGGCATCAAGGGTAAATTGGATCATTTTGGATACACACGGGTTTCCAATCCTAGGAAATGTTCTCTTTGATTATCAAGCTGTGCTTATGATTGTGTAAATGGAATTAAGTCGTACTTACGAGTATGTACTTACGTTAGTGTACAGTCAAGTCTAATAATATGTTTACATTTTCATTGGAATTAGAACCTTATCACAAACGAATAAGTTGCGAAGTGTGTACATATTAATGCACGTGACTGTACCATTCCGATATAAGAAAAAGTGAATCAAAGACTTATTGGAATTAGAATAGAAACTAAAATTTAAATTTTTCTAGGATACACGTACCTATGATTCCTAAACATATGTACTACACAGGGTCTGTCTTAATGAATGGATAACCCTTATCTGGGGTTGGTCCGTATGTAAGACTGTTAAAAATTCGTATCTATTTGGCGGAATACTCAGCCATATACAAATGGTGGGAACATTTTTACTATTTCATAATATGGACTCAAGTAAATCAGCTGGACCAGATACCATTCCTGCTAGATTTTTGATTGCCTGTGCTAAAGAACTCTCTCATCCCGTCTCTTTATTATTTGCAAGATCTCTTAAAGAAGGGATAATGCCCGGGGTGTGGAAATCTGCGTTTATTTCACCTATTTATAAAAAAGGACCTAAGGATAACATTGTCAATTATAGACCTATCTCCAAACTCTGTCTCTTTGCGAAGGTATTGGAGCGGGTTGTCTACAATGAATTATACCAGACTTTGCAAAATACGTTTCTTCCTCAACAACACGGATTTTTGAAAGGAAGATCTACAACAACGAATCTGTTAGTCTACACTGACTTCGTTACTGAGAGTATGGATCAGGGTCACCAAGTTGATACGATATACACCGACTATAGCAAAGCCTTTGATCGTTTGGATCACAAAATACTACTCAAAAAACTTTATCTCTCAGGTATCAGGGGTAACCTTTATAGGTGGTTTTCTTCGTACGTGCTAAATAGAACTCAAGCAGTCGTTCTTAAGGGATATACTTCTTACTGGACTACTATTTCATCTGGAGTACCGCAAGGGTCCCTGCTAGGTCCTTTGCTATTTATAATTTTTATAAACGACATTGATGAATGCTTCAAACACAGCAATTTTTTAATGTTTGCCGACGATCTCAAGGTTTTCAAAGTAGTTAATAGCGTATACGATGCTACTCTCCTGCAGGAAGACCTTGCTCGGCTGTCTCGCTATTGTCAGAAAAATAACCTTGACTTAAATACATCTAAGTGCTGTATAATAAGCAGTTCTCGAAAGGACAAATTTAAATTTTCTTACTCTTTGTGTAACGAACCTCTTGCTCGGGTAAAGGTAATTAGAGATTTGGGAGTTATTCTTGACGATAAGTTTTTGTTTGACGCTCATATAGATAATGCAGTCAAAAAGGCATCAATGGCACTTGGTTTCATAATGCGTACGGCAAACTCCTTTAAGAATATGAAAACACTGAAGATTCTGTTTTGTTCCTACGTCAGGAGTCATTTGGAATACGCTAGTCAGGTCTGGAACCCATGCTACGCTAAATATTCCATAAGAATCGAGCGTATCCAGAGAAGATTCAGTAGATTTCTCTCTTTTAAGTTTAAACTTCCGAAAATGGACTACCATGCACGTTGTTCAAAGTATCACTTGGTACCACTTTATTTGAGACGAAATATAAGCGATGTTGCTTTGTTAACGAAGATAGCTCAGTCAAAAGTTGACTGTTCATATCTGCTTGGAAAACTAGCATTAAATATTCCCAACAGACCCACCCGTAAAAGAAAATTACTCCACGCTCCGTTTGCTCGTACTAATTATCGAAAGAATTCATTCATGTCACGATCCATTTCGACATTTAACACCCACCACGACGATGACATTGACTTATTTGATACCACACCTGTAGTATTGAAAAAAGTATTAACAAATAAACTATTTAAGTGAGGCTCGCCTCAATGGCTACCTATGTAGAATTTAGATTTTTCTTTTCTTTAATTTGTATTTTTTTTTTTTCGTTTTTGTTATTTAGTAACCTAGTTGCGGTGGTCTTTAAGTGGCTCAGTGTATACTTATTGTAAAATCTATTATTATAATGTAAGCTGTCGACCTCCCAAATAAAATAAAATAAAATAAAAATAAAATAAATTTCCCAAATTCTTTCATTCATTTCGCTGCCATTTCATCAAATTTAGGTATTTTTGTTTAATTTCTACTGATTCTACTTGAACTTGAAAGATTAAAATTCTGACCTTGATCAGTGGTCTCGCTGTAAATTAATTTTGCATGTAAACCACACACATTGTTATACCTTTTTAGAATGTTCACATACTAGACAAGTTTTCAAGATTATGGGCAGTTATAGATCAAAGTTGACACTATGAAAAATGTTGAAAAAAAGTTGCATTAAAACGACAAATTTGAAAATGTTTGACGTTAAGAACACCTAAAATTGTATAAAAATTAGGTAAAACAATTCTTCAGGAATATAATTCAGCATAAATTAAACAAAGATACCTAAATTTGGTGAAATGGCAGCGAAATGAATGAAAGAATTCGGGAAATGTATGAAAAAGTATTAAAGTCCCCACCATTTTTATATGGCCGAGTATTCCGCCAAAAAGATACGATTTTCTTACAGTTTTACATCCGGACCTGCACCAGATAACGGGTTATTCATTCATAACGACAGACCCTGTATGCACTTACCGACTATGCAAAATAATGATAGCAAAATTAGGTGAGCTATACGTGTAATGATTTAATAACCACAAAATGCCCAACGAAAATAAAAAAAAAATATAGTAAAAATTATGAAATTACCAAAAAGTTTTTTTTTCCAAATTCTTTCCTATGTCTGGGTACACACATAATATAGATATATCGAAAGAGAAAGAGTTTCATAAAGGCTTCTTCATACAAACACCATTTCCAATTTTAAAACCTCTAAAAGACACTTGGCACAGCTAATTTTCGTTTCCTCTTTGACATTAATGCTTTGAAAAAAAAAATAAGAGCGTACATTCTTGTGTCACCAGTTTCTTTTGAGTAACTCAATTTTCTCCAACAATTCTTGGTTACCTCATACGTAACCCGATTACTTTACATTTCAAGATGTTTGTTGCAATTGAAATGGCTTTTATTTTTATTATTTATATTGGAATTCTATTTATCTTTTCAGTGAAAATGTGTAAAACGTATATTTCTGCGTTTCTCTGAAGCAATTTTTCCGAAATTACAAATAAACGTTGGGTTAACTTAAGAATAGCTTTTCTAAACGTCAACGTTGTTTTGTTCGAAATTTGATTATTTAATTTCCCAGACTTCAATTTTGACATTTGAAGTCAGGGTTTTTTTGTTGATGTTGAAAATTGTAATGGCATGAGAATATGAAGGGCTTTGTGCTAACGAAATTGAAGTATTTATTTATAACGGTTCCGAATCCATTATAATTATGTATAAAAATGGTTTTTGGTAATTCGATGTATTCCCGATTGTATAACTTTTTGCGATAATGTTAACCTCCAATTCATACAAAAGTGAACCATTTTTAGTTAATAAAACAGTTATTAAAATATTAAGTATTAATTTAAACTATTTTTTCGCCTGGTTATAATACTAAATTTGAGTATTCAATGTCTCAGGCACCGGAAAAGTATTTCATCTCTTGCAGCATTGGCATTGGTGATAGTTACTGTACACTATCAGATAGTATCACATATATCCGTTGCCCCTTTTATAAAAGCATTATAAGAAAACATTAATTAACTTGAACCTAACTCTCAGCTCTCCTTCCACACGGCCGCACCACATCTAATAGAAGTCACTCACGAGACAGCCGCGCATGCAAACGACATCTCACACACAACCCACGTACTCTGAGTGTATTTGCCGACGTCAACACGTGCTATCAAACTAACTTAAGAACGTTATCTCTAACGTGGCTAAGAAGCTCTGTGGATTTCATTGCAAAAGCTTTCCCTAAGAATACAACATGTAACATAATGAAAAGATAATGTTTGTATGTTTGGTGATGTAGTTTATAAGTGACAGTAACATAAAGTTATCCTTACGGTTCGGCCGATATACAAGTTCAAAGTTTAGACCAAAATATCTAAGTGTCAACCCTAAAAACAGCTGTTAGCTTTTGATGAAATCTATTCGATAACAGATGGCGTAAAATAAAGTGATGGGTAACTAAGACAGATACTACAAAGTTCAGCCGGTGCAGGAAAGGTCATAAGGTGACCTTTTCTGCACCGGCTGACTGCAAAAGAAGTCTTGTTTTAACTTAATAGTTTGACTAGGGTTGTCAAAATATTTCGTTGTAAAATAATTAAATAAATTTGTATGAAAGTCTATACCAGCACTGATCATGCTAATTCTTTTACTGTATATTCTACGTATTGTATAGAAGATAACCCTTAACTTTTATCTCTCCATTTTGTTACACGTTGTATACTGAAAAAGGAGTTAACGAAAGGTCAAATATTGAAGGGAAACTGTGATACGAAAAAAAGGCAGTTATTTTTTTTTTAATTCTATAGAACACTATTTTCAAAAGAATTTGACAATGTTATTTTAGTATCATGCTAAGATAACGAGTTTATTTAGATTGATAAATGTAGAAAACTAAAACCTGACTACGGTTATCCTAAAACACATATCTCTGTCAGTATGACGTATAAAAATACATAAATATTTCAGCGGAGACTATTACTTGTTTCCTACGTTTTGTACCGTGTTTAGTAGTCGGGTTTTAGTTTTTAAACTTTTTTTACACTGGTTTTGGAGTAATAGTATTTACATATTTGAATTGTGCTAAGAAAATTCTTTCATTTGATACTCCACACGAAACTGTAGAGAATTTTTTTAGTTCTTTACTTAAAGTCCCCTAGAGGGTACTGTAGTCAATTTAACGTGACTTCATGTAGCCTATAACCAGCGTACAATCAAGGTGCTTTCAAGGATCATTTGTTCAATAATAATAACTAGTAGAAGTCGTCGTGGCGCCGTGGTTACTGTGTGTATCTTACGATATCACAGGTTAAGCAACGTTCGGCGCGGTCAGTACTTGGATGGGTGACCGCCAACCATTCGTTTCTCACGGCGACTTCCATGCTTCGGAGGGCACGTTAAGCTGTCGGTCCCGGGTGCTGTATACTTGTATACAGTAGTCGTTAGGGTTTGTCAGAAGCCATATCGGCACCCTGAAAATTCTGACATCCACCACCCAGCACTGGGCCAGCTTGGTGGATTATGGCCTAAACCTCCTCGTCACCCAGAGAAGAGATTCATGCCCTGCAGTGGGCCCATTACACGGAGTTGTGATGATGATGATGAATAACTAGTTAAGAAGTTGTGAGGAACAGATGAACATCCATACATACATACAGTTCAAAATCGTTACCATCCTTTTTGCTTCATCGTAGTCGAGTAAAAGGAACAAGAAACACAAATGTTTTGTTCGTGTCGTTTGACCTCGTTAGAGTTTTATGATAATGTTCTTCTTTAATAGTTATTCTTGTTTATGTATCTTTTACTTAACAAAACAGAGATACAGAAAAACAACAAACGATTAAAGGGCGGATTTATCGCTCTAAAGCGATCTCTTCATCAATCAATATTTATAAAACTGTTCCGTTACTGACTGAGTGACTGAGGTACTGAGTGACTGTGTGACTGACAGACAACGTACAGCCGCAACTACTGGGCGTAGAGAGCTGAAAATTGGAACAAACATTCTTTAGGGGATGTAGGGGTGCACTAAGGAAGGAATTCCCAAAATTCCCACGGGAACGGGAAATATAGGACGTTTTAGTTTGTATGAAAAATCTTATTCCTTAAGTGCACCGATGTGATACTTGGCATGAAGGTTCTTCAAAGAGTGACTGGTTGTGCTAAGAAAAAAATTCCCGAAATTCCCACGGGCACGGGAAATATATGATTTTTAGTTTGTATGAAAAAAACTTATTCCTTGAGTGCATGGGTGTGATACTTGGTATAAAGGTTCTTTCAGTGGGTGTCTGGTTGTATAGTTTCTGAAATTTCCACGAGAAGGGTAGTTAAACGCATACGAAGTTGCGGGATAAAGCTAGTAAATAATAAACTTTTAAATTTCATGATAAGCAATATGTTATCAAAAGTTGTCTGAAGGTAGCGAAGGCCTTACTTAATAGCTTATAAAAAAGATTCCGCGGAGTTTGAATACACTACTATAGAGATCCCAACAATGAGGCGGTATATTGAGCATGATTGTTACTGTCAACTGAGAAAAAGTAATATTTTTTTCCAGGTAGCTGAATGTCACCACGAAGGTCGAGAATGTATCATGGTGACCAGTGGAGCCGTGGCCTTTGGCAGACAGAAGTTGGCACAAGAGCTGATCATGTCAATGTCTATGCGAGAAACACTGTCGAGCAATGAACATTCTAGAGAGGTAAGATTATACACCATACCTTTCAAACTACCATACAGGGTCACTTTCGAAATTCGAGGACGTGATAGTTTGAAATCATACACGAAGAGCAAACATAAAATAAAAAAATAATATTAATTATTTACAGAGTATTACTTAGCCGAAAGTTAAAGAATTAATTACGCAACACATGGTTACACTGGTACGGACGTACGCACGGCGCTATCAACAATGAATAGGTAGGTAGGTATAGACGACATCACGAACGGTTTTCGAGCCGTGGAGCAGTCGTGAACTCTTAAGTTTTCGCGATTACTATTACATACTATTAAATAAAAAACTTTTTAACGGGATTTATCGCGTATATTTACATTTTCCGGTTAAAAAGTGTTTTAGTGAAGTCGTGAACTCTTTATTTACTTGCAGGGAATTCTGGTGAAAAATTAAGTACCTTCTTTTATTACATATCTACGATCAGTATCGAGTACAGAGTGCTCTCCTTCAATATCTGAAATTTGTCACCAGGGGGGTTTCAAACCAGTGGTATGAATCACCGAATCGCGGTTTTGAATGGATCATTTCATAGCACTTCACCCTGTATTGTAGGCTCACATCCCCCTCATCTTGGCCATGGGGTAACGATTGTCGATCTTAATATTTGTGGACATTGGTCTGTGTATATTATATATGTTACCTATGAATTTGCCATGGAGTATCCTGGTATTTTACTAGAACCAGAGCCAGGATTCAATGAAACCATCTCTCAATCAAACCAATTTATCTTGTATAGTAAGAAAGAACCATTCTTTTATAAGGATACAAAGTACACCATGTGCTATTTTGGATTATAAACTTTTTGTATTTATTTTTATTTATTTATTATATTCGGAAGGCAAACAGTCATAAATATATTAAAATTATTAACAAAAATAAATATTTCCAGGGACCAATGAAGTCTTCTTAATTAAACAGTTGTATACATTAAAAAGTTCTTATGCTACCAGTACTGTATAAGTATTTAATTATAAATGAACAACAATAAATCCTAAAATAATAAAATATAATTGAAAAAAATAATAATAATAGGTATAGAATAAAATCTCAAATAATATAAACAGAACTGTAATGAAGAAAAAGAAAACATGATTTCAATATTTACAACAATAACAACCTAAAAAAAACCTACAATTTTTCTTTACAATTCCATTTCCAAGTAATTTTTGAGCTGAGAAAGAAAGAGTTCAAGATATCGAATTCATTAAATAATTTGTTGAACTCAGAACAAAATCTTTTATTAAAAGAATTTGCAGAATAAATAAAATAATTAATTACGTAAGAGTAGGTTTTGTTCTTTATTTTCTTGAGCACAATTTCCCTCAAAGAATTTGAAGTCAAGATTAAATATTAAATATAGAACTCAATGTGTCTTGAGCAGTTTATTTATAAACCTTTCAGCAAAGTTGAAACAATCATAAATAAAAATCAGAATCAAATTCCGCTTTGTACCACTGTTTCAACATACGTGTCGTTGTATCAAAGTAAGATTCGAAACACGAGTGAAATATACAGTGTGAAAAGATCACATGTTTTGTGTAGTGGAAAATTTCTGCGAAAATGACAAAAGATTTCTGATAAAAACAAATCAAAAATAAAAGCCATTGTGCTTCCTGGTTTGTGATATTACAAAAGTAAAAAACATTTTTTCCAACCTTAGCAAAACAGTACCTAAACCTTTTCAAGAAAAGTTTATTACCTATTTCGGTTGAAGGTCTTGAAACGGTTCAACTCCCAGTATTTTCCATGGAAATACGTACTATGCCTGTCAGGACATATGCATTCTGATATAATGCATATACCTACTATATCAGATTGCATATAGCTCGACACTACTAATACATATAATGCATTAGGCACATCTAGTTTTTAGCGTAGTTGGACACGGCAGATATCTTCTGGCATTAAATAAATGATGAGACTAATGTCACTACTGATCACAATATGTATGTAACATACATATTGGTATTCTAATTGTTGTTTGGTTCTTATACAGGGTTAATTTTAATTAACATATCACCTCTTGCGGGCAACCTCTCCTTATCTATTCCAACACCATTTATTCTACGACTTTTTCAAATCTTGATCAATAACACAAAAATAAAAACAAAAGGAAAGCGTTTTCTCGTTACTGTACATTTTGTAAGAAGTGTCTATTATTATTTTGAAGCAATATTCTACTACGCAAGATGCGCAGCATACCTATGTTCAGAATGAATTGAGCTACGCTACTAAACCGAGGCTATAAATATTTTCTGTATGGGAAAACATTTTTTTTTAACTATTAATTTAATTTATTGAACTTTTTATGTACTCAATTCAAATAATTATAGAAAACAGAAATATAATTAAATGGTACAAAGGTATTGCTTATTCCTAGCGGAATCTCTTCCAGCAGTCCTGCGAGTGGAGAGTGGGATGTATAAAGAGCAATTTAGTGTGCAGCTAAGTTAGTAATGAATATAAAATAACTAAAAATATATAAATAAATGAACATATAATTCATATACACACCTAAATAAATACTATATATATATATATAATATTTTAATAAGTTTTAGAACAAGTTTGTAGGGATTGATGTGGAGAGGCGGCCTGCAACAGGTGATTATAATGGCGCAATTTAAAATTAAACCTGTATATTTAAAAAGTAAGGATGGGACGTTGTCTTTCACGACACCTGATGGTAAGTGAACATGAAGACAAGGTGGTACACGTCCATCCACGAGCAACCTATTCTATTCCTAATTATTACTATTATTTTTAAGTTTTCAAATGTATTTTTTCTAAATATTCTTTAAAAAGTAAAGATCTGATTATAAGTTTATTAAATAAGTCAACACCTATTGATTGAATCGCTTTGAAAGTTCTCTTTGCTCGCAAAGTTTAAATACAAGTTATTTTAAATCAGAGCAGACATTTCAATGTTACTATTTTTATACAGTCTAGACGAGGTGAGCTCTACCTTATTTCAAACTATAATTCGGTTGACTACAAAATTATGTTTCAGTTTTATGTTTACAGTGTTAAGAAAATAAATAAATTTTGAAGTTCCAGTAACTATACAGGGTGTCCAAAAAGTATTTTGGGGAAAAATATCCTATATAGGGCTATCTTCCCCATTTGACTACAAAAAACCGTTTTTTATTTTTGGACTTATAGTTTTACCATAAAAAAACTCTAAACATTGCAAGGAAAGCGCGCGCCCGGCCTTTCACCTAATTAGATAACGCGCTCGCCTTAAGATCAGCTGGCAGATATCTACATTGTTGTGATTTTAACTGCGCACGTGACAATCGAACTTATTTAAGATTATTTTATGCATAACTTTAAATGTACATAAGAGGAACATTGAACTATTGAGTTGATTTAATTAATTACTGTTAAGATTTTGATTCCAATTTTTAATTTATATATATTTTATTTAATGTTTATTTTTATCTATTATGTAAATACCTGCTAGCTAAACGTAAGGCGCGCGAGTTATCTGGACAGGGTAAATGTCGCGCGCGCGCACTGTCCTTGAAATGTTTAGAATTTTTTTAGAGAAGAACTATAAGTCCAAATAAGAACGGTTTTTGTAGTCCAATAGAGAAGACTAGACCTATCTAGGATATTTTTCTCCAAAGTACGTTTTTGGACACCCTGTATTAAAGCCTGAAAGGATTCAAGTAATGCTAGCCCTTGAAGTTCAGAAATCTTTACACGACTATTTTACGACTCAAAGTGTAAAGATGTTTCATTACGTTGTGAATTTAACCTTCCATACTTTAAACATTATTCTGTGCAGTAAAAATTCAAATATAACTTTATTATCTCTATATGTTTTCTGAAAAAATTAGTTCATTGATTTAATTCGACTTTAAGTAAATTAAGTACATACACATACACACATAACTTCACGCCTGTATCCCTAATGGGGTAGGCAGAACACAAGAGGTTATCAAACCATCTGATGTCTCGTTTGACAAATTTGGAGGTATTATTATTTATTTATTTTTTAAGGTATATCAACAATAAACATACAATTTCTTATATGGGATACAATTTTAAAAATACAAGTTCTTGTTCGTTACCAATAACAGATATACACAGCATTTAAAATAAAATATCAACGACAAATTTTATTTACACATATTATAGCATTAAACTAATACAAAAATAGTAACTATGTTACAAAAAGCTTAAAAAAATAAAGTTTATAACAGAAATTTATACATTTACAAATTTATACAACTAGTATGAGATCATAATTTAACTTAACTTAGTGAGAAAGTGAGAGGAAGTTTAGAATTTTGGTTCTTACTTCTTTGCGAGAACAGTGAAAATTATTATGATGGAGAGAGACTATTGCAGGGACAGGGGGTCAGCCTGTCGCCCACAAAAACGCCAATATCCGTACCATAATTGACTTTTATAGTATGCCCGGGAAGAGAAGCAGCTGGCACATTCTATGTTTTTCTTTCGCTTCCAGTCCAGCATGGAAAATACTAAGTATGTTTCAGTTTTTCTTTCTTTTTAATAAGAGTGCGAGATTTTAGTCCTATTTCGCAAATGATGAAAAGTGATGATAAATTCATAACTCGGCAATCCATTAAGTGCTTTTTTAATTAAATTTACTTTTGAAAGAGTTGCGAAGGTAGTGATCAGAAAAACACAGAAACTGCCAATCTATTAGAAACTTTAAACCGGTGGGTTAAAATTGATTGTCGGGACTTAATTGCATTGAAGAAGAATTCTGTTGAACACGACTATAGAAACTCGGTTGCAACGGGTATATAAATCGATAAAGTCCAAACATATGTCCATATGTATACATATGTATATGTAAAGTCCAATGAGCCCGATTCGACATTAAATTCTCTTATTTTAAGTGTTTCATAATGCCGTGACAGAAAGAGAAAAACATAGTTTTTATACGGGGCTGTCACGTTTCACGTCGTAAAATTTGAGACTTAAAAATAAGAAAATGCAAAGTCAAATACGGCTCAGTATGTGTTTTAATCGCAAAAGTTTAAAACAGTAGTGGTTGGTTAAAACTTTTTTTTCCTATTTCGCTTACATTTGAAAAAAAATATTTAAAACTAGCCACCGCGCGCGGTTTTACCCGCTTAACTTTTGATACCGTAGGAATTTCGAGATCAAATATAACCTATCAAATGCTAAAAGAATTTTTCAAATCCCACTTGTGGTTTCTGAGATAAGTGCGTTCAAACAAACAAACAAACTCTTCAGCTTTATATATTAGTATAGATATTGTCACGTTATTCTCGACAATCTGAAACTCTCGCTCAAGTTCTGAATGCTAACTCAAACTTTCTACTTTAAAACGGTTCTGTATGTAAAATTTACAAATAATCTATGTTTAAGTCATGATCAACGTTTAACGGTGGGTTTCAATATCGAATCTCAATCTAAAACCCAATTTTTTTTCATACAAAAACAAATCTGGATTTTGGTTGTCATGGCACCACCCTTTATTTGTCAGTGTTTACAAAGAAGGATTTTAGATAAAGATACAATATTGAAACCCACCATTAGTGAGCTTTCATTATACAGGCCCTGTTTGAAGAAGCCTCGTCATTTAATCGTCATCAACGTCAAAACAACTGTATTTCCGAACCCAGAAAACTGGTTTAAACTATTTCTGTAATTCTAAAGTAAGTCAAATATAAGTTAGGAAGTTTATAACTTGGGTGTCGAAGCCACAACATACACAAATATTTGCTACCTTCTCCCAGACCCTAATTTGACATTTACGATATTACAGTCAGGTAAAGTTCGAATGTTTTAGCAGAATTCGCAGATTTTGTGGAGAATGTTGTTTTGCGGTTAGAGACTCGTGTGATTTATTGAAGGCTCTCGTGCTAGCCGTTTTCTTGCTTTGCTTCGAAGCTAATTGTTTTAAAATTGAGCTACTTTAAAACTTATGTGTGTATAATTAGAATATATATTTCTACAGTTTTATTTTATACGCGATTAGGTAATCCGGTTAAAAAGTAGTGTTATTTAAATTATGAATCGTGAAAACTTAAGACAATATTAGGTAACATATACCTAAACAGTTTTATAGTTATGTTCAGCACCCAAACCCTATTAAGGTTTGAATTCACTACTTCTGGTGTTAAAGGCAATGTTGCATATTTAGAAACTGAGAAGGTCGTTGCTATAATACTTATTCCACGAAGAGTATGATTACAAGTCAAAAAACACCTTTATTGTCAACTAATGAATGTTACTTTAAAATTAAATTCCTATCCATTTGAAAAAAAACAACAAAAATTATAGATAGTTGGTATTTGATATATTGAATTCTAATATTATGTTCAGGATGCTGGAAGCAGTTTGGATCTCCAGGCGGCGGCGGCTGTCGGCCAGTCGGAGCTGATGTCTATGTACGACGCCATGTTCTCCCAGTACAACGTCAAAATTGCACAGGTATTTATAATGTTTATGTTCATTCACCTTAAGTACATACAGTGTGACTGGTGGGTCACTTTTCAAGGACGTCATAGTTTGAAATCATACATTTATTTATTTTATTATTTACTATTATTATTTACTTATTTAAATTATTTACTAAAAGGCATGCCAACAATATACATACATAACAAATTCAATAAACACTCAGCAAAGTTCTTAAATCTAGTATATACATCAATTACAGACACACACAACATTCACAAAATTCACAAACCGAGCACACACACAATTAAAAAAGAAAAAAAAAATTTAGAATTAATTAATCAAGTTACGGTTAACAAGAATAAATTAAATTAAACTACAAATACATTAATATAAATACAGTATGAAATGTCAGTTTTGTTATTAAATTTAAATAAAAAAGCTATTTCATAAAACAATAAATAAAAACAAGTCATCGAAATATTATACAATTTAAATTAAATTAAATTACATGAAGAAAAAATATCATCATCATCATCACAACTCTTAGTAATGAGCCCACTGCAGGGCATGAGTCTCTCCCCTGGGTGTTGAGGAGGTATAGGCCATAATCCACCAAGCTGGCCCAGAGCTGGGTGGTGGATGCCAGAATTTTTTGGGGCGCCTAGATGGCTTCTGACAAACCCTAACGACTACTGTATACAAGTATACAGCAGCCGGGACCGACTGCTTAACGTGCCCTCCGAAGGACGGAAGTCACCGTGAGAAATGAATGGGCGGCGGTCACCCATCCAAGTACCGACCGCGCCGAACGTTGCTTAACCTGTGATATCGTATGATACACACAGTAACCACGGCGCCACGACGACTTCAAGAAAAAATATATTAAAAATTAAATATTAATTATTTACTGAGTAAATTTAACCGAAAGTTAAAGAATTGAGTACGCAACGCATGGTTACACTGGCATTGGCAGCCATCCGCGTGCCAGGTAACGTGCCGCGGTTGACTCAGGCGTAAGTAAAATGCATAGTAACAAAACTTTATTTATTTATAGGCAATTCTAGTGAAAAATTAAGTACCTACTTTTATAACATAATTATGACCAGAATCGAGTACTGAGTGCTCTCTCTCAGTATCTAAAAGTCACCAGTCACCCTGTATTATATTAAGCTATAAAACAAACAAGCACTGGGATATCTTGTTGATTTACGGCCTAAAACCTTCTCGTCACCCAGATGTGCCCTTCCAGTAGGCTCCGTAAATAAGATTGTGATGACACTACACAATGTGAAAACTGGTTGGTCGTTCACCATTAAGTTGGTGATCTCTAAAATATACCCGTTCTGAACCCCCTTCAATATTTATTCTGCTTAATTTGTGTTCTCAGTGACAGCGGTAATAGAAATACATCACAGGTGAACATCAGTACAGTGGTGTCTTATTGTTAGAGTCCCTTTTTGTCCTTTGGGTATGGAGCAATAAAAATGTAATTATTTTTAGAAAATACTGGAATTAAATTGAAAATACCTTCAATTTAAAAACAAGTCAAAATCCAGGATTATACTGCATGGAAAACTACATTAGTCGGATGCGGTAAAAAAGCTTTAATCTTTAAAGGTCCGCTTTCACAAAGCGAGTTGCTTGCGTGTTTGATTTACTTTTAACTAAGTTTGAGTTAGTAGTTTTTCCTTTCATGACCAATTTTGTCGTCGTGGCACCGTGGTTACTGTGCATATCAAACGATATCGCAGGTTAAGCACGCTCGGCGCGGCCGGTATTAGGATGGGTTACCGCCGACCATTCATTTCTCACGACAACTTCCGTGCTTCGGAGGGCAGGTTAAGCAGTCGATCCCGGGTGCTGTATACTCGTATACAGTAGTCGTTTAGGGTTTTTCAGAAGCCATTTCGGCACCCTGAAATATCTGACATCCAGCTTACCATGCTAGTCGACAAGTTTGTTGAGATGTACGTTATGTTCTTGCATTAATCGGGACGCAAAATACATTTTTAAAAAGTCATTGCAAAAGTTCGTACGATAAATTTACTCGATTATATTGAAATCACTGATCAATAAATTGCGCCTTCATGCTTAGGCACGTTAGGCAGTTCGGTCCCGGGTGCTGTGTTACTTGTATACAGTAGTCATTAGGGTTTGTTAGAAGCCATTTCGGCGCCCTGGAAATTCTGTCATTCACCTATTAACACGGGTCTAGATTGGTGTTTTACGGTCTCTCGTCACCCAGAGGAGAGACTCGTCTTAATGGGCCCTTGCAGTGGAGAGTTGTGTTAAAACTGTGTTTGTAGCATGGATCCTTCATGGACCATTATTTCATAATATTATGCATGTTCTGTTTGCATCATCATATTACACTGGCTGGTAATTTCCTGAAATATCTACGTGAAAAAGGCATAAGCACTACATTTATTTATTGGTATTTTATACCAAATAGTGAAATTATCGGTTTTTATAGTGTGTATGGAAAAAAGAGCGGATTGGGCATCATTCAGGTATACCTACTAATTGCTCCGAGAATGTAAATTAAAAAACACGCCTCTGAAAATATCCCACAAAGCACAACGTTGCTTTGCGAAAATTATTACTTGGCGCCGGCTTCCGTAGCTCAGTGATATTGAAATAATTAAAATTCTCGAAATTCTCTCCTGTAAATTATTGTATGTAGTTGTGTGAGCTTTATATATTCTAGAAACATAATTTATGTTTAAATATCAGGGGCTTGGCGCGCTTTTATTCGGGGAACTTTTAATACCATCAGACAAACTTTTTTTTCTTAAATTTAGATATTAAATATGATAGCATATTTCATATCGATTTTGTAGTAGGAAGGTATTCATGTCATGTACTGATCGCCTAGATAATGAAATGTGAAGATGATTTAAAAAACTTTTTTTTAAATTGTATCCACAATTTTTTTATTTCGAATGTATTTCTGTTTTAAATCTGATCTTAAGTTTCATAGATTACCACGTTTATGCATATAAACCATTTCTTTGGCTTTATTAAATCAGTTTCAACAGACATTTCTCGTTCAAGTTACTTGCATCATCTGAACCAATCATTAATCCGGATTTGAATTTAGTAATTTCCATGCCGAATGCATGCGCGAGTTCAAATCCCGGTCGCATCCGATATTTCAAAAATAGAATTCTCACCAAGAGAGCAAAGCCTTATATTATCTATATCGGTATACCTATAGCGCTATAAATATCTATTGCTATATACAGGGTTGTTTTTAGCCACCGGCAAAATTCTTTTTACTCATTAAATCTCATTTATAGAAACGATTTTTGCAAAAACAAGGAAATTAATATATTCGTTAACGCATGGTCACTCTAAATTATGAATGAATATCATTAAAATAAATATGACTACGCGCTACTAAAAACATCTTGTAGAACTACGTCGTAGTTATGAATCATTAAAATGAATCGTCGTAGTAGCTATGTTTATCAAGAGTGACAAATTGTAAAAAAGATTGTGGTGCCATATTTTTTTTTTGTACCGAGTGATACTATAATAAATATGCAGGTATGTTGATATCGTTTCAAAGAACATAACATTCTTGGCTGGTGACGAAAAACAACACTGTGTACAGTCACGTCTAATAAGATGTATACATTTTTATTGTTTGAACCTTATCACAACCGATAAGTTGCGAAGTGTAAAATGAAAATGAAAACTTTTTATTCGTAGTAGGTAATTTTATACACTTTACGAACGTCAAACGCTGGATGAGGGCGGCGCGGGTGCGGACGACATGACGAATCCTGGGGGAGGCCTCTGTCGAGAAGTGTGCATCTCTCGGCTCATGAAGATAATGATCGCCCATTTTCCACATGTGTGTACATCGTATTGCATGTGACTGTACCTATAAGTGTCAAAAATGTAGTTCAAATAGAGATTTTATTTTGAGGCTTAATTTACTTTAGAATTTATCGTCCTTTTACCTATCTTTTCTCCTTATAACGGGAAAGGAGTATCTGTTCCTTTAAGGACAATTGTCGTCCCTAGAAAAAAAAATCCTCCAGGCGCATTTCCACTTTGTCGTGACGACAATAATAGTGTAGTTTGAAGTGTCGTGGCTTATACAATTCAATTATAGTGTTACATACATACATTACATATACAGGATGACTGGTGACAAATTTTAGATACTGAAGGAGAGTACTGTGCTCTCGATCCTGATCATAATTATGTAATAAAAGAAGTTGCTTAATTTTTCACCCGAAATATTTATGAATAAATAAAGAGACCTTACTACACATTTCCCGACGCGCTGCATCAGTCAACACGCACACAGTAGTGTTACCGCCACACGCACACCACCACCCGCTAAGTATCTATTGTATTACGCGATGCGTAATGAATTCTTTAAGTTTCGGTTAAGTTTACTCAGTAAAGAATTAATATTTATTTTTTATTTTATTTTTTTTCTTCATGTATGATCCCATTCTATCACGTCCTGGAATTTTGAAAGTGACTCATCAGTCACCCTGTAGAAGTGATATAGAACGTCACGATGAACTGTCGTCCACATTTTTTTTAAGTAACAGTAGAACATACAGTCCGTTTTAATGGGAATAGATAGATTAACTGACGATAAATTAACGGTACGACATAGTGTATGAGTAATTTTGACAGTTACTAAGAGTTATTTTTTATGCGTCTTTGATCTACAATTAGTCATATATTAAGGGGATCTTAAAGGAAATTTCGTTTCTGTGCTCTTGTGAATAAAATCTACGAAATATTTTGTTAAATAATCAGTTTAATTTAAAATACTTATAACATATAATAAATCTGTAAAAGTAAAAATTCTGTACAGTGAAATTAAAAAAAAAAATGGCAGGGGGTGTTACTAGACCGACAACGAAACCAAAAATTCAGGCAAAAACCACCGGTTTGATTACGATGAAACTTGGTATAATTATTTTTGAATGTCCTCCAGGCACCACACTGGGTACTTTTCATCCCAGAAAAGTATATACAATAAAAACAAACTTAATTTTGCGGTTCGATCCCTAAACTCGACTACTGTACCAACCGCAAATAATAAGTTTGTCAATTCTAAACCGTGATTTTCAGTGCGACCTTTTTATTCCTTTTAGTTTTTACTAAGTAGGTACAGTTTAAGACAGAGTTATTTAGTTTTATTTCTATAAGTTGTAGGTAGGGAATGCAATCTCGCGAGATTGAGGATCGGACGAGATTGATTTTCATAATCTCGCGAGATCTCGGCAATTTCGAGATCTCGCGAGATTTAAGAGTATCAATTTTTGCAAATAATTTCACTAATAAAATAGATATAGAACTCCCGGGACATTGAAAGAAAAAGAACCATAGATATTTTGAAATCAACATTTATTTTTACGAAGTCAAAAAGATTAACTAACAAAAATAATAGAATTTGAGTTGAGATCAATAAAGTCAAAGGCTCATTTCGCCAAACTAAAAAGAGAAATAGAATATAAAGTGAAAACCAAATAAAAACAATCAAATAAGGAACATTAGCAACATCTCGCTATACAATTATTTACAAACTGTTTTGGAAGTAGCTTCTTAGAAAGCACAACGTATTTAAGGTATCGTCACCTAACCTACACCTTATTTTGCAGGCTAGATAGCCAGCCGCTGAGAATGCCCTTTTAGATTCAACACTTGCTACTACTATAGTTATGAGGCAGTTATCAGCGAACTGCAAACGTTCTCCTTTAGACCCCCGGACTCGTATAGATTCATTTCCTTCTTCAACAATTGGTCCAGCGATTCAATCTCGCTGATCTCGCGAGACCTCGCCCATTTTTAGGACGAGATTAATCTCGCAGAAAAGGGCCGAGATCTCGCGAGATCTCGATCCCGAACGAGATTGCATTCCCTAGTTGTAGGTATAGATTTTAATTTTAAAGCATAGGTAAGTAGTATATTTGACATTGTACGTAGTGACCGTAGGTTATTTTATAATACTGTAATATATTAGTCATTCGTATAGATATAAGTTTTTGGGAATTTTGCTTATTTATTGGGTTTAGATTAGTTATCATCAGAAATAGTTTTATTTAGGTAGGAAGGTATTTTATTTTCTGTTGTTGAGTTTAATTTTTTTAATTAGATAGATACTTTGGTTTACGTTTATAAGGCCTTCTTGCGCGATTTAATGTAGGTTAGGAGGTAGGTACATACAGGATTTGTTGTAATAAACTTAAAATAATGGAACTCAATATCGTTTCGGTTTTCTTTATATCGTGATCTTGGAAGTCAGAAACCATAGATTTCTTCGGAATAAAAAGTAGTATTTGTGTTAACACAGGACTTTATCAACTACCATACCAAATCACATTAAAATTGGCTAAGTCGTTAAACCGTGAAACGCAGCCAAACATATAGGTAGACATATATTATACACTGGTAATGGCTGGATGGATGGATTTTTGCTACTCTTTCACGCTAAAATTACTGAATGGATTTTTATGAAACTTTACTGTACTAAAGTCGCGGGCACAGTCTATGTAATACCTACCTACCTTTAAACCTACTCTTATACACTTTTGACGACCGGCTGGTGTAGGGGTAACGTACATTGCCTTCTATGCCAGAGGTCCTGGGTTCGAATCCCGGCGGCGACGGATATTTGTGTGATATACACAGATATTAGTCGTCAAGTCATGGACATTTATAAGTTTATTTGAGTTTATTTTCTAATAAAAAATATGTATTTATTCAATATGTATGTTTATGTATTTCTTAAGTATATCAGTTATCTAGTATCCATAACACAAGTTCTTTAAGAAACTTAATTTGGGCTAGATAATGTTGTGTGAGTGTCAGAAATATTTATTTATTTATTTATACATACCCCTATTACTTTTTCTATTTTATTTTTTGTAGGTCTTTTTCACAAAACCTAGGTGAAACTGCAGATCACAGCTTTGTTGTAACAGTTTTAAAAGTAACTCTGTCTGTTCCTCTATTAGTAACACTTTCACAGCTAAACTATTAAATCGATTTTGACGAAATTTAGAATAGTGTAAGTTTGAACTTCAAGGAGGATATTATAATATTATTTATGCAAATCCGATAACCAGTATTTATGCGGACGAAGTCGCGGGCAACAGCTAGTTTTAAGTATAATAGTAGTTAGTATCGTTTTTGCCAGATACCCAAGCCAAGGCCTGGTAAACTGTAATATACTTCAGTTACTTATTAAAGCCCGGAGGACCAAATCCAAGATTTATTTCAATGGGTACTTTATTTAATCCTCTTTAAATATATTTTACCCTTTTACAGCTACCATATATGTGTGTGAATGCTCTGTGGAATATTAAAAGGGATGAGCAGCTATTTTATAAACAGGATCCAAATTAATTTGGTCACATTGTGCTTTCAGTATTTTTCTGTGGAAAAATCTAAATTTAAAAGAAATAAATGAAAGGCTCCTTTAAATTTATATTTTTTTATAAAATAAAATAAGAGAAGCGCTTACCGAAAAAGTATCGTATATTTAAAAGCATATTAAATTGATAAAATTAGTTTACGTAAGTATAAATAATAAAGAAAACAATCCTAAATTTGAACTAGGGTGCGATTTCTTCCAGGCATCCTACCAGAAAAAGTCGACGGTATTCAAAATCAAAATTCGCAGTAACAAACTTGAGCTCCACAGTTTAATACCAAATCAGATTACTGGCAATCCTGCATAAACTCAACAGTATTAGGGACCTGCATATTGAAAGGGTTTCCATTTAGCAAACATCGAAATTAGTAAAACGCTGCAGTACTTGAATGCTGAATTTGTGTCGTGTTATATCGAGATTGGACATTGTTTTATCGTTTTATCGACAGTTGCTGATGTATTTGAATGGGAATCTGTGTTTAGTGCACTCCATCTAGGTGTAAAGTATCGACTAAAGTACACAATAGAGAAATGTTAGCTCTGCACGTGACTATTTCACATATCATAATTATCCAGACATTTCAATTTTTGATTATGCTTCTAAATGGTGAATATTAAATATAACATAGTGGATTGATCGAAAAAAATTCAAAGGTTTTAGTGTTTATTGTTGATTGAAAAAAGTTTTTGTACATTATAGCACATGTTACTTTGTAATTTTATTTAGAAGAACGATTATGATTCTCTATTTTTAGGCCCTTTGTTTATGCATAGCTAGGTAAGTGTATCATATACAGGGTTAATTTTAATTAACGTATCACTCTTGCGGGCAGCCTCTCCACATCAATCCCAACAACATTTGTTCTACGACTTTTTATAAATCTTAAAAAAATAACACAAAAATAAAAACAAAAAAATTTTTGCTCCTTACTTTTCATTTTGTTAGACGTACCTATTATTATGTTGAAGCGATATTTTACTGCGCAAGGTGCGTGGAATACCTACGCTCAAAGTAAATAGAGTTACGCCTCTAAACAGAGTATGTACATATTTTTTGTATGGGAAAACTAAAATTTTAAAAACTATTAATTTTAAAAAGTTGTAGAAGAAGACACATTGAGTAATTTGATTTGATACGTCGCCTCCTATAGAACCCTAGCTTCCAATGTTCCAAAATGTTTTCGAAAAACGATCAAAATTCCACTCCAGCAATAATAATAATAATACGAAAGCTGTGAAAATGATCTTGTCGAAAAAAAAAATAATAAGTTTAAAATTATATTTACGGGTTACTTGGTGTAACCCGTAAATGTAGTCATAACCAGCCTAGAGCTGAGAAGACAAAACATCGCAAAAATAATAATAATAAAAAAAAGCAAAGCCCTTGAAAAAGGAGAAAATCAAAAAATATATATAATAGTATATTATGTAACAAGTGAGCGAAGTTGCTAATTACAGTCGAGGCTGTGATTTGAGCCCGAGCCGCAGGCGAGGGCTTAATAATGAGCCGAGACTGTAATTAGCAACGCTCACGAGTTATATACGACGTTTTTCAACACACTTGTGAGTAAAAGACAGACATACGTGGTCATAAAATAACAAACACACTTGATAACAAAGCTGTGAATTGTGATTGAAAAATGGCGCCAAACTTCGCGCATGCGCGTAGGTTTTTTTTTCCGCCAAATGTGTCAATGGCTGTATAGCATATACAGCCTATTTTAAATGAAAATATTTAATTTGGAGTGGTAAATCCAAATATTTTATAACAAATTATTGTAAATTGTGAATAATTTGTTTGAGATACAATTTTGTTTAACTAATATAAGGCGCAAACATTTAAAAATGTATATGGATTTGAAGTGGTATAAAATCTCTTTGTTGTTTCTGAAAAAAATTTATGTATAACCCGGATCAATAAAATATGCTCTGTTTACTCGCATTTCATTTGCACGAAGGTACAATTCAACTTTGTAGGATTCATTATATTATGCACTAGGGTATAATATATTATGCACGCGTGACTTATAGCCCAGTTTATAGTTCTAAATTCAATAGAATTAGGCTCATTTTACGAGCAAGTGTGTTGAAAATAATAATAATAATCATTTATACATAACCCAGATGTATTACGATAATATTTTTATCAATATCCCTGTCTATCCTAAATCCGAGTGCGTCACTTCAGTTCTTTTCGTCACCAACCATTATGTGAGCTTTAGGGAAAAGCGGTTTGATATAAATAAAAAAAGCAATTTTCATTTCTAGTCTCTATCTATAGTAAAATATTATACTAAGGTCTAGTTTAAGTCTGTACTGTCTGTACTGATCTAGCATAGATCGACATTTTTAAAAATTTTTCTTTGAATATTTGTAATTTACAACCTTATTTCCATGCTTGCAGGTGCTAGTAACAAAACCAGATTTCTACAACGAAGAAACGAGGAAGAACTTGTTCTGCACCCTCTCCGAGCTGATCTCCTTGAACATAGTTCCTATAGTGAACACGAACGATGCTGTGAGCCCACCGATGTACATCAGTGATGATACCGTCGTTCCTGGAACCGGTAAAAAGGTATGTTTTATATTACAAATCTTATTAAATTTATATTACAAAATCTTTCTTCCATGCTGGACTGGGAGCGAAAGAAAAACATAGAATGTGCTAGCTGCTTCTCTTCCTGTGCATACTGTAAAAGACAGTTAAAGGACAGGGGTTTTAAAGGCGTTTTTGTGGGCGATAGGAGACCCCCTGTCACTACAATAGTCTTTCTCCATCTTTATCATACCTCCAAATTTGTCAAACGTGACATCAGATGGTCTCTGGTGTTCTGCCTACCCCATAAGGGATACAGGCGTGACGTTATGTATGTATGTATGTACAAATCTTACTTATAATATAAATGTGAAAGTTTGGATGGATTGATGTATGGATGTCTGGTTGTTTGTTTTTTAAATCACGGCAGCACGGCTCAATGGATTTGGATGTTTGGCATTGTGATAGTGTAATTGTGTAACTTAACTTCAATTTGGATGAATCTACTTAGAAGATTTCTAAAAAAAGTGATAATAATCTATTTTTAATGATTTAAAACGAAGTTTTATGTTTATTGTGGGAACAGTATTGAAGAAAACTATTCCGTTCAACAAATTCAGTATAAAACTATCCATTATTTAATAAAATGTATATTTAGATTCGATTTATCATCATTTGATATAATCAAATGTGATTTATCTAGCTTTGAAAAAACTCCGTGTGGATTTGTAGTTATGATTAAACAGACCTAGATTTAAAAAATACGTTTAGAAGTAGGGATGTGAATGATTCCTATAGAGAGACAGTAGGTGAAATTCTTGGTGCTAACTGTCACAACAAGTCGCCTATATGAATATCCCAAAAAAGTAAAGCCCGAAAATTTGAAGTAAAACAGCGCGAAACTGCTTGTATTTTATAGACCGAAAATGAAGTACACAGCTATAACTTTCAGAATACAAAAATTAAATCTGTAACAAAATATGTATAATTGCTTATAACGAATGAGTAATTAAAAGATAAACACAACTTCACATTTTAAATCAAGTTTGCAAATGAATTTAATTCGATGTCGGAGCATGCGTTTCCAAAACTTTTAATTAAGCTGCAGTCCTTAAAAAATATAATTTAAATAGACAATATTATAAAATTAGGTAGCAATATTTTCATGAATGAATAATGTCCCAATTAGTATAGTAAATATTATTATAATTTGCCAATGAATGTATTCGGTAAAATAACTAGTTTGACAATGAAGCAAGTTTTTTTTTAAATACATGATTATGAGACAATACTTAAAAGTAGGACTAGGCAGGACATACAGGCAGTTCATTCGATACCATGATGACCACCCGTGGCGATGGGGTAAACCTATCTGCCTCAGACGCAAGTGGTTGCGGGATCGATTCCCGCCCGGAACTAGAAAAAAATAAATGTATTGGGTCTGGGTGTTTATCTAAATATGTTTATATTCAAGGTTCTCCCCTAGTTCGCTACATGGCATCTCATAACACAAGCTTCGCTAACTTTGAGGCCATGTAATCGGTGTGTTTGTCTGACGATTTTATTTATTATTATTTATGGCGACCCATATCAAAAAGGATCTGTCAAAGCAACTTTTTTGGAAGTCAGTGAAAGGAAGACTTGTTGCACCGTTTATCGGCTACTGTGTAAATGCTTGTGGAAAAACGAAGTGAAAAAAAGTAGGCACGTACCCTCTTGTTAACTGGAAAATTCAGAGCCAGCGTTTCTATGGTGCTTAAGTTTTTGGGTATGAGTTCCCTTAGGGCAAAATAACGGGAGGATGAATACATAATGATGATAAACACGTTTGAGATATGTTATTCTTTGAACTTCCTAACGTTAATATGATTGCCAGTTAACCCGATAACTTCCTTGTGTAGTCTCTATAATACAAACTATTGTTTTTTATTTGATCTACATAGAGTGCGTTTATTTTCATTAATATATAGAATATAATGTCATTTATTCGCAGAATATGGTAGAAAAAAAGTTCTTAGATCTAAATATATTGTACAGCATATTCAACCGTCAATATCGGTGTGCAAATTTTTGTCCACTTTTCAATTTCACAATTCAAAATAATTAGGTATATTACTTATGTCCAAACTTATTTATTTATTTTTAATTATATTATTAAATGTCATGCATATTAAATCATTGTCATTCATTTAAAAAATCATTTATATTATAATACTGCTTATCTAATAAAAAATTATACAATGCTTTTTTAAAATTTATCACAGTCTGGATTTTTATTGTCTTGGGTAATTTGTTATATAGTCGTATTGCCATACAGTATACATTTCGTCTATACAATTCTAGTTTTTGCATGGGTGCATATAATTTGGATGCATGTCTACCTCGACCATATACCATTTGCTCATTCGTTTTAAATATTCTGATAGTTTATGAAGTTTCAGCAAATGAGTTTACCGGCTAGCAATAGAATTAATGTTCAAGGAAAGCGGTAATCTAAGATGTTTCTGATTAATTAAGCGTTGCCATGACAACGTTCAGATTAAGATGAAAACACCTCGTGTTTCATTTCGAAATTTTCCGTAAATCTGGTGCCATCCGATCGATTATTCTTATTATTGCTTTGTGTTGAAATTGTAATTAATCTCTTTGAAATTTGTGAAAGAAAATGTTTCTTTGTTGTTATAAATCACATTTGAAACGTAATAAATAATAGTTACTTAAAATAATTGTACTGGACATTGAGATACTTTCCCCGAGCTGCAGAGTTTAGCAAAGCCTGCTTTTTCAACAGACTTCAAAAAAAGGAAGAGGTTCTTAATTCGTCTGTATGTTTTTTTATGTTACCTTTTTTATGTATCATCGAAATCGATTGAGGATGAATTCGGAGATCGTTTACCTTGACGACCTTATACTTCAGCCAAAGTTTTGACGTGAATTCGGTTTTTTAATGCTCTGCATTCGTTTGTTGTTGCATTAATTGTTTTGTAAATCTTAGATTTCAGAGGGCACTATAAAATTAAACACTGAACAAATCTCAATCTTAGTAATGGACTGTATTAAAGCTGTAGGATTATTTTATTAGTAGTGCATTCCTAGTTTTTTGATGAAACTATGTCACTATGTCGTTAGTCGAAGCAGTAACAGACTTCACCGCTGGCAGAGACAAGGGAACACCAATTGCTGCGATCCAGACATACCTCTTTCGCTTCTTCCACGTTCATCAATCTTTTCATACATGATCACTGGTTACGTTTACTTTTAACTAGGCCCTTTTTCAAAATGTCGCCAACTTGATCGGCATACGTTCGCCTAGGCCCCTTCCAACAACACTATCCATTGTTGTTCTGTACATCTCTTTAGACATAGACATAGACATAGACATAATCTTTATTCGATATTTCTGCACATCAATACAAAAAGACACATTTAAACAGATATTGATATATACAAACATTAGTAACTACATAATAATAATTTAAGAATTAAAAAGGTTAACAAATACACGAAACATGACAATAAAACATAAAGTTTACACACAGAAACTTTTTTTTTTGCTTGGTGGTAGGATCCCTTCTGGGTCCGCCTGGCTAGCGACCACCCTTTATATAAAGTCTGCCGCCAAATGTTACCGCTCCGGCGGTAATGTGTTCCGGCAATATTGTATAAAGAGCCAGTTCCTTCCTAAACCCGTGTGCTTTCATCTTCGACCTCATCGTCACTTACCATCAGGTGCGATTGAGGTCAAACGCGGGTTTAGTCACTTATAAAAAAAAAAAAAAAAGAAGAAATTTTAATTGCTACATGTAGGCATACAATTCATAAAAATGGGCTTTGTGCCTTATCGTGCAAACGTGCAGAACTAGCGAAAGGGCACTGACTCAGCTGTGATGTTGCCATTAATGCAACGCTGATCTTCCGTCAGCTCCCGAACGTCCTGTGACGTGACGCGCATTGCACATCGACTACGACAGTCAGTGTGTCAGCTTCTACGAGAAGTTTGTGTGACTTTGTGTGTGTGTGTTTGTTTGTTGCTATGAAAGAATTTCTGTGATGTTAGATTAGTGAATAGATAGATAAGTAAATATTAAAATTGAATAAATGTAAATTTATGATAAATATAAAGGTAGAAGATAGGTAAGTTTAATTTATAAGTTTTATTTCTTATTTAAGAATATTGCCACAATTAAAGAAATAACAGTTTTTGCTGCGAAAGTAAATAAGTCCGATATTTATTTTTAAAAGTTATTCTATTTATTTTATTTCATCTCATTTTATCTCTTTCGTAAATCTACTTTTACTCATCCTTTCCAAATGCCCAAACCACCGTAGCATACCCTTTTCAATCTTAGTCACTACATCCTCTTTCAATTCGTTTTACGATTTACGATTCAATTCTTTATGTACGAAAAATCTTGTTCCTCTCTGCAAGCAAGCTGTCCGTGCGGGATCAGCATAGACTTACGTCCCCTGGACAAGCGTGTGGTAGGATCAAATATTATGACTCCGGGGCGCGGCGGTGATGCGTTCCGGAAATATTTAATGAAGAGCCAATTCCTTGTATGACCCGTGTGCTTTCTTCTTCGACCTCATCTTCACTTACCATCAGATGAGATTGAGGTTAAACGCGGGCTTAGTCTATAATAAAAAAAAGCTACAAATATTTTGAAAAAAGAAAATAACACATAATGGTCGCTTTTTTTTCCGTGTGTGGACTCATAAGTGGAGTTAACATGGTATAAGAATTGCAGGAAGCGTGCCCTGTGTTTTGCAGTTTTTGCTAAGCAAATATAAAATAACCTTTATTTTAATTGACCCAGAGTCTAAAATTAAAACACGTCTCACGGTGAATACAGCGTAGTTTTCTCTGCAACGCGCAACGAATGAAAATAATGGGCCTTCAATTTATTAAACCGCATTATGGGATATTTAATTATTAAATTTACGGAACTGACTTCCGATAACGATTGCCAATTGAATTATAAAATTTAAATAAAACTATTTTATTTGTATTTCAACAGCTTACGCGCCTATTAATTTGAAGGTTTTGCGATCATTTATTTTATCATACCCTATTTTTGATTCAACAACTTGCTATAAATAAATTTATATCAAAGGATAGTTTTTAATAGAAATCGTTGTATTGGCCATAAAAAGAGAAAAATGTCCTTTTGATTTTCGCGTTTAGACTCCTCATTCATAAAATCTAGCTATACTTGG
The DNA here is from genome assembly GCA_944452665.1 of Stenoptilia bipunctidactyla. Classification (NCBI taxonomy): domain Eukaryota; kingdom Metazoa; phylum Arthropoda; class Insecta; order Lepidoptera; family Pterophoridae; genus Stenoptilia; species Stenoptilia bipunctidactyla. Next base: position 5,707,746 of record OX101736.1, read on the forward strand.
CTTCCCGCGCAAGTTGACTTGTTTGGTGAGACACACGATATATTCTTATTGAAATTGTTTCTCAAAATTGTTCATTGATATTACTTCATTCATCAATTATACATTCTTAACTAAACTTACTCTTAACTGAATCTTACTTTAAAAAAAACTAGCGCTGCTGCTTGATGGAACATATCCACATCATATTTATTCAAAGTAAGAGTTTAGATCAACTCCTCCCTCTCAGACTGAAACCGGATACACCTCATCAATAAGTGATGAACATCTTCTGGCATTCCACAAACATCGTAATATGAATTATTCAAGTTAAATTTCGTTACAATTAGGATTGAAATAAATACAATGCAACGCGACAAAACGATACCATACTTATCTAATATATAAAATTCTCGTGTCACAGTTTTCGTGGCCATACTCCTCCGAAACGGCTTGACCGATTTTGATGAAATTTTTTGTGCTTATCCGGTATCTATGAGAATCGGCCAACATCTATTTTTTTTTTATTTATTTGGCAAAACAACGTTTGCCTGGTCAGCTAGTTTTTTTATATTTGATACCAAATAGTCAATGCATCGGGCTGTAAATAATCTAACTAAACATGTGTATTCTTCAGGGAATAAGAATTAAAGACAACGACAGCTTGTCTGCTCTCCTAGCTGCGGAGATCCAGTCAGACTTGTTGATCATGATGTCTGATGTCAACGGCATTTACAACAAGCCGCCGTGGGAGCCGGGCGCGCGGATGATGCACACATTCACGTCCAAGGAGCTAGGGCAAGTTCAGTTTGGACAAAAATCTAAGGTGAGTTATACTGTTATACCGATATATGTATATATGATATATGTGGTCATACCGAGTCTTCATTTATTGAAAGGCTAGACGTTATTTATAGTAAGACTAGACGAACACATTATTTTAAAACTATAATTAAGTATTTCTAAAATTTTAATTTCTGTTGGTAGTCCAAATTGAATTTTGTAAAGAATTTGTGTTGTGTTATAAATATGTGAAAATACAATTTGAGTTGATAAATATTAGAAAGCAAACAAATATGTATGATTTGATGGCTAATCTATTCATTCGTCTCACTACTCCTACCAGGATTTTAACCCAGGACCTATGATATAGGATGAGGTAGAGTTTATACTGCTTCTACACAAAATACTATATGAAATTCTAGGGCGGTACTGCCTCAGTATTTTTGGTTTGCCTGTTGTATTTGATGGATGGTCCTCGCAGATGTAAGAATGTTAAGTCACAATTAGAACCCAATATTAACTTCAAAACTATTAACAGAGGGTGCATAATAAGTATTCGAACAGTATTATGTGCTAGACCATGCAAACTGAATGAAAAAAAGGAAAAAAATAACTATTATTGAATAATTAATTAAAAGACTGACGGAAGGATGTTGTTGACTAATTGCTTGGAATATTTTGGTTTTAATAAGGTTTTTTTGGAAAACAATTTTTTATAAATGTTTTCGTCTAAGAAACTAATTTTAATTTACTAGCATCTAAAGAACTAAAACTTGTTTTGACATGGTTTCAGAATTATGTTTTCACTGTTTCATTATAATAAATTTAAATAAATCCAAATAATTAAGAATTGTAACAATTCAAGATATAGATTTAATCTTGCATTTTTTTTAAATATTTTACTTTGTTCGTATTGTAACTATGTGTTTATTACCGCAATCACGAATGGTCACCACAAAATTTGCTTATATAGGTTGGTACTGGAGGAATGGATTCAAAAGTAACTGCTGCAACTTGGGCAATGGCTCGAGGAGTTAGTGTGGTCATTTGTAATGGCATGCAAGAGAATGCTATCAAAACCATCGTCAGTGGTAGAAAGGTTGGCACGTTCTTCACGGACCATGCTACAGCTCCGGCAACAACCCTAGTCGATGTTTTAGCAGAAAGTGGTGAGTTTTTACTAAGCGTTAAAAACAATCTGGTGCCATTTAAAGAAAAAGCCTCTTTTTATCCATAATATCTAGACCTACCACAACTTAAAACTATAGTATTGTCTGAAATTTTCATGATTCATGATGGTAATTAAATACTTTGTCACATGCTTATTTTTTTTCTCAGTCCACGAATTACATTTTAAACCAATGCGTCACTGTATTTACTGGGCACTGTCAATTCAAATGTCCATCATATTTCCTTATTTTCGCTCAACAGTATTTTTGTTTTATTATAGCTCGAACCGGAAGCCGCTCCCTACAAAAGTTATCACCTGCTGAGAGAGCATCTGCCATTCATACTCTTGCAGAACTTCTAGTTGAAAAGCAAGATAAGATCCTTGCAGCCAATGCTAAAGATTTAGAAGAAGGAGCAAAAACCGGGCTTGCAAAGCCCCTTTTAAGTAGATTATCTCTTAGCCAATCAAAGTTAAAAACACTAGCTATTGGGCTAAAGCAAATTGCAGATTCCAGTTACGAAAATGTTGGCAGAGTTCTTAGAAAAACTAAATTAGCTGAGGATTTAGTTCTTCAACAAGTAACAGTGCCTATTGGCGTACTTTTAGTAATATTCGAATCAAGACCCGACTCTCTTCCTCAAGTTGCTGCCTTAGCTATGGCTTCAGCTAACGGATTATTGCTTAAAGGTGGAAAAGAAGCGGCTCATTCAAACAAAGCTTTGATGGATCTGGTGAAAGAATCTCTTCAAAAGGTAGATGCTGAAGATGCTATATCTCTTGTTTCAACAAGAGAAGAAATTAGCGATCTTCTGACAATGGATAAACACATTGACTTGATAATTCCTAGAGGATCCTCCGAATTAGTGAGAAGTATCCAAAAACAATCACAGCATATTCCAGTTTTAGGCCACGCTGAAGGCGTCTGTCACGTATATGTAGATAAAGATGCGGATCCTGTTAAGGCTTTGAAAATTGTCCGTGATGCTAAATGTGACTATCCGGCTGCGTGCAACGCTATGGAAACATTATTGCTTCACGAAGACCATTTAGGAGGCTCATTATTTACAGACTTATGCAATGTCTTGAAGAAAGAAGGTGTTAAGATTCATGCTGGACCTAGATTAGCGAGTCATTTAACTTTCGGACCTCCAGTAGCTAAGAGTATGAAGCATGAATATGGTTCGTTAGAATGCTGCATAGAAATTGTCACGGATGTAGAAGACGCCATTAATCACATTCATACGTACGGAAGCTCTCACACTGATGTTATCGTCACTGAAAACGGTATGTAAATACATTTATTCAAATAGTTATTATTCTAACGAAAGTAAATAAGCATTGATAACAAAAAAGATAGCGTAGTTCATTATTCAAGGCGTGATAATGTTGTTTTGAAGTTTTTAACAGCGATTATTATTACTGATAAGAAAAAAAAACAGCAATTCTTTTGAATTATATTTGGTGTCATGTAACGTATCTATGTTTTTATAGGAAAAATGTACCATTAAATACTTATTGATAAACTTATCATCCCTTGGCTTCTTGATAAACTGTAATTTAAAAAAGAGATGACAGCTGTTTATTTTCTTGTCACTTTTTCTCAACAGATCGACTGTATGAAGTAGATATAGGTATTATTTCCATTTTTCAATAACCTGACTTATTTCAGAAGATTCTCATACTGACTAAGTATTCTATAATAAATTTGATAGTTATAAAACACAGAACTAGTCAGTCGTTTTTAAAGTTTACAAACACACAGTAATAAGGCAAATGAAATGGTATCACTCTATATTATTAAACAACCTTGCCACGTCTGTCTGTTAACCTGAACGCGGTACACACAAAATCTATTTTTATACAGGTTTCGAGTTTCACCGATTCACGAAGTGATTTATTTAGTTATATGCTGACTATAAGCGTAAAGCTACTGTTACACATGCTCATTTCAAGCACGAAAGCGTGCTGCAATTGAGCACTTGCTTCAGACGCTCATTTCGAGTCTAGCAATTTTTGAGCATGCTACCAGTGACGCGGCTCGAGGGAGTTTAAGTGCGTCTAAACAGGTTTGCTGATTGAACATGCTAGTATTGATCAGTCGTTCATACTTAAATATATAAGCATACTTAAAACTATCCTGCCTAATTCTAATGCAAATTTAAACTGCTCTTAGGCATGCTCGTTTTGATCATACTTAAAAGCAAGCTTTAAAGCGTAACAATAGCATTATTCTGCTCCCCGTCCGATGCTGGGACGGGTCGCTAGTGGTAAATAATTTATCTGATACTAGCGACCCGCCCCGGCTTCGCACGGGTGCAATGCTGATACTAAATACACTACAGAAAAACTGTGAACGTTGTATATAAAAACATAGCGGCCCGCTCTGGCTTCGCACGGGTATAAAATATATAGCCTTTGTGATTAAAATCGATTCAGTAGTTTTGATTTATTCATTACTGCCCGTGGCCCGCACGCGTTATATTTGGAGTAAAACAATCCCCCTTTCCTGAAGATTTCCTGCTATCTTTGGAATATCTAAATTCATACACTACATTTTTACTTATTTATTTTTTACATTTTTAACTATTTATTTTATTTTTACAACATATTACAGAATGTCTTTATAAACAAAGTTCACAGCTTTCTTGTCATTAGACAATACAAACACGTTTTCTCTGGAGGTCACTCTTGAAAGAGCGACATACAGTTGTCCATGTGAAAAACAGTCAACGCTCAAATCTAAGCCTGCAACGTTGAAGGTTTGACCCTGCGATTTATTAATGGTCATTGCAATGTATTCAAGGTATTTAATTGGTTAAGGATTAATGCTGTATTGGTTAAAATCGCTTCGAAAATTAGCCATTATTTGTCGTAAAAAGTAAATGAGAAAAAAAAGTTATTGTGGGTTATCCATAAGAGATAGACATATACCATCACGGACTTTTCTGTAGACCTTTTCAATGTGTACAATACTTAGTACATTATTTTGATAAAACTCGTAGGGTTCAGCCTGCGTTTGCAATGTAAGCGAAAAAAATGTAATTATTTACGACATCACATTAGAAACCTCAAAAATAACAGTACTTTTCCACTATTTAATGGATGTTATTATACATATAAACCTTCCTCTTGAATCACTCTATCTATTAAAAGAAACCGCATCAAAATCCGTTGCGTAGTTTCAAAGATTTAAGCATACAAAGGGACATAGGGACAGAGAAAGCGACTTTGTTTTATACTATGTAGTGATGTCTAGACAGACGCCGCTGAGCAACGATAACTTTAGCTGTGATAATTTAGCTCGAAAATTACATATTAATTACCAATAAGTACAAAATCTCTTCATTTTGCACATAATTATAATAACTGGGTCATGAGATTGTAAGATTTTAATCGATCTGTAGTACAAGCCGTATGTATCGGCGTTGATTTTTTTTTTATAATTTTTTTTTATAAGTGACTAAACCCGCGTTTGACCTCAATCTCACCTGATGGTAAGTGACGATGAGGTCGAAGATGACAGCACACGGGTTTAGGAAGGAACTGGCTCTTTATACAATATTGCCGGAACACATTACCGCAGGAGCGGTAACATTTGGCGGCAGACTTTATATAAAGGGTGGTCGCTAGCCAGGCGGACCCAGAAGGGATCCTACCACCAAGAGAACTATGTAATATGTAGAGAATTATGTAATATCATTACTAAAAAAAGAATACTACGAAAATGAAAAATGAAATGAAAGTAAATATATATTTGTTTTTATATTATCTGTATGTACACCTATACTATACATATAAGCAGGTATAACTTGATTCATAAAAGAAAGAAATCTTAAATGGCGGCCTGCCTTTACGTTGACAGATAGTATAATTAGAAAAGATTTTTTTTTTCAATTTAAAAATAATATAAAGTAAGTTTCAACTTAAAAGCACAAAACAAGCATAAAGGACTATAAGAGCTTTTAAATAATACTTTTAATAAAAAAAAATATTGCTTTCATGCTGGACTGGATGCGAAAGAAAAACATAGAATGTGCCAGCTGCTTCTCTTCCCGGGCATACTGTAAAAGTCAGTGAAGGGACAGAGGTTTTAAAGGCGTTTTTGTGGGCGATAGGCTGACCCCCTGTCACTACAATAGTCTCTCTCCATCTTTATAATACCTTCAAATTTGTCAAACGTGACATCAGATGGTCTTGTAACCTCTGGTGTTCTGCCTACCCCATAAGGGATACAGGCGTGACATTATGTATGTATGTATGTATAAAAAAATAGTAGTGGCAGGCAGGACAAGCTAACATAATATAAAGTAATAAACAATTTTCAAACTTAAACAAAATTCATTTTGCTAATGTAATGCTCACATACGTACGAGTAGGTAGATCACACTACAAGTTTTGCGTTACTTAAAAAACAACATGTTATAACCAAAAATTTATGATTATTGCTTTTCAAATACTCTCCTTTTACTTTTTCGGAAGCTAAAAATGACTTTGTTTTGTTGGCCGTGTTGTGGTGATGTATAAGAATGCGGATTTTGGTCGTTTGTAGTGAATCTTTTCTAACACTCTGGGCACCATTCGGCACTAACACTTTTGATCTTATTAGGATTATTCAAATGGGACCCGTAGTTGAGAAAAAATGCCATAACTTATTATTGTAATAATCGGAAACAGTGCTGTTTTGGGATGAAAAGACCTTATGTCCGTTTCTGTGCACCTGACAGAGTAGGTAAATAACAAAATTTCAGGAGGACCCTTCAGCGGGATCATCAAAGGATAAGGGTTTCCTAACATGTCTTCATCCCAAGAGTACTTGATTTCATTATCGTCAGATTCATTATCGATATCTGTTTCAGAATCATTGCTTTCTGGTCCTATATTCATTTTAGAATTCTCTATTTCTTGTTCTCTGCTTACATTAACTGTCCAGTATTTTACTTAAAGCACTCTATTGAAATTTTGACTTGAATGTCTACCTAAAATATTATAATTAAATATAATAGAGTTATTTTCACTGTCAGTAAAAAATATTAATAGTCATTTCACTGCCTTTCAGTTTTTTTGTATGTCACAAGGTTTTCAAGAATACATTGATTTTTTGTGATAAGGACGTCTATGTTAGTCCTCATGTTCACTCTATACCAGGTAGCACGGAGAACCAACTCACGTCCATTCGTATCATAAAAAAGGCAACCCAAAATTGAATAATATTTCTTATTTAAGCCTTGTCCTTTTTTACTGGCAATAAAGAGTAATTGTGCCATGCTTGCAGCTGAAAAGAAAGCTGTTTAAAAAGCTTTTAGCCAGTTTAGAAAAGTTAATTTCCCAAACTAATCCAACACGGATTAGATCACTGGACTTCTAACACTTTACATCTAATGTATGTGCAATCATCAATTATATATATAAAACTGTTCCGTTACTGACTGAGTGACTGAGGTACTGAGGTACTGAGGTACTGAGGTACTGAGGTACTGAGTGACTGAGTGACTGACAGACAACGTACAGCCGTAACTACTGGGCGTAGAGGGCTGAAATTTGGAACATACATTCTTTAAGGGATGTAGGGGTGCATTAAGGAAGGAATTCCCGAAATTCTCACGGGAACGGGAAATATAGGACTTTTTAGTTTGTATGAAAAATCTTATTCCTTGAGTGTACCGATGTGAAACTTGGTGTAAAGGTTTTTCAATATGTGTCTGGTTGTGTTATGGAAGGAATTCCCGAAACTCCCACGGGAACGGAAAATATTTGATGTTTTAGTTTGTATGAAATAATCCCATCCCTTGAGTGCACGGATGGTATACTTGATATAAAGGTTCCTCAATAAGTGTCTGTTTGTATTATGGAAGGAATTCCCGAAATTCCCAAGGGAAGGGTTTGGACTTTTTAGTTTGTATGAAAAATCTTATTCCTTGAGTGTACGGATGTGATACTTGGTGTGATAAAGGTTCTTTCAGTGGGTGTCTGGTTGTATAGTTTCTGAAATTTCCACGAGAAGGGTAGTTAAGCGCATACGAAGTTGCGGGATAAAGCTAGTTAATTAATAAAGCTGTACATAAACTATTGTATTCCACAGTGTCAACATCGAAGCACTTCTTGAACACAGTGGACAGCGCGTGTGTGTTCCACAACGTGTCGTCTCGCTTCGCTGACGGATTCCGGTTTGGATTGGGGGCTGAAGTTGGCATCTCCACTGCTAGGATTCATGCTAGAGGTAAGTTTCTAGGAAATTTTCAAATTATTTAGAAAACATCAATATAAACGATCCTATTCGAGTAGCTGCTGATAAAATAATGCATATTGATGCTTTATATCGGCGATTAAACCAGAATTATACCTCAATCTGCCCTGATAGTTACTGAAGATGAGGTCAGCACATGGGCTAAGAAAGAAATTGGTTCTTCGTATTTCAAACGCCACAGCTTAATTTTCATTTCTATTCGTTTTATAATAGCTTAAGCTTTAATCACGATTCGAGCATACATTCGCTATCAATTCTTCATAGAGGAGTGTCAAAAAATCGATGCTTAAGTGATACGAGCCTAAATATGCCAGAAGTATTGAACAGAGGCTACGGCCGTAATCTAGTAAGCTGAAGCAAATAATTTTTCCCTATTCCTACGTAAAATGACAGGGTTGCCTGGAAGAGATCGTCTTTAAATGATAAGGCCGTCTATTGTGCTCTGTACCTATAACATTGTTATTAAAATTATTTCTTACTCCATGTGTACAATGAAGACCAAATAAATAAAAATAATTATTAAGGTGAGGGTGTTTAACATTTTTTCATTACTTACATATTGATATCCAATACTCCAAATTAACAGAATTATAACTTATTTGGTATCTAGCTCTCACAATCGTAAAAGTTCATAGGTCAAAAAATTTTCAAGAAGTTTTGTTGAAATCTTCAGTTTAAAATTTTTCAGTATTAAAATTCTGGTTTATTTTTACCAAGCATACAAAGAGAAATTTTGTCAAGTACATATACATAATAACTCGACATTTGTGTGCCTGAATTCAGTTGAATCCATTTAAAAAGCTTTTTATTTTAGAATGGGAACACGAACATAAAAAAAAAAAACAAATATCAAATAACTTCTAGTAGTTGCCAAAATCATATACATTTCTGGGTGGTTAACTAATTTCAGTGCCAGCGCACATTTGAACTGCTCTAGTGCACTTTTCAATGGTAATTTGCAACATAAATCTAGCTATTAGGGAGGCTCGGTTGTAGTTCCCATTTATTTGGGTATGCCTCGGGTTGCATTTAAAACAATTCTGCTTGTACTGAAAGTTAAACATTTAGTTAATTATCAAATAACTTAGGTTTTAATAGTTCTAACTATGAAGAGAAAATATAACTTTGAAGTTTTCACGGTTTATAATTTTAAGCAAATGTCGGGTCGTTTGTGACCACGGGGTCTGCAAAGATACTGAAATTAATAGGCGATAAATCTGGTTACAAAGTTTTTTATTTATTTTAATTAAAGTTCCTCATTAAATTAATCCGATCGACCCCCACTTGTTGGTAGAACCCTTTAGTTCGCCTGACTAGCATGCAGGAATGAGTCTCTCATCTGGGTGACGAGGATGTATAGGCCATCTCAGCAAGCTGGCCCAGTGCTCGGTGGTGGAGGTTAGAATTTTCAGGACGCTGAAATGGCTTCTGACAAACCCTAACGACTACTGTATACAAATACCGGACCGACTGCTTAACGTGCCCTCCAAAGGACGGAATTCGTCGTGAGAAATTAATGGTCGGCGGTCACCCATCTAAGTACCGACCATGCAGAACATTGCTTTACCTGTGATATCGTATGATACACACAGTAACCACCGCGCCACATCGACTTCACTAGTAACCGATAAAAATTATGTCTTATTCATGACACTGACGCTTATTTTCATACTTTTTTATAGGTCCAGTGGGTGTGGAAGGTCTCCTTACAACGAAGTGGGTATTAGAAGGCACAGATCATACAGCTGCAGAGTTCAATGAGGGTAAACGAACATGGCTACACGAGAAACTACCCTTAAATTGACTGTCAGAGAGAAAACCAAGTTTCTGGAAACGACTAAAGAATTACTTCGAAAGGTACTTGAGAAAGTAACGATAGTTTGATACAAAAATTAAAGTACACTTCAGTTTAAATAATCATGTACAAATTATTTTTCTTGAGATTATTTTTCTAAATGCTGTTTCAAATTTTTGATTTAGTTTTAGTTTTAAATATCGAAATTATTATGTTTAATTGTACATGTTTAAAGATTTATGAATAAACATTGCATAATGAATTGTAAAGCTTTATATACTTATAGCTTTAAGTCTTATCAATGTAAATGTACAACAATTGTTACGAATTATACGATTTGTTAATTTACTCTTGATGTGTTATTGTTAGAGGTTTTGTTTTAAGCCTAATCCATCGTTTTTTTTTTTATTTATTTATTTATTTATTCGTACACATTCCATTGTACAGGTGGGCTTAATGCCACATGGCATTATCTACCAGCCAACCTTAGGGTTGAAGATTGAGTTGGTGGGCAAAGTATATTTGTATATTAAATAAAATTAGGTTAAATATATTTTTTTTTTTTTTATTTACCAAATACTTACAAAGGATCTTATTAACATTAGTACTTTCAAACAGTGTGACAAAAACCAATATTGGTTTGTCTACACACTGACACTCATCGCTGTACGCTCATATTTGACAAAAGAGGGTATACATGAATATAGTCAACCAATGCGACTGCGAATGTAACATTGTATCGGCATTCGCATACGTAGTAAATTGTGAGTACACACGGGGTGATTTCTGACATTTTATTGATTTATAGATTGGACTTATTAATTTAATGTTTACAGTTATTTTTAAAGGGTAGTATTTATATTATTTGTATAGGTATTATACATATATAAATAGGTAAGTTTTATTATAGGTACATAAATATCAAGCAAGGGTCTAATAAGTTTTTAAAAATAACTTATGTTTTAGAATATGGAAATAGGTATAAATATAATCACAATTTTTCTAGGAAAAACCTCTTAACTCGTTTTTTAAAAGAAATCTTACTAGGTGATTTTTTGATCTCTAGAGGGAGGGAATTCCAAAGAACGTTTTGTTAACGTAACGAACGGTTTGTTACCGTTATTTGGCATATTTACCGATAGAAATAGTGTAGAGCATAAAGCAATCTTCCTCTGAAAATTTCTCCTTTAAAATATAGTATCATCCAGAAATAAAAACCGTGGAAAAGTTCTATAAATCTATGTTGTATAAAAATATTTTTACGTAAAAAATGTTTTTACCCGGATTTTTAAAACACTCAGTGTTTTAGGCTCATGAGGAAAAAAATTAAAAAAAATACCATTCTCTGTTGTCTGAAGATCTCAAGACGTCAGAAAAATCTCAAATATGAAAAGCTCAAAATAAAATTTTAAATAACTGTTCAAGGAGTTTTTGTTATGCTGAAATTACTGCCAAAATATTTCTATCAGTGTGCAGTCATGTCTAATAAAATGTATACATATTTACTGGACTTTTAACCTTCATCATCACAACTCCTTGTAAGGAGCCCACCTGCAGGACATGAGTCTCTTCTTAGGGGGGACGAGGAGGTATAGGCCATAATCCACCAAACTGGCCCAATACTGGGTGGTGGATGCCAGAATTTTCAGGGTGCCAAAATAGCTTCTGACAAACCCTAACGATTACTGTAATATACAAGTATATAAGCACAGAATTTGTCGTGACCCATCCAAGTACCGACCGCGCCGAACGTTGCTTAACATGTGATATCGTATGATACACATATTACCCGTCGTCGTGGCCGTGGTTACTGTGTGTATCTTACGATATCACAGGTTAAGCAACGTTCGGCGCGGTCGGTACTTGGATGGGTGACCGCCGACCATTCGTTTCTCACGGCGACTTCCGTGCTTCGGAGGGCACGTTAAGCTGTCGGTCCCGGGTGCTGTATATTTGTATACAGTAGTCGTTAGGGTTTGTCAGAAGCCATATCGGCACCCTGAAAGTTCTGACATCCACCATCCAGCACTGGGCCAGCTCGGTGGATTATGGCCTAAACCTCCTCGCCAGAGGAGAGACTCATGCCCTGCAGTGGGCCCATTACACGGAGCTGTGATGATGATGATGAGATATTACCCAGGCCGCCACGACGACTTCTCTTTTAACTTTATTAAAATCGAATAAGTTGACTCTACTAAACCATCTACTTCAAGGGTCCAGATTTTTATTACAATAAAAAGACTGGCATTATCTTTCTCAAGCTGCATCCTGCTTAGAAACTTTCAAGTTTAAACCCCAATTAATCCCTTGAGAACTTTGATTGAATTATAATGTCGTCAATGTACTTGAACATTCTCCGAATTCATACTTATTTTTTCAAAGAAGATGTATGAATATCTATGAAGTAGGTATCTACTTAATCGATTTCGATGAAATTTATATTGGACCAACTCTGAAGTATCTTTACTGTCCGAAATATCGTGTAAGAAAGACACAAAAAACATACACACGAATTGAGAATCTCCTCCTTTTTTGGGAGTCGGTTGAAAAAGAAGTAACTTTAGTTACTCCGTTAGCTATCTGCAAGCGAAAGTCCCATCAAGATCGGTCTGAAACGTACATTAATTTACTTACCTTCAGCATTTAATAAAAAGCTGATATTAGAAATTTGAAGTAGGCAATCAAATCATATTAATTTTTATAACTGTATTAATGGATTTTTCGCTAAAGCAAATTCATCGTTTCAGAAAGGTCATGGCCAGTTATTCATATCAAATAAAGTTGTTTGATAGACGAATAACATTCGGTGAGGTCTTATACATATAAGAAAACTAGCTGACCCGGCAAACGTTGTTTTGCCATATAAATAAAAAAAAAATAGATGTTGGCCGATTCTCATAGATACCGGATAAGCACAAAAAATTTCATCAAAATCGGTCAAGCCGTTTCGGAGGAGTATGGCAACGAAAACTGTGACAAGAGAATTTTATATATTAGATAAAACCGGACGAATAATTCTACCCATAAAAAACTAACACAAAATTTGTATGCTACTCAGAATTTCTCTGATTTCATTATTGGATCGAGCTTTCATGTTGACTAAAAGAATAATTTTATTAATTCAACAATGCCAAAATATCAAACTACAGACGCTCTTTATTACAATACGTAGTAAATAAACTGGTGAAGTTCATCTTTTCCTTATTACTTAATTTTGGCTTCGGCTATTAAAGCCATACATAAATAAAACACTTTTTAATTCAAAGTTGAACACAGAACAATCAACGAATGCAGAGCATTAAAAAAACCGACTTCGCGTCAAAACTTTGGCTGAGTTGAGAATGCCATCAACGTAAACATTCTCCGAAATCATGCATATTTTTCAAAAGTTCAATGAAGCACTTAACCGATTTCATTGAAATTTAAATGGGACCAACTATGAAGTATTTTCTATCATATGAAACAAAAATTTTCAAAATCAATTCATAATTGTCCGAAATATCGTGTAACAAAGACACAAAAAAAAACATACAGACGAATTGAGAACTTCCTCCTTTTTTGGAAGTCAGTTGAAAAGGTAAAATTTATTAGAAAACACATCGTTCGATTATTAATTATATCGAAATTGTATATCCTATGTAATTTCGTAATGAATCTCAATTGGCCGGGTGCTTAATAAAGTGGAGGCTCATTCGAAACTCCATATCGCCGATTTCATATCATTTTACAGCTTTTGTCGAAATACCACTGCATCGCTATACAACTAAATTCGGCAGCGTTCGACTGACATTCCACAGCATAGCTATGCTGAAATTTTGATGTATTCAGCAATATTCAACGATAGTCCTATTTCTTGTATAATATTTGTGTGAGCTATGCAGTCAGTTGAAAATGAAAGCAAAATAATTTATTTAATAAAATAGTCTTTTATTTTTCAGGCTTTATAGTGAATTCTGTCGTTTATCAATTAATAAGCTGTTCCTCGAGGTTTGAAACATGATTTAAAAAGAGGTTGAAGTTACCCAAAAAAAATTACCCAAAGGACGCACATGTGGCCTCGCTCGAGGTAAATTTTATACACGTTAGTTTTTTACTCACCGACCAAATTTTTTTTACGCAATAAGTATCATTTATTGAAACGATTATTGCAAATAAACGGTATGATTTTTTTTACAAGGAAATGGATATATTCAGCAATCGTTCACGGTAAAAGCCATATCCTTATGGAACTCATTGACTTTGTCACTTCACATTGCAAAATGTGTAGACTCCTTTAAGAAAAATGTTGAGAATTTACCTTCAGACTACTTCTCCATAAATTTAACTACGCTTCAAATATATTTGTGTACTTATGTCATTTATTTATATGTATTATGAAATATGTATCTATTTATATACAACGTGTAACAAAATGGAGAGATAAAACTTAGGGTTAGCTTCTATACCATACGTAGAATATACAGTAAAAGAATTAGCATGATAAGTGCTGCTATAGACTTTCATACAATTTATTTAATTATTTTACAACAAAATATTTTGACAACCATAGTCAACCTAATAAGCTTAAACAAGACTTGTGCCGCAGTCAGTGACTTTATGACCTTTCCCGCACCGGCTGAACTTTGTAGTATCTGTCTCAGTTACCCATCACTTTATTTTTACGCCATCTCTTATCGAATAGATTTCATCAAAACTTAACAGCTGTTTTTAGGGTTGACAGTTAGATATTTTGATCTAAACTTTGAACTTGTTTTTCGGCCGAACCATAAGGATGAAAAATTTAGTTACTGTTACTTATAAAATACATCACCAAACATACAATCCCCTTAAATATTATCTCTTCATTATGTTACACGTTGTATAAGTTTATAATTATTATTTTATTTTATTATTATAATGGCTATGCAAACCCTACCAAATTATTATTTTTAGTATGTTCTTTTTTTGTAAATAAAGCTGCCTGGAAGAGATCGCTCATGAGTGATAAGGCCGCCTAAATTGTCTTGAATCCAGTTTTCCTTCTATCTATACATATAATAAAATGGTAGGAAAGTCAAAACTGTACATTGAATATTTTTTTAAAAGAATACTTGGGGTATGATCTACAATCGAAACAGAAACAAAAAATATAGTTTTTAGAATTTTTGTCTGTTTGTCTGTTTGTCTGTTTGTCTTTCCGGGATAAACTCAAAAAGTACTGCATGGATTTACTTCAAATTTGGCATGAAGATAGTTAAGAAGTCGGGTCAACATATAGGCTACATAATATCACGCTAGCAGTGTTATAATCGTAGGTGCGTTTGGTGCTGCATAGCGTTCACGCAGACGACGTCGCGGGCAGCAGCTAGTGTACAATATTTTAATATGTTTGTATCCTTTTGATTCTGGCAATAAAGTGTATTCGTATTGTATTGTATATTCGCTAACCCGAGCCACCTTAGTTCGTTTCTGAAAATGGCTCGGTTGGGTCTCGGACCTAGGACCTCTCACGCCGCAGCCGAATTCTCGACCACTGCGCTACGGAGGCCGGTGTCGTAGGAATAACAAAGTTTAAGGACAGTCGGCGTGTCGTGCATTTTTACTACATATCTATGGAACTATCCGCTAGTTTAGTTTAGAGTAAAGTCGACGATGTAACTTTCTCTTCCATGCTGGACTGGAAGCAAAAGAAAAATGTGCCAGCTGCTTCTCTTACCGGGCATACTGTAAAAGTCAGTTAAGGGACAGAGGTTTTAAAGGCGTTTTTGTGGGCGATAGGCTGACCCTCTGTCACTACAACATGGAGAGAGACCCATCTTTATAATACCTCCAAATTTGTCAAACGTGACATCAGATGGTCTTGTAACCTCTGGTGTTCTGCCTATCCCATAAGGGATACAGGCGTGACGTTATGTATGTATGTATGTGTATGCTGGTTTTAGTTGGTATGTTTATACAATATACATTTATATTTCTTTATTAAATAGGTACAGTATGTGTTTATTAATTTTAATTGAATTCTATATTTATGTTATCTAATTTATTATCTAGGTATTCCTTAACTGTATAGTAACATTTTTTTAGTAACATGTTTAGAGTAGAGTCAGCGATGTAACGAAAAACTTTGCTTGAACGTGCCCTAAGGCAAAAGTATAATTTGCGTTATGTTAGGCTGATCGCTATTGGTTTGCAAAAAAATCAAAAAATTAAAAAAAAAATCAAAAAGTTTTATTCATCTTAGGAATTTCACAAAACACTTGATGAAGTCAGTCATCACATACTTCGGCTTTAACTAGTTCTTGATAGTTGTTAAATAAAATATTACAGTAGACCAAGAGCCAAAAAAAGCCGGCGGAAAAAAACTCTTGGCACTCTTTTTCAGTCAGAATTATCAAATTAATACAAATTTGTACAGTACAAATTGACTGTGACATGAAAAAAAAAAACAAACACAAGACAGCTAATTGTGAGAGCCAATGTCATGCCACAACCAAATTGCTTACATAGTAGGTGCAATGAGCTATGAATGCACAATACGAACATTACAAACTGGGACCAGAGTATTTGAACAAGAATGGACTAAGATAGTCATAGTATCATAAGCAATTTCAGCTTAATCGGATAGGTACTCAGTTTCAGAAAAAATATGTAAAATACTACATCTAGAATATTTTAAAGCAATGCGCTGTCATGTTTCTAAAATTATTGTGCTACAGTTCGACTTCTCATATTAGGTACTTCTAGAACACGCTTCTTTAGACGACTTATTTTTTTTCATACATCTAATATCGCCTGCACACTGGTGAAACATGATAAATGCATTTTTTATTAAAAATAAGTTATGCTAGCAGAAGTCCTATGTCACTTTTGATGCTCTATTAGTGGTTAGTTTCTTAGTAAATAAATAATGAATAAATAAATATTTCTGACACTCACACAACATTATCTAGCCCAAATTAAGTTTCTTAAATAACTTGTGTTACGGATACTAGATAACTGATATACTTAAGAAATATATAAACATACATATTGAATAAATACATATTTTTTTTATTTTTTTTTATATTATAAACATCCATGACTTGACGACTAATATCTGTGTTCATCACACAAATATCCGCCGCCCCGCCGGGATTCGAACCCAGGACCTCTGGCATAGAAGGGAATGTATGTTACCGCTACACCAGCCGGTCGTCAATTCTTATAGTAGCGACGATGAGTTCGAAGATGAAATCACACGAGTTTAAGGAACTAGAATTTTATATACCGCCAAAACGGTGATATTCTTCGATATTCAATTTACAGGTAGTATAGTAACTAACTAGCTAGAAGATTCTTGAAGAACCAAACGGGGCCCATTTGGATTAGTTTCGTTTACGACTCATTTTCCAGGGTCGCTAGTTTCAATCTAATCTGACTCTAAAAAGCTGAGAATTAAAGTTGCATTTTAAACGGTTCTGCATATTCATAAGCATAGTTTTTATATGCGCAGTTTTGAAATTGTATATCAAAGTCTTGATCAACAGTTTCTTGTCAGAAGTTTTAATTATAAGAAAGTAAGATGCCTGCTTTTTGCAGCCAATATGCATAATTATGAGAGTTTCCAGTTTTTTCTGTAATCGAAAAATTATGCAAAGAAGGGAAAAATGTTATGAAATGAAGCGTTTCTGTCACGAGCTTTATATGATGGTATTTAAATTTATGGTAATATTTACTTTTTTCTCTTTTATGTTTAAGAACTAGTATGTTAATGACTCTGTAAAGGTACTTAGAGTAACATTCTGTTTACAATAGAATCTAGAGAGTACATTTTGATTGGCATGTAATAGAAAAATGAAAAATGTTTAAATATTTTTTTTTTTTACAAAAATCCTTATAAATGGCATGTTTTTTTAATTTTATATTTGGAAAGTATTCGTTGGGAGATTATGACGGAATATTTTCGAAAATAATTATATTGCAATGTAGTTTTGTCTAATGTTTTTACTGCCCATGTGGTGCTACTGTCCTGTTTATTGCATCTGCCAACTAACTTTACAATGTTATCTGTGGTAAGTGACTAACAAAGGGACTTACCATCGTATGTTTCAAGGAGGCAACGAAACGGTGATTCCTATGGTGTATTTTGATGTTCTAATACCCTCACTTAGGAGTATTGTGAGCCTTAAGGCTTGTTTATTATTTCAAAAAGGAATTGCTCAACGAAATTTTTAGACTGGCTATCTATTAGATTATAATATGGTGATGGCATGCATTTAATACAACATAAATTCAGAAACTACAAAAATCTTTGAAAAAATTACTGAAGAATCAAAAAAGGTACTGCTTACGGCGTTATTCCCGTTCGAAAAGAAGCTTTTTAAAAATTCAGTTCATGATGAAATAAAAGAAAGACATTTAAACTAATAGCAACTTTTATTGCCGTCTCTGAATTTAAAATAAATAACATAACAACAAAACCGGAGATCTCGCGCCGGTAAGAAAATACAAGAGCGGAGAAAGATTTAAAACAAAAAAAAAATACAAGTCATACAATTACATTTTTCTAAATGAAAAAGCTTAAAGCAAACCTCTTTAAGCCACAGGGCAGGCTGGTTCGTATCCTTCAGCTACAGCAAACCTTTTTTGAGGCTGCTGATGTTTAAAATAAAAGCTCAGAATTCTTAAAATAAAACAAAAAGGAAATTATTTTCCTTGTGGCCCTAAATGAAATTTAATTTCGCAGCTATTTTAATTACGATGTATTCTCATGTTCAATCCTCTTTAGTATTTTTAGCCTTTAGTTTAAGCGTATCTTTAGAAAAATAAACGAATTATTTCATTCGCGTGTTTGATTTGTACGATGTCCTTACGAGTATAACATATAACCTAGTATAACCAACCTCGTTCAGCATCCGAAGTCGATGGAGTAATAGAAAAACCACCCGGAAAACCTTATAATGAGGAATAATAAGTTCGTTTTTGCCCTATACCGACTACGTAAACCTTTTAGTGTTGAGTCGGCTCTTAAAGCTTATCATGGATATGTGGCATCCATTTTGCGTTACGGCTTACTAATATAGGGAAACGGAGTAGATGTCGAAAAAATATTTAAAGCCCCAAAAAAGTGTATAAGGGCTATATGAGCTCTTAGGTACGACAAATCTTGTAAGCCTGTACTTAACAAATATAACATTTTGACCTTTCCCTGTCTCTATGTATATACATATAGCTGAAGTATGTTTGTTTGTTATGCACCACCCATACTTATTTGTTACAAAAGACCCAGACCAAGACCCGACCAAGTCGGTGATCACACCGCTCAAATTCACTTAAATGTACCCTCAAATTTTGACGTCAAAAGGTGATTTTTTCATTGTTTTCCTCCGATTATATTATTAAGAGTTTATCTAGGTTGAATTACGCGCAGTCAAAATAAACAATAAAAGTTAATTTTAAGCATGAGTTATTTAAATATAAATATATAAATAAATATTTCTGACACTCACACAACATTATCTAGCCCAAATTAAGTTTCTTAAAGAACTTGTATTATGGATACTAGATAATTGATATACTTAAGAAATATATAAACATACATATTGAATAAATACATATTTTTTATTAGAATAAACTTAAATAAACATATAAACATCCATGAATTGACGACTAATATCTGTGTTCATCACACAAATATCCACCGCCGCCGGGATTCGAACCCAGGAACTCTGGCATAGAAAACAATGTATGTTACCGCTACACCAGCCGGTCGTATGAAGTATGTTTGTTTGTTATGCACTACCCATACTTATTTGTTACAAAAGACCCAGATCACCTGACCAGGTGTTATAACACCGCTCAAATTCACTTAAATGTACCCTCAAATTTTGACGTCAAAAGGTGATTTTTTCATTGTTTTCCTTTGATTATATTACTAAGAGTTTATCTAGGTTGGATTAAGCGCAGTCAACATAAACAATAAAAGTTAATTTTAAGCATGAGTTATGTATTTTGACAGCAGAGTTATTTTTAGTTATTATGTCTGGTGAAAGGTAAGCTTTATGTAATACAAATTAGTATTTTTTACCTGTGTTCATGACTTAGGGTGCTTACTAGGGATAAACAAAACAGATTTCTGGTACAGATAAATTATATGCTAATCAATTTTGGACCGTATCGGTGGTTCCATAAGAATTCTTTCATAAAGGAATAGATTACCAGTACGGACAAACCTGTGACGGTCCGGTTCCTTTATGAAAGCACTCTTATGTAAGAACCCATACAGTCCAAAATTGAAAAGCATATAATTTATCTGTACTGGAAATCTGTTTCTTAATGTAAGCACCCTAATCCTACTCATATTATAATTGTGAAATCCTAGTGAAAGTGAGGATGTATAAAATAGTCTACTAAGTAAATATTGCGAAGTCATTTATAACTTTTCTTGCGCGATTTAATCGACGTACAGCGATATCTATCGAATAAAATCAAACAAAAATTTTGTATATTATAAATGCGAAAGTTTGGATGGATGGATGTATGCATGTCTGGATGTTTGTTATTTGAGTCTTGTATCACGGTAAAACGGCTTATTGCATTTGGGTGAAATTTGGCATAGTGATAGTTTACAGTCTGGAATAGCGAATAGGCTTTATCTCGATACGAATATATAATAATAATAATAATAAATTCATTTATTTCAGGCAATATTTACAATGAGATCTTAACAATTGAAAACAGAGGCCCATAGAATAAATACCTTACAGTCTAATATACATATAAGATAAACAGATACATACCTTAAACTAGAATATATAAAAATACTTAAAAACTACACTTGAGGCTGTCGTAAAGTCGGCGACGTGTGTCGTGAGTCATAAGACAGTCGTCCTCGAAATTTCCGGAAGACGACTCCCTGCGGCCAGAAATCCTCCTTCATGAAGGTTGGCAGATGTTGGGTCGGCACTCTCACCACAAAAGAGCTGAAACTCACTTTATGGCGAGGTTCCAAACGCTCAACCCTCAGAGTAAAGGAGGTTTTCTTCCGTACGTAATCTACGACCTCCTCGACCTTCGTAGACCAGTGTACTCTGGATACGTACAGCTGCGTCGACGGTACTTCACCGCGCATCAGCTGACCTAACACAGGCGGTGCGGTGCCGCGGTGGTTGCGGACGGTAGGCTTCTTCTGCCTCCTCTCAACTTTGATGAAGCCTTCCTCATCGCACTTCTTGTCCTGCTTAGGACGCGGAGGTTCAATATTGCGAGCGGACCCGCTACAACCCTTCCTCTTCTCCGTTATCGCCCGCTGTGATGTAACGGCAGCGGCGGCGGTAGCATACGCGCGGGAAGTCGGTGCGCGTTGAGTCATCGGCTCCGTCATTGCGAGGGAGCGAGCGGCGGGGCGCGGGGCGCGGGGCGCTGCACGCGGGGGAGCCTCGTGTTGACATTAGAATCGTCGAACTCCGGTGACCTACATATGAAGTTATTACTTTTCAATTGTAATAATTCCGTACGAAGTTCACCGATTGTTGAATCTGATGCTTCCAGCTTCCTCTGAACATCAGCTAGGCTTGACTTCAGGAACGTAATGTCCTTCAGTAACCTGCTTACGTCGACGTGGTCGAATCCAATGCTTGGTAGCTTATTCAGATCCTTCGCTACGAATGCGGGCACCTCGTCCGGGTCTGTCTCCTTCAGTAGGGTGATGATATCTTGGAGACTTCGTTCACCCCCATCCCTCCTGCGGGAAGGCATCTGCGCGGTCTTGCCGAGCGTCTGGTACAGCAGCGCCTTACCGCTACAGATCTCGTCCTGTGTGAAGCCAGACTTGCAGATTTGCAAGATACTGACTTCATCCATCGTGTCGATGGCGTGTTGGATGAACGCCAACAACTCATTGGCTATGAGTTTTTCGGAACTCATAGCCATAGTGACGTGCAGCGGCTGATGCCGCGCGTATCGCGAATTGAATTGAATTCAGACTGCAATTTAGCGAGACACGTCCGTTTCCGAGCGCGCCTCGACTAATTGCGAATACATACACACCAAATGTTTAAGGCTCATAAACATGCCTTAAACATTTGGATTTAGAGATCAAAATGTTTTCTTGGTATTACGGTGTTAAGTTTATATATTGTGTTGCTCATATGACAATGTACTAGGAAAAGTCCTTAGATATAAATTTACATACATACATACATACATAACCTCACGCCTGTCTCCCTTTGGGGTAGGCAGAGACAAGGGAACACCAATTGCTTCGATCCATACATACCTCTTTCGCTTCCTCCACGTTCATTAATCTTTTCATACATGATCGCCGGTTACGGGTACTTTTAACTAGGCCCTTTTTAAGAACGTCGCCAATTTGATCGGCGTACGTTCGCCTAGGGCGGCCCCTTCCGACAGCACCATCCATTCTTGCTCTATACACCTCTTTCGTAAATCTACTTTCACTCATCCTTTCCAAATGTCCAAACCACCGTAGCATACCCTTTTCAATCTTAGTCACTACACCTTCTTTCAATCCGCATCTCTTTCTTATTTCACTATTGCGCACCCTATCACTCAATTTCACTCCACACATGCTTCTCAACGCTCTCATCTCCACAGCATTAATCTTGCTTTCATGTCTCTTCTGCCACACCCAAGATTCACTTCCATACATAAGCGTTGCTTATGTATGGAAGTGAATCTTGTTTTCCATACATAATATAAATTTCTAATTGATATTGTTACGGCGCGCGCAAGCAAATCCGGGCAGTATAGCGCCGGCATAGAGTTCATATTTCTATGCACGCACGCGCTTGTTTGTTCGGGAAAAACCCAAGGTCAAAACTTCAAGGCGCGCACAGACGAATTTGTACCTTATACCGCGCGCCTAAGGTTCATGTTTCTCTGGGACCGCGACTTGTTTACGACATGTTGACATTGTTTATTTTTAGTCGCGTTATTTCTAGAACTTTGGAGAGGTCTTCTCGGGGATATATAAGGCGAGGATTAGGCCGCCGGAAGGATTCGAAGTTTTGACTTGAGAAGAAAAAGAACTGAAGAAACTAAACTAAAGTGCTCTCTAAGTTAACGAGTGAATTGTTTAAGTGCGTAATAAGGATTTGTGATAATTTAGAGTTTTGACTGTGTGTTCTTCGCGATTAAAAATCGTCTAACGGTAAACGGTGTATTTAATTTATCCCCGAACCCTAGCTCGTAACATTTGGTGTCAGAAGTGGGATAAATTATGCCAGTGCTACCAAAAGGCGACGGACTTTCTCCAAGAGAAGAAAGGGTCCGCACGAGGAGTCAACAACGCCAACAGGAAACGGACCAACGTCGACTGGCTATGGAGGTCACGGGCGGATCTGCGGAGGTTCTGCCGCTTCCCGTGGAACAACCTATCGCTGCCGCCCTGGATATGACAGCATTATTAGCGTTTATGAAAGACCTCAAGGATGAAGTCCGGAGTGTTAAAGAAGAACAGAAGAAACTACTCAGTGCTATCGGTGGAAAAATCACTGAGGTCCAGGAACAGCTCCAATGCCACGAGAGTCGTGTCTCGAAGGCGGAGGCTCAGATTGAGTGCCACCATAGTCGCATTTCGGCAACGGAAAATGAGCTCGCCGATGTGAAAAAGGCTCTCGGTGTTTTGAAGATGGCGGAAGGAGTAGTGGCACCTGCAGTAAGCACAACATTGGGTCGAGGCTTTAAAGTGCCACCTTTCGACGGAAGCTCATCATGGTCGGCCTACAGGATCCAATTTGAGGCCGTAGTTAAGGCAAACGGGTGGACCAAGGAGCAGGCAATGACGGCGCTGACTTTGGGCCTTCGTGATCAGGCCCTTACAATTTTGGAGGCCCTCGGAACAGACGCCTCTTACGAGCAGCTCCTAGAGGCGTTAGAGGCCCGCTACGGAGACGCACACCTAGAACGTGTGTTTCGGGCTCAGTTGAAGGACCGGATTCAGCGAAGCACAGAGAACCTGCAACAGTGGGTGGGCCCTAGAAGTAGAGAAATTGGTACGGAAGGCATACCAATCGAGCCCTACAATTATTGGGGAAGTTCTGGTGCAGCACTTCGTCGACGGCATTCGGAACCTGGAAGTTAGAGCAGCCGTGGGACTAGGACACCATGCATCACTTAAGGACGCGTTAGCCCACGCCTTGGAGGTGGAAGCCGTTCGACAGGATCCGCGGTCCCCTCGCATTAGGGAGGTGATTGAAACTCCACAAGAACGACGTCCTAGATTCAGCCCAAGATGTTATGGCTGTGGTGGAAGGGGCCATATCAAGCCTAACTGCCCGAAGCAAAAGGATGTACGAGTGGATAATGTTACCACTCACCAGCCGCAGCAGGGAAACGAGTAAACGCCAGGACTGCGGGGCGGGTGCTGGCTGGTCTAAGGAAGGCCCCAAGAATCAACATCTCACAAGCGCACGACGGGAACAGCCTGATCATCCGAGGCGAGATTAACGGAACACCGTGCAGGCTGACGTTAGATACGGGAGCTTCTCGTACCGTGGTCAGTTCCCAAATTGCTCAACGCTTCCTTGGGGACATCTACCGGGACAAAGAGGGAATACAACTTTTAACAGCGACCGGTCAGCACATACCCGTCCGGGGCGAGAAGCTGGTGGAGATGAAGCTTGCGGAAAGGACATTTTGCCATCGAGTCATCATCGCAGATATAGTGGATGATTGCATCCTGGGCTTAGACTTCTTGCGTAAACATCGATGTGAGATTGACGTCAAGCAAGGCATTTTGAAATGTGGTACTGAAGAAATCTTCATGGAGGGTGGTTCATCAGGAAAGGTGTACCGTTTAAAGAGAACGGTACTACCACCCAGATCAGAAACCATGGTACCTGTTCTACTATCACGGAATGCTGGCCAACATCATCGATGCGTGTTACTGGAAGGAGGCAACAAGGATCAACCGTGGGTGATGGCAAGAACCTTGGTGAGTACTACGAACGCTTCAGCCGTGCGCTTACTCAATCTTAGTAATGAGGAGTATGTCCTTAAAAAGGGGACTTTAATTGGAACCTGCGAAGAAGTGGATTGGATGCGGGAATGTCAAACATTGACCAAGTGCAACCAAGTTGGCAAATACGATGTCGGTTCACTTCTCGACGATTGCCACAAGGATCTATCTGGAGAAGAAATTGTAAAAGCCAAGAAGATGTTGCTCCGGTACGGTGATGTTTTCTCCAAGAATGACGCCGATATTGGGAAAACTGGACTAGTAAAGCATTCGATAAACACTGGGAATGAACTACCTATTCGTCAGCGACCAAGACGGGTGCCGGTCGCAAGAGAAAAAGAGGTGGAAGCTGCAATCGAAGGGATGATGAGGGACGGGATCATAGAACCCTCATCGAGTCCATGGTGTTCTCCTGTAGTGTTAGTTAAGAAGAAGGATGGCAGTATGCGTTTCTGCGTTGATTACCGTCGGCTGAACGACGTGACAAAGAAGGACAGCTATCCACTGCCACGGATTGACGACACATTGGATACACTGACGGGGATGAAATGGTTTACCACCTTAGATCTGAAGAGTGGCTACTGGCAGGTGGAATTAGACCCTAAGGACAAGGAGAAAACAGCCTTTTCGACTGGGAAAGGATTGTGGCATTTCAATGTGATGCCATTTGGATTGTGTAATGCCCCTGCGACTTTCGAAAGGCTGATGGAACTGGTTCTCTCCGGACTGATTGGGGATGCCTGTCTTGTCTACTTGGATGACATAATAATCGTGGGACGCACGTTTGAAGACCATCTTCAGAACCTGGAACGAGTATTGATGAAGATTCGTGCGGCCAACTTGAAGCTGAGTCCAAAGAAGTGCTCGTTCTTCAGACGACAAGTGAAGTTTTTGGGACACATTGTTTCACAAGAGGGAGTACAAACTGATCCCGAGAAAATTGAAGCTGTCAAGGATTGGCCGGTTCCAAAAGACAAAACACAGGTCAGAGCATTTTTGGGATTATGCTCTTATTACCGGCGATTTGTTTTGAACTTTGCAGACATTGCCAAACCTTTGCATAAGCTCACGGAAGAAAAGCGAGTATTCTGCTGGGATGAGGACTGTGACGTCGCGTTCCAGGAACTGAAAAAGCGTCTTTGCAACACGCCTGTTCTTGGTTTTCCTGACGCCGAGAACGAGTTCATTGTGGATACAGACGCAAGTAACACGGGTATTGGCGGCGTGTTATCCCAGCGGAGGGGAGATCGAGAAGTCGCGATAGCTTACTTCAGCAAATCGTTGTCCAAACCAGAGAGGAACTATTGCGTCACGAGGCGTGAACTATTGGCAATAATCAAAACACTGCAGCATTTTAATAAATATCTGTTGGGACGCAAATTTCACCTGCGGACAGATCATGCTGCATTGAAATGGCTATTGCAGTTCAAGAATCCAGAAGGACAAGTGGCAAGATGGATTGAGCAGCTACAAGAATTCGACTTCAAGATAGAACATCGCAGCGGGAAATCTCATGGGAATGCAGATGCACTTTCCAGAAGACCGTGCTCCGAGACTTGCAAACATTGTGTGAGACAAGAGTCCAAGGAGATTGTACAAGTTCGGACGCTGAGGATGGAAGTTGACAATGAATGGAAGGAGACATTACTTCGTGCGCAGCAGGAAGACCATGATATAAGGCCAATACTTGAGTGGATTCAATTGGGTGCCCCTAAGCCCGGATGGAGTGATATAGCCGGGAGAAGCGCAGTTACGAAGAGCTATTGGGCACAGTGGGACAGCTTTATTGTCAAAGATGGAGTACTATGCAGGAAATGGGAGAACGCACGAGGAGACCAATGTCATCTTCAAATGGTTGTTCCGAAGGTCAAGATTTCAGAAGTTCTGCAACTTTATCATAATGGAACTTCAGGGGGACATTTAGGAGTAAAGAGGACCCTTTTGAAGATCCGTGAAAGATTTTATTGGCTGCACTGTCGCGACGACGTGGAAGATTGGTGCCGTAAATGCACAAGCTGCGCAGCTGTAAAAGGGCCGCAAACGCGTAGCCGAGGTGCATTAAAGCTGTACAATGTCGGAGCGCCTTGGGAACGTATAGCGTTAGATGTGGCTGGGCCATTTCCCGAGACTGAAAGTGGAAACAAGTACTTCATGGTTGTCATGGATTACTTTACGAAGTGGCCGGAAGTCTTCGCTATTCCAAATCAAGAGGCAGTCACGGTAGCGGATAAATTAGTCCATGAAGTCTTCTGTCGTTTTGGAGTGCCCTTGGAAATTCACAGTGATCAAGGAAGGAATTTTGAGTCACAGGTATTTCAGGAGACGTGTCGGGTATTGGGTATCCATAAGACCAGAACCACCTCTTACCACCCCCAGTCTGACGGGATGGTAGAGCGCTTCAACCAGACATTGGAGAGATACCTGGCAAAAGTAGTAGAAAACAGGCAAAGAGATTGGGACAAGCACATCCAGCCTTTTCTGCTGTCTTACCGAAGTGCAGTTCATGAAAGCACCTCCGTCACTCCTGCCTTCGCAAACTTTGGACGGGAGTTGAAATTGCCTGCTGATTTGATCACGGGAATTCCACCGGATGCACCGAGCAGCATAACAGATTACGCGAATGACCTACGTCAGAAGATGAACGACATACACGACCATGTCAGGCAGTCGGGACAGCAAATGTCTGAGAAGATGAAGACACGCTACGACCGGAGGATCAACGATCCTGGATTTGCCGAAGGTTCACTAGTGTGGCTACATAATCCAACGCGCAGCAAAGGAAAGTCACCCAAACTACAGCCAAAATGGGATGGACCATACTGCGTGGTGACCAAGATCAATGACATCACCTATCGGATTCGGAAGGAGCCACGAGGTGCACCTAAGGTTGTACATGTGGATCGTTTGGCACGGTACTACGGGACGA
Organism: Stenoptilia bipunctidactyla; assembly: GCA_944452665.1. NCBI lineage: Eukaryota > Metazoa > Arthropoda > Insecta > Lepidoptera > Pterophoridae > Stenoptilia > Stenoptilia bipunctidactyla. The sequence continues at coordinate 5,735,579 of OX101736.1, forward strand.
ACGATGCTCGGGACGAGCATCTCTTAAGGAGGGGGCAGTGTTACGGCGCGCGCAAGCAAATCCGGGCAGTATAGTGCCGGCATAGAGTTCATATTTCTATGCACGCACGCGCTTGTTTGTTCGGGAAAAACCCAAGGTCAAAACTTCAAGGCGCGCACAGACGAATTTGTACCTTATACCGCGCGCCTAAGGTTCATGTTTCTCTGGGACCGCGACTTGTTTACGACATGTTGACATTGTTTATTTTTAGTCGCGTTATTTCTAGAACTTTGGAGAGGTCTTCTCGGGGATATATAAGGCGAGGATTAGGCCGCCGGAAGGATTCGAAGTTTTGACTTGAGAAGAAAAAGAACTGAAGAAACTAAACTAAAGTGCTCTCTAAGTTAACGAGTGAATTGTTTAAGTGCGTAATAAGGATTTGTGATAATTTAGAGTTTTGACTGTGTGTTCTTCGCGATTAAAAATCGTCTAACGGTAAACGGTGTATTTAATTTATCCCCGAACCCTAGCTCGTAACAATATTTAATGTTTTATTACAGAAAAAAATAAATGATATTTCATAATATTTAATTTCCTCTATATCAACCTTAACCTTACTTTTTGGGGACTGAATACTGCTCGCGTCCGCAAGGTTTAGCCCTCGATGCCTTGTACGTGGTCCTTGGGTGGTGCTGAACGAGCAGTAAAATCTGGTGGTAGGCTTCGGCCGTGGACCCACTAGACAAAACCATGCCGCCAAGTAACCTAGTTGCGTTCCGGCATGATGGCTAGTGTATGATGTCATTGAGGAGGATAGGTCAGAGTAATCGTGCTGCATCGGAGAACTGTTTTCAACTCGGAGGATAACGACTCACCGGGTAACTAGTTTTGGAGGGTATCGGGATCCGAAGCACGGTGCAGCGCTGGCCGACCGCAGGTAGTAGGGTAGATGCCCAAGTAAGATGCCAGCCACATGCGAATTTTTTCATGATTTTTCCATAAACCTTAGTGTCGTAAGTAACAACATACTAAAATATTTTAAAGATCTATGAAGAAAAATCTAGGTTATCTAGGTTAATTCTCAAATCCGAGGGTAAAGAAAAAACAAATTAATAATCTCCAAATGTAATACAAAATTGCTCCAAAATAATTTTATTTACATGGCAGTCAGATTATTCAATCAGCTGCCAAAAAGTATCAGGGATTTGCCTGTAACACAGAACAAATTCAAAAATGAGCTGATTAAATGGTTATTGTTCCACCGATTTCACTCAGTAAAATCATTCATGGATTATTAATGTTATAAAAGTAATGGGGAGTTTTCTGAAAGCTCATAAAAATTAGTTCAAAAAACCTCTATAGATGGCACTTTTAAAAAGCCGAAGGCGTTAAGTCTGTATACTATAATGTAGGTAAGTGGTATCTACCATCTATGGTTATTTATACGTTCAATTTCTGATACAGACGTCAATTAATTTATTTTACTTTTAAAAACGCAGTGTGGAATAAATTCTTCGCCTTCGCCTTTTGTAAAGCGCCATCTATCGAAGCCTTTTGTACCAATTTTGTACAGTTTTGTTTTTTTAATGAGCTGTCAGAAAACCTCTCATTGACTGGTAATATTAAAACTGCAACATTGATATTTGATGTCTGTGCACTTTTTTATATGATATAAGTGACATAATTATAATTTTACAATAATATATTATAATAATATTATATATTCCTCCATGCTGGTCTGGAAGCGAAGGAAAACCATAGAATGTGCCAGCTGCTTCTCTTCCCAGGCATACATAAAAGTCAGTTTTGGGTCAGAGGTTTTATTGGAGATAATAGGCCTAATAGGCTGACCTACTGTCACTTCCATAGTCTCTTTTCGTCGTTATAACGCCTCATAATTTCTCAAACGTAACACCAGATGGTTTTATAACCTCTAGTGTTCTGCCTACCCCATTTTTTTTTGTTTCTGTAAAGAAACTTTTGTGAACATTTGCGTGCCTAAAGAACTGTGTAAAGGCAAAATATTATTGATACCTAAATTTTATATTAATTCCAACTTGACATGCGAGTGAACATAATATTCTGCAAATAAAAGTTCATACATACACATACATACATAACTTCACGCATGTATCCCTTATGGGGTAGGCAGAACACCAGAGGTTATAAAAATGACAATGTCACGTTTGACAAATTTGGAGGCAATATAATGGTGGAGAGAGGCTATTGCAGTGACAGAGGATCAGCCTATCGTCCACAATAAAACCTCTAGCAGAACCTATAAAATTTCATTCATTAATGATTCTGAAAACACAACACTGAATCAAATAAAACTGACCAGCGGGGCTAGCATGCTACCGTCGACGACCATAAATCGGGCCTTTTATCGATATTTTCTTAGAATATGGTATTTAGTGTATGAAATTTATTAAGATTATGACATATTTGGTTCTGTGGTCTTAATCATGGTATCAAATCGAGTAATTCTATCTATTATGGTGCGCATATTAGCTTACATAGTAGGATAAAATAACAATATAATATTTATCTTGTCGATTCGACTATTTATCGATGGTTGCATGCTACTGTACCTATAATTGTCGAGTACGTGTTGCGAAATGTGTTGCTAGGTGACGCAGAAAAATAATTAATTCACGCAATAAGATTTTTAATTGAATTTGGTGATTCAGTTTGTGTTAAAATATTGCTTTTGCAATTAAAATGATGCCATTCAGTATATCGTATTACGTGATTTTATTTATAACCTTCGCCAATCTGAGCTATAAATATTCTAAGAAATGCATTTTGGTTAATGAAGTAAACTTATCGGTCCTAAAAATAATCCTTTACCTAAATATTGCAACGCTTTAAAGAGTTAAACCCAAATTTATTTTGTGCAGTCCTTAAGTATTAAAATAACCTAAGCGTGCGTCTTTATAATTCGTCTTTTATGAACGCGTCCTAAAGCTAGTGTTTATTGATCCGAAACAATAAGAAACGTGCTTAGAACACAAACTATCCTCACGGACATAAACTATGTCAGTATCGTCTTGCAATTCGATGAGGTTTTGGCCAAATACGGTAGCAATCGTTTTCAAAAACGATAAACCTTCAACTTAACCGGCCTCCGTGGAGAACAAGAAAAAAAATGCTCCTGGTATATAGAAGTAGGTATGTTTTTATATTTTAGGTTCTCCCCTGGTTTGCTACATGGTATCCCATTTCACAAGCATTGCTTAGTTTGGGGACATTTAGTTGGTGTGATTGTCTGAGGATTACAATAAACGGTATCGATAAATATTAACTTTAAATAATTTTTAACCACCCACGCAAACGAGAGGTGTTATAATTTGAAGATGTTAACGTAGCTACTGTTACACATGCTCGAAAAAAGCATGCTTAAAAGCTTGATATTTAGTATGCTCAATACGAGCATGCTTAGGAGTAGTTTACATTTGCTATAGTATTTTTTTTTACAAGGAAATAAAAATATCCGCCAACATATTAAGCAAACCATGGTCACTCTAAATTACCATTAAAATAAAGGCAACTACGCGCTACTACAAAACGTCTTGTAGTACTACGTCGTAGTATTATAGAAGATCAAACGAACTTCTTAAGTGAAGTTCGATCGATATTATATGAGTTGCTTCATTCGAAGATATATTCATTTACCAAGTAGTCCCTTTGACTCACACGGTAGCACGCACGAATTTAAGAGTTATGAAATGACTAAAAAGGTCAAAACACGTGTTTTCGATCGTTTTAGTTAAAATTTTTCACACCAGTCTGGATCCATAGGATGCGCCTCTGTCGAGCTCATTATTTTAGAGTTCTTCATTTTATAGTTATGGCAAAACTTTAAGGGCAATAGTTTACTACATTGACAGGGCGGGTGGGACCTTAATATATCTTCGAATGAAGCAACTCATATAATATCGATCGAACTTCACTTAAGAAGTTCGTTTGATCTTCTATTATATTTCGTTGCTTCATTCTTCAGATATATTCATTTACCAAGTAGATGTTCAGAGCATAAGGTAAAGTTTTGCTTTATAAAAATTCATTAACTAATATTCAACAGTTATCTAATCAACTCAATGTAAATGTATAACTTTGAAACATTTTATTTACATGCATACTGAATAAAATTACTTAAAGTAAATTAATAATTAAGGATCAACAAAGGAGTTTACTTCTACATTTGATTGAAAAACTGCCCTTCCAAAATTACTTTTATTGATCGACCATGGGGCGGTTATAAAACTTAGCGAATGTTTGAGACTGAGCGGTCCTGCAGGCCGTGCTGCGAATGGCTAGCAGCGATAGGCCGCCACGCGCTCCGGCCGCGGACGTTGCTGCGCGTGCCGCGTGCTGTGAGCGCTGAACGCCGCGCGCCGCCGCCACGCCCGCGCCGCTAGACCCCATGACATGCTTTATCCAGCGACTGATAGACGGTGAGATCGTTGTTTTGTAAGGTCGCTTTGGTTTGACTATAAGGCAATCTACACGCTCTGGCCTAAGTTAACTCGTTACAAATAACTAATCTTCTAAAGCTAATGCAGGGCATATACAGGAATGGCATGTTCATGGAAATATGGCAAAACTAGAGTTGGTTACTAGCAGTAGCTGAAATTATAATCAAATCCGAATTACCTATTTTGATTTCATTTGCAAAAATTATAAGAGAAATTGCACACGGTGTGCTAGTGGCCTAAAAGCCAGTAAAAATACCAGTTACTGTGTGTGTACTTTGCTCAAGAGTTAAATAACTATTGGGATACCATTTTGAAATATAATCTTAAAACGACTTGAAGATCTTAATCTTAAACCAAGTGTAATTGTGTTATGTTGGTAATGGCCTTAACCTAAGGTAATGGATTAATTAGTTCATGTAATCCTATATTGTTTCAACTGTTCTGTGATTGTTTCCTAATAAAAAGGCCAACCTATGACTATTTACTATATCTATTAACTGTTTTTATTAGTTTTACTTTAATTGTTCCTTAAAAAATGATAAAATTCAGTGAAACCGAACGATTAAAGATATCTCCACTGTTATTGTGACAATAGTTCTAGTACCGATACGTTGTACCATGCTACGTTGTACTGAGCTTAAGTTTTGTTAGAAAGCGACGAGACCACGACTAGGTACTGTGGTGACCGCCTACACGTCTTCTCTTAATGAAACCGATCCGGGAAGCCTCGCTGGTTCGTTCTGGAAAGATAAATAATTTCTTTTCAAAATCGTTAGCTCAGTAAAAGAGCACTCGTTCGGCAAGCGAGAGGTCCCAGGTTCGTGTACTAATCGGGTCTTTATTTTTTTTTATTTTTTTTTATTTTTTATTATTTTTCCCGTTACCTATTTAAGAATAATTGAGCATTATTAAATGCAAAAATTTCAAAACGGCTTGAATGTTTTAATTTAAAGCAATTTGGAGAGAGAGTAAACGCGTCTATAACCGTAGCTTCAAGATCTCGTTACCAAGAAACCTATTGTGAGCATTTAACATTGGTGCGAGAAGCAAACAGATTTACTTGAGGTTGACTGAAAACTTTGATACGCATAATTGGGTAGTGCTGTATTTTTCCGAGTTGATATACGGAGCAAATAGTCAAATATTCATTTTCTCAAACTATTACCAAATACTTTTAGCTAATGCATTTAAATGAGGAAATCGAATTCCTCCCATTAAATTAATATAGATAGTACCTACATACAGCGCAAACGTGTTTATCCTTTGCAAAACACTGTAACCCATTAAAAGCTGAAAACATGTCTCACTATTTTTCCAGTTTCCATTTGCATGATTATCTTTACAAATTACCCCCCCCCCCCCATCAGGCTGTGACGCAAATATTCGCTAAATATTTCTATGACAAGATGTCTTTCACATGTTTTTCCACCACTGTAAATCTTCTAAAATCTTACTATGTATTTGTATTTTTGTATCGTTATTATTGCTAGTATAAACTTTGAGTGGTAGTATAAACACTAATATTTAACCGTTGGACAAGCTGAAGTTAATGGTTAGTTAGTTGTGAATTGTGCTAATTCTCTGATGGTGCAACACCTTACTTTTTAAAATTTGTTCCTTACTTTTTAAAACTGAATTTAGGATGGCAACAGAGATTTGAGATAGTGAACACTGATTGAAACTGGTTGATTCGATATATGTTTTTATACGTGTTGTTATTTATGACAAATTGTTTACTTCGTATTTCACTTTTTTCTTGCAAAATCACTGGTTATATTTCCACGGAGCAGTATTAATCTTTACTAATATTTGCAATTCACTTTGAGTTAATTTTAATATGTTGATATGCGACTTTGTTATAACTTTTCCAAAAATCTTTAAGAGACCTCGTAAACACTGTACCTATTCATTTGACAGATCCGAGTTGAAGTCCTCGAATTCATAAGTTTGTGGTAAAAACTGAAATCGTAATTATTTACGATGTTCCTTTAATATAGGAACTAAAAGATAAGATTCTCTGAAATTAATGCAAGCTAAAAAGGACTTTTTTGTCACTATGCTCAGGGAGGTTCTAAAATGTTCTTTTAAAATGTGATTTGTTATTAAGGAATTTATTAAATTTGTATAAGATTTAAAATAAATCTTTTGTCTCCATTTGATTTTGGTGCAAAAAATATATTCGGAACAAACTGATCAGACTGAGGAGAGCAGGAGACTATTGCTCCTAGATTAATTGATTTATCTATGGAGAGAGCCTATCTCGAAAGCCTGATTTTATTTAGGAGCAAAATTGTTTATAGGAGTTACGATTTGTAAAACTTCACAGATTTTTGGTAATGAGACGCCTTTGGAGATCCACTTTAAACCAACAGAGTCATTGGTAATAGCTGTACCAGAATTATAAAAATATGCCATTTTATTGATTTATTTATTTATACTTCATTGCACACTTACAAAATAATAAAAGGAAAAGAATACATTAGAATAAAAACAGTTTTGAAAGGTACAATAGGCGGCCTTATCGCTATAAAGCCATGTACCTGCGTTAACGATGGGCTAGGGATCATTGTCTCGTTGATATCGTCCACCGAGTTCGGGGGCGTAGCGCTGACAATAATACTGTTGCGTAGTTGCGAGCCGATATTCGGTCCAGTTACCTTGAAACCGCGGGCGTGGGTTCGCTTGACATGTGGATATTTTAAGCATGTCAACATGCTTTTTTATACCTTTCTTCATTTTCCAATATGTTAACAAATCTAGACCTTCACGGCAGTTTCGTTCTTGTTTCAGTTTCAAAAAAAAAAAAAAATGTAAATCAGACAGAACTCTGCAATTCTCCACTAGGAATTTTATTGTGTTTACTTTAATATCCAACCAAAGAATAATCATAGCTTGGCTTATGGCTTGTTGTTCTGAGCCCAAGTGCTTACCTTCAAATTTTTGGTTTCAGACTAAGGGTTTTCAATAATCTGGTTGATCTTAAACCTCTCTGGGTAGCCCTTTGCGCAATAACGGCAGCCATCTTTGAGCTAAATCTTGGTGAATACATTCGCCATGTTTAGGGCCTTTGTTAACGGGAACTACCAGAACCGTTAAGATTTAAATTGGAAGCGTTTGTATTTCCGCTTGAATTATTGGGTTTTAAAGGCGTTTTTGTGGGCGATAGGCGGACCACCTATCACTACGATAGTCTCTCCATCTTTATAATACCTCCAAATTTGTCAAAAGTGACATCAGATGATCTTGTAACCTCTGGTGTTCTGCCTACCCCATAAGGGATACAGGCGTGACGTTATGCATGCATGCATGCGTATTAGTTTTTATTTGACCTCCGTGTCGATTTATAAAATCAACATCCTGGGTACTACCTCCGTGTCGATTTAAAAAATCAACATCCTGGGTATTTTATCCTTCGTGTTAACGCTAGTTAAAGTTCCTGAAGATATTAAACAGTTTCCTTGAATATCGTTGTATTTGAATACCTCCGTGTCGATTTATAAAATCAACATCCGGGTACCACCTCCGTGTCGATTTAAAAAATCAACATCCGGGTGTTTTATTCTTCGCGTTAACGCTAGGTTAAGATCCTGGAGACATTAGATGCTTTTCTTGAATATTGTCTGTATGAAATCACTCGTCTATGATTTTTTCCGCTCCAACCTTCTAAGCTTGCGTTTATAATATTCTTCTTTTCTTCGGTCGTCTTCTTCGGCATTTTTATGACAGGTGTACTTGCTACCGCGCACGAAAAAGGAATGAGCTCGACAGAGGCGCATCCTATGGATCCAGACTGGTGTGAAAAATTTTAACTAAAACGATCGAAAACACGTGTTTTGACCTTTTTAGTAATTTCATAACTCTTAAATTCGTGCGTGCTACCGTGTGAGTCAAAGGGACTACTTGGTAAATGAATATATCTGAAGAATGAAGCAACGAAATATAATCAATGTAATGCCGCTTCGTACCTAATGTTCATCAACAGTGACTATTTTTTAAAGTTTTTGGTTCCATATTTCTTCTTCTTTGTACTAAGCGACGATAAAATAAATACGAAGGTACGTTTATATCGTATCAAAGAAACTAACGATTAAATTTGGCTGGTTGACAAATCAACCCTGTATAACAAAATTTCATCCGGCAAATTACTTTAAAGGTATTTAGGGTAATACGAAATGGAGTCTTCGTAATGGAGTAATTTTCTTTGATTGATTATTTTCTTGGCAGTTTTAAACATTGTGTTCATAGAATTGTACTTTTATAAAAATAAACATCAGTAAACCTTTTAGCCGACCTGTCACATTAAAAGGCATTCAATTTAACGCCTTGTCACATAGCATAAATCATTCATGTGCTCAACATGGGTATTATTTCACGCTTTGCATTGCATTAACAGACAGTATTCAAATCAAGCTTATGTGAGGATGGTCATGATTGGATGGCTATTCTGACAAGATAGACATAGATCACACAATACTGAATGGGTTTTAGGGCGTTACCAAACCAATTGATCAGTTTTTTGACCTAGTAAATACTATTGATCGACGCCGACTATTCCATTCTGCCTATTCTACCTATTAAATTAGCGATCGATCACATTACCAGCATGCAAAGATTTAATTATCTGCGGATTGGCAACCGATTTGAAATTTAAATGAATATTCTCGAAAGCCGTGTTTTTTAAATTTCAAATTCAGTTACTGTTTACGCAATAAAACAAGTAGTCACAGAAAAACTCAAAAACATATTACTTCATATAATTACTTAAGTAAATGATTTATAAAAACTAATGTGCGCTTTAAAATACAATCAGCGCCATCTACCGTAACTCTATGCAACTAAATTTTATGAACAGTTACTTTAATCACTATTGACGTTGGTCATAGAAAAGAGGGAACACTAAATCAAATTGTTACCTGCGATATAAAGTGGATCTTATACGACAACCATAAGTGTTCCTCCTGGTGGGTGGAGTCACGTACTATCTACACCTAATCATTGCGCTTAAATAAGAATTACTTATAGAAAGACGATAGTGACTGTCTAGTGGACCAGCACTGAACTTGTACATCACAGCTTTTTGTCGAAAGAAGCTTATATTATAATATGAAAAAAAACAACTCGATACTTAACTCTTAGACCTTACTAGCGTGGGAATATCGGAATACCCTATGTGCTATTCCAGAGTGTAGCCTATCGCCACGCCAAATTTCATACAAATCCGTTGAGCCGTTTTGTCGTGATTGAGAAACAAACATCCATACATCCAAACTTTCACATATATTATATTAGTAAGATATCAAAGGAATACGTACCTGACTGCCTCATATACAGTTGAAATTAATATCAAATCTCAACAAAAACTTACAATAAATCGATGAATCCTTAAACATTCAGATTTCTAATTTGTATTGAATTTTAGATTTTACTTGAGCTTACTTTCCACTATCACAAGAATGCGTTTTTAAAAAGGAAGTACATAACATCTGCGTGAATTAAAATTAAATACCACTGAAGGGAGCGTAAAAGTTTCCTATAGTTCCATATTGCAAATGAAAACGACTTTCAATATTGTATATAAAAAGCTTTTTTTTTATTAAAATCATAACCCAATAAAAAGGACATTAACTGTTATATAAGTCGTTAGGCCCGTTGCGCGCCGCAACTTTGAATGGCAGAGATATGCAAGCCTTTTATAGTGATGGCGAATAAGGTTGCTACCAAAGAGGACAAACTACAAATATGTATATGTATAATATATTTATTTGTATATATTTACACGTGGAGAGCACTGGATGCCTACGGTGGTTTGGACATTTGGAAAGGATGAGTGAAAGTAGATTTACGAAAGAGGTGTACAGAGCAAGAATGGATGGTGCTGTCGGAAGGGGCCGCCCTAGGCGAAAATACGCCGATCAAATTGGCGACGTTCTTAAAAAGGGCCTAGTTAAAAGTACCCGTAACCGGCGATCATGTATGAAAAGATTAATGAACGTGGAGGAAGCGAAAGAGGCATGTATGGATCGAAGCAATTGGTGTTCCCTTGTCTCTGCCTACCCCAAAGGGAGACAGGCGTGAGGTTATGTATGTATGTTATGTTGTATATATTTATATAAATATTTAGTAGTATATTAAATTATATTTCTTTTATTGTTAGTGTACATACTAAAATTGTATTTTTATCCAACTCTCCAATCGTTAGGTCTGCTGGAAGAGATTTCTGTTGAAATAAGCTGTACCTTTGTACTTTTGTTTTCTTTTAAAATTTTATGTAATGTGATTTTTTTACTAGTGTTTACATACATTTTAAAATAAATTTAATTCTTTAAATAGGTTAGGTATATTTAAAGCAGGCATACTTTAGTTAATGTCCTTTAAATATTTAAACACTAGATCGATAAGCTAGATAATAAAAGTGTTTCATACTGAGCCAAGAATATGAATAACCCAGTATCAAAACGTAAAGAGAAATGAGAATTTTATTTTTGGCAAGGACCAGGCAAGGTCGCCATGTAAGGATGGCACCAAAGTGGTACGTTGGAGATTAAATGAAACGTCAAAAGAAGGATAAATACTGTCTTTACTATAAGAATAAATATCTTTTCAACACACTTGCTCGTAAAGTGAGCCTTATTCTATTGAATTTAGAACTATAAACTGGGCTATAAGTCACGCGTGCATAATATATTATACCCTAGTGCATAATATAATTAATCCTACAAAGTTGAATTGTACCTTAGTGCAAATTACATGCGAGTAAACAGAGCATATTTTATTGATCCGGGTTATACATTAAATATACAAGCGCGCGCGTCCAGGCGGCGCGCGGCCACGTGCAGCAGCTGCAGCGGCCCGCACGGCTCCTCCAAGCAACAATAGCGTGTGTACGTGTAATGGGACAGAGTTACTGACGCGCAGCAGCTAACAGCTGCTTCAAATAAATTTTATGACCACGTATGTCTGTCTTTTACTCACAAGTGTGTTGAAAAATACTATATACTAGTCTTACTCTTAGGTCAAAAAACCTTCTCAGCTCAGTCACAGATGTACAAATTATCATCGAGTTATCATATCTGTGTCATCGTGTCAGCCTGACGTTGTCTGTCAGTCTAACGTTAGACATGAGAGGCATTGTTATTTTGTAGCTGAGTCGCCATTTTGTATAACAATCAAATGCTCTGACTTTGTATCCTGAATATACATCTCATGTTATGAAATTATATTCTGTATGGTGTTGTCGTATACTGTAAGATAATTAAAATATCATTTTCATTCTATTGATCGGAAGGCCATGATAGATGTGAATATGATATACGATAGTATCTGACACCAGTAGTGGTCACTCTCTTTTTTGTATTCAACCATAAAGTACATAATTAAATCAGTATTTAATTTAATGCTGGACTGGAAGCGAAAGAAAAACATAGAATGTGCCAGCTGCTTCTCTTCTCGGGCATATTGTAAAAGTCAGTTATGGGACAGAGGTTTTATTGGCGTTTTTGCGGGCGATAGGCTGACTCCCTGTCACTGCAATAGTCTCTCTCCACCATTAAAATGCCTCCAAATTTGTCAAACGTGACATCAGATTGTTTTATAACCTCTGGTGTTCTGCCTACCCCATAAAGGATATAGGTAGGCGTGAAGTTATGAAGTTATGTATTTAATTTTTAAAGGTTTCATCGAATCCTTACATTAAATTTTTCATTGTACTTCTTCTTTAGTCTTTTCATACTTGTTAGTAAAATGATGTAAAATTTTTGAAATATTATTTTGGTTGTATTTTTTTGTAACTTGCTGGTTATATTAAAAAAAAACCTTGTTTCGTTTGTCTTGTCAAACAAACAAAATTAACAATACCCAGAAACTAAAAACTTGACAAAAAATCAGAAAATTTTTGAGTCAAAGATGCATCTCACTGCGGTACGTATGAACGTGACATTTATTAAAAAAAAAAAAATATTCCAGAATTTCGTCTGTGACGGATTTATGTCGCTGCCTACTTAATAATGACTAATAATTTAGCAGAATTGTTTTCTTTAATTTCTATATGTAAGAGAAAACGTTTGAAAAAAATATTAATTTTCAATAACAGTTTTAAACTTGTACGTGATTTGTTTTAAATTTTTTTGATCATTCTATGTCGACGTAGTTATATACTATAAAACAACTTTACAAAAAAATCTCCCAAATGACACATTTTTTCTACATATCCTTTAATGTTTAAATTAAAGTGGTTCTGCTTCCCACTTAACTCATGGAAAGTCTTTGCCTGTGTACCTATAAAAAAAAAAATTACGAATATTTTTCCTCAATATTTCCCATAAAAGCGTAGGAAACAACTAAAAACACATCAACATTTCATTACATTATAAATTCACTTAACCGGGAACAACCTATAAAAGTAGTACGTAAATGAAAATATATTGCCAAATCGGGAGCGAATCTCGACACATTTTCCCATTTCGTTCCAAGAATTTTCTACATGAAGATGCTTTTTGATTGTTATATATGAGCTTTTTACATTTACTTTCTGTGAGATATCGGTAATTAAATCTTGCGTTGGGTGATTCGTTAATTAATTTAATTATATTGGTAACGTACTTGATTGGTAAGTGAATAGTAAAATTAAGTTTCTCAGAGTGTAAAGGAGACGCCTATTGCATGGCTTTAATGTGAAATATCCTGCTACCATCAAGTCATATAAGCATGTTAATATCGTAAACCTATCACTAGCTCTTACATAATCTATGACATAAGTATAAGGAAGATGCAGGGAACTATTTAATACACCCATACATATACTAAGGTCATTTATATTTTATTAAGAATAGTCCTACCGTCGTAAATTGTGGCACTGTTGTTTCTGTGCATATCATAGGATAGCGCAGGTTAAGCAACGTTCGGCGAATTCGGTAAAATGATGGGTGACCGCCGATCATATATTTCTTACGACGACTCCCGTGCTTGGCAGTACACGTTAAGCAGTCAGTCCTGGGTGCTGTATACTTGTATACAGTAATCGTTAGAGTTTGTCAGAAGCCATTTCGGCAGTCTGAAAATCCAGCATTGGCCAAGCTTCATAGCCCAGGGGGCTCATTACACAGTATTGTGATGATGATGATGATGCTGAGTCCTACCGCGCTAGGATAATACATAACTAATACAAGTAACAACTCGTTGAAGCTGTAGGATTTCTTTGGAAACTGCCTAACTTGTAACCCTGTATAAAAACATTGAATCGTTCTTTTATACCCACTCCATAACATCAGGTCAGACATTATTTAAAAATATAGTAACACAAACATTATATAACTTATTTTGGAAATCTGAACCACTAATTACACGCTCAAAGAGTTATTAAATTAGCCGATGGAAAATCGGAGTTGAGTTTCAGTCGTAATGAGAAAATCAAGGCATGGGTAGCCATTAATGTGATTATTTAGTAGCCTAACCAGTTCAAATAATAAAATCGCAAGTCAAATATATTTTTCGAAACAAATAACCAGTTGCCCTTAAAATTACATGAAACTGTCTATATGTCAAAAAGAGTTAAGTGCTCTGCTTTCAAGCAATTTGCTCTATTAACATAACCCTGTAAAGAACCCTAAGGATTGCCTCAAATTTTTCCCTATTAACCACACAGCATTTAACATTTAATAAAATTCAGTTACAGCCCGAAAACGACCCAATTTCACCCAGTAAAAGGGTTATCATTTCATTACCCTCACCGCAATAAAGGGTACATAACATTAAAAGAAAACAAATATCCTATAAACGAAAGTGCTTCATGCAGTATTGTAATAAGTTTCATTTTAGTTTAACGTTTAGCTTACAAGGTTGCATATAATGTCCTTGTTATCAAGAACACAAATTTTGTTTGCAATGCATAGTGCTCTGAACAACAATGTAGTTACAGAAGCGACAACACAAACAAAAGATGTGTACGTAAAAGCATTGATGCAAATCATGGGAGAGCCATATTACAAAATTTAACTTCATAGTGCCCAAGCTTGTTTAATGAAACTCGTAATAAAAAAGTGTAGTAAAGTAACAAGAGTTTTTTTACGATATCCAAGTTACTTTATTGAGGGTATAGTTAGCTTTCCTTTATTTTTTTAACCCAATGGCGCATTCTTTTTAGGACGGTGCCTGAATAACGATTTCGGATTTATCGCGAATATTTTAAATTTTAACTCGGCGTCTCGGTGTCTTTGCAAGCCCTGTGGTCACGAGTACGTAATGTATTTTATAACATATTTGCTCGTAAAGTGGTTGTAATTACACCAATTTCAATATCGTAATGTATCTCATTACGTGCTTGTGCGATAATGTAATGTAAAACGCACGTGTTTTTTTTTAAATAAAGTTTTAAGATACTCCGTCTAAAAATGAACCATACTTTTAAATATCTTAGCAAAGAGGTTTTATGTCAAGAAAGTGGTCAATATTTTATGAATAAAATTAACTTTGGGAAATAAAATATAACAAAAATTGTTCAAATTTTTATAACTGCTTTAACAATTAATTAAAGATTTATTCGTTTAACAAAGTCAGAGTTTTATTAATTTCCTCGTAAATATGTTATAAAAAGTCGTATGACATACGTGCGCTTTGAAAATTACAGCCTTAGCTTCCTTATAGCCCTCGCCGATGGCTCAGGCTAGTAATATCGCCTCGGCTGTGATTTTCAACTTACCGCACTTATATCATAATGTACTATTATTAAAGATAAATAACTTCCAAACTAACTATTTCCAGGTTTTGCAAAAGCCAAAAACAATGTTGTATTACCGCGATCGGTAAATTAGAACAGTGTACGGCAATAAGTTTACAAGTTATTTCAACAATCTAAAACTCGAACATTTACTAAACAGCTTGTCGAATTACGCATTATTTATTAAACCTTAATTTCAGCCAAGCAAGCAACCCACAGCCTTTATTGGAATTTACTGGATGGATATTTGCATAATATGGTGTTACAAAATAATTAAGACTGCCATGGCATTGTGGAAAAGAGCTCTCGGTAAAAGATGAGATTTTATCGCTTTGAAGTATAATTTACATTTTTTTCTTCGGATTTTTCATACACCGCGGTCTTGAGCGGCTCTGTTCTATGTATAGTGGCATTAGAAGAGTTGGTTCGATTCCCAGTGTCCTTATAACACTGCCTTAAGTGTATTTGTTCACTACGATAACTCCGAGTTCAGCTGCGTAATAATAATCAAAAATAAATTTTCGGGTCATTCTGCCTAACAGGCGTGTTGCTGTCCGAATAAAAATAATAACTATAATAAGTGGTCATGAAAGACTGGATTTAGACTTCACCTTTGTGAGGACGGATACAATTATATTTGTAACTCTGTCGTAAACGACCTCTGAAATTGGAATTATGAATTTCTGCAACAGCACCAATTGTGCACTTTGAATCTTGTTATTTCCACGTTGTCATAGGTTGCCCGGGCAGGTCAATTAAAGGCTTCTATTAAAAATAACTATAATAAAATAAATAAATAAATATTTCTGACACTCGCACAACATTATCTAGCCCAAATTAAGTTTCTTAAATAACTTGTGTTATGGATACTAGTTAACTGATATACTTAAGAAATATATAAACATACATATTGAGTAAATACATATTTTTTATTAGAAAATAAACGTAAATAAACATATTAACATCCATGACTTGACGACTAATATCTGTGTTCATCACACAAATATCCGTCGCCGCCGGGATTCGAACCCAGGACCTCTGGCATAGAAGGCAATGTACGTTAGTTACCCCTACACCAGCCGGTCTTCAAATAAAAAAAAAGGTCAAAATATCGTAAGGTTTTTTGTTATAAAATATGGAAAAACTTTTGGTTACCTAACACTTTTTTAACATTTGTATCACTTTTCGCTCAAATTGAATTCAAAGCCGCTTGCAATTTTTTGCATTGTATGCTTGTTATTTTTGGGTTAAATAATTTTTTTCCAATTTATAAAATCTCTCGAAAATGGATTAATATTTTTTTTGTGTTACCGTGTGATTATGTACTTATGTTACCATTTTGCTTCGTGAAATGTATATGTTTGGTTAAACCATTGTTGTTTCCTGTGACGTCGCATAAAAAATATATGTATAATTACCAAAGACCTTTTATAATATATTTGATAATTACAGATTTAAAAAGTCTAACTGTCAGACGAATAAACCTCAGAAAAAGTCTAGCGCTGAGTACAAAAAAAAAACTATAAAAATAGAAAACACACCGTGTAATAAACTCATTGTTAAGCGTGAAAACAAAATACTTCAATAATACACTTACAATTTTTCAATTACATTCGTATAGACTGCTTTTGTTTTATTTCTGCTAAACACGAGAAAAGGAAGTTACGCCATCGGGTCATCTACGACGACGGTTAATAGTTTTAATTAATGCATTCCTAGCTTTGCTCGCACCGCAGAAGCTTTTTGCTGCAGTAGGAAGAGCATACAGTTTTAATTTGACCGTTTGAGCGGACTCTCATTTACAATTCAAAGTTTCGTTGGTGTATAAATTACTGACCAATATTTTGGTCTTTTCGGGTAAATTGTCCTAAAAGCGTCTGTCAAAGTGATACATTTAGTTCAGTTTTGAGTTTCAGGTAGATAATATTTTTCAGAAATTGCATAGATGTTTACTAGGATAATTATTTGAATCTTAGTTTATTTTCGTATATTTTTCCTAAACACTTTAATCATATAATCATATTCTAAAATAATTCTGCATGCTCCGTGCAATGAAGGACACTATTAACAGCATCAATTTTACCAGTACCCCTTAAAACTGTTACACCACCAACCAGCAGTGGGTTAGCTTGGTGTCATTTACGACAGTGAAAATAAAAATCAGTGCAGGTATATAATACGTCATGAATGTTAGAATATACTCTACGCAGCCTCTCGCTCCAATTGGCTGTCGTTCCGACGATGACTAAGGACCTTAATCAAGGTGAGTCAAAAGGGGGATGTTTAGTGGGTATGCTCAGCCTATCTGAGAGAGTCTCCACACTGTCTGGGCATTCTATTTTCCATTAGCCACTTGGGTTAACAGCTTATAGAATGCCCATTCGTCCGTAATAGGATTCATCCTCCTCCCGCTAAAGCTAGCTTTACTGGTTAAAGCTGGTTTTAGTGGGTGCCAAACAACTTTCCTTGGCGGAAAAACAAAAAAAAAATAGAATATACAGTGTGACTGCTGACAAATTTTAGATATTGAAGGAGAGCACTCTGTACTCGATTCTGATCATAATAATGTAATAAAAGTTTGTACTTAATTGTTCACCAGAATTCCCTATAAATAAATAAAGTGATATGACTACACTTTTCCTGACACGCCGCCTCAGTCGCAGGGACCGGAAAACCCCTTTATTTGATTAAGCCTATTGATAGGGTAACCCTATCAAAATCTTACCATATGGAAGTGTAACCCTATTGATATGGTAAGCCTATCGACGTGGTAACACTTTGAATAAAGTTAACTACTTTCGGATGCGCTTACCCTGTGATAGGGTTGCCTATTTCTATCTCTTTTCCGCGCATGCTGTTGAATTCGGAAGTATAATTCGAAGTGCGAGATTGAATAGATGGTGATATTTTTGATAGTTTGATATTCTTAGAGATTAAATTTGCCTGCAGGTTTTAAAACCCTATTGAATCGGTAACCTTCAATAGGGTTTTCGATAGGCTTACTGCTTACATTAAGCTAACTCTATTGATATGGTAAGCCTTAAATTAGGGTAAGTTTTCGATACGGTTACCAAATTGTTAGGGTTTTTTAAAACAAGTCTATGAAAAACCCAATCAAAAACCTCTTTAAGGGTAAGCGGTTCCGGTCCCTGCTCAGTCGACGCACACATAGAAGTGTTTCAGCCACACGCACACCACCACCCGCTATGTATCTATTGTATTACGCCTATGTAATCATGCATTGCGTAATGAATTATTTAACTTTCGCTTCTGTTTACTCAGTATATAATATTTATTTATTTTATTTTATCGCTTCATAAATGATCTCAAACTATCATTTCTACGAATTTCGAAAGTGACCGACCAGTCACCCTATATAATATAATGTTGGATACTACCTCTACCATTATTATGTTAAGTAAATGAAAAATGTGATAAATAAATACGGCCAGGACGCGTCACATTTGTTCATTTATTTAAGAATAATTGAGCATATTAAATGCAAAAATTAAAAAATAACATTATTAAACATTGCAATGCTTCACTTTAACTGAGATTCAAAGTTTCTGAGAAGAAATTGGTCTCGGGTGGTCTTAGCTGCAAAGCTCATAAGATGAAGCTACGTTAGCAATAAAACGGAAAAACAAAAAAGTGGTAAGTAATTTCGAGGCATACCGCCAGGCCCCGGTAGCTCAGTGGAAGAGCACTCGTCCGTCAAACGAGTGGTCTCAGGTCCTGGTCGTGTGATTTTTATTTATCACATTTTTTTCATTTATTTAAGAATAATTGAGCATTTAAAATGCAAAAATAAAAAAAAAAAACATTATTATGTTCTTGATTAACACACTGTCTGTAATCGTGTCACGTTACACTTATGGTGCGATTCAATTAAATGGGTATCGCTACTACATAGAAGTATGGAGACAAGATTAAACATATTAACAACGGAACCGGTAAAACTAAACAGAACCTTGTAAAATATTCTGTACGATCGGACCAAATGAGTCATGACCCACCATAAGCTCATGTTAGCAAGCCGTCTTAATGCTAGTAGGTCGCAATTCGCTTGAAGATAGCTTTCCTTGGTGACGAACTTGTTATTATTTTATTCGACACTGAAATTTACTGAGTACAGAATTCCTATAGTATCTAAAATGTCAAACATAAAACAAACAAACATAACTTCACGCCTGTATCCCTTATGGGATAGGCAGAACACCGGAGGTTAAAAAGCCATCTGATGTCACGTTTGACAAAATTTGGAGGTATAATAATGATGGAGAGACTATTGCAGTGACAGGGGATCAACCTGTCGCCTACAAAAAATGAACCTTAACTGAATTTTACAGTATGCCCGGGAAGAGAAGCAGCTGGCACATTCTATGTTTTTCTTTCGCTTTCAGTCCAGCGTGGAAGATATCCTGGGTGCATTATACGCGATAGACCTTAAAAGTTTGACAGTTTCAAACGAATTATTATCTAGCACCAACCAGGTCATTGCATGATTCATTTAATTCAACAATTCAACAGTACATTATTTTCTTTTTCATTCAAATGATTTGGGGCAAAGTAAATGTCGAAATATACTTTATTCGGAAAAACTTTACAGCAATTTTCTTTTGAAAACAATTTACTACCTTTTATCGTGCATGTTTTCAGACAGTATTTAACAACCCTTTTACACAACTTTTATTTTTAAGTGCTTTTATATTTATGTAAGGAGTTAATGTTTTGTAGTATCACGATGACTCCCTGAATCTCATAGAAAGCTAAAAACTTATGAATGTACGAGTACTTTAACAAAGATATATAAATACATTGTGTTTTAAAATATATTGTGTTGGTTCTTTACTGTTCTAAAAAACTTTTTATTATTATTTTTAATTTCTCGTGGCGCCGTGGTTACTGTGTGTATCAAACGATATCACAGGTCAAGCAACGTTTGGCGCGGCCGGTACTTTGATGGGTGACCGCCGAACATTCATTTCTCACGGCGACTTCCGTGCTTCGGAGGGCACGTTAAGCAGACGGTCCCGGGTGCTGTATACTTGTATACAGTAGTCGTTAGGGTTTGTCAGAAGCCATTTTTGGCGCCCTGAAAATTCTGACATACACCATCAAGCACTGGGCCAGCTTGGTGGATTATGGCCTATACCTCCTCGTCACTCAGGGGCCTCTCGTCATCATAGCCCTGCAGTGGGCTCTATACAAAGAGTCGTGATGATGATGATGGCTGTTTTTATACAATTTACATAAGCAAAACAAATGTCATATTTGCTTTAGATGTTTCGGTCGCAAATCTTTTTGTAATTTTACTATACTTACTACAACTTAACCTCTGTAACTTCTCAATAACCAAGCTGTTTTTAAATATATCATAGCAACAAAACGTCATTTGAAGTTACGTTTAAACTGATACACTTTTCTTATATATTCAGTTCTTTCCAAAGGGAATTCAAACTTATTCAGTCATGTTCAAAGTCGAAATTCAGTTACAAGCTGCATACTTGAAGCCAGGTCTCGTTGGATGTAAAATGATCAAACTTTTAGTTTTACGTGAGCAACTCAAGGAGCTATAAAATAAAACTTTGAATATGCAAGTCGAAGTATTCAGCTGGAGCTGTTAGCTTTTGGAGCGTTCGTATTTCAAATTTAAATTTCTACTGAAGCGGGGACTGAAGTGTTGGATAATGGTTCCTGGGTACAGTCGCGGCCACATCGTTAACTTGCGATTTTACGAGTGACTGCGGCCAGTGAACTGTAGTGCGACAGTCAAGTGTGAAATATAGGGTGTTCCGTAAATCGACGTCAAGCTGGAATTGGGTTGCTAAGTCGTAATTGCTTACAAAGCCATGTTAAAGAAATTATTTGCTTTTTATTAGAATAGTAATTCTTTTTTTTTCTTTTGTTTCAAACTTTGATGTTTTATTCAGTTTTTAAGTCTGTCATCTTAAAACCTAGGTTTTCTTAAAACTGCTGCTCAAAATTAACAGCTACCTGTTCATTATTTCAATATATTTTTACTTTTTTATACAGAGCAACGATTTAATGTATGTTTTTTTTAAATCATTTATTTATACATTTAGTCCGATTCTAGCTTGACGTTAATTTACGGGACACATTGTATAACATAATATGCTGACGTTTCTAGTTTACGATTGCGGTGTGAATCTGGGGGCTGATGAGTTTTATTGTTTTATTTATATTTTGTGTACATACATACATACATAACTTCACGCCCGTATCCCTAATGGGGCAGGCAGAACACCAGAGGCTATAAAACCACCTGATGTCACGTTTTACAAATTTGGAGGTATCATTATGATGGATAGAGACTATTTCAGTGACAGGGGGACAGCCTATCGCCCGCAAAAACGACTGACTGACTTCTACAGTTTGCCTGAGAAGAGAAGTAGCTGGCACATTCTATGTTTTTCATTAGCTCCCAGTCCAGCATGGAAGATACTTTCAGAAAATATTACAGCTAATTACAACTAAACAATTAAATATACAAACAAAGGAAAACAACTAACAATGGAGAAAAAGCTAATTAAAATTGCATCAAATAGAAACCTCTTTTTTCATAATAACGAATGTTTGTAAAAAAAAGGGTTCTGTCGTCTTCAATCCTTTACAAAATGAAATAGCGCAAAAATATTTTAGCAGTATTTTTACATAACGAAGTTTACTTACCGTGCCTTAATGAATGAGCGGGAAAATGAATGGAAGACGTATTAAATAAAGCTACGACTTTTAATTTTCTTCTATGCTGGACTGGGAGCGAAAGAAAAACATAAAAATGTGCCAGCTGCTTCTCTTCCCTAGTATACTGTAAAAGTCAGTTAAGGGACCGAGGTGATATGGGAGGCTTTTTTGTGGGCGATAGGCTGACCCCCTGTCACTGCAATAGTCTCTCTCCGCTATAATAATGCCTCCAAATTTGTCAAATGTGACATCGGATGGTTTTATAACCTCTGGTGTTCTGCCTATCCCATAAGGGATACAGGCGTGAAGTTATGTATGTATGTACGACTTTTAATTAAAAATAACGAAATCGATTTTTTTGTAATTGATATTGGTTAAGGGTCCAGAACAATTGATCGACGTCGATCGAGGTCATCGATCGGTTATTTCGTCGACAAATCTACCATCGATGGACACCCTCGATCGACGATTGATTGGCTAGAGTGCATACCGCAGTGAATCGATGTGTATTGCGAGATTTTTAGAGAGGCCTTATCATGTATCGGAATTATTGGATATTTATAACACAGTCTTTAGTACTGTGTTTCAGATTGCAATCTCAAATATTTTTGACATAATGTTACGTGCAGTTAAACGCAGTTGAGATTCAAGAGTGTTCCTCTTATAAAGCTGAACAGTTTGTTTGTTTGTTTGCCAGATCTACGTAACTATCGGTCTGTTTTAAAAATATATTTGTGAATTTTGGTAGCCTAATTCTTGAGGAAGATGTATTAAAGGCTATTTTCTGTGCAGAATAGGTACGCCGGTAAAACCATGTGAAGCTGGTAGTAAAATATATGGACATATTTTGGCAAGCTGACGATCCAAGTTTATGCAAACTGTACTGTGATACCGAGTTTGGTGCATACATACCTTGATTGCCTAACTAAAGCGATTTCCATTAGCCGTTAGTGGGCGCTGTTGCTTTTTAGGACAGCAGTAACCTTTGTGTGAATCTTGCTTCGAAACAGAGCCACCGACATCGTGTTTAAGTCGTCCAAAGACTAGTGGATTTCACAGATAAAATATATTAGAGAATGAGCGTTGCCATGGCAACCAAACTACAGATTGCTATTATGTAGGTGAAAATCTTGGTTTGAAAATTGAAAATCACTCATTGATCAAAATAATATTACAACTGTTCTTTCTTAAGCTTCAAATGCTTTTACCATAATTATTACGGATTTTTGTTGTCCAAACTTCCATTAACTCATTTTGTGTAAATCAATAAAATGTATGCAAATAAAATAAATTTGTTTAACTAGTTTTCATACTGATATACCGCTTAGAAAAACCTATTAATTCAATCAGAAGATTTCCAGGCCTATAGAAAGTGTTAATTGTCACTCTTGTCAACCCGGCTGCTGTATTTTTTAATATACGACCAATTAAAAAAAAAAATCATACGTTTGATCATTATTGCAGTTTCGATAAAGTTTGAGCACTCTTATTAAATCGACCTTTTAGATCTCATCCGTTTTGATCGTTGTTATGAACACAAAATGAAGTCACTCACTTGGAATACGAAATTTAAAAAAAAAAAAAAGAGAAGAATCTTTTTAATAAAAAGTAATCGAAGTAATCATCATAACATGGTCCAATTATTTATTTTTAACGTGGTTTTGAGCATAAAAATATAAATGTGAAAAATACACAAATCAAAAACTGATTGCAATACAGATCCTACGCGTAAAAGCCGTTTAACTTGAATAAATGAACAGTATATTTACTGGAAAAAAAGATTCAACAATACTAAATTCACCCGATTTCACCGATTTCGTTCCGATCCTAGTTTAACAAATCTCGGATTTGACTAAAGAAAAATTGAAGGCGGAACTCGTTTTAACGCGTAAACCACGTTCAACTCGAATTGATCGCGTTTTATTACACGGTGAAATTGGGGCTAGATTAATTAATCTCAGTTTACCCAAAACTTTTTTGAGTGCGCAGGTGTTTACCTTTTATCGGCATTAACTTAAATTACTGACATCAGTCTAAAACACCTTGAATGAACTTTTGTAAAAAATATCTAAATTAGGAAAAGCCTTTGAGTCAATTTGACGCCGAGTTAATCCAGGCAGCAGGAAGCTTAGTGAGTTAAGCAGACATTTCAGTCAGACGTTGTGTTTTTTCGCGTTAGATGCCGTACAACAATAAAGTAGAATATAACAATACCAGTGAAAAAGTCTTAGATACAAAATGACGTTAAATGTAAAAAAAATTAAGTAAACGTTTTATTTATCAAATTAAAAATTCAGTTCTCAAAGTTAACAAGAGACTTTTATGAGTTAATTAAGTGTGCATGTTAGAGTTTTGTATATCTCAGTTTAAGATTTAAATAAAACTCACATTTTACCAGATTTGTTTTGAATAAGTATATTTTAAATCTGTTATACAGGGTGACTGGTGACAAATTTTAGAGTATGATCTCAAACTATAACGTCCTTGGATTTTAAAAGTGACCCACCAGTCACCCTGTATATCAATTACGCAGTTTTGTTCTACCTATCTTACTACTATGTAAGTTTGGTATAGTGCCACTCATGTAGATGTGCACGTCCAGTGTGGGCATCATACTGAAATGATTTATTCTTTAACATCGACAGTAGTAAAAAGAGCGTCTGAAACTCTTAACACCTCTTGCAACGGGCTATAGTGCGACCGGTGGGAGTTTGCGTTCCTGACAGCTGTCAAAATCATAGCTTTTTTCCCCTTCGAGTCGGAAATAAACTTTATGCAGTGGACATAAGGAGCTGTCAGGAACGCATTCTCCACAGCGGCCGCACTCTAGTTCTTATTTAGGGCCAACGCTGCGTCACGTATGTCTACACGCGTACCGTACGTCCTTATCGTATGCGCGTACGGCACGTGTGAAGTAATTTCGCTAGTAAAATTTCATTAGTGTGCTTGTGCAGTCGTGTCAATGGAATACTTAACCTCTTACTATTTGGCTAAACTTCGATTAAAATCGAAAAACGATGTACAGTCGTCAGCAATCATCAATCAATATATATAAAACTGTTCCGTTACTGACTGAGTGACTGAGGTACTGAGTGACTGAGGTACTGAGTGACTGAGTGACTGAGTGACTGACAGACAACGTACAGCCGTAACTACTGGGCGTAGAGAGCTGAAATTTGGAACATACACTCTTTAGGGGATGTAGGGGTGCACTAAGGAAGGAACTCCCGAAATTCCCACGGGAACGGGAAATATACGACTTTTTAGTTCGTATGAAAAATCTTATTCCTTGAGTGCACCGATGTGAAACTTGGTGTAAATGTTTTACAATGTGTGTCTGGTTGTATTATGAAAGGAATTCCCGAAACTCCCACGGGGACGGGAAATATATGATGTTTTAGTTTGTATGAAAAAATCCCATCCCTTGAGTGCACGGATGTGATACTTGATATAAAGGTTCCTCAACAAGTGTGTGTTTGTATTATGGAAGGAGTTCCCGAAATTCTCACGGGAAGGGGTTGGACTTTTTAGTTTGTATGAAAAATCTTATTCCTTGAGTGCACGGATATGATAATTGGCATAAAGGTTCTCCAAAAAATGACTGGTTGTGTTATGAAAGCAATTCCCGAAATTCCCACGGGAACGGGAAATATATGATGTTTTAGTTTGTTTGAAAAAATCTTATTCCTTGAGTGCGCGGATGTGATACATGGTATAAAGGTTCCTCAATAAGTGTCTGTTTGTATTATGTAAGGAATTCCCGAAATTCCCACGGGAAGGGGTGGGGCTTTTTAGTTTGTATGAAAAATCTTATTCCTTGAGTGCAT
This sequence comes from Stenoptilia bipunctidactyla, assembly GCA_944452665.1. Classification (NCBI taxonomy): domain Eukaryota; kingdom Metazoa; phylum Arthropoda; class Insecta; order Lepidoptera; family Pterophoridae; genus Stenoptilia; species Stenoptilia bipunctidactyla. The sequence goes on from OX101736.1 coordinate 5,761,279, forward strand.
GGTTGTGATACTTGGCATGAAGGTTTTTCAAAGAGTGACTGGTTGTGCTATGAAAGGAATTCCCGAAATTCCCACGGGAACGGGAAATATACGATTTATAGTTTGTATGAAAAAATAAATTCCATGAGTGCACAGTTGTGATACTTAGTATAAAGGTTCCCCAGTGAGTAACTGTTAGTGTTGTGAAAGAAGTTCCCGCCATTCTCACGGGAACACGAAATATTGGACTTTTTAGTTTGTATGAGCAATTATTTCTTCAGTGCATGGATGTAATACTTGATATAAAGGTTATTCAATGACTGGTTGTGTTAAATATAAACAATATTTATGCGCGTACGAAGTTGCGGGCAAAAGCTAGTAATATATATACGGAATGCGTTGCCGGTCGCTGAAAAAATGTGCAGCTTATTTTGTCATAATTCAGCGTTTACATGATTATTGATCATAGCTTAAAATAGGAACTTATTTTAGTGATTTAATGTGGCGACATGATTTTTAATTTTCATTTAAATTTGACAAAAATGTGTTGTATGTTTTGATATACTTTATTATTTCTATGTAATATAAATATAATAACTTCTATTTATTATATTTATATTAATCAGTGTTTTGCAGGTCATCAAATATTTTTGCTTTTATTGGGTCGTTTTTTTACTTTCATAGAAAAAAGTAGTTTATTTTCAAAATGCTTTAAAATAAGCTATTTACAGTGAACCAAAAAGTTTGTTGGAAATATCATTTTAATGAATCCATGACATAATAATTGTATACATATTATTGATATTGGAAGTGTGGAGTTATTTCTGATTTTGTTTCGATTACATTAATATGGAATAAATGTTTACATAATTTTGACATAAATTAATGGTTAGATAGTTTTGAACAAATTGTCGTACCTACAGTTTTTTCTGGATTTGTTTAAGTTTAGATATTTTCGAAAATATGACTACGTGTATGTATATTATTGCTCATGACTGTACGGGCGTGTAGTACAATCGGGAGCTAGCCACGTCCCACGCGCGCGTAGCTTGTTCCGTACGTACGTCCGTACCCTACGCGCATACTACATCCGTAGCAGTTTTGTACGTAGACACGCGTTACGTAGCATTGGCCCTTACTGATGAACGTCTCGTGCTCTTACTTTGAAAACGCGGAAAATTGTCGTGATGCCAAAAACTATATTATATAAATATATTTCTGACACGCACACAACATTATCTAGCCCAAATTATGATTCTTAAAGAATTTGTGTTATGGATACTAGATTACTGATATACTCAAGAAATATATAAACATACATATTTTTTATTAGAATAAACTTAAATAAACATATAACCATCCATGACTTGACGACTAATATCTGTGTTTATCACACAAATATCCGCAGCCACCGCTGGGATTCGAACCCAGGACCTCTGGCATAGAAGGTAATGTATGTTACCGCTACACCAGCCGATCGTCATATATTTAGTAAAGTAAATGACATGAACACAACTCTGCTATCCGCTGAATCATTTGTGAATCCACATTAATGCAGTTCACATAATTAGTAATTCATTTCATACAGCTAATTTACAAAGTTTCTTTAATAATCAGACAAGGAAATGTGAAGTAGACGTTTTGCTTTTAGAAGGATTACATTCTTGCGACAAAACTCCAAGAAAGCCAACGGTATTGTCAGTCAGGAAATTGTCGTCGTAAAACGGATTACTTAACTCCCAGGATGTTGTCATTTAAATATCTATCTTTAAACTTAAGAACAAGACGCTTCATACTGAGATGCGACTGTACTGTAGTGAGTTATTGTACGGATGACGTATGAAAATGACAAAACGAGATAACTTTGTAAAATACTTATAAGATTTTAAACTATTAAAGTAATTCACGGAACTTTGGTTTTATTCATCATCATCACAACTCCGTGTACTGGGCTCACTGCAGGACATGAGTCTCTCCTCTGGGTGACGAGGAGGTTTAGGCCATAATCCACCGAGCTGGCCCAGTGCTGGGTGGTGGATGTCAGAATTTTCAGGTTGCCGATATGGCTTCTGACAAACCCTAACGACTACTGTATACAAGTATACAGCACCCGGGACCGACAGCTTAACGTGCCCTCCGAAGCACGGAAGTCGCCGTGAGAAACGAATGGTCGGCGGTCACCCATCCAAGTACCGACCGCGCCGAACGTTGCTAAACCTGTGATATCGTAACATACACACAGTAACCACGGCGCCACGACGACTTCATTTCACTTCAGACGGTTTTATTCAACGAAATATTAATTATAAACTATTTCACATGATTTTCAACAGACTTCCAAAAAAGGAGGAGGTTCTCAATTCGTTCGTATGTTTTTTTGTGTCTTTATGTCTTTGTTACATGATATTTCAGACAATTATGAATCGATTAAAAAAAATCTTATTTCATACTTCATAGTTGGCCGGAATCGGTTGAAAATTTAAAATTTTTGAAAAAATATGTTTGATTCCGGAAAATGTTTACGTTGATGACACAATAACTATAACTCAGCCAAAGTTTTGAAGTGAAGTCGAAGTTGATATTTATAAGTATTTTCGATTGACTTACGCGACATCACTTCCCGTTTGCGTTCGCTCCCGAACGGTCGTGTCTGCGGCCGCTCCCGAGTGTTCGTATTGCGCTGCCCTTGTTCCCTCCCCCGCACTCGTGCGGGTCAGGTGCCAAGTTAAGCTCCTTCGGAAAGTTTTCTCTTGTGGAGGCTGTGTGGTGTCGGGGCTAATTCATCTGCCCTTTTCAGGGCGGACCCGACTGCTGCCGGCCGAAGCATCGCTGGTCAGGTGGATACGTAACCGTGACAACTAAGCCTGATCGTCCGCCGTTCACCGGCAATAGGTCCGTACTAGGTCGTTTTTTCTTACAGCGCAGTTTGCAGCCATTTCGCCGTTCACCGGCACGTAGGTTCGTTCAAGATAGGGATTTTCAGGTAGTACGATGGATGCTGAAAATCAAATCGCTCAGCTCAAGGCCGAAATCGCCGAGATCAAGGCCGTATTCGAGGAGGAAAAAAAAATGACCGTCCGTCATTTTAGGTCTCGTATCAAGTCTCTTGAGCAAAAATTGGTTGATAAAGATCAAACAATTGCTGCTAAAGAAAAGGAATTAGTTGAGTTAGACCAGGAAAATGATGTCCAACATCAAAAACTGGAAGCTAAACGTCAGGATATTTCCGCTAAACGTCAGGTTATAGCGGAACAGGCTCAGAAATTAGATGCTAGTCTTAAAGAACTAGAGGTATTACGCACTCGTCTTTCTCAAGCTCCAGCCGTTCCGGCTGTCTTGAATTTTCAGGTTCCTCCGGCAACCACTCCGATCCCGATTGCACAGGCCGCCGCGAGGGCCGCCCAAGCCCTCCTGTCATTTCCCTCTCTTCCAGCTTCTCAGCCCGCTGCGTCTAGTAGCGCCTCTTCGTTGCTAGTCCCCCCGGGTTTCTTGTCCATGTCTCCCGCGTCTCCAGTTCCCGAACCTATGTCGGTATGCGAGCCAGCTAGCCAGTCTTCTGCGACTAAGCGGAAAACAACACCGCCTGATAGTGGGTCTGATTCTAACGTGAAAGATTCGGTAGATTCGGAGTTTACTCTCGTCGAGAAAAAATCCAAGTCTAAGTCGAAAAAGAAGAAGCAGTCAGCAACTTCTACTTCGCTTCCTTCCCTTCCAGATAGCCAGGCCTCGAGTGATGTAACAACGCCGTTGTCCCCAGCGATACCGGCCTCTGTGCCTACACTCGCGCCCTTATCCGTTTCAGCGATCCCAGCAACACAGCCTGCGTCGCAATCACAATCAGATTCGGCTCCGCCGAAAGTCAAGTCTCCGCCCCCCGTCTTTCTACGGGACAAGAGCCGCTGGACCGAGGTCTCAGCACCCTGCGGTAGGCACAATCCCAAGATCCAGTATAGTAAGGCATCCAACGTGGGTGACTCTATTAAGGTCGTTGTCAGTTCCATTTCCGATTTCAGGAATCTTACTCGGCTTCTTGCTGATCAAAAGCTCGAGTACCACACTTACGCTCTCCCTGAGGAGCGTAAGATTCGTGCCGTCCTCAGGAACGTGCCGTTCGAGCTCTCGAACGAGCAAATCCAAGAGGACTTGTCTTCTCAAGGCTTCCCCGTCGAATCTGTGCACAAAATGCACAGCCGCCGAGGCAAGCAGTTCCCACTTGCGCTAGTGATCCTAGCGAAGAACCCGCAAGGGCAGTCCATTTTCAGAGGCAAGCCCACCGTGTGCGGTCTGTCCAACATCCGCGTCGAAGTTCCACACAAGCGTGGTTTCCCAGGTCAGTGCCACCGCTGCCAACTGTATGGTCATGCGGCGGCAAATTGTTTTGCTTCCCCTAGGTGCGTCAAGTGCCTAGATCCGCATGGGACTAAGGAGTGCTCTCGCACTCCCGAATCGCCCACCGCTCCGTCCTGCGTCTTGTGCGGCCAGTCAGGCCACACAGCAAACTTTCGCGGCTGCCCCAAGGCACCGCGTGCTGCCAGGGCTACCGTGAAGCCCACCGAGAACTGGAGAGAGCGACCGCAGCCTAGCTCGGACGCTCCTCCAGTCAGTTCAAAGGCCCCCAAAGCCTTTACTTCTATCGTTCCAGGTCAGCGCAGCCGGGTCGCGACTCAATCGCAACCGGCCGCCAAATCGGCTTCCCAGTGCCAGAACGCAAAAGGTTCTCAAGACCGCATGGCGTTCTGGATCCAGCTCGCTCCCATCGACGAGATCCTGGCTTTCGGCGCCGCTCTCGACGCCAGCCCAGAGGGTTTCAACGGTGCTCTTCCGGTCCTAACCAAGTTCGCTCCCCTTATCAGGAAACTCCAGCAAGCTCAACGTTTCTAAACGTAGTCCTTCTTTCCAGCATTCCTATCTCAGAGTGAGTCTGATCACTCTAGATAATATCTTAGTTTCAGCTTTGTCATTTCTGCTAATCTTAGCTTTATTTTTCTCACTTTCAGTTCCTTTTGGTGGCAGCCGTCCGGATGCCGCTCACTGCGCAGCCTCTCTCTCCAATTGGCTGTCGCTCCGATGAAGACTAATGGCCTCAATCAAGGTGAGTCAGTAAAGGGGGATGTTTAGTGGGTATGCTCGGCTTCACTGAGTGAGTCTCCACACTGTCTGGGCATTCTATTTTCCGTTAGCCACTGGGGTTAACAGCTTATAGAATGCCCATTCGTCCGTAATAGGATTCATCCTCCTCCCGCTAAAGCTTGCTTTACTGGTTAAAGCTTGTTTTAGGGGGTGCCAAAATTTTCTGTGGCGGAAAAACAAAAAAAAAAAAAAGACTTACGCGACAGTTGACGATGTTACAGTTGTCTTAACTGTAAAACTAATTTGGAGCTTTACAAAATTGTGTTTAATTTATATCATACGTATTTATTAATTAATTTTAAAAATGCAAGAAATAAACCAAAATTTACAAACTTAAATGATAAAGTAGGCGATCTGATGTCTGAATTTACCAGTAAACCTAGTGCCAATTTGCTTCAAAAGCCACCAAAAACTATCTTCGTTTTAAGCCATCAAAAAGTCAAAGGTTTTTCGAGGCAACTTAAATGAAAAAGCTAAAACCAGACGTAGTCCGCAAATTGCTGACCGACGGACGCGGAACGAGCCTCTAACGACATTAATGTAGCTTTGTGACTGTTTCACAGTTAATGATAAATACGGGCTGTTTACTATTTGCTTTCTGAATTTGAAATTAAGACGTGAATTTGTGGTTTCTGTTAAGCTAAAGTTTAACGAGCTGTGAATTGTTTGTATTTTTCGAAAGTTTTAATGATTTATTGTTTCATAAATCGTGACGATGAGTTTTAATATGAACGTAGGTACACACGAATTACGGTGACTCATTAATATTTTCAATATTTTCAGAATAAATCGGCGCTATAACTTTCCATTTCCAACAAAATATAAAAATAAACTCACGCATAAAATCACGGTTTAAATTATTTAACCCATGATAAATTCGAGGCTTAATTTATTTTTCTAAGTAACTCGTAATGCGATCGTAATATTGAGTGCCATTCTTCTTAGAAATGGCCGAACAGTAACGTTTTTCACCAATGATTTTATCGATGCCGCATAAATTTTGCCGTGGGAAAATGCATCTAGTTCGTATACAAAATCAATTATTTATATAAAATTTTTGAAATAATTTTAAATAAGGAGGTGAAATAACATTGTATAAAAAGTTACATATTTATTTAACTCCATCGCGGATTTGTGGAACTGTATTGCGCTGATAAAAAAAATAAAAAATACAAAAAGTATGTGATTATTTCTTAAATTTTTTTATTGACTAAAAAAAGGTTTTCAATGAATATATCAAGAAATTATAATAATAATTAATAACATTATAAGAAACAAATTTGCTTTAAATTAAGCTAAAAAAAGATAAATGAGACCGAACAGCAAACTTAGCGGAATATGAAATTAATGTTTGTACCAGTCTGTTAAATCATGACACTAATGTTAAAATTCTTAATTTTGTTTTTACCAACTTTTCAACTGACATTTTGTGAAATTTTCTATTTCAGTTAAATATTTTTGTAATATTTATTATTTAATTTCATGTTATTTTAATTTTTAGCTTTTAAATATTTAGTTTCGTTAGGTAGGGTATGCGCAAAATTTTGAGAATGCTGTATGTGCCTAGTATTGACATGTACAGGGTCATTTTTTTGAAGATGAAAACATTTTAAGAGAAGGTAAAGAATAATATGTGGATTCAATTTATGACAAAAAAAACTTTATATTCTTTTTTTAATTGAAATTTTACAATTCTTTTAAGTGACCAAATTTTTCTGACTAGGTATTGATAAATCGGGACTTAACGTATTTCTTAATAGAAATAGTTGCAAAAACGCTTTTATTTCTTGCTATTTAGTCATAAATAACAGATTACACTAAAATATTGTTAACTTTAGACAATTATAAAATATCAATTTACCTACCAAAAAAAATTTTTTTTCTTCTTAAATTGAGTTCACACATCATTCTTAACCTTCTCCTAAAGTATTTTAATCTTCATAAAAAAGACCCTATATTAGAATGAAGACATTTTAGATCTATTATTGTGATTTGCTTGTATATATGTTGTAGGCATGTCTTTTTTGAAAAAATAAATATTTATAACTATCAGTTTTAGTAGCTCATTAAAATTGTTCAAATTACCATGTCATCCGGTTATTTCAATTCTCTGAAAATTCCCGATCCACAGCCAACTCTGGCCTATTATTTGCAATTTAAATGGTATTCAAAGTGAACTGTCATAAACCAAGCTTACTAGAGCTTAGTGAAGTTTAGCTAAAGCACTGTGCAGCTTAGTTGGAAGTTGAGCTAATCATTCTGACCATTCAATCGTGAAGCTATGATTATTTAATACTTGGAAAATGATAAACTTTTGAAGAGGACATAGTTGAAAATACTGTTAATTTGTTCAGCAATATTCATGTCAGGATTATACAGGGTTTGACGGAAAAGGGAAAAAGGCTGTTGTTTTTTTCTTAATATCTGCATCACTCTGTCTCAAGGGAAATAAAACACAATGCTTCATTTTTCTTTACGCTGACTCTTTTCCGCTGCCTCTTATTTATACTCATATTTGCATTTTTATTATTTATTATATCTTAGACGGAATTGAGTAGAACAGATTTTATGAATAGTAGGTATTTGTTTTAAGCTTTGTTAAAAAAAATGAGATTGATTAGGTAATTCGATGCAGATCCTATTAGCGCTAATATGCATTAGCAGTTGGCGGCCTATGCGGATTGTTTGAGCAGTCTAACCGCTTAAAGAGGTTTCAACGCAGTTTCTTTGCTGTTGGCTGCCAATGCGGTCATCCGCCAAGTGATTTCACAGCTCTCCATTCAAGCGCCGCGTCTCGTTCGAATTTTTGCGGCGGTTAAGTGCGTACAATCACAGTCAGTTGCATATTAAACTTGAAAAGCGGTTAACCGCGCGGTTTATCGCTAGTGCGTATGGGCGCTTAGACTATGGCACAAATGTTAAACACTGATGTGATTCGTATTTTCTTGTGCCAGTTTTTGTTTTTTCCCTAAGGATGAATAAGGTTTAATACCAACTGGTTCCAGATCACGAAAGTTTCATATTAAAGTAGGCTTCGCTTAGAATTTAGATTCCTTTTAGATGCGGATGGTTAGAGATTACCTGTATTATTAAGTTTCAGCAATCATTTGTAGAGGCAAACTTTTATAAGGGAGCACCTTCCACCTTCATTCACATCATCAGTTGTTTGATAAAGATCATCTTTTTTTATAGAGATCACACCCACAAACACACACACACAACACACACCACCCATACACACGCATTTTTGTTTGAAGTTTTGCATGAGGTTGAAGTACGCATCCAGTGGATACCTTCTCACGTTGGCATCCTTGATAATGAAATGGTAGACTTGTTAGCAACAGAAGCTCGACATGACGGACTCATTCTTCGAGTAAAACCCTCCTTCTCTGATTACATACCGTTAGTTAAAAGAAATATACATCTTGAATGGAAATCAAATTTTAATAAAAATTCACAAACCAAAGGCATATGGTATAAAATTCTCGTGAATGAATCTCCTCGCATTCCTTGGTTCAAATCTCTGAAATTGAACATATGAGAGCTAGTTCTATGTTCTATGGATGCGATCTTACCATTTGTCCCTTAAAAGATTTAATTACTTAATGCATTAAACAGACAGCCCAAATTGCTTCACATGCCAACGTGAAGAAGATCTTCTGCATTTAATACTAGATTGCCAATGCGTATTTATTTTTTGCACGATACTTAATGTTCTAGAAAAGATTTACTGTTTAAGTTCCACAACATACTTAGTTCTAACTTCACTCAAGAGCACAGTGACAGACTACTTTCATTTGTACACATTTCATACACTCCCTAGCTATAACGTTAGACTCCATCAATGTTGTTAATTTTTAATTTATAAATATTGGTATATAGTTACTACTTAATATTTATAATAGTTATTCTTTTAGCTGTCTTAATCATAAAACTAATTTCATTTGTTAAACATTCCCTAGCTGTAAGGTAAGACTTCATCAATGTTGTTAATTTTTATTTTCTTATTATTGTTATATACCTAGTTACTTTACAATAATAGTTACTTTATTGTTATTAGTTATTATTTAAGCCGACTTAATCATAAGATTGTGAGGCTTACAAATACAAGAATAAAAAAAAGCTACAATGCATTTTCACTTTATTGTCAAACTAACCTAAAAACAAGTCACGATTTAAATGAGACTTTTTGAATAATAATCAACGGATGCAGAGCATTAAAAAAACCGACTTCACGTCAAAACTTTGGCTGAGTTGAGAGTGTCATCAACATAAACATTCTCCGAAATCATACATATTTTTTCAAAAGTTTGAAATTTAAATGGGATCAACTATGAAGTATACTCTATCATAAGAAACACTTTTGAAAATCAATTCATAATTGTCCGAAATATCGTGTAACAAAGACACAAAAAAAACATACAGACGATTTAAGAACCTCCTCCTTTTTTGGAAGTCGGTTGAAAAAATGGTCATTGCTGGTTTTGCTTTTATAAGACTATGTTAAAACTAATGTTACCGTATTGTACTTACAGTTGCGTCTTGTAAATCGCGTCATAATGCATTTTATTGCGACTACTTACGGTACAAGCATTAATTAAGATAAACATATTTAAACAATGTACATATCATTAGCGCCCAACTTTACACTCGGTAAACTTCGCTTTTTTAAAAGGCTGTTCATACCAAAAGAGTTATTTTTCCGTAAATTAAAAAGTAAAGTAATTACTTACCTTTCTTCTGACATTTTGTTCCCATTAGGAGTTGCGCAAGGCAGCTTACTTGACCCATTTTTGTTTCTGTTGTAATGCTATTACTTTTCCTTAATAAGAGTACTTTATTTCAGCATGGCCATGATATGGCTTAAAGTGATATAGGACAGGCTTATTATTAGCAGAATGTTACCCTATTTGAAAACATACTTAATTTTATTTTGGAGGCAGGAACTAAGCTTTTTACTAGCGTCCACATCTAGGTTCGCTATTACTTCGCTACAACTGTTATGAATCTCTTGTTTGGTGTTTTGATTCCTAATGATAAAGAAGCGTAGCAAAAAGAGGATGAAAAAATTGTAATAAAAAGGGAACATTCTCGTAATAAATGATTTTATAATAATTTAGTGCCAAAGCTTACTTTTTGTGTCGACGAAACCCCATAGTAAATATTGCGATAGAGACCATAAAAATAGAGTGACAAAAAAGAAGGTAAAAAATTTGTTGTAAAAAACCACATTTTCGTACCAAAATGTATTTTTTTTTAAATATTATGTGCATAAAAGTTTATGTTTCATAATATTTAACATTTTACCTCGCTTTTCTGAAATCCGGTTAAAAACTTATTTTATTTAGCACTACCAGCAAAGCGCGTTATTACCCGTGTAACTTTTGATACCAGAAGAATTTCTTCGTAAAATGTAGGCAAACTTAATCTTTTGGAAGAGATGGGCTACAAAATGCAAATATTGTTTTTGAAATACAAATGTCCGAGTTTAGCGTGTTCAAAAAAATACAAACATACAGCAAATTGCTCCATCATCGCCATTACAACACTTGGTGATGAGCCCAATCTGCTATCTCTCCTCTGAATGAAGAAGAGTTATAGGCCGTAATCCACCAAACTAAGATGATCCACTCTTTGGGTATGATGGTTCTTTTTCTAATATTATAATTAATAAAGATTTCATAAATCTAGGTATTAACAACCATTTAAAATTTCATTATAAGATATGCAGTAATTTATATACAATTTTAGTAGTAGGTATAGTTATTGGCATTGTACAATATAGGTCTAAGATATACGCATACATACGCAATACACTCAAATCAATAAATAAATTCACTAAGATAGATAGATTCACTTTTATAAACTGATTTAAAGAAACATTAATATTAAACTTGAAATCACCTTGAATCACTTGAAATAACTTCTACCTACTCGTCACTGCCTACGGCTTAAACTTGAATTAAAATAAATACAAAAATCTATTCGAAATAAAACTATTCCATTCATCAGAAGTCAATTTAATTACCGCAGCGGTCTCTACTGTCGGGTACGAATGCTGACCAGTATTAGCATATGCAAGTGCCAGGTGTTGAGTGTAGCTTCAATTACTTTTAGATCTGCAAATCAACGCAATTTTTAAACTCACACAATTTAAAAATCGTTTGCTTTGGTTTGCACAATTCTGAAACACAAGAATTTGCGTTATAGGTAGGTTGATGGCGGCGCTATCTATTAATGTTTAAGTGGACTGTATAAATAAATTGTCGCAAAAAAAAGACAAGAATTTTTATTTTAAATTGAAGTTGACTCACCAGACAAAGGGGAGAGATGAAAGTAAGACAGAATACGACCTTCTAACCGTCGTCGGTGATCGGCTTCTCCTCTTTTTGATGAGCTCCGCGGGTTGTTGGTATATAGTTTCCTCCTCAACTCCGGTAGCTAAATTACAAAATTCAAAAATTCAAAAAAAAAAACAAAATTCAAGACGTTTTATACATCTTATGAATTTCACAAAACACTTGATGAAGTCAGTCATCACATACTTCGGCTTTAACTAGTTGTTGATAGACAGTGAAAGTTGATAGAAGCAGATCATATCTAAGTGATATAGTTAGAAATAGTTCACTTAAATCTTAATAGATGGCGCTACCATAAGTAGTAGCTACTTATAGTAAAGATGATAAAGGTAAACATAGATTTCAAATCTTTAAATATCAGTGATAGCTCAATATCTGTGTTCATCACGCAAATGTCCACTTCCACCGAAATTTGAACACTTCAGCATACTACCGGGAAAAACATTGCCTGCACCATACATTTTTTTATATCTTGTTTGGTCTTGAATGATTGTATTCAAGTGTGAAGACATGTTCTGTGGTGCTGCATTGAATTAATATACTCTATAAAAACTATTGTAATATTGATTAATATACAAAATTGAAACCTGAAAACAATTTGCTTAGAATCAGTAATAGAATCGATGGCAAGTTTTATTTCAACTCAACAATCTCTACGGAACCTTAAATAATGTACACACTATCAATTGTGGTACATATAAGATGCGATTTGCAGGACGCAAATTGCATGAAGTGGTAGTGAGTAAGCAAGCGCAATGTGCCGTGCCACACTCGCGCGACAAAAGCAAGGCACTTCATGAAGCTTGAAACTTGCTGAGTTTGTAGAATATTATTTTTTCTTAGAATTATTCAAACTTAGAATGTGCCAGCTGCTTCTCTTCCCGGGCATACTGTAAAAGACAGTTAAGGGACTGAGGTTTTATTAGAGGCTTTTTGTGGGCGATAGGCTGACCCCCTGTCACTGTAATAGTCTCTATGCATCATTATAATACCTCTAAATTTGTCAAACGTGACAGATTGTTTTATAACCTCTGTTGTTCTGCCTACCCCATAAGGGATACAGGCGTGAAGTTATGTATGTATTTTTTCTTTTTATACCACCTCTTTGAATGTAAACATTTGCCCCTTGTTTTATTCTCGCATTAACAAAAAATAGTGTTGAATATACTTGATACATAAGTAACTTTCAACCAACTTAAAAAAAAGGGCACTAGTTCGCAGAAATCCAGCAACTTCATATATCAAATCAAATAATTCCTTCATTTGGAAGTACAAGTAAAAGGCATCTTGGATTGTGATTAATACCGAACCTTAAGTTTACTATAATAAATAATTGCCAGACTATCTTGGACCTCAATATGAAAAAAAAAATGAAAAATTTTATTTATTTCAGTTATTCCAAGTTACAATATTTGCTGAGACTTCCCATTGAGTAATCGAAAGATCTCGTGTCGGGAATGACCCGCTACTTCCCTCAGGGTATTATATTATATAACAAGAAATATCACCAATATAAAACTAAATTAAATTGATTGAAATAATTTAACAGAGAAAAAAGAAAAAAACATCCAAATAAAACATAAACAGCAATAATTTCATTGAAAAAACAATTTAAAATTGGACACAAAAAAAAAGAGCAAAAATAATTTTTTTTTTAATTAAAATTAATTAAAAAAAAGGTGTGCTTATAAACTAAAAAATTAAAAATAAAAGTATTATATTAAATTAACAATTGTTAACAAATATATTGCCAAAATATCGATCTGCGACCAAATATAAGGACTTAGGAGGTATTTTCCATTTATTGACTTGCTAACCGTCTACCAGGATCTAATGGCTCAAAGGGAAAAAAGAAATTGACGCTAGCAATACTGGGGAAATTGGAGTAAAACGTTTTGATACTTTTTTCTTTTTTTTTTGAGTCCTTTTTGATTGGCACTTCAAGAAATTTTGAATCCGATGTCCATCAAAATAAGTCTGAAGATAGAATAAGATTGTTATTTTTAGATTGCTATGTTTTTCGATTATATTCAAACTGAAAGAAAATAAAACTCATTTTTGTTACCTTAATGATTCTTGTTACCATTGAAATAGATTTCCTCCCGAAGAATTTATAGCAATTTCATGACAGCGGGTATTTCTTTTCGTTCAGTGTAAAACTCTTGTTTCTGATCAATTCTAAATAAAAACTATCCAGGTTTATTTTTTTGCCACCTTTCCTCTTTTTACCGGGTGTACCTACTAAATACGCCTCTGTTTCATCTGCCTTCAGCAACAATTCGTCTTATGGTAGTCTTTGAAGCCCCTGAAATAAACCAAACTTTAGTATATTTAATATACTAAATATAATACACACGAAAAATGCAAAAAACCAAAGTATCAAGACGTATCATTAACCAGTCAGGAAATTTCAGTTGACGGATGTAATTTTTTTTGTTGCCTATGAAAATCGCTATTTTTTTAACTTTCTTTGCCATTCTTTGATCCTGGTAGACCATTGAGATAAGTACATATTTTTTAACTCAATGTGGTAGATCTATAGTTTATTTATCAACTTTCCAAAATTTTGTTGATACAAGAGATACAATATTTAAAGATTAGAATAACTTATGTTTTAATATTGTTACGAACGAAACTTTTTTGGTATCATTTTTATAACGATTAACTGATTTTTTTTTCTAATTACATTCAATTCCGTAGCATGTGTCAAAGTTTTATAAATCAATAATTGAGACTAAAATATCTTTGTTAACAAAGCGATATTATAAAATCTTAAGGAAGAAATAAAAACAAAAGACAAAATATTTCGCCAAGCGGAGTGAAGTTTTAATTCACTGCCAACGTGATGTTGTTTATCTTTGATTTACCATCAAAGCTGACCTGTAAGTGGTTGTTATATAGTGAAAAGAATTGAACCCACGTTCTACCTACCTTAATTTTACATCTCAGTGATGATGATTCTGTGTAACGTAGGTACAATTTTTAAACTTAATCGGCAACGCAACCTGAACCGGTATTTAGCCTCGACAGCGCGGGACGCGGGGAATACGCTCCACGGAGGGGTCTAAACGAGCCAGCCGAGATACCAGACACAACGCGACAGAGACCGGAGTGTTTGTGACTAAATGCGTACGCGCTGAGTACTTGATCCTTAACTACTTACCTTGTCTAAGTTTATCTCGCAATGCAATAAATATAGTCAAATATAGTGTTTATTCCCATACTGGGAGCTAAGGCTGGATTAAGGAAGCTGCATATAAAATACTAAGCTACATATGAAATACAGTCAGCCGCACTAATATACTAACGGATGATCAGTACGGTCATCGTCTATACTATACGACGGACTCAAGCGCTTGGACCAGGATTGGAACAGGGGAGTGTTGTTGGAGTTTCGTTGTCGAGTGCCAGTGAGAGACCTACCTACGACCCTGAATACCTTTTTGTTATTTTTTTGTTAAGATACGTTAATATAGTCTTAAATACTCTATTTTTGTCATTTTATTTATATCTAACGTGACATCTGAAAATAGAATCGCCTGTTTTGTCATAGCTTCTTCCTGTAAGACAGGAATATCAAAGTGTGGGTGTTCCACGTCACCACGTGTTTACACTTTTTATAGTTAAGAACTTAATTCTTTATGAACCTAAATTCATGTAGACTTTTTAAAAATACCTCTGTAATGTCCTACTAGTTGAATTTTGTAATAATTTCCAAAAGACAGTTAAAAGTCACAGGCTTAAAATGTTTTAATAAAATGAAAAATGTGATAAATTAAAGTTAGCCGACCAGGATTCGAACCTGAGACCTCTCGTTTGCCGGACGAGTGCTCTTCCACTGAGCTACCGGGGCCTAGCGGTACGCCTCGAAATTACTTACCACATTTTTTTGTTTTTACGTTATATTGCTAACGTAGCTCCATCTTATGGTATAGCTTTGCAGCTAAGACCAAAAATGCAAAAACTTAAAAACATTATTTTTACAATGTTTTCTTTTTATAAAAAGTAATGTCAATGCAGCTATGACGTAGATAAGGCATATTTTGAAGAACCAATGGATGATATTAGCAAGCGTAGAAAAATATTGCCGTTATCAGTAACGTCAGTTTACTCATAAAATACATCCGCACCCCTTACCTTCCCAATCTGCGTCACTTGCAATTGAATTAAAAGAATTAATCTAGTCACAACTGCTACGCTACAAAAAAAAGTCAACTCAAACATAAACATACATACACAACCTCACGCCTGTCTATCTTTGGGGGAGTGAGGAAAGTCAACTCATTCGTTTCATATATATAGGTCTGTGCAATATCATTACTTCCAGCACCATACGAACTTTTTATTGTTTTGATTTCCGCATTTCAATAAATTTTATTATTACAGCCCTTTCACACATGATCCGTTTTACTGGGTACGTTTTACTGGATATCTTTTTTTGTATGGTAAATACGTATACTGAATACTGTGCCATATGCGAAGTCGCTCATACACATCCATGCGCCATCGAAGAAAAAAAGACGTGTCCGGTAAAACGTATCCAGTAAAACGGAAAATATGTGAACGGGCTGTTAGTTATTTTCCTGTAATAAATATTAAACGTCGATACGTAAAATCTGGTAAAATATGAATACTGAAAAAAGTTGAAGAGTTAGTTAAAGTAGGTACTTAGTGTTGTTCCCATACTTCAAAGTCAAAGTCAAAAGAATCTTTATTTCTTAAGTATTTCAATACATTTGAAATAAGTCACAAAATTTACAAATTGAACTGAATCTACCACCACTTCGGAAAGTCGATCTGTTGAGAAGACTTATTAAACTAGCTACGCCTGTGCCGTTTTCATATACATATGCCAGAGACCTATACAAGCACGAGAAACCAACGCCAGAAAACTCCAAAGCTGTGTGAGCGGGCGTGTGTAATTGTGATTTGTTACAGTACAGCGAACAGGCTGCACTTGCCAGTGAACGGAGAGTTCCGAAATGGTTGCTTGCTTGCAAACAAATTAGCAAGCAAGCAAATTCTTGCCTACTTGCCTCTCTCTACGTTTACGTTGAATGATTGTTGAGTAAACATCAACGGGAAACTAACTGCCAAATGTTTCTCAAGAAACTTACATTAATTACGTGAAAATTTGTATGAATGTACGGATATTTTTCGACATTAGGTTTAGGATAGACTGTATCATAAATGACCACATCATGAATCCCAGTGAGATGAGTTATGAACTTCATAGAGGCGAACCTACGAGCAATGAGGATTTTATTGAAAAACCAAAGATTTGTGATGGTAATAACCTTTTTGTATACTGTATCCTCAATGCACAAATAAGACTAATATGCCGGTTTAATGCACTGGTGACGGGATTTACGAACTTCCAAGTGGCTGAGATACGGCTCGCCCTTTGTTGAATTGCTTATGAAAATATAATAAGACAAGGTATTTATTTTACATTATGCAATTTAAATAGAATTACCCTTTTAATTAATAATATTGTAAAAGGCGGCTAATTTAAGCGACCCTCGCTTTGTGGTATTCCCTTTTCCCATTTGGTTAGTGAAGAGCCATTTACTTCCTAACCCCATTGGCTAGTAATAATAATAAAATAAATAAAATCCCCAGACAATCACACCAACTACATGGCCCCATAGTAAGCATAGCTTGTGTTATGGGATACCATGTAGCGAACTAGGGGGGAACCTAGAATATTAATACATAAATAGATATATAAACACCGAGACATGGAACATTTTTTTTCTTGTTTCGTGCGGGAATCGAACTCGCAACCAATGGCGTCTGAGGCAGACTGGTATATACCATCGCCAAAGTGGTCGTCGTAACTAACTAATCTAGACATCTTCACTTGTCATCAGTTGAGATTGAGTCACTGTTAATATAGCAAAGATTTTTATAAAATCCACCAATTAGGTATGAGAAGTTATAGATATAAATACATATAAAGCCCCCAGTTTGTATTGAATATATGAATTTTGTCCGTATTGGGTTGGCTTCGAATATGATCATATTTATGTAATAAAAGTAGGTATTTAATTTTACACCAGAAATCCCTATGAAGGAATGAATAAATAAAGAGACCTTACTACACTTTTCCGGGCACGCTGCCTCAGTCAACACGCACACTACCATCTGCTAAGTATCTATTGCATTACGTTTATGTAACCATGCGTTGCGTAATGAATTCTTTAAATTTCGGTTAAGTTTACTCAGTAAATAATTAATATTTATTTTACTTTTTCTCTTCATGTATGATCTCAAATTATCACGTTCTGGTATTTCAAAAATGACCCACCAGTCACCCTGTTTAATTCCATCGTTAGCTCCTTTGCTACATCTTTTAACCAACTGATGATTGAATTATAAATACACGCAGTATAAAATAATTCATTGCACTTTAAGTCTTAATGTCTGCCAATCTTCATTTAAATAAACCCAAAGTAGTTTCTTATACTTATAAAACCAAGTAAGCTTTAAGGTGAACGAGTGTTGCCCTTTTCTTCAGTTTTCTTGCTTTGAAAACTGGAGTAATGCAATTACTTTTATTTCTTACTAAGGAAGTAGTATATGTGAACTCAGTTTAATTCAAAAATAAACGTGAAGGAATTCTATCTCGATTTGACTAAATATTCGAAATTGTTGGAGCAAATGTACATACATCGTTATTAAATCGGTTGGTAGCTAGGTGTAATCAGAACCATCAAGAAATAGTTACCTGTACGACAAGTTTGCAAAGGTATTTGAAGTCAAAGACGACTTTGCTGAACCCTTAGCACATGGTTCACAATTATGTCAATTCAAATGTTGGATGGTGGAAGCAATCAAATTCTTGAAATTTTGAAGTAAGGCAAATTGAAAAATGAAGCTTATTTCAACTAAAATTGAGTTCAAACTATAATAAAACGTCAAATGAGTTCTCATCGGTGAGCACTCCCATTCGTTTAGAGTACTTTAAATTTATCTTGTACTTCTTATGTTATTTATTTAGGTAGAGAACTTTAAAGAATCTTTAATTTTGCAATTTACTTTAAATTTATAATTGCGTTAATAGTGTTCAAACTGGATGACGGCGATGTGAGCAATTTTTAAGTGACTTATGGTCGTATTACAGAATAGTACTCATGTATTGATGCTAGTTTTAAAACAAGTATCAACGACTTTCTTTATTACAAAACGTTGCCTAATACTAGATTCAATGACCAGATATCACTTGAGTACTAAATGATTTGAACTGTGTTCACGCTTATTATAGAACTTTACTTATGCATATGCCAATGATTGAAACTATTTTCACAACTGTATTCACTTGAGTGTGCTTTCTACCATACTTGAGCGTACTTCAAATTAAGTTTGTGTTGTTGTGAACTGTGGCTTAGAGAAAAACTAGATATGTAAGCGATTCGTGCCTTGTTTAATAGTGATCTCTATTAACTACAATGGATCCTTTCAGTGATATTGACCATTACGATAATATTTTTATACGCGTATTCCACGACAATTATTACGAGATGTACAGGATCCCTTCGCCATGGACGAGCTAAACTTTAAAAAAAGATATAGGTTTACACGATCTAAATCTGATCCGCGAGGGTGCCCCATTGCGCCTGAACTTCAAATTCTCGTGTGCTTAAGATTTTATGCCTCAGCATCCAGGGCATGATCACTTTCGTGTATGTACACACATCACGCACACATACACAAATCTATGATAGTTGATCTGGATTAAGTGTTGCTATTGTTGGCGCAAATCACAGCATTATAGTTTCATAAGTTCGTGATTTGTTTTTAAAAACAGTGAAATTATTATCAAACTTCTTTGATTAACAATGCTATAAAGAAATATACCTAATTTTATTAAAATATTGGAGCTTAAGATTAATTTTAACATGAAATTAAATATAGGTTAGTATATCGGCGGATTTTTGAACATTTTTTTATGGCAACAAATCACGGCGGCCATTACCGACCGACCTGCCGGCGGCCATATTTATTTACGTTTTCATTGTGAGATTTTGTTGCTTGTGTTGATTGATTTCCTTTTCGGCTTTTGGTTTTATTTTCTTACAATTAGATTTACGTATTCACTTTAGCAGAAGTTTTACATAAATTGTGTTGTGTATTACGCTGTGTTAGCACCTGTTTATACCCTGTATGGAGGGTTATCCTTGGAAGCATATTGAACAGTTCTTTGAACTTGATTCTGTTTATCGACACTTTGTGTTCACTCCATACCTATCAAAGCGTCATATCAAACCCAATGAAAAAGAAATTGCGAGTGAAATTGGCCACCCAGATATTTTGACAATGGGCATAAGTATATACAAAAGCATCAACAAGTAAGTTAAACTTTGATCATTCTATTGGCAATTATATATATTTATCTTAGTACCAGTACACATAAACGTAAATACATATATTTATTACAGCCCAGTAAATAATCCATGATACCCTCCCTATGCAGCAGTAGCTTGAACAAACAAAAGTAAATAAACTCAAATAAATTATGACTATATCTTATAGTTCTGCTCTTTGTAAAGTACATATTAATAATAAAATGCAAATAATTATTAAAATAGATATTAACATCATGCCAAAATACTTTAAAATATATTGAGCTGTAATTTATTACTTATAAAATTTTGTATTATTTCCAATAATTATTTTATTGTTTTCATATTCAGTTTACATTTCTTTACAATTTATCAAATGAGAAACCAGTAGTGTAAGAGATCAGCATATGTAAAGAGATTTTTGACAGAGTGCTCATAGTTACATTTTCTTTTTCAGATTAAATGCCTGCGGTGACCATTGCAACGGCCACATTCCTCCTACATTTCAATAATTTATTCGATTTACTAAACTCCACCTCACCTCCACAAGGAAGATGGACAAGTATTTAAAACTAATTGGACAGCCGGTAGTCCACATAAGGAATTTATCATCCAGTGAAAAACAATTATAAGGAATATTGAGTTTATAGGATGTAAAAGAAAACCATCATCACAACTGGGCTGACTCAAGTTATTTAATGGTTATGAACGGCTGTGGGATAACCAAATAAAAGAAATAAAATTGAAAGACTAGCCGTAAGGAGTATCAACAAAGATCCTTTGGAAAATAGCTGTGGTTGTTTTGCTTGTAAGAGCCAACGGTGGCTCAAATGACAATCCTACAGTGAGTTGGCTAACAAACATTTCTTGAAAAAATTAAAAATATTGAAAATTCTCAAATATCCTTGTTTTATTGAAGATGTTGTATTTTGTCTCGAGCAATATATTTAGCTGTTGTTTTTGTGCTTCATGATTATTTTTAATATTTACACTGTTGCTCGAGGTAAAATTATTAAGAATAAAATTATAATATTACACAATGAAAGTGGAACCCCACCTAGTCGATCTCGTAGTAGTTTAAATCTCCCGCCATAAAGAAAATGCATGAATTTTAAATTTCCCGCCAGCTCAAAAAAGCCGACACCAGCGCTATCTGACCCTACTTAGCAGGTACTATTTCTTTGACGGGGTAATTTCTTTTGTATGAAGTGGCGCTTCTTCTCTTGAGTATAGTGTTCCTTGTCAGCATCATTTCAAGTAGGTTTAGGGCATTATTACATATTGGTAAATTTTTGATAAGATACCAATTGTTGTATAATTTTAATAAAAACAAATGTTAGTATATAATGTTATTATTTCAGATTGTGTGTGGAGACTTACTGAATTTATCACAACCTGTTGTGTCAATAATAATTGCAAAAGTATCTAATTTATTGGCCCGATTATGTCAACGCTTTATAAAATTTCCTCAGAATATGCAAAATGTCTGGACTCAATTTAATAATTTAGGGCAAATTGGTACCTGGCCAGGATTGCCTAATACTGATGGGGCTGTAGATTGTTTTACGTTTCGTTTTTTTTTTGAGTGACAAATATAAATATATTTTCATAGTAAAAAGAAGTGACAGTTATAATTTAACCGTACTGCTTCTATCGAAAAACAGATAAATAATTCAAAACATTGGCAATTTTGTCATATATCATATAGAATTTAACGCAATTTGTAAGACATTGTAATCTAAACGTTGCGTATAACGTAACAGACCATTAGTTTTTTATATTAAATGTAATGGGAAACAAATTTTTTTCTAAGAAAACCCAGTATCAACTGAGTCAGATATTTGAAACTAGTTTCAGGTAATCTGGTTTTGATATTTGTGATACTTAAAACTAAAACTAGTTTTAAACAAAGTTTAAATCGTTGAGCTTATTATCAAACGTAACTTAAAACTGCGAAAACCAAACGAATATCAGTAGAACAAATATTAGTTTAATCACAGTTTAGCTTTATTTTAAAACTTAACTTAAAACTCAATTTGCGTTTGCTTATTATAGAAAGAATATTAAGTGCCAAACTATAATTAATCATAAATTTTGAACACAGTTTTATACGCGTTTTGGTAGGTTAAGTAGCGAAACCCACACTTAAGTAGCGAAATTTACGTACTTTTTGGCTCCTAGTGAGTAATATGATAATATTCTATTCTGTGGATTGATTTTAGGCGATTGCTCCGCTGACGATTTAGATAAACAAACACAAGTTGCAAAAAGGGTAAAAGAATTGGACCCCTTAGATTGATTATTATAATAGTTTATTATGACATTTGAGTACCAAGAACTTTATTGAGAGATGCGCAAGATCCGTACAGAAAATGAGTACGGATCTTGAGAAAATGAAAATGAGTTCAAAAAGAGATACTGTTTCTCACAGGCAACAGTGAATGGTGTTATATTGCCATTGCTTAGTGTGAGCACAGAATAAGTAAGAGTACCGTTGGTACAGAAGAATTCGAGTCTTGCTACGACGCGATACAGTGGAATCATGCTAGTTTGTCTTCCATACAATTGGGAAATTCTGATATAAACTAACGCCACCATACCCTTGGGCTCGGAACTATTACGAGTAGAAAAAATGCGTTCAAATAGCGTTCATAATAGAGCTGCCACTCAAAAAAAGTAACAATTAATAGTAGATTTAATAACACACTATTAAGCTGTTCACTTTAATTCAAATAAACCTATTGTAGCTTGCCTAATGCAAAACACGTATTATTACTCACCTAATTATTGAGTAGGTAATATTTTTTTATTTAAATCTTGAATAAGCATATCTATGGCTACAATTTTACAGATCAACATGGTCTGAGTTGTCCCTTAGAAATTCAAACATTGGTGTTTTTTCATATGTTTCCTGTAACAACTTTTTGTGAGCAAATAAAAAAAACTACTAAACTGAATGAGTGTGAATGAGAATAGCTGGGAGGAATATTTTTTTAAATCCTGGCAACACAAATTTTG
Organism: Stenoptilia bipunctidactyla; assembly: GCA_944452665.1. Classification (NCBI taxonomy): domain Eukaryota; kingdom Metazoa; phylum Arthropoda; class Insecta; order Lepidoptera; family Pterophoridae; genus Stenoptilia; species Stenoptilia bipunctidactyla. The sequence goes on from OX101736.1 coordinate 5,784,110, forward strand.
TGTTGTACGTACTATGTGATTCAAAGACGTTGTATCACTGAGAATCCGTTGGTTTTCAGTGAAATACGTTTGCGTTTTCAACTTTTTACCAATTTAGATTTTTGTTGTTCGAGGATAAATTTATTCTTAAGTTCAAAAACTTTCTTCAATATTTTAGATGAAGCATCTCCCGCCCGCACCCTTTCCCCGCTTTTTAGTTCCGGTCCCGGGGCCTAGTTGGCGCCCTAGTGCAGAATCGGCGAGACGGCCATCTATACTTTAGTACTTATTTTCATCTATGGGTGGAATTCAGCTCGCACAGCATTACGTACCTGCAAATTTATATTGGTACCTAGAAGTTTTGTCTCTTTCCATCGCATGCCTCTTATCTTTTCTTACGCTGTTAGGGTTGCTGCCTAGTGAAGAATAATTAATCTCCTTATTTGTAATTAAGTATCTACCGATGTAGGTATTACTGTTATTCTACCTTTGTAAAAAATATTATTTCAACTTACCTAAAGTACAAAATGAAAAAAAAGTTACGACGAATAATTAGTAATACTACCTATGTTTTGTTTACTAAATTGAACATAATCAAATCTAAACATAATCTATTTGAATATTTGTTTCTTTTTATGTCCATTTTTAAATACTATTTGCGACCTCGATCATATAATTACTGTGAGTGCTATTAGGTTAGGTAGGTATCTACAACGCGCGCGTGACACTCGACTCATTCGAAATCCACCGGCGGAGCGCTTCGCTGTAGGTAAATAACGGATGTACCGCGCGGAGTGAGCCAGGCAGGCCTGGTGTGAGTTTGTCCAAGTCTGACCACAGAGGATGCCCCATATCGCCGGAACTACAAAATATATTAGTGTGTTTGCGGTTTTATGCTACAGAGTAAAATTATTTTTACGTGGCATTTTGCTAGGAAATTGTATGCACAGACTAGTTAGAGATACTTAATTAATTGTATGTAAGATATGTAACTATGAACTAATATACGAACGACCGAACGAAAGAAATCCGAATATTCTCACTCAAACAATTTCGAATTTAAAACGACAACGAAGGTTCACGTCACGTCCGTAATTTCGAACTATGTAAGTAAACGTTCCGTTCGCGGTAACATGAATTTACTCTCATAGTTTTAATTATTTTTTATTTTAGGTAAGTTACCTAAGGCAACTTCAAGCCATTTCATAGACCTTAAATATATTTGTTTTGAAATTCTTACAAAATACTTTACAGTTAACACTCTTCTTAGGTGAAAAAACGATTTTAAATCTAACATACAAAAAGAAAGTATACGAAAAACGAAGCTGATTAAAGTTTTTATTAAATTGTAAAAGAGAACAAGACAAATCCATAGACAAAACTGTTATAAGCTAAGTACGAATAAGTAAGTAAGATTCAGTTAAACAGAACTTAATATTCATTCAATAATACGACGCGTACTTAAAACTGGAATCGTTATTTAAACTCAGATCATCTAATAACATATTAAACTGCTTTTAAGTTTTGTTCTATAATACGACCCTAAGATCGCGTTTGATTTAAAGAGCAAAGGCGGATCCTTAGTTACGTGAAATAAAGAACTTTTTGAAATATTATCATCACTTTTCTTAAAAACTTATTCTTCTACGAATTTTCAACATATTGGTTTAAAGTCCAAAAGTTTATCGTCCAAAATTGAATTGTAAGTGCTAAAGACATACTTGACAAAACATTTAATATTAAAAATGCAATATCTTTTCGTGGAACGTTTGTCTACGAGTATTTGTTGCACTGAGTTACTTAGGAATGAATTCCGTATAGCCTAATATGTTATTTTTTATTAAACGCCACAAAATAACATTAACTTAACTCATTTATGGCCCGCTGCCACTGATCTTTCCGATGATGGTAAGTAAAGACCTCCATAGTAAAGACGGAGTCAAAAATAACAGCACAAGGGCTTAGGATGGTTTTTTCATGAAGTTAATGTTGCTTTAATAATGTTGTTGTTCAATAATGAAATGGGTACATACATACATACATAACTTCACTTCACTAGCATATTCTGTGTTTTTCTTTCGCTCTCAGTCCAGCATGGAAGATGGGTTTTAAAATAAAAAAAAAAAAACTGTAATGTCACTTTTTATTAACGACAATGTTGCACCTGGTGTTATTTTATTAGACTCGCTAGGTCAATTCTCAGATGCTGAAAACGATGATAATATAAATACATCAGTTTCTTTTTCTCTTGATTTACCAAACAAAAAAGAAAAATTTCTGCAAGGGTTTCCTCGCTCAAAAATGATTTAACCAATAATCTACTCTAGGTAGTGGGCTGTCAAATGCAAAAATAATCCACTTAGTAGACAATTTCCAAAATAAGTGCGTTCAAAAGTTACATACAAATATAACAAATAAAACTTTAAAAAATATAGAGCAGATCATCAGTAATAATACCACTTTTTGATCACAGCTGCCTCATAGCTTTTTATACTATACGGCAATCTGTTTAATACTAGTTAGTGCCCCTACGAAATGCATTGGAAAAATGGCAAAATCGTGACCACGCTTTCAACCAAATGAGGGAAAGAAAAAAACTACTGTCACAGCTGCGGGTAATAATTTATAGGTTTTATGTGGAATTTTTCATCCACGGAAATTTCTATTTCATACATTATGTATGAAACTATGATAGAACTAGTATGGTAGGTACTGTGCTTATATTTACTCTGTTCTTATGATTAATATGACTCAAAATGAAATTTAGTTTAAAATATAAAGTGTTTTTAATGTTAAAGTGCTGTTTCACTTATGTGTTAGGTTGTATCGACTTAGTAGCAATGCCTCACTGGATTATTATCATGAATTGAAAAGGTAAAGAGAATATTTAAGTGACCAAGGTGCGGTCATCCCAAGAAAGAGTCGATGTGCGCCTTTAACTAGTCGGACATCTCCGAAAATATCTTGTGAGCAAAGAGCTGCTTGTACCGAATTATATTTATCAATATTTATGAAAATAGTTATTTGTGCAAAAGGCATCCTGAATTTTTTGTAACAAAAAAAGATGTATTGTGTTTTAGCACTAGATTTCCAAACAGGTATTCCGAATATCAAAACTGAAATATGTAGTAGAAATAGCCCAATAATGTGCAAATTACCTGGAGATATCAAAACGCTGCCACTTAATAAATTTAAATACATCTTACAACAATGGCTAATTAATCAATGTTTTTATGACATTAATGATTTTTTAAACTGTAAATTTGAAATTTGACATAGATAAGAATGTAAATAATTATGACATGGAGTGTTATGTATGAGTATTACATATATATTTTCTTTATAATCATATTGTATTAGTAATAATATATTAATACATTGTAGATAAATGCATGAGATAACAATATTGCATGCTGTAATACAGTAAAGTATGCACTCATACTATAATGTGTACCATCAAATATTACCATACTATCCGCAATAAATTGATTTGATTTGAATAAACCGTTTTACGTATATTTTTATCAATCGTACTTAAGGGTCGCTTAAGTACTCTTATTATTATCGATGCTAATTGGTTCAATTCCTTTTGCTAGCAACCTTTTACATATATAAAAGTTATCTGCTCAAACCGGTAATATTTTTTATTTATACAGGGTGTTCCAGAACTCCCTTCAAGAACTTTGGAACCTAAACCCAAAATAAAATTTCTAGAACCTAAGTCAAAAATAATGACACAATTGCCCCAAGTTTTTTAGAATAAAGACTATTTGTTAATTTTTTTTTTTAATATTTTCTTTCCTTTAAATAAAATTTAGTAAAGTGCCTTGGCAAGTCCCACTAGAAGTTCGCGCATTTAATTAGGATTGTAAAATGGTACAATGTAAAATGGTTATTGTCTGAGATTTAGTCTCAAATCGTATCCTTCAAACTCATCGTCATTCACAAATCATACAACAGATCAAATCAACAGATCAAACTGGAATGATAGTAAAACCAAATTTGTATACTACAAATTTCAAAGTAAATTGTGGAATATTCCACATACTTGTGTTTCAAATATGAGAATCAAAATCAAAAGGCAGATTTATCCTTTACTCTTGAATGTTTTTCGTGTCATCTTAAATTTATAATGGGCGTTAAGTTACATGTTTAGTCTCAAATGACTCACGACGTGAATGTGTTATTTTCCTTAGTTATTTCATGCGAAACAGTAATGTCAGCTTTATGTACATACATAACGTCACGCCTGTATCCCTTACGGGGTAGGCAGAACACCAGAGTTTATAAAATCATCTGTCAGCTATTTGTACCTTATTTAATTATGTATCAAACAAGAAATGAGGTTTGCGGCTACTGACTTAAAAAGATAGCTTTAAACTAAGCAGTTAATCAAATATGAAACTTTTTTTTTGTAACAACTAAATTAAAAGTTATAGCCCTAATGTAATAAATATAGCATCTAGCAGCTGCAAAACTTCTGTTTATGGGGGAATTGATGTATAAAATATAGCCATTATTTACAAGAACCTTCAAAACCTTTTCTTCATGCTGTGTTATTGAATGAGAAAATATTCTTTCGAACTCAACGTCTAGTTTGCTAGATTGGACTGGTGCAACGATATTAACGAATAAACACTTCAGCTTTATTATATAATTCTATAGATTATTCTCATATTTGGCTAATATGAACCACGAGAGCGCTTGTCTGAGCCTGCCAAGCACCCCAGCGCCCACTCAGTGCTCGCCACGCGCCTCATCACTCCCTTTGCAAGCAATTTGAGTCTTATTTACACATTAATACAGCTCAAATTGCAGTTTTCGTTGCGCCCTCCCTGCGTTTGCCTCGCGCCCACCCAGCTTCCGCCACGCGCCCCCCGGCACACTTGATTTGAGTGACTTGTTACTAAGTCACTCAAATCAAGTGTGTCGAGCTTACTCAATAATTAATGGCATCCTTGTTTTTAATTTAAAGCTGTTCCAAAATATAATAAAATAAAGTGAAATTTAAATAAGTCTCCAACTTTAAAAATAAAAAAATGGCAACGCGTGTTGGACGCGGTTGAGGCGTGCGCTGGCCGGGCGCGTGTAGGTGGAAAGTTGCCGTAAGGATTAGTTCACAGAAAAAAATCTTCTACATGCAATAAACACATTGATCTTTAACTATGGTCATGACCATTACAGCGCGATAAAACAATATTTTAAAGACCTATATTTTACAGACCATAACAAAAATATTTCATCGTTTCCTAAAAAACAGTTACACAAAATTACTGCCAAAAATAGAGACCATAGAAACACCTACACACGGGCTTTGCCCCAGTTTTCTTTCTACCCTTATTTTAAAACAAAACCTACATAATCCTTTTTTACCTTACCACACACTAATTAGACTAATGAGGTCGCAAGATTAGCCACAAACGAAATCAGGCTTAAGGAAAGTAAACATAATGTTCAAACAATTTTTTTATCAAAATCTTACTTAGTATAAAATAATTAGAGAACAGTTCTTCAGTTTTCCATGCTGGACTGGGAGCGAAAATAAAAATAGAATGTGCTAGCTGCTTTTCTTTCCGGGCATACTGTAAATGTCAGTTGATTAGCTTTTTTGCGGACGATAGGCTGACCCCCTGTCACTGCAATAGTCTGTCTCCCCATCATAATAATACCTCCTTTGTCAAACGTGGCATCAGGTCATTGAAGTGCTACATTTACATAAGTTCATTGAAAACCATAATATTTGATTAACAATCTAAATCATTATTGACGATCAAACGAACTTGCAAAGTGAAGTTCGATTGAAATTATGTGACAGCTTCATTCGACGCGTTGGTGTATGTGGTTGTTGTGATGCTTATTTTAATTTAAACATCTATCCTCGATTGATAAATACAGTAAAAGTAACGATACAATTATAAAAGACGACGTTAATATACTGCAACCATATATTTCTTTTCCATTTAATTCCAGAAAAAAATATTCAATTCTATTCTATTGATGTTTTCTAATAATATTTTCTAATAATTACCGTGACATCTTTAAACAAAAAAAATCATATTTAGAATAGTGCACTCTTTGTCTTGCTTATAATAATATTAAATTCTATTTATTAGTCTTCTCTGTCCATCTACCCCGTTATACAGAACTTATTGTTTCAGCGTAGTATACTTGTTAGGTTTGACTTGTAACTAAGTTAGTTTGTTGCGTTTGTCGTCAAACCAAAATTTAGTATGAACAATGTATTTTCAATTAATGCAAAATAACTTTAGCAATGGGAAATTCGAAGAGCAAACAAGTCTGTGAACTGAAACAAATGTAGAATCCAATTACCTCTCACTCTCTCTGCGCATCAGTTATTATTCCCTATTTCCTTGTCTTATGTAAAAAAAAAACAAATAATAGGAAGTTAATTTTGATTGCAAGTGCAGAAAATTATCGCCTAGTTTTTTGTAAGTAGGTATTTGATAAAAAAGATGTTTTGTTTTGCCCTGTAGGGTAGGCTTTGAATAACTAATCGCCCCTGGATAAGGTTCTTAAAAGAGGACTAATCCAAGTGGGGGTCACTTTATGTAAAATCTGAAAAATGAAACAAAACCTACAAAAAATGTTCAACTCCTTTGGAGTTATTAAAACAGTGCAATGGATGTAATCAGATATCAAATAAGTGGATTTTAGCTTTAAAGCAGAAATTGTAGGCTACATTTTTAATTTCATGCTGGACTGGGAGCGAAAGCAAAACATAGAATGTGCCAGCTGCTTCTCTTCCCGGGCATACTGTAAAAGTCAGTTGAGGGACAGAGGTTTTATTGGCGTTTTTGCGGGCAATAAGCTGACTCCCTGTTACTGCAATAGTCTCTCTCCATCATTATAATACCTCGAAATTTGTCAAACGTGACATCAGATGGTTTGATGGCCTCTGGTGTTCTGCCGACCCCATAAGGTATACAGGCGTGAAGTTATGTATTTATGTGTTTTTAAAACAGATTGCTTTTTTAGTTTTAAACGACGTGCATACTTATAACTGTAGTTGTAACATTTATTTTATTATGAACGATTAATTTCCATATTTCATGGAAATACAAATTAGAAAATATTATTAGAAAACAATCAATAGAAAAGAATTGAATATTTTTTTCTTAATATTCAAAATGCTTTAGGGTTTAAAGTTCCATTTTCGTTTTTATATAAAGAGTGCCTATAAACTTCTTAATGTTGTCGATAAAAAAATACTGCGTAAAATAGTAAGTAATTTATGAGATATTTTGCTCGGCAATATTTATTTCTTAAGTGGAGCACAAATTATGGATCGATAATCTTCACTATAGCGATATTAAATTCATGAAAGTCTCGATTTAAGGCATAATTATTTTAATCTAATAATTTATGCATTTATGTAATTAAAAAAAAACTTTTCCCGTTCAGTTAAATATTTATTTATTTATTTTATTTATTTATCAGTCATAAAATCCACAGACCTTAAAATTAAAATTTTAACAAACAAATCTTCTAAAGAGTAGCTTACGTCTAATTACGGATTTACTTTTTATAATTTGTAACATTTAGAGAGCTATAATATATGAGTATTAATGAAAATAATTAATTTATTAAGTTAACCACAATGCTAAAAAAAAAAAAAAAAAGACCATAATTCTTAGTTTCTATTTATAAATTATTGTGGAATGAGAATCATGTTAAAACAAAAAAAAAATGTAAAAATAGAAAGGGTAAATAAAAATATTCATATAATTATATTTGTCTATTTGTATGTAAAAAGGTTATGCATGTGTATGTGTTACTGTAGGTGTGTGAGTGTGAGTGTAAGTGTGAATGATTTCATGGGTTCCTATATTGTAAAGTAGTAGATATGTATTTGATACGTTGATCATTTTTCTGACAAAATAGATTCTAAAATTTGCTTCCTAAATTGAGGTTTGCTGTGATAAAAAATATCAATCGAGCCAGAGTATTTATTGTAGGTTTTAAGTATTCTATAAATGACTGAGTTCTGATAGAAGTTAGTACGTGCATGCGGAAGGTTGAATAAGGTTGTGTGTCTTGTACGGCGTGTAGGGACTCGAAACCTCAGGCACTGTTCCGTTAGATCAGAGCAGTCAGTTTTACCGTTAACTACAGCGTGTAAAAACAACAAATCAGTCAGAACTTATAATGTAATACTTACTTACTGTAATTACTTTTTAGCAGATTCGTTTTATATTTTTCCTTAAGTTATATATTTAGTTTGTAAATATAGAAATATATATAATAATATAATAGAATATATAATATATTGGAACTCCTTACTGCAATACTCAATTTACTCAATACTGGCCGATGTGTCATAAAAAAAAGAAATGACATGTCAAGCATTTTGAACGTCAGTGAGAAGGAAGAAAAAGGTCCGCTGAGGAGAGATGTGAGGATTCTGAAGAGAAAAAAAAGATCGGGAGAGAACGCTGGAGGACGGCTGACCGATCCGGGAAAAGCCGCCGGCCCTCCCCGGCGACGACGTCCTGGCTCTACCTGAGGCGCCCTGCTCTGCTCGGCGCTCTTCACGGCTGCGGCCGTGCGCTACAACCCTCGCGGTGGTTCTTACCGCTGTGAGCGGCCTCCCTGCCGCTAACTTAGCGGTTGTTGGTGGCTGCCTCCACCACTACCGCGGCTGTGAGCCGCGGTCTCCTACGGCGTCAACTGCGGCCGAGGGCCGCTAGCTCCAAACGTCTAAAATTTAACATTTTCCCTACAGTGCTATAGTGACTTTAAGTGCCTTTCTCGTTTTGTAAATTAAAATTAAAGTTTTTTTTAAGTGTTAGTTAATAGTTTTCTTCCACTTCAGCACCCTATTGAACTGCGAGCGACGGACCCCTTCCGGGAATCGGCGCTTCGCGACAGTTTGGCGCCCAACGAAAGAAGACCCTCAAGGTATTTATAGTTAGTCATTTGCTTTATCTAAAGTCCCAACACTATTACTACACTACACCTGCTGATATTTTCCAAATTCTAAAACAACTCTACCTCTAGAGTATAAACATTTTTCCTTTTTCCTGAAAATACTTTGGCAAATTACGTTTATTCAAATGTAAAACGACTATACCTCTAGTATAAACGATTCTTTTTCCAATGATTTCGACAAAGTTCAGGTCGCTCTCTACAACGCACACACCAAAAACTCTGAGCGGTATTACCTTCGCCGTTCTATAAAAGAATTACAAGTTGGCGAGACGGTATGGCGTAAAAACTATACCCAAAGTAACGCTGAACGTTACTATTCCGCTAAACTCGCCCCTAAATACATAAAATGTAGAGTCATACAGAAACTCTCACCTTTAGTGTACATATTAGAAGATACCGACGGCATTAGAGCTAAATGGCATATTAAGGACATTAAATAACAATGTCTTTATTTTTTTTTTTCTCTAAAAAGTACATTGCATAATTTATCTTTGTATTCCTTTTTTTTTTGTTTTTATTTTTCTGTACATATTATATATATATATATAACATTGTGAGTACACGTCACAATAATTTATATCAGCTGACTATTCGAGTTCTTCAGCTTGATATTTTCACCTTTTTTATCCATCATCTCTCGTAGTAACGAGGAACCTGAAATGGACAATAATTGTAAATATTTACTAAACTTCCCTAACGTGGGTTATCTACAATAACCACATCCTTATCTTAACAGGAGTTATCTAAAATAACTCACTTCTTCTCAATTATGAGTTATCTACAATAACTCATATCTACACCTCTCTCACACTCTTCTACACTGTACTACATACATGTGGGACTCTAGATGGAGCGGTTGACTACTCTATAAAAAAGCCTCAGCGTCGTATAAGGGTCTTAAACAGGAGCGGGTGACGACTCCTTAAATAAGCCATCGTTAATGCCAGCTGCCACAGCAGTCGAACCGTCGGTGCTGGAGTGGAAGCCATGGAATGTGAGCTCCACCTCTATGTATGTAAGTTGATGGTTATTCTGATGTATGAAAGAGATGTATGAAATGATGCACGACTGTTCCTAACCACCAAATTCTAGTTTCACACAAAAAAAATTTGAATAGCAATTTTTTTTTTCATGGGGTCACGGGGAAATATAATGTAATACTTACTTACTGTAATTACTTTTTAGCAGATTCGTTTTATATTTTTCCTTAAGTTATATATTTAGTTTGTAAATATAGAAATATATATAATAATATAATAGAATATATAATATATTGGAACTCCTTACTGCAATACTCAATTTACTCAATACTGGCCGATGTGTCATAAAAAAAAGAAATGACATGTCAAGCATTTGACAACGTCAGTGGTGAGGAGGGAGAAGAAAAAGGTCCGCTGAGGAGAGATGTGAGGATTCTGAAGAGAAAAAAAAAAAGATCGGGAGAGAACGCTGGAGGACGGCTGACCGATCCGGGAAAAGCCGCCGGCCCTCCCCGGCGACGACGTCCTGGCTCTACCTGAGGCGCCCTGCTCTGCTCGGCGCTCTTCACGGCTGCGGCCGTGCGCTACAACCCTCGCGGTGGTTCTTACCGCTGTGAGCGGCCTCCCTGCCGCTAACTTAGCGGTTGTTGGTGGCTGCCTCCACCACTACCGCGGCTGTGAGCCGCGGTCTCCTACGGCGTCAACTGCGGCCGAGGGCCGCTAGCTCCAAACGTCTAAAATTTAACATTTTCCCTACAGTGCTATAGTGACTTTAAGTGCCTTTCTCGTTTTGTAAATTAAAATTAAAGTTTTTTTTAAGTGTTAGTTAATAGTTTTCTTCCACTTCAGCACCCTATTGAACTGCGAGCGACGGACCCCTTCCGGGAATCGGCGCTTCGCGACAAACTCTCCTATCTTCAAGGGAAAACATATTATGAATTCGACAGGACTCTCCATAGTCTCTTATCTTATACTGGCATCTATAATTTAATTGTTTAAAGAATTTTGATTGTATATTTTCAATACTTTGAGTATACTTTAGATACTGAGGGTTCCAAATACTGCTACAATAGTCAAGTACGCTTCTTACATAGGCATAGTATATAATCATATCATATAATCATTTTTTTGGGTTGAATGACAATCACATGGTAATTCTAAATGGTAACTTAGCTTTTTTATATAGACATAAACAGGGAAACAAAAAGGAAGCAAATACGAAAATATTCAAAGCGTGTTTCTTTTGCTTCACAAACTATCAGTTGTGATTTTATACAGTAATTTGATTGTCAAGCATTCGAGAACTTTACTAGCAGTGACCGCGACTTCATTTATATTGAATCGCAAACTGTAATTTTTATTCCGTATTCCGAAGAATAAGATGGTATAAGATAGCGATATTTCAAATTTTTGTCTTCTTTATTTGGTCGTTTTTTTATTGTTCAAGAATAAAGCTTTTGCATTTATTATTTTCGAATATTATGCTTTCATTGGATATAAAAATTCATTACTCGTAAAGATTGCGAACCAGCTCTAACATCGTAGTTTTCGGGTTATTGAAACTTTATCTATTCCTATTCGACAACTAACATTAGGCCATATTGGAGGCGGCGGTCCAAACCTCCTACTGCACTGGGCTTTACAAGGTTTGTGATATAAATAAATAAATACTAAATATTTCTGACACTCACACAACATTATCTAGCCCAAATTAAGTTTCTTAAAGAACTTGTGTTATGGAAACTAGATAACTGATATACTTAAGAAATATTTAAACATACATATTGAATAAATACATATTTTTTATTAGAATAAACTTAAATAAACATATAAACATCCATGACTTGACGACTAATATCTGTGTTCATCACACAAATATTCACAAATATTCGAACCCAGGACCTCTGGCATAGAAGGCAATGTACGTTACCGCTACACCAGCCGGTCGTCATAAACATTTTGAATAAATTTCGTTTTTCACTCGTGACTGAAGGGTCTGCAGGCAGACACCTAAACGACGAGTTAATATGTAAAATTTAATACGCAATAAATCAGTTTATATTATTTGATTTTATTTAAGTAGGTACTCATATAACTATTGTTATGCTAGTGCTAGATCACTATACAGACTATTTATAAAAAAAACACTCTGACGTTGACTTTCTTAGCTTACGATGCTGGAAAATATTAATATTCATTTCCACTGCAATTATTAAGCTATTGCATAGCTTTTAAGCTTTTAAGCATAGCTTCTATCGCGGGCCTTGAGCGTGGGGACCGAATCCAGAAATTCCATAATGAAAAAAACCTAACACCCCCCACTCCGACCGGCACAGCGGTGATACTTTGATTTCATAACTTTACATGCGGGCTTTAATAAAAAATCAGCGCCATCTACTAGGAACTTGTGGAACTTCATATTAGATCAAACATTTCTGCATTAATAAAATAAATAAATAATTATAATTGCATAAGTCGATAAAAAATGCTATGCAATAGCTTTACCGCGGCACTTCTCCGAGTGCCACACTTCTTTTTTTAAATAACTCAATCATACTTAAGATAATATTTTCTTCATGCAAATTTTATTTATGTTTTTTGAAAACATTTATTTGAATGGATACAATTTTATAACATAAATTTCACTTAAAATAAGAAGTGCATTAACATAAAAAGCTGAAACATAAGCTTTTACTTAATGAAAATAGTTATTTTATGTATTTATTTTTAGGCAAAAATTTTATTTTTACTATATCGTAATTTCAAATTTTATTTAGTTAACTAATTATTTTATTGGTGCGTTTTATATTTTGTTGTTGCATTTATTTCTTTAGATGCATTTGAAATATAACCTCCTTATCGCCCAGGCGATATTATACTCAAGGCCCTGCAGTGGACTCAACATGTAGCGCTGTAAAATTTGATTTGATATAGATATACTCTTGATCATCAAAACTGCTTGCTAAAAATAGTATGCACTTAAGATAATCCACTTATAAACAAATGAATAACAAAATCGTAATGAAAAAGAGGTTTTAATCAGACCATCCGAACCTTCTTGGGATTTATGTCTTAGTATTCAAAGAATGTAATGAATTCCGAGCAAAAGTAAATCTAGTCTGGGTTCTTTGACGACTTAATTTACTATGCAGCTCTCAGATAGCTCTTCATCAGTGGAGAGTGCTAAGTACCTTTAGCTCATCTTATTTGTTTTAATGCAGTCTTCATAACTCTATAAACTTTATGGTAGTAATATACTTAAGTGTTATGCCCTCAATGAAAACCAGCTGCTAGACTTTTGATTTAAATAAATTACTTACGTTTACATAAATATTGATTTTAGGTGGTTGTTCTCATGGTACTTAGGTACCTGCTTTTTACTTACCAGTGCTAAGATGTTCCCTAGATACTAATTTGCCTGGTAGTTTAAAAAGTAAGATATTCCATTCTATACACATATATTAGCAAACAATTATATCATAAAGATGCCTTTTACTGTTACAAATTTACTATCTAAATCTTTATTGTTATTTCTAATTATCATGCTGCACATTTTTTCTATTGACTTCAAAAAAAGAAGGAGGTTCTCAATTCGTCTGCATGTATTTTTTTATGTTTGTTACCCCATAACTTTAGTCTGAGTGAACCGATTTTGATGAATCTTGTTTCATATGATAGAGAATACATCCCATTTGGTCCCATATAAATTTTATCGAAATCGATTAATTACTTCATGTTTTTTTCGAAATAAGTACAGAAGGCAGCACATCAAGCGTTACAAATCTGTCAAAAAAATTCACTTGAATCTGAACTCAATGCCATCGACATTAAGTTAAAATTGGTTGGGGATTTGGCAGGTAATGTAACGCTTGATCTGCTGCCTACTGTACCTATGTATTAAATTTTCACGTTAAGTCGGTTTTTTAAAAAACCGACTTAAAAAAACAAAACGGAAAAGTTAGAAGAAATTGTTAGCGCACATTATTATGTTTGAACTCAATTGGTCTTCAAAAACTCTGTCATTTCCTTCGAATCGCTTAACCCTGTTAGCTGTCTATACAAGGCTGTATACAGTGGTTCTGCTTGTCTGTAGAAAGCTGTATACTGAGTATAGCGCATTGAACGATAGACTGCTCGAGGCGACAGCCTCTAATGAAATATTCTTATCTTCGGCTCCGTTAAATTGTCGCAGGCTGTTACTAGATAGAATTGTTAGGGTTATATTATTTTTAACACTTAGAAATTTTATCCACACTTATATTGATAATGCGATAGTCGGTACGTCTGTCACGCTTTCCCAGCTAAGTCACAGCACCGATTTGGATAAAATTTTAAATAGCTACTTTTTATCTTCCTAGGTTTTTGCTGATGACACTATGACTATTTCATTCCATCCTTGTTTAAATATTCTGGTCCCAGTTTGTCATGTTCGTGTTATGCATCCATAGCTCAATTAGGTTATACGGCATGATATTGGCTCTCACAATTAGCTGTCTTGTGTTTGTTATTTTTTTCATGTCATGGTCAATTTTTACTGTACCTATTTGTATTAATTCGTATAATTTTGACTGAAAAAGAGTGCCAAGATTTTTTTTCCGCCGGCTTTTTTTGTCTCTTGGACTACTATAATATCTTATTCAATAACTATGAACCCCTTGTTAAAGCCGAAGTACAAAAATTGTGATGTCATTAAGCGGCCATTCGGTGACTTTATGATGAATAAAACTTTTTAAATTCAGAATTTTTAGGGTCGGCTAAGTTGCTAGGTGGAAGAACCATTTTAGATTTTACCTGGCTAGCGGTGACCCTGCGTATAAAATCTACAGCCAAATCTACACATACCACCAGGTGAGATTGAGGTTAATAGCGACTTTAGCTATTAACCTCAATCTGAAACATGCTTCTTTTTTCAAAGTGCTGAAAAAGACAATTAAAGTTTGTTCGATAAATATAAGAAATGCAATGAAATTGCAATGAAATTTGGCGAAATTGTGCACAACCTTAAAAATAGGGTTTTTTTTTTAAATAATCTACTATTAGTAACAGAAACTGTCTATAAATGTCAGTTCAGATAAAACATTGCAAACAAACAATCTTTTTTTTGCCCTGCTGGGTTACAATTAATTTGTGCAATAATTACTATTGTCTTTAAATAATAGAATACCCAGACAATCACACCAACTACATGGCCCCAAAGTAAGCATAGCTTGTGTTATGGGATACCATGTAGCGAACTAGGGGGGACCTAGAATATAAATACATAAATAGATAAACACCAGGTCACGCAGACAGGTTTATTCCATCGCCAAAGTGGTCGTCAGGTCGTTTAATTCCCAGGTACTTTTATCAATATGCTTTATTCTTTTTTTTGGTCGTTACTGCTTGAAAAAAAAGTGTTAAGCTTTACAGAACAAAATTTTCTCAATACAAAATAGGAGTTGTCAAACTTTTTAAACCTATTGCTGAATATAAAACTCTCAGTACATAAAATATGAAAAAAAAAAAACTATTAATGCTGGACTGGGAGCGAAAGAAAAACAAAGAGTCTGCCAGCTGCTTCTCTTCCCGGGCAAACTGTAAAAGTCAGTTAAGGGACGGAGGTTTTATTGGCGTTTTTGCGGGCGACAGGCTGACCCCCTGTTACTGCTATAGTCTCTCCATCATTATTATACCTCCAAATTTTGTCAAACGTGACATCAGATGGTTTTTATAGCCTCTAGTGTTCTGCCTACCCCATTAGGGATACAGGCGTGAAGTTATGTATGTATATAGTAAGTATTATAGCCACAGGCTTTGTTATATGTATAATCCAAAACGATTTCATTTTAATATAAAAAAAGTAGTATAGTAACGAGAAGTGCCTGAACAACTAGCCGATCCAATAATAGAATCATGAACGAGTCACATAGAAAATTCAATGAAACAACCCAGCGAGTTCAATGTTGAATATATAATGTATAATGCCTGATGTATTTTCATTAAGCGAAGTGCTGGAATTAAGAATAATTTCCTTGTAATTTCTGCGGAATTCGAGTGTCTACTTAAATAATAATGTTTCTGTAAACGGTAAAGTTCTGGAAACAGAACGTACAGTCATGGTAGCACAATGAAAAATTAAAGAACACTTTAATATTATGGACAGCTCTGACAGCTGAAAAGAGAGAAGTAACAATGGGTTGTATTCGACTGTACACTCTCTATTTTTAAGTCTATCTATAGCAAAACTTAGAGCCTTCAAAATTAATTTTTGTAAGGAGTATAGATGCGAAGCAGGTTATTAACGATTTTAACCACCCGGTTAAATATGCATTTTTCGTTATTAACGGTTAATTAAACGCATTATATGCTTGTTACGGATTAATACCACTGTGAGATATCGCTAACGGATTGAAATGTGTATCGCAAGTTGCGCGATGATGGCAGCTTCTACTGGCAAAAATTTCGGTTGAAATTCCCTATCTCAAAAACTACTGAACAGAATTTGATTTTATCAGACTATTATTGTATTTTGTTGTTTTTTTTTCACCTGATTCATACTAGTTGCCTATTATTTTAATAATAAACTTTTCATCAAAAAGTAGGACAGTACCAATTTTGTTTTTTTTTTTACGATACTTTTATAAAAAAAAATCAAGTATCAAGTTTGTTAAATCCATGTATTTCGAACTATTATAAAGTAAAAATAGCATCATGGTAACCGTCGGAGTTTTTTTAAAAATAGCATCATGGTTACCGTCGGAGTTTTTTTTTTAATTCACCAGATTTTTCCAGTCTCTACTTTTATTAGCCAGAAAATAGAAACTTTTGAGCTTGAAGTTCCCTAATTTGACATTAGAGCACTTTAAAATTGTAGAATGCAGTGTCAATTTGAGCTCAGTGTTATAAAATATGAAATATTAATACTCTGTCTTCATTTTAAAACACAAAAATACATAAGCCAACCAAAATGCAGATTTCAATTTCGTGTAAAAGAATTTAAAAAAAATAATTTCAATGCATTTATTGACTGTAAGGTAAGTTTACATACAATGGTAATATTTTGATATCTGAGTAGTATTTAAGGTTGAATTTCCTGAAAATTACAACCAATGCACTAAGGCTGTTCTTTATTTTTTGTCCCAAACCTTTTTATCACTCAAGGGAAAACCCTATCCGACAGTCGTGTTGGCACATTATCAGAGGCTATTATTAAATAAATTTAAATTAAAATTAACGAATGATTTATGTATGAAAATTAAATTTATGTAACGTTTATGTATGTAAAATTTCCAAAAACTCAACTTTTCATCAAAATATGAGGATATTTTCTAAGAAATATTTACAAGTACCTACAAATTACAAATACCTACAATATACAACTTAATTATTTTGTGTGTTCAATTGAATGAATCCAAGAAATAAAAATGTGTGTAATTCGATTTAATTTTACTTTCCTATGTTGGTATTAGTCAACGATAATTAAACCAATAAGAAGTTGTTTTGACTTCATCGTGTCTGAAGTTAGGTTAAAGTTGCTGATGTGAATAGTACCAACCTATGAAAACGAACATAGAGAAATAAGTATGCGATTGCAACGACACTTAATTTTTTGCCAGAATGAAACCAGGGTCGATAAGGATGGTTCGGCATTTGCTCGCAAAATACTTTTTATGTACTGCCACAATTTTTCTGACCTACATTTAAAAACCGCGTTATGAATATCATCTATATTTCATGTACGCTTCATTACTTTCAGCTACATTAATTGGAATATACATGGTGACTGGTAAAAAAATTATGATACTGAAGGAGAGCACTCAGTACTCGATTCTGGTCATAATTATGTAATAAAAGTCAGTACTTAATTTTTCACTAAAATTGCCTATAAATTAATAAAGTTCTCTTACTATGTACTATACTTAATAAGTCAATCGCAGCACGTGACCTGTCACGCGGGTCGCTGCTAATGCCAGTGTAACCATGCGTTGCGTAATAAATTCTTTAACTTTCGGTTAAGGTTACTGAGTAAATAATTAATATTTATTTTTTATTATATTTTTTCTCTTCATTTAAAATCTCCAACTATCACGTCCTTGGATTTCAAAAGTAAGCCACCAGTCACCCTGTATTACTTTCCAGTACCGTTGTCACGTCCATGTGACTCACTTGATCACGGTATCTGTGTAAACACCAGAACTTCAAGTTAAAATTCAAATTCCGGTTTAAAAAGTAATAAACTTAATGTGATGATTTGTGAAAACTTAAAATTATCTTGAATGAAAAAAATTTTTTTAGGCCACCGGCAGCCACATCGATGTTGGTTGATCCTTTAAATGGTTCAATCTTATGGTAATTAATACAACTTCAAACAAATCTAGATAACGTCTTCATGTAACATTTAATATTTCAATTGATAGAACAGGTCTAAGCAAAATAATTTAATAATGAATGCGAATTGAAAAATTGAACAAACATGAAAAAAAAAAACGATGTGACTTCGTAACCAATCCATGACATGCTTATGAGTAAAAATTGAAAATGCCAAAAAGTTTTTAATAACATTGGAAGGGCTATAAATGAGTTAACATTATACAATAAAAATACAAATGAACAATTCAATTCTAAATAACTCTCGAGAGTAAAACGTTTTTAGGATATTACACATTGCAATTGATATAGGTTTACGAGGATATGATGGCAAAAAAGTAAAAAAATTGAAAATTTAACCCAGGAACGGTGTGTTAAGTATGGATATGGGACCTACATACTACGATTTCAAATAAAACATTTGACAATAACTAATATGGTTTTTATTTATGTGTTAGCTGTACCGGCCGTATGTACGCACTAACTTTCAGGCACCGCACAAGCCTCAGTTAAATTGTAGGTAGGTCATAAAATAAATTTATCTAAATTTATTTTAAAGTTGGTACATAGATAGATATGGGCCTGAATTAACATCGCTCATGAAAACGAAGGCGGAAACTAGTCCGATATATACCATTTTACTGAAACGTTAATAGTGGTGACTGGTGGGTCATTTTCGTAATTTCAGAACGTTAGTTTGAGATCATACATGAAGAGAAAAAAATAAATAAATAATAATTATTTACTGAATAAACTTAACCAAAAGTCAAAGAATCCATTACGCAACGCATGGTTGCATAAGCGTAATGCAATAGATACTTATCGGGTGGTGGTGTGCGTATAGTGGGAACACAGCTGTGTGCGTGTTGACTGAGGCAGCGCGTCGGGAAAAGTGTAGTAAGGTCTCTTTATTTATTCATAGAGATTTCTGGTGGAAAATTAAATACGTAATTTTATTGCATAATTATGACCAGAATCGAGTTCAGAGTGCTCTCCTTCTGTAGCTAAATTATTTCATAAGTCACCCTGTATAACCTTTGCCTAACTTTTAAGGCAATTTCACACTTAAAGAAAAATATTTTGGTCATTCCAACTATACAGTATATTTTAATTTCGTCGCGGAAGTCGTTGTGGCGCCGTGGTTACTGTGTGTATCATACGATATCACAGGTTAAGCAATGTTCGGCGCGGTCGGTACTTGGATAGGTGACCGCCGACCATTCATTTCTCACGGCGACTTCCGTGCTTCGGAGGGCACGTTAAGCAGTCAGTCCCGGGTGCTGTATACTTACATACAGTAGTCGTTAGGGTTTGTCAGAAGCCATTTTATTCAGAAAATATTTATTAAGCCTGCAAAATATGACGCAATGAAAACAAAATAAAATCTATGTAGGTATATATTTTTTTTTTTTTTTCTGTATAGTGTTATTGAATTATTTATTTATTATTGCTATATTTATATGATTGTACCCAATGTGTAATATGATTCCCAACCCACCTTTAGGCACCTGCTGAAAACCAGCGCTGCGCTCGGGCACTTGTGGCCTAAACGCAGCATTAAGCTGAGCTGGAGCCTTTTTGACACTGCAGCACTACCAACCTTATAAATCCTAAACTTTTATTATAATTAATACAAAATTTGTTATTTGTATTAATTATAATATTTTAAATATTTGTACCAACTTTTTTTTTTAATTTAATTTTTTGTATTTTCTTTTTATTTTTATTATTTGTGTCTTTGCTGCTATGTTAAATAAATGTTTTTCTTTCTTTCTTTCTTTCTTTCATTTTGGCGCCCAGAAAATCTGGCATCCACCACCCAGCACTGGGCCAGCTTGGTGGATTGTGGCCTCTACCTCCTCATCGCCCAGGGAAGAGACTCATGCCCTGCAGTGGGCTCATTACAAAGAGTTGTGATGATGATGATGAGTATTTAATTTACACATTTTTAGTAATAACCGGGCCTGGGTTTTTTTTGGCCATTGTCCTTTCCTTTAAAAATTTCCCCGGTTTTGCTAGCGTCAATTTCTTTTCCCTTTTTGCCATCAGATTCTGGTAGACCTAAAGTACTATAGGCATACTTAAATAGTGCTTCGTTTTTCATATCAAAATTCTAAACTATTAAATAAAACACTTTTTAACCGGATTTATCGCGACGTCGCGTCGCTCGTGACCACGGGGTCTGCAAAGACACCGAAACGTCGAGTCAAAATTTAAAATGTAAATATACGCGATAAATCCGGTTAAAAAGTGTTTTATTTAATAGTATGAATCGCGAAAACTTAAGACAATATTAATTCTAAACTATCATGAAATTGACTTCTAATAAATCAAAAGCTTTAAAACTAAGAAACATGTTATAAAGTTCTTTGTAGAAGTATAAGTAGTAATTTATGGCGTAGTGCAAAATGCTCACAGCTTATTCTTAAAAGCTCAAGTTTTAAATTTATAGTCTTTGAACTGAAAACCAATATTTATCTTATTTTACGTTAAATTTTAGAGTGCACCAGGCTATTTAGTTTCAATGTTCCTGTAGAAAACTCAAGAAGTTTCTTATATTTTCATTACTGAAGTATTTTTGAAATAAATATGTAGGAAAGGAAATTGAAAAAAAATATGTTTGAAATTTTCCATATAAATATTTTGTTGATATTTTTCAGTCCGAATTGAGAGGAATTATGAAAAGAGCTAAGATTTCCATTGTATATTTTGAAGGCATGATAGAAGAAATGGTATGCCACTAAAGGTTGTGTAATTTTCAGGATAATTACAAGGTGTTCTTTTTGATATCTCATAAGATTGAGGTGTTAAGGTGTTATTTTTGATATCTCATAAGATTGAGGTGTTATGGTGTTATTTTTGATATCTCATAAGATTGAGGTGTTATGGTGTTCTTTTTGATAAATCATAAGATTAAGGTGTTAAGGTGTTCTTTTTGATATCGCATAAGATTGAGGTGTTAAGGTGTTATTTTTGATATCTCATAAGATTGAGGTGTTATGGTGTTCTTTTTGATAAATCATAAGATTAAGGTGTTAAGGTGTTCTTTTTGATATCGCATAAGATTGAGGTGTTAAGGTGTTCTTTTTGATATCTCATAAGATTGAGGTGTTAAGGTGTTCTTTTTGATATCTCATAAGATTGAGGTGTTAAGGTGTTCTTTTTGATATCTCATAGGATTGAGGTGTTAAGGTGTTCTTTTTGATATCTCATAAGATTGAGGTGTTAAGGTGTTCTTTTTGATATCTCATAAGATTGAGGTGTTATGGTGTTCTTTTTGATAAATCATAAGATTAAGGTGTTAAGGTGTTCTTTTTGATATCGCATAAGATTGAGGTGTTAAGGTGTTCTTTTTGATATCTCATAAGATTGAGGTGTTAAGGTGTTCTTTTTGATATCTCATAAGATTGAGGTGTTAAGGTGTTATTTTTGATATCTCATAAGATTGAGGTGTTATGGTGTTATTTTTGATATCTCATAAGATTGAGGTGTTATGGTGTTCTTTTTGATAAATCATAAGATTAAGGTGTTAAGGTGTTCTTTTTGATATCGCATAAGATTGAGGTGTTAAGGTGTTCTTTTTGATATCTCATAAGATTGAGGTGTTAAGGTGTTCTTTTTGATATCTCATAAGATTGAGGTGTTAAGGTGTTCTTTTTGATATCTCATAAGATTGAGGTGTTAAGGTGTTCTTTTTGATATATCATAAGATTGAGGTGTTAAGGTGTTCTTTTTGATATCTCATAAGATTGAGGTGTTAAGGTGTTCTTTTTGATATATCATAAGATTGAGGTGTTAAGGTGTTCTTTTTGATATCTCATAAGATTGAGGTGTTAAGGTGTTCTTTTTGATATCTCATAAGATTGAGGTGTTAAGGTGTTCTTTTTGATATCTCATAAGATTGAGGTGTTAAGGTGTTCTTTTTGATATATCATAAGATTGAGGTGTTAAGGTGTTCTTTTTGATATCTCATAAGATTGAGGTGTTAAGGTGTTCTTTTTGATATCTCATAAGATTGAGGTGTTAAGGTGTTCTTTTTGATATCTCATAAGATTGAAGTGTTAAGGTGTTCTTTTTGATATCTCATAAGATTGAGGTGTTAAGGTGTTCTTTTTGATATCGCATAAGATTGAGGTGTTAAGGTGTTTTTTTGATATCGCATAATATTGAGGTTTTGTTCCTTACTAAAAACTAATATTTTTTGCCATAGGATATGTCGCACGCTTATTCAAAAACTGCATTAATTCAAAAATGGCGTTTTTCGAGATTTCATCAAAAACTGCATTAACTTCGTCAGCAGAATGCCTACAATTCAACAGCCGCTTCGATACGACGAAAATGACAGAGATAAAAAGTCTTCTTTCTCTTTCTGAGTAACTCGCGCGAGCATGTCGATACCGGTAAAGTGAGCGAGTTCAGTAATGCGCCTACGTTGTTTGATACTAGATTAAAAGGAAAGCGAAATAAAATTAAATAATCAGTTATTTTAGTACCCCGTAAGAATTTTTAATGCTTTTTATTAATAAAAAGCTACATCAATTGAACTTATTTCGTTTTATTAGAAAATCGTATATAATTTTTATCGACAATATTATGACTTAATTCAGTTTTGTATAAATTCTATTGTATCAATCAAGGTATAATTTCATATTAATGCACCTTTGTACTAAAGCATTGAAACAAAATTAAATAATTCAGTTTTGTTTCAGTATTTTAATATAATTTATTCGAAAACTGGTAATTTTAGTATTAATTTCTGTTTACCAATAAATTAATTAGATAACAGTTTTGTATTGTTTTAAGTCTTTAGATCGACTTAAAGCCGTGTCGTCTTCACGAACTCAAAAAAAATTTAGGCTGATTACTTAGAATAGAAGAAGTACAGTAGGACTGAGAAACTTAATTGTCGAGAAAATAGAGACAAGAATACCAGAGTAGCTGTTTATGACTTGGAGACAGGTTTGCAGTGCCCACGAGGCAACAGTTCTTCCTTTTGCTACAAGTCCAATCTTAACTGTTACAATTTAACTGTCATGTAATGTTGATGCTAAAGGGTTCTAAAGTCGCACATAAAAATTTGCGTTGCAAGACGCGGTGCTGTGAAAATCGGATCATGTTTACGGGCGCATCTGAGATATTTAAATGAAGAAGACAGCGACACCAAGAAGGTGATTTTCTACTCGTGTAATCGAGTAGTCAAAATAAAAATAAATATAAGGTAACATCTTTTTATTCATATGCTGTACGAAAATTGAATTTATCTGATTAGGCTGATTTTGCGTGTGGCCTCTGTACACTACATAGTCTCATTGAAAAAGAAATTAATAAAAAAATTATATCAGACCCCACATACAACGTTGATACAAGCGAAAGGCATTAAAAATGAATCCACACTACCTACCATGATCCACATATACTATAAGGTTCCTACTATTAATCTGAAACTATAAAAAAAACAGTTTTCGAGAAGTATACCTACAAAAAAAAAACGAGAAGTTTTCTTCCATGCAGGACTGGGCGCGAAAGAATAACATAAAATGTACCTACACCTTCTTTTCCTCGAAATACTTTAAAAGTCAGTTAAAGGACAGAGGTTTTGTTTGACGTTTTTTGTGGGCGATATTCTGACCCCCTATGTCACTGCAATAGTCTCTCTCCATCATTTTAATACCTCCATATTTGTCAAACGTAACATCAGATGGTTTTATAACCTCTGGTGTTCTGCTTACCCCATAAGCGATACAGGCGTGAAGTCTCTCTCCATCATTATAATTCATCCAAACGTCTTAAACGTAACATCTGATGCTTCTTACAGCCTCTGGTGTTTTTTCTACTCCATAAGGGATACAGGTTGAAGTTATGTAGGTATTTATGTATACAAAAAATCTTTTTCCAAAGAACTTAAATACCTTAATACTTCCTCTGTAAAACATTGAACAGACATTTTGATGACGATGAATGACCCTTAGGTAACTATGCCTATATATCCGGCGATCGGGAAGATAAAAGTTGTTTAAATTAGACTTACAAAAAACTGATAAAAAACATTCCTAGTCTAAACTATTGCTTACATTGATTTTATCAATTGATCGTAGCAATTGCTACGATCCAGACATACAGACATACCTCTTCCGCTTCCTCCACGTTCATTAATCTTTCAAATATGATCGCCGGTAACGGGTACTTTTAACTATAGGCCCTTTTTAAGTGTGTTGCCAATTTGGTCAAATCAAATCAAAATCAAATCAAATCAAACATTTATTTGCAAAAAATATGGTACAAGAATATCTTAAAAATTACTTATAAGTACTAGAACATTCATATTTCACCACATAATATGGCATGCAAATTTTCAGTACATCAATACATTCCTACTTGCTTAGAATAAATTTATAATAGGTATTAGGTTTTTTTGATAGTTAGGAAATCTGTTACTTTATAAAAACATTTTTCAAGTAGCCATTTTGTTAATTTTTTTTTAAATTTAGTTTGTGGTAACATTTTAATTTCTATAGGTAGAGCGTTAAATATTTTAATACACATAGCATAGCACTGCCTGTGAAACAATTCAAGACGTGGCTGCGTATTGTAGACTAGGCGATTTCCGTGTCGTGTTGGTCTTGTTATATCCTTTGCTTGCGTAAAAAAGTGGCTTTTATTTTTAACAAACATGGCTGCCTCCAAAATGTACATACAAGGCAGGGTCAATATGTTAGCTAATTTAAATAACGGTTTACATGGTTCATCGGGTGCTTTCCCAAAAATTGCTCGAATACATTTCTTTTGTGTTACGAACGCTTTATTTATGTCAGTAGAGTTACCCCAAGCAATTAGACCGTACCTAAGAGTGGACGCGACATATCCATGGTAAGCCATTAGCACAGTTGATAGCATACATGTCTTACGTAGTTTGCTTAATACATACACGCAGCTATTCAGTTTACTACTAACATATTGTACGTGTTGTTTCCAATTTAAGTTTCTGTCAATTTGGCACGCAAGGAATTTAGTTTCTTCTACTTTAATTTTGTGATTTTGATAATGTACGAGGGTAGTCCCAAAAGTAGCCGACCTAACCAAGAAAAAACAAAAAATATGGGATGAATTATATTTATTTCTCTACATAGCTTCCTTGTAGTTCTTTACACTTTTCCCAGCGGTGCTCTATAGCTTCAATGCCGCGTCTGTAGTAGGAACCGTCGAGCTCTTCAAAATAGGCATTAACCGTAGACTCAACATCTTCATTGCTTGCAAATCTTTTCCCACCGAGCCATTTTTTTAAGTTTGGGAACAGAAAATAATCAGATGGGGCCAAATCTGGTGAATAAGGTGCATGAGGTAGCAATTCAAACTTTAATTCTTCGACTTTAGCCATCGCAATGCCGGAGGTGTGGACTGGCGCGTTGTCCTGATGAAACAAAACTTTTTTCTTTGATAGATGAGGCCGTTTTATCTTTATTTCTTCACTTAGACGCTGCAACAAGTTTGCGTAATACTCGCCGTTGATGGTTTTTCCTCTTGGTAGATAATCTATGAAGATTATCCCACGAGCGTCCCAGAAAACCGATGCCATGACTTTTCCTGCCGATGGAACCGTTTTTGCCTTCTTTGGGGCCGATTCTCCCCTTGCGGTCCATTGCTTTGACTGTTCTTTCGTCTCCGGTGTGAAATAATGAACCCACGTTTCATCCATGGTAATAAATCGACGCAAAAACTCTGCTCTATTGCTTCGAAATTTTGCCAAACACTCGACTGAAACATGCTCACGACGCTGTTTTTGCTCTAGTGTGAGTAATCGCGGCACCCACCTTGCGCACAGCTTCCTCATGTCCAAGTTTTCAGTTAAGATACGATGTACTGCACTTTTTGAAATGCCTACCATATCTGCTAGCTCGCGCACCTTTAGTCGACGATCATCCAATACAATTTTGTGGATTTTTTTTGCCATTTCTGGCGAAGTCACCTCATTTGGTCGCCCACTGCGAGGTTCATCTTGGCAGTTCGTACGGCCACGTTTGAACTCGGCCACCCAATATTTTACCGTTGTAAACGAAGGAGAAGACTCCCCCAATGTAGAATCTAGCTCTTCTTTTATGTTAGTTGGGCTGAGGCCTTTCAAATGAAAGTATTGAATGACGTATCGTAGACCAATTTTTTCCATATTAGAAAATTCTCTGACAGCGTTCACTTTCAAGGACTACAAAACAAATGACAAATGACCTAGCGTGTTCGAATTCCAAATTTAAAATCCGCATTGATCAGACTTTTTAAAAAGAGTATTTAATCGAATAAAACTGCCAGTACGTAAGTCAGGTCGGGTAATTTTGGGACCGCCCTCGTATGTCAATTTTATCTAATTTTTTATGTGTATTAAATCGTATATAATTAGTTTTAATGAAGTTAATATTTAAATTATTACATGTCAACCAATTGATGATTAATTTTACAGTATTATTTATGTCAAATTCAAAATGATTATCAGTCTTAGTCAAAATTAAGGATATGTCGTCAGCAAATAGAAAAATTTATGAGATGTCAAACGGGGTAAGTCATTCACATATAAAAGAAATAAAATTGGTCCAAGGACGCTATCTTGCGGCACACCAGTTCGTATGTGCTGAAAATCTGACCTGCAAGTTACTATTTCGTTCTTTTTATTAATATGTTGTATTTCTACACTTTGTTGCCTGTCAGATAAGTATGATTTAAACCAACTCAATACCACTTGCCGTCCTCAAGCTAAAATGCCGTTAACCAACATCAGGTCGATTTTAACATTTTGATGCCATCATAATCAAAAAAAAAATCTCTATCGACCTGTATTTCCAGAATTTTCGTAGCTTTTACTGTCTTCAAGATATAAAAGTTAGAAATGCCGCTATCTACCCGTAAATGGTTACCTTCCAACGCTTAAAAGTCTTTAAATACCATTGCTATACTAAAAAGCGGTTAAAAGTATATAGTGTAAGTTTTTTTATAAAAAATATACTCATCATCTTAGCTAAATTGTCGTTAAGCGAGATCTGTTCTCTACAATGCCGTTAAAGTACCTTAACGTCTATCTAGTTAACCTTTTATTTAAACTATTATCTGGTAATATACCAAACTATAAAGACGTTAAAGATAAATCATAAACGAAACTGCCACTTAACCGCATTTTAGTCTTGCATTAATATTTTTTTACAAGACTTAAATACCGCTAAACCACAATACCAAACTAAAATGCAGCTATCTGCTCTAGCGCGGCCAATAATTTGGCGAAATGATCGAAGTGACGGGGAACGCGGGCGGGTGCGCGTGGTCATTGGGGCTCCCGCTCAGTCCCTGTCGGATATAGTCGACAAATATTTTCGATTCTATTCCGCCACGGTCGTATATATATACAACTACAAACCACCATTCGTTTCATATGCTTTATTTATTTAAAAACGCTGGATTATGTTAAAAAAATGATAGTTTTTGGTAAATGGTTAATCAAGTAATCATTATAATTGAATCTAATAAAAGCCTCTTAATTAGAAAACCTTAAAAATATGTCAGAAGTTGGATGAATTACTGATTTTATTATTGGAAAATTGCATTGATGTCCAGCGTCATTGTCGGATAAAACCGACCATAGGGATGGGCCATAAGCAAAGATTTACTGAAACAAACACTTAAGTAAAAATATTTCTGTTTGACTATTTTGACTATTTTTTAACAAATAAATTAAAACAATTGAAGAAATTGTTACTATAGAAATAAATATGTGTAATTTCTTTGAAAATAAGTATAAAAATGTCTGTGACTGAGTTGATGATTCCCATCCTACACACTACACACATCAAAAAAGTCTAAGCAACATGTACTTATGTGAATTTTTTAATAATATTTATTAAGTTTCTATTTTTTATTTGAATATACTTTTAGGATCTTTTTGAAGTAAAAACAAAATCTGTCATTTTTATATTTTTTTTGTAATAACAAAAAATAACAATATAATGGCTCCTGTTTCATACGCAAAACGAGCTTAGATAATAAAACTTGTCGGCACCGATTATTCATGGAATCAATGAGTCTGTTAATCTGGCCCTGTGGTAATCGCTCCCAGTGGAATTTAAGCAAATGCAAATCCTTCAGCTGCTGGCCTGTTTTTACCTGGTCCAAATCCTCTAAAACACTTCTTTGGAGAATATCTCACGCGTGCTCTATGGGGTTGAGGTCCGGAGAATGTGCAGGCCAGGGCAACACCCGGATATTTTCTGTTGCCAAGTACCGACTAGTCCACAAGGCTATGTGAACTTGCATTATCGTACATCGATGTGAAGTCTGGGCCAAGTGTTTGTACAAATGGATGGGGGTTTAAGAACATCCTCAACGTAATTTTCAGCGTACATGTTTCCATTTACAAAAAAGAAATCAGTTCTCCTATTCTTCATAATCCCCGCCCACACCATAACAGTTGATCCGCTGTACGGATGCGCTTCTTGAATGCACCTCAGCCTTTCTCTATTTCCGGGATGTCGGTACACTCTCACTCTTCTAGAATCAGGCCTAAATCCGAATCGCGACTAAACAATGAGACAAAATATTTTTATTGTCCCATTGTTCCTGGCTCCATGTTAATTGTTCCCTACACCGTTCGTTCCAACGCACGTGATTGCCGTGACGTAAAGGCGGAAGGACACTGAATTGGGCGTCGTGCTCGTAGGCCGTACTCACGGAGTCGATTTCGCACGGTTTGGAAGCTAACATCAACACCACTTGAGTTTCGTAGCCTTAAATCTATCTGGCGGGCAGTCATCATCGGCTGGCGTCTTGCAGTTAGTTGTATGTAGCGGTCTTGCCGAGCGGTGGTACTACTTCCGTGGCCTGGATGTTGTTCAGCAGAATCTCCTGTGTTGTTGTAACGCTTCCAAAGACGACAAATAACGCTCCCGTTGACACCAAAATGCCGGGATACTTGGGATTGATTTCTTCCCGCTTGCAACATCCCTACAGCTCTTTGCATGGTGTAAAAATGGATAAAATCATGTAGAATGTAATTATGCCGATAACTCTATTGAAATTATTGTCAAAATTTATAAAATGAAGATTCGACACCAAATTCAATTAGGATGGAAAATGCATTGAAATTCTATTTAAATGCATTCGTTTTTGTTTTGTAAAAAAAAAAACAATAGAATATCATTTTTTTTCTAACCAGCCAGTGAGTAAATTAAAACAAAAAAGTTTGCATACCGATACCTACCGAACTTTTACAAAAAAAAGAGATTCGTTAAGATTTTTTTAATTTTATGCATGTTGCTTAGACTTTTTTGGTGTATGTATTTAATTTGATACCGCTGCTTTTTTCTTAAATACTAAGCTAAAATGCAGTTATCATTATAGGTTTTGTATTTGGCCGCATTTTAGCGTTGTAGTTTATATAAAATTTCGACAATTAAAATATTTTTTCATAAAATCCAACTCTAAATAGCGGTTAAGTACGTTAACTGCATTTTTATTTAATTTTAGATATCATAGTGCTAAGCTAAAACAACTCTAAAGTCTTTTAACGGCTTTCTAGCTTAGAAATAATTAATCTTTTTTTTAGTATCGTAATATTTCATAAAATCAAAGTAAAACTAAACCCTAAATTGCCGTTATTGTTTACGCAACGGCATTTTAGTCGTGAATTCAAGAATTAATGTTTAGAGAAACACTTAGAGAAAAAACATTTTTACGATTAATATTATATAAAAGTTCTTATTATAAATTAAAATACTTGCTATTTGATAGTGCTCTGTGAGATCTTTCCATCCGTACATTAAAGTCCAAATTATGACTGACAGTTAGAAAGTAGCACGCATTTCAAAAAATTGCCGCGTTTTTTGCTCATAACTCAAAAAAACGTTTTTGTACTTAACGGCATTTTGTCTTGAGGACGGCAGCCTCTGATACCATAATTTTCTAATTTCTGAATAAGCAGGTTATGTGACACAAAGTCAAAAGCGCGACTCATGTCGAAGAATACTCCTATAGTTTCTTTACCTAAGTTTAAATTATTTGTGACCTCTTTAACTAATTCAAATATGGCAGTCGTTGTTGACTTTCCTTTTTGAAAACCTGATTGTTCCTTGCTTATTATGTTAAATTTGTCAATGAAGTGGATTAGTCTCTTTTTCATCGCTTTTTCAAATATCTTTGACCATATTGATATTAACGAGATAGGAAGATAATTACGAATATTACTTTTTTCCCCTTTCTTGAAGATTGGCTTGACAATCGTTTTTTTTAACAAATCTGGAAAATGACCAACTGAAAAAGACAGATTTATTAGAAAAGCCAAGGGTTCTGACAATTCTGCGCTATAGTACTTGATTACTTTGGTGCTGAAACCGTCATATCCTACAGCATATGTATTTTTAAGGGTCTGTATAATAGAGACCACTTCATTAGAAGTTACTGGCTCTAAGAACATAGTGTTTCCTACACGTTTTTTATTCGTATTGTAGCATACCTTTTCATTACCGTCACTGCTCAAATTAATTAAATAATTGTTAAATTCTTCAGCGATTTCATTCGGATCTATTACAGACTTTCCGTTTTCTATTATTTGCTCTATCTCGTTGTTATTATAATTTGAAGCTGTATTACTTATTAACTTCCAACAAGTTTTACTTTTATTTTTGGAGTCATCAATTAGTTTATTGTTGTGAAGTTTTTGTGAAGTGTTTAAGCATCTTCTCAACAATTTTGAGTATTGTTCATAATTATTTTTATTGAGAACTGATTTATGTCTATAGAATTGGTACCTCAATTTCCTTCTTGTCTTACAACTCTGTTTCAGCCCTTTCGTGATCCACTTGGGTCTCTTATACTTATTTGAAGTTTTGATTCGTTTTGATGGAAAGCATAGATTGTAGAAAAGATTAAAAATGTCATAGAATAATGTCATTGCTGTATTAATGTCTTGTTGTTTATAAATATCACTAAATGAAAAGTTTGACATACATTCTTTAAATTTGATCAGGTTTGTTTCTGAATAGTCTCTTACATATTTATAACACTCTACTGGAATTACTTTTATATTTTCTACGCAGATAGTCAAAACCTGAGCAGTATTGTGATCTGAGAGCTCTAGAGGCAGTAATTCCTCTCGCGCATCACTAATGTTGCTTATTATTAAATCAAGACATGCTTTTTGTCTCGTTGGAAGGTTTATATGTGATATTAAATTATAATTTTCTAAAGTTTCCAACAATTTGATTTTACATTTAGAGTTTTCCAAGATATTTATATTTAAATCACCTGTTATGATAATTTTATGATTTTTATTATATGTCAATTTATGCAACATTTTGTCTAGGTAGTCAAAAAAATTGTTAATGTCAGAAGAAGGAGTTCGGTAAATACATACTTTTGCCTAGGGCGGCCCCATCCGACATCACCATACAGTCATGTGTACACCTCTTTCGTAAATCTACTTTCACGCACACACAAAATATGTTGTTTCATTTAATGTCCCTTGTTTGTATCAACCGATCAATACGATGTTTTAATCAAGAATGCCAAAAAGCCTAAGTCTGCATTAAAAGTGCACAAAATGAATTACCAATCATTTTACGACTTGGACAAGAAGAATGGGAAAAATAGGATTACAATATTAATACAGATGGATAGAGTGCTAATTGGAATGAAATAAAAGTTGAAAATAACCAAAAAGAATCCTAACTTATTTTTTTACAAGTAAATGGACTACAAAGTGGTCGATGTCTGAAACAAAAGAAAGAAAATGAAATTAAAGACGGAAATAGCACTTCAAAGAGCCTATTTCAATAAACAGGATATTATTGAAAATAAGAAAAAAGACTTGAGAGAGTTAATTTCGAAGGCATTGATTCCATCTTTTTATACAGGGTTTTATAAAAAATATGCATTAATTGAATTTAAAAATGTTATTTAAATGTGAGTCATATTAACTATAGCTTATTATGCTGCTTTTACTCACATGTACTGTCGGAGATGCCCGACTAGTTTAGAGGCGAGGCGCAGCCGCGACTGCGCACACCCCTGACGAAGGACTCCATAGGAGTTCGAAACTAGTCGGACACCTCCGACAGTAAATGTGCGTAAAAGCCGCATAATAAACTATACTTTAATTGACTTACTTTTGAATTCAATATTACCTAAGGTTAAGTTTTTAAACCTGATCTCATTATATTTGTTTTTTGTTTGTTTTGTGATAAGTATAATATAATTACAAGAAGTCTGGCATATTTAAGTTTATATTTTTGTTTAAGTAATTAATTTTTTTGAACTTTAAAAGAAGAATTTGGAAAAAAAATCAAAGATTTGAGAAGGTTTTTATGAGAAGATTTATAATAACTTTGTTAGGTATCTATCTTTATTCTTAGTTTGAAGTCTTAAAAATATAATAATATAAAGGTGATTTTGATTATAATTACTTACATGGGAAGTTTTTTTTTTTTGACTTTTTTTTGTCTTTTTCTTACAATAAAACTTGTTATACTAAAATCTATTTCTTTGTTTTGTGAAAACCAATAGCTCTACTCTATAAAAATTAAAATGAACAAGATATATCAGAAATATTTCTAAAAAAATGTTATGTATTAAATATCAAAATTGAAACAAATGTAAATTTTTCATGATATTAGAAGATCATTACAATATTAAACTGCAATATTTCCAATTACTTCGTTTACACCAATATGTCTGAATCATATATTTTACAAAACAGTGAAATAACTACGAACTTTTTTTATATAATCTGTAAGGGATGTTTTTGAATTAAATATAACATATTTTGATCTAAATCTAATACCTCATTAATCACGCAATACATATCTGTTTTAATAATTGATCTAACCCATCTCATGATTTTTAATGATTTTTCGAAAACATCAGTCTCAATCTGTCAAATTTTAAACGTGATTTCCCACAAAATTTAAATTTTGGATTAATTCAGTTTATGAATAAAGGTGCGATGTGGTGCAAAAGTACATACTTTCCAAGATAATTATCATCAATCCTAATATAATGAGTTCATAAAATGAAACCCTTGTAAAATCTCTTTAACATTAATTCAATAGACGCGTGTAACTGAAGCCATACAATAAAAAACAAAAACATTTTAAACGTTGAGGAACGTTGCATACAATGTACAACGCAAAACGTTGCGAACTGTACCTGCACATGGCGATAAAAAAGGTATTGAAAATGCCACGTTGTTATACTTCGCATAAAGGTGTCTTACATTGTGACTTAATTCAATTATTTTGTATGAAAAATAAAAACTAAAAGAAATATTAAAATTGAAAAATTATTCACATGTTATTTGATTCTATTTATTGTCCCATTAATGCCCTAGAGTTATGTGAAATCAAGCGGAACACCTTGTACATACAGATAAGTATCCCGATAATTTTCAGGATATAATGTAGTCAGACCTGTCAAAGTCACAATTTTCAAACGGGGTAACTTCCAACAGAAGTTAATTTTGGGAATACCTTGATTCACATTAACTTCAATAACGTGATGTTAACTTATACTCAATCCTTGTCTTTACTCCCCATTCTTCTAACTTAGCTTACAGTCCTAAATCCTAACACAAGACACACTAAAGCTGACAGTCGATTCGTTCCAATAAAAGCCTAGGATTGGATCTAGTCGCATACGGTAGATCCTTGATGCTGAGATTAGAAGGATACATTCCGAATTTGTTATTGGAAAAAGGAAAAAATATCACTTTTGTTTAAATCGTTGAAAAAGCGAGAAGAGTTCGAGGAAGTTATATCGGGTACCCTTATTATAACCTCAAAACCGTTCCACGTGAAATTGTTTAAGCTATATTTTTTAGAAATAAGGAGTTCGCTGTTTCATACCAGGAGGTTTCATGCCAGTGGTGTGAATCGAAGAAAAGCGTTTTTAAATATAGTATTTTTATTTCGTCGTGAATCCTTTAAGAGAACGCAGAATTTTTTTATAAGATTTACGGATAATATTTTTTTTAAATATGGAGACATAGTTTACACAGGAGGATATAATAAACCAATAAAATAAATTGCAATTACAATTGCAGTGTACATAAGGAACATAAACAAGTCCATACAGTAAAAGAAAATATATTCGTACTATTCCTGTATTAATATTTCAATAATGTTATAAACTCTAACATAACGTAACTTTTCCGTGTTTTGAATGTATCTTGTACTTTTCAAATTTTTATTAAAATATTTTCTTGAAATTATACTTCAATTTGTCATTCACATTTTTGTCAAGTACAAAAGATTCTCAGACAATAGCGATTTTTTTGGCGATGGGGTAAACCTGTCTGTCTCAGACGCCAGTGGTTGCGGGTTCGATTCCCGTACGGAAAAGAAAAAAAAAGTTCCGTGTCTGGGTGTTTATTTATATATGTATTTATATTCTAGGTTCCCCCCTAGTTCGCTACATGATATCCCATAACACAAGCTATGCTTACTTTGGGGCCATGTAGTTGGTGTGATTGTCTGATGATTTTTTTTATTTATTATTATTATATTACGCGGATTTTCAAATTAATATAAATTAATTGTATACATATAAATAATTGAGATTTAAAAAAAGTACGATTCACATCTCGCAGTGGTAATTTAAAATGAGTATTGTTTTCTATAAATGTTTCATAAGTCATAAAAATCGCCGAATATCTGAAGGAAATATTGGGATTTATGAAAATCATTTGTAATCACTTTGTTCGTAACAGTTAAGCTAGGAAATAAAACACTTTTTAACCGGATTTATCGCGTATATTTACATTTTGAATTTTTTTGACTCGACGTTTCGGTGTCTTTGCAGACCCCGTGGTCACGACCGACTGAGGTGTCAAGCGTCGGATTGAATATGTAAATATACGCGATAAATCCGGTTCAAAAGTGTTTTATTTAATAGTATGAATCGCGAAAACTTAAGACAATATTAAGCAAGGAATCCCATATTCTTGCATCCGGATACCTACCTTAAAGTAGTCCGTTTCACACAACACGTTAAATTTAGCGATGGGTATATCTTAAAATTATGTGAAATTTTATTATAGAATCGTACACATTAACCCATAAACAAGCTAGTGACTTTGCGAAGTCTACTCTTATAGCCAGCTAGTTTGAATATAAGGCATAGAGGTATTTGATATAAAAGTACACAAAAAGATTAGAGGCAAGAGAGAAAAAAGAGAGTCTCCAACTTCTAAAAACAATTTACGACTAAAGACTTTTATCATATATATTCAGATATTTTATAATAGCTTTTATTAGACAAATTTTGTTTTATAGTTTCTTTAAATTTATCAAGTGGTAAGATTAACTGAATCTTCTGGCGATAGTAGGGTAAATACGCGACTGTTAAATTATAATTTAGAAGAAAGAAGAAAGAAAGAAAAATGTTTATTGCCAAACAACAAAGAAGAAAAAAAATACAAAAATACAAAACATAAACATAAAATCAAAATATTACTTAAAACTACTTCCTGTATTGTCTGGGCAATAGGACAATGCTCAGCTTGTGCAGTTGCATAAAGGTAACTGCGCTGATTTTCAGCATGTCCTCAAAGTAAATACATACAATTCAGATAGATATTTGTACATTTAAAGAATCGCTACGTAATCCCTTTAAATAAAAATATCAAAAAACATTTATTGACAGTGGTATGAATAGACCCATTCAAAAACGCTATTCGGCGATTCATACCACTGGTATGAAATCCCCCTTGTATAAAACAGCGAACTCCCCAATAGAATTAATTAAATAAAATAAGTAGTAAAAAAATTACAATGTAGAATTTCTTATTTTGATCCAACATTTACCCACTGATCTGGTTTGCCTCGGTCTACGGTCTTTTCCGTTGGTTTGCCAAATAAAAAATCTTAATCGAAAAACACTAATCGACCAAATATTCTTTCATGCAGAAGTTTCAACTTTTTTTATAAAACTAAGTTTTGCTTTGTGCTTCTGTTAGCTTCAATAATTTTATTTAACAAAACTATAAACTCGAACTCTCCGAACTACTGTTTAAGTCTTTAGAAAATAATTTCTAACAGTAAAAAGCTATTCCCTCGCCTGCTTTTGATTATGTTCGCATTGAAAATTCAAAGGAAGACTTATTAAAATTCACAGAGCTTCGGGATCAACTTTTTAAAATTCTAATGGCTGTATATTTGGCAAGCTGTATTGGCGTATTGCCACAGAAACCCTGATGACATCTGCTGAGCAGTTTACATAGCTAGTAACTTATGATTCATCTGTTCTAAGCCAAACGCAAATGTGTATTTGTTGCAGTTTCATAACTACCTAGTTTTATGGTGACTTTATGAATTATTAAATAGTTGTGGTACACGAACTTTTATTTTTGATGCCACACATACATAACTTCACGCCTGTATTCCTTATGGGGTAGGCAGAACACCAGAGGTTATAAGACCATCTGATGTCACGTTTGACAAATGAGGTATTCATAAACCATAAAAATCGCCGAATATCGAAATCGCCTAGTTATTCGTAATGATGGAGGGAGGCTATTGCCGTGACAGGTGATCAGCCTATCGCCCACAAAAATGCCATTAAAACCTCTGTCTCTTAACGACGTAGAGTATCCCCGGAAAGAGAAGCAGCTGGTACATTCTATGTTTTTCTTTCGCTTCCAGTCCAGCATGGAAGCAATTATTTTGATGCCAATTAAAAGCAAAATCAAAAAGTAACGGAAACTTAACACAAAATCGTACTGGAATGACCATTGAGGAAAAAACTTTGCGCCAGAGCGCGTTTTATATTTTTTATTAATATTTAGTTTGTAACAAAAATGTAGTTGTAGGTGTAGTTTTATTGTAGTTTTAGTTTGTAGTAAAAATTTTCAGTTACAAATACAGTTTTTTTAAATATTTAACTCATTTAAAGATGTCGCTCTGAAAGCTGCCAGGCTTTTGGATTGGGCAGGTCATGTATGTCGGATGTCAGAAGATTTTTTGGGTCAAAATAACAACCGCGTGGCATACTGACACCAAACGACGTCGCGGACGACCACGATGTCGGTGGAAGGATGATCTGGACTCATTTAGCCCAAACTGGCCCCTGGAAACAGCTGATCGCCTAAAATCGAAAGAAAAAAAGGGAGGCCTTTGCCCAATTTTGGGACACCCAAGGCTAGTTAAATTTTCAGATTTAATGAGTTAAATATTTGCGCTGGCTTCTGGAAAAGGGCCTACCGACGAACTATCCACGCCACCACTCAATCCAGAGTTGCCACCATTCAATCCAGAGTTGCCAGCATCCAACATCTGCCGGCGACCTTGATCAGATTGTCCGTCAGTCTAGCTTGTCAATCTTACGGACGTGGACTTGGACCTTACTGTGATGGCTATCCAGCTCGGTAAGCCACTTTAACTTACCGATCGTTCGGACTATGTCTGTGACTTAAGTTTCTTTGCAAATTTTCTCATTATTGATCTTCTATAATATTTTCTTGGTGAAAAAGGAATTCTAAATAAATATTAATAAAAAAAATCTCCAGACAATCACACAAACTTCATGGCCTCAAACTAAGCAGAGCTTATGTTATGAGATACCATGTAGCGAACTAGGAGGGAACCTAGGGTATAAATACATATATAGATAAACGCCCAGACCCGGAACATTTTTTTTTTCTTGTTCTCTGCGGGAATCGAGCTCTCAAGCACCGGCGTCTGAGGCAAATAGGTTTACTCCCATCGCCAAAGTCGTCGTCTCTCAATGAAGGACTCAATGAAAAAAAAAATATTTCGTTTAAAACCATACGCTCCATTACATAAAAATTGAACTTACTCTGTTTAGAAACATCATCTGCGTAAATGAAGCTTTTAGTATTTTTCAACAACTAAAAGTAGGTCAACAAATTCAATTAACTACAAATTCATTATTCCGACCTTTTCGTATATAAATAACTTGCTTTATAAGCCATGGAACCATAACACCGGCTTAGCTCTAACGAGACAAACATAGGCTATAAAAACCCTCAAATTACAACAAAATTGCCATAAAAGGTTCAATGTTCCCCGAATATTGTCTCACTGACGCTCAAGCAACGTAAGAAGACTCAATATGAACTGATAAAGTAAATTAAAAGATAAGGGAATTACTTCGAGGACATTTCTGGCCACTGGTCTGCGAAAATTAGCTCAGCGGATTGAGGAGAAAACTTTGATATGAGAAAGCTTCATCGTATTATATAAAGTACTTAAGACACTTTGGTGGACGAGATTATCTATTAAAACGTTTTATGGTGTGATTTTTTAACCTACTTCCAAAAAAGGAGGAGGTTAATATTGTCTTAAGTTTTCGCGATTCATACTATGCTCAGTCGCTCGTGACCACGGGGTCTGCAAAGACACCGAAACGTAGAGTCAAAAATTTAAAATGTAAATATACGCGATAAATCCGGTTAAAAAGTGTTTTACTTAAAGGAGGAGGTTCTCAATTCGTCCGTATGTTTTTTTTTGTGTCTCTGTTCCACGATATTTTGCACAATTATGAATCGATTTTGAAAATTCTTTCTTCGTTTCATATAATAGAAGATACTTCATAGTTGGTCCCATATAAATATCATCGAAATCGGTTGAGTACTTCATTGAAAATTTCAAATTTTTGAAAGAATATGTATGATTTCGGAGAATGTTTACGTTGATGACATTATAACTCAGCCAAAGTTTTGACTTGAAGTCTGTTTTTTTGCATTACTGCATTCGATTTATTTGCATTCGTTGATTATAAAATCTACGAATAAACGTAACGCAAATTTTATTTTTGGTGCTAATGACTGGCGATATGATTCCTCGTGGCAATATGATTAAAGCCATTTTTTTTAAGAAGCGCTTTTTAATAATAACAGAGTACGCTCAGAAGACACTGTCCTTATTAAATTATAGAAGAGTTGAATGCAATTTCATGGTCTACGCCCAAAAGTCTTTATAAACTTTCGTGCTCGTTAAAAAGAATTCCAAAGCAAGATGGTTGTCATTAGTGTGTGGTTATTTTTAAGTAGCAAATTTTCTCCCGTTCACTGTATTATTAAATAGCTCACGAATAGCGTTAAAAAAGCAGGAAAAAACCGTTTTTTTTAATTCTGTTGTTTTTTTCCATGTTCAATTCGAAAATTTCAAAGAATTGTGGTCGGAAAAATGTCACGTTTTTTTGGAATTAAACCGAAAAAAACGAAAGTTTCTGAATAAAACAAAAATAAATTCAGATTTAAACAATTTTTTGGCATTTTGCTTGTTTAACCCGATAGTGATTCTTCTTCAGATAGCGATATGTCCTTTGTGGAGCAGCAGCAGTAGTGATATCTTTTCCAAATATAACAAATTGTCAATAAAACCTGTTTTTTTGTTATTATTTCCGTGCAAAAGTGGAAAAATATATTTTTTCTCCATTTTTTTCCAACTGAATCTTCTTTGTTTCTTTCAATGTCAAGTTGGAAAGGAAAAGAAAAAAAAATCATTTTTTTGTTTTTTTTTGAAAAATAAATTGTTTTTGACGCTACTCATGAAGTTTTCCTTTATAATTCTCTTGGCAAATACGTTGCTCACCACGTATATCTTTATGTTTAGTTGATACTCTAAGGCGGTATATGTACGTGAACAGGTTGTCAAAACGTGACAACTTGGTCTATGATTTAGGTAAATACTCAACTCAACCTGTATCAATTCGACGGCTGGTTGCCACTCAACCCTAAAATTGAATTGAATTGAACCTGTATCAAATTATACAGAACTTTTGGGATATGAAGATGGGGCTTTATCTCCAGCCTACAGGGATGCCAAAACTTAGTTACTTGATATTCCTTTTACCTTAAAATATATTTTAGTTAATTAAATTATATGCTAAATCCTAATTATTAATGAGCATTTAACATTTTTCATAAAAAAAGATATTTATTTTACCTTCATTTGATGATTATATTATTTTATCAAGTGTATTTCAAGAACATTTTAAAAAGATAAAGGCAATCACTTAAATTTGAAGACGAAACTCAACTCAGCTAATATTCATACATAATATTTAATACATGTATTTTAATTCTACTAAGTACTCTTAAGTATTAATTAAGAGACATTGCGTGGGTCTGTTCAATTCCATATAAAGTACATCGAATGTCCGTGTAATTTTCGGCCAAAGTAATAATTTTTTCATAATAATAATTTCTTTTTAAAGTAATAATAATTTCTTAGCAAAAATTTCCGCACGAAGACGGTTTCATTCAACGATTTTATCATGACTTATTTCGTGGTTTGTATACTTTGGTCAAAAACATTAACTATTCTATTCAGCTCTTACTGTACTTTATAAAATTGCCACATTTTTATAACCAAGGTGTGCTTTGGCCGTATATAAAAAAAAAAAAACTAGGCATTTACAAAGTGCTGGAATTAATTCTGGCGGTAACATCCATAACTCATAAAACTTATAATTACGTCAATCTGTTTGAAAAACTTGTATAGAACTTCTAAAATTGATTCTTGGAGCCAAGGTAATTAGTTTTTAGTTTCGAATACACAAATTAATTAGCAAGTTTTGGAGTCGGCACAACACTCGTTATGTGCCTATTTTAGTAATGACTTTAACCTTATTTTAGAATTAAATGATATTTTAAAATTTTTGGTAGGAGAGTGTATTTATTACTGTAAGTATAGTTCCTAACAGCTGTCAAAACCATAGATTTTTTAACTTTCGAATCGGAAATAAACTTTATTCAGTGGACATAAGGAGCTGTCAGGAACGCATTCCCGCAACGGCCGCACACTAGCTGTAGACACTTTGGGTGAGTCATTTAATTTTATATATAAAAAAACGGGTAGGTATTATCCACACAATTAGTGCCATATATGTGTCTTTTAGTCATAATATGACACTAATCTTATAGATTTTTAGTCATATAGGCGACGCAAAAAGGAAAAAAAAGCACTCACCCCTAAAGAAGAAAAATGAGCTCCAAACTGGTTTGATATATCCGGCCATAATCGTGTATTTAAAAACTGCTAAGTTAAAAATAATATTTGCTTAAAATAACTTCTAGATTCTTTATCACCATCTACGACTTTCTCTAGACATCAGATAATAATAATTTAGCGGTGGTTCGCTGTCAGCACGCATGCAGAAAGCGGTATTGCTCGATACTGCTCGAATCGTTCGCCGGTTTCTTTCTCTCTTGCCCTGATACCCGACCAACTGGTCTTATTGTCGGGTCTTTTCCGCCGAAAGGCGTGTTGATTTTGAAATTCCGAATAATAATAATAAGAATTATGATACTAAAGGTTATCTACAAATTACTAAGAATGGCCCCGCTGCCCCAGATAACTGTGTCGTAAAGGCTCTGTTTGACACGTCCGGCATTATTTATTATCTTAGTGGAAATGGAGATGAATGTTTTACGACCACGAACAGACCACTACCAACTAGGTCAAGAGTGTCCAAGCGATTTTAACAAATTAATGGACTCTTTGTAGGGCAGTAAATTCATATTGATGTTATAATAAATAAATAGGTAAATATTTCTGACACTCGAACAATATTATCTAGCCCAAATTAAGTTTCTTAAAGAACTTGTGTTATGGATACTAGAAAACTGATATACTTTATAAATATATATAAACATACATATTTTTGATTAGAATAAACTTGAATGAACATAATATTAAACATCCAGTACTTGACGACTAATATCTGTGTTCTCGCGGGTTTAGAAAATCGCGATACAGCTTGTTTAATAAAAATAAAGTAAATAACTTTGTATTTTTCGTCACATCTGGGTACAGAGGGATGATTAAGCAACACAGCCTTGATTATAAGGATTCCCATCTCATTAACCATCTTTAGTCGTAGGGCCCGTATTTCCTGTTATATCCTTGCTATCGTCAAATATTGAGTTCAATCACGAAAAAGAATCGAATAAAAATCCTTAGGGAAGTAGCGGGTCATTTCTTACAAGAGTATCTTCTGATTAAAGTCTCGGCATAACAAAAAATAATCACTTCATTTCATTACAAAATATTTCCCGTATATCTCCGAAAATAACGATTTCCAATACATACACAATATTTTGTAACATAGAATGAATGAATCGACTATGAATTCAAGTTAAAAAATATACTGGGTGTGTATTTTAAAAAATCTTTTTTAGGTAAACAGTTTTTATATGACTGCTACATTTGGTTTGTTTAACAGCAGGTACTGCGGCATTTAGTTAGAAATGGCCCAGTTTAGCGCGGGAAATACGAATAGAAAGCGGTCCCCTAACTTTTGTATAAACTCGTCTCACACAATATGATTTGCGCAAGTTAATGTTCTAGAATAGTTTGAAGAATCACTTTATATGAAAGTTTTAAAACTGTCGTGGCCACCGACTTTAAAATTAAGTCTTGGACATAAAGATTTTAAAATTCTGAAGTGCTTAATAACGTCTACGTTTTGTCAGCTACCTTAACAAGGTATAACAATCTAGGCTTTTATTTAAATTCGTTAAAAAATATTAGTGTCATAGGCGATACTGGACGTAAAAAAATTTAGGCTTATTGAGCTTAATTCATTTTTTGGCCCTGGAAAGTAAAATATAACAAAAGGTAAGTTTGTACAAAATATTTTTTTTATCGTTGCTCATTACAATTTACGTTCAACATGTCCGCCTTCGGTTTAGATACATTTTCGCAATATTCAGTGAAGCCCTGATGGTTTAAAGCACTTCTGCCGAACATCTTCCATAATAACTTTTTTTTAGATATTTTTAAAAGAAAAGTAAACACTAAATATATTTTTTTGATTATTTCATCTTTCATCGCTCAGAACTATGTATTTAATAATCT
Organism: Stenoptilia bipunctidactyla; assembly: GCA_944452665.1. Classification (NCBI taxonomy): domain Eukaryota; kingdom Metazoa; phylum Arthropoda; class Insecta; order Lepidoptera; family Pterophoridae; genus Stenoptilia; species Stenoptilia bipunctidactyla. The sequence goes on from OX101736.1 coordinate 5,827,209, forward strand.
TACGTAGAATTTTGGTTACTAAGATCATAGAACATCTCAATCTACAACTGAAAAATAAATAATAATAATAAAAAAGCGCACCAATTTCAAAATATGACATTTAATGGCGAAAAATCGGCAATTTTTATAAAAAAATTAGAAGTCGAATATCTCGTAAACAGTTAGGTTTGGGAAGGGGTGTTTCATAGTGAAATAAGTTAGAAATGACGGGTACTACACGTCCTTAACGGATCTAGGTCTACTTAACCTCTCTTATAAGTCTCTCTAAAGACAAACGTGGAGTTTTAAAAACGAGTAGCCAAAAAGTTCCACAGGTTTGTCACAAAAGAGAATTAATATTAGAAAGGTATCGTCGAATTTCCCTAAATATAATTCAGTCTTAAATAAAACAAAATTGGTTTACCTCGCAACTTTCAAACAATGAGTAAAAATTATAATATAAACAATTGCTACTGAGACTTCAGAAAATATACATACATACATACATAACTTCACGCCTGTATCCCTTATGGGGTAGGCAGAACACCAGAGATTATAAAACCATCTGATGTCACGTTTGACAAATTTGGAGGCATTATAATAGTGGAGAGAGACTATTGCAGTAACAGGGGGTCAGCCTATCGCCCACAAAAAAGCCTCCCATAACACCTTCATGCTTCCATGCTGGACTGGGAGCGAAAGAAAAACATGTACCAGCTGCTTCTCTTCCCGGGCATACTGTAAAAGTCAGTTAAGGGACTTCAGAAAAGAAGTGTTTTATTACATTATGCTATTGTTAATTTACTACGACAGAAATATCAGATCATATAAGAACTGCTCGCATACAACGCAGATTGTTTCCCTTGGAAATTTAGACGGAGAAAATGTCGGGTATTGTTTTCCGCACATGATATTCACTTTAAGTAAAACTTGAAGTTTTTTCTTCATAAAGTGAATGAATATCAACAATAGATTCACTTCGAATGTTTTGACAGGAATATTTTAGAAATTATCAGAAGCTCTTGTAGGGATACAACGTTACATTATTAAAAAAATTATGGGTCTTTCGTCGATTTCTCACCATGGAATAATTCATGGAGTTTTTCGACTTTGCCGATTGGAACCATTACCAATAAATTAAAAAAAATATATATATATATATAACAACTTTGTATGCTATATTACTATGTATTTAAACCCAAAATTATTTAAGCTACTTTTGGTTAGCTTAAATACAAGCGTACATTTAGTTTCAGTATTGCATAATTAACCGCAGACAAGACTTAGTCATGACTTGCGAAATGTTCTATAACATTGAATCGGCTTCTAAGAAATACCATTACAATTAAATGTTCTATAAAATGTGCCAGTCTTGCACAGTCTATTAAGACAAATCACCTTTAAATTGCCGCTGTAAATACAGTTTCGTTTGTCGAAATAGCCCGAGCTTCCTAATTAAGAACCGTTTTGGAAATAAACTCGGATAAAGGCTTAAATATTGAGATAAGAAAAGGGATTTGGAATAAATGGGTATTATTTAAGAAAGCAATGTGCTTCTATGTCATAGACCTTTGGATACTATGATTCTGATGTACGAGTATTTCTAATAGTATATTATGTAACAAGTGAGCTAAGTTGCTAATTACAGTCGAGGCTGTGATTTGAGCCCGAGCCGCAGGCGAGGTCTTAATAATGAGCCGAGACTGTAATTAGCAACGCTCACGAGTTACATACGACGTTTTTCAACACACTTGTGAGTAAAAGACAGACATAGGTGGTCATACAATAACAAACACACTTGATAACAAAGCTGTGAATTGTGATTGAAAAATGGCGCCGAACCTCGCGCATGCGCGTAGGTTTTTTTTGTCCGTCAAATGTGTCAATGTCTGTATAGCATATACAGCCTATTTTAAGTGAAAATGTTTAATTTGGGGGTAGTCAAAGAAAGCATACACATTGAATTTGCTCTAAGAGTTTTTATTGTAAATAATTAGTAAAAATAGTTTTTTTTATCTAAATTTATATTTATTTTAATGTATAATTAAACAAATACCCAACCAGCTATATCACTCCCATCAAACAATCATCATCACTTCTTACAATATCGATAAATACACAATGGAAAGTTTTAAACAATCACTTGGCAAATTACAAGATATGATGTCCGCACGAATGACTAAATTTGAGGCTGATCTCCAAGCTAGTAAGGACTCCAAGGCACCTACTTCTTCCACAAGCATTTCCCAAGAGTTTTTTGAGTTCAAATCTTTTGTGCAATCATGCTTTGTACTCCTGCAAAATCAGGTAGATTTTTTGGCAAGAGACTGCGACAGGCTAGAGATGCAAGGCCGTAGAAAGATTTTACTGCTTCACGGAGTTCCAGAGGATCATAAGGAAAATCCAGTTATAACAGCTTCTCAAGTGATCCAGAACAAGGTAAAAATTAATGATTTTTCTGAAGCTGAGATTGCTCGTGCACATCGTTTAGGCAAGCTAAGAGAAGGTAAAGCTAGGCCCCTGCTGATTAAGTTCAAGGATGTTGCTATTCGTGATAAGATATGGCTGAGTAAGTCTGTACTAAAGAACTCCGGTATAACATTGTCCGAATTTTTGACTGCAATGCGCCATGAAACCTTCCTAGCAGCTCGACAATGTTTCGGTGTAACGAAATGCTGGACCCAAGGCGGCTGTGTTTTTGTACTGGATCCCGACGGTGTCCGCCGTCAAATTGTTACAATGGCAGACTTAAAGGCAATTCAAGGCACGGCTACTACATCTCCAACCACTAGTCCAAATGTAACGAAGCCAACGACTAAGACCGCTGTGGGGCCGAAAAAGCGAACAATGAGAAGACTGTGAGTTGGCATTGCACGTTTCCTTTTCACTATATCTGTTAATTAACATATAATTATTTCAATAACACCCTACGTAAAACAATATTATTCCTCTGACATTTCCCAGTTTGATTGAATACTGCATTGCGAACTGACAGTTGACTGACTATAATGAAACGTGATTGATTGAACTGCGTTCAAAAATACTTCCTTTAGTTTATCTGTAGATCGATTTTTTATTTTTATTTTTTTTCGTTTCTTTTCTGTTTTTAATATTGTGTTAAAAATGTTATTTTTTTTGCTTGTTTTAGAATTCATATTTGTGTAATCTGTATTTTTTTTTCTCATACAGCTGGTGGGTGATATTGACTTTAGCTGATTTTTATTATCATTTTTATAGAAATACATATTTATATTTATTTTATTTATTCGTAGAATTATTAATCATTATATACATATTCATGTCTTGTACTAGCAATGATGATGACTCTGACCAGTCTTTAAATTTTACGTCATGTTCTTCAAACGGATTGAACAGTTCCGATAGTTATAACAGCACTTTTCTTTCACTCTCTTCTAACCTTGATTCTCAGTTCTCAGGTTTACTGAAAAATTTTAATGTAGTTCACATAAATGCACAGAGTATTCCAGCCCATTACTCCGATATGCTGGCAACGTTTGACTCTAAGAAAATTCATGCCCTATTAGTCTCCGAGACGTGGATGAAGCCCTGCCTACCTTCAACTTCATATGCCTTACCTGGCTTTAAACTTATCCGCAATGATCGCATTGACCGAACCGGTGGTGGGGTGGCTATCTACTTACGATCTGACATTTCCTGCAAAATAATTAATACTTCTTCTCAAACCTCACTTAATCCACATGCGACAGAACATCTTTTTGTTGAAGTTTTGATAGCCAACACTAAAGTTCTTTTGGGAGTAGTGTATAGTGCATCCCCCAAAGCAAATTACTTTCCAACGCTTGAGATACTACTGGAAGAACTTATTCCTCTTTATAATCACATTATTATAATGGGAGATTTTAATACGTGTCTCTTAAAAAAAGATGTTCGCGCAAATAAATTAGTATCAGTTATTAATGGATGCAACTTGAAAATATTACCTTCCTCGGCCACTCATTTTTTCCCCAACAGCACGCCTTCTCTTTTAGACCTTAAGATTGTTTCCTCTTTGGACCACGTTGTTCACCACGGACAATTAGAAGCAGATGCTTTCTCATACCATAACTTAGTGTTCCTTTCGTATAAAGTAAAGCCTCCCAAACCTAAACCAAAAGTCCTTTTGCAAAGAAATTTTAGTGGGATTAACTACGACAACTTGCTTCGTGATGCGCAGGAAGTCGACTGGTCTGAGGTTATAAATGCTGAAAACACCGATTCGCAAATTGCTATTTTTAATTCTCTCCTTCTTCAGCTTTATGACCGCCATGCCCCAGTTAGACCCGTTAAGGTGAAACATTTACCTGCCCCATGGTTGAACGATGCAATCAAATCCGCTATGGCTAAACGGGATAGAGCGCGGACTAAATACAAAAAGGACCCAACTGAAGATAACCATGAAAGGTACCGCCTCCTACGGAATCGCTGCAATACTATGTGTAGGGATGCACAAAGACGCCATATTCACAAATCTGTTTCGAATGGGGTTCCAGCAAAAGTCTGGAATTTCCTCAAAACCTTGGGTGTAGGCAAAAATAAATCAAATCCAATTCCTGATCATATTAATTTAAATGCACTCAATTCACATTTTACATCTTCCTGCACTATAAACAGCGCACAAAAAGCTGAAACAATACTCAAAATTTCATCTTTACCTATGCCCCCTCATGAATCGTTTCACTTTACTCAATTCACTGAGTGTGATGTTAGGAGAGCAATTAACTCAATCGACTCAAATGCCGTTGGTTCCGATAGCATCAGCCGCAAAATGATTGTTATACTAATCGATTTCCTCCTTCCTATCATTACCTACATCTTAAATCATTCTATCAGTACCTGTCATTTTCCTTCGTTGTGGAAAGACGCTCACATTACCCCACTTCCTAAGAAACCTCTTCCTACATCCTTTCAAGACCTTCGACCTATATCTATACTCCCTTTCTTATCCAAAGTCCTAGAGCACCTAGTTCATAAACAACTAAATTCCTTCCTACAAAAAAATGACTTGCTCAATCCACTGCAATCTGGTTTTCGGCAAGGTCACAGCACGGTCACAGCATTAGTTAAAATATCTGACGACATTCGCTTAGGCATGGAACAAAAAAAGTTAACAGTCTTAGCATTACTCGATTTCAGCAATGCCTTTAACACTGTGGACTTGGCTATCTTGTTACGAATGCTTCGCTCTCTTAACATATCTCCACTCGTGATTGACTGGTTTCGTACTTACTTGTGTGGACGCCGGCAGCGTATAAGTATCGAAGAATCCTGCTCAGATTGGACCGATATCACAGCCGGCGTCCCTCAAGGTGGCGTGCTATCTCCCCTTTTATTTTCCATTTTTATAAACTCTATTTCCAATAACTTAACTTCTTCCTACCATATGTATGCAGACGATCTCCAAATTTATCTGCACACTGACCTTGCGGAGCTACCACAGGCAATAGCAAGTATGAACAACGATCTTGACAAAATATCATCTTGGAGTCAAAATCATGGTTTGACTGTTAACCCATCAAAAACCCAAGCAATAATAATAGGGAGCCCCAAAATTATTGATAAAATTGACTGGAACATGTGTCCCAAACTTGTTTTTAACGATGTAATAATCGAATATAGTAAATCTGTTAAAAATCTGGGCATTCTATTTGATAGCAAACTTTCTTGGAAAGCACAAGTGGATGAAGTGAGCCGAAAAATGTTTGCTGCCACAAACTCTTTAAAACGTTTGCGCAATATCCTACCTATACCCACTAAGATTTCTATTGCACAGTCCCTTTTTCTCCCAATTCTTGACTACGGTTCTGCCTGCTATCTGGACATCTCCGAAGACCAAATTAATAAACTTGAGCGCCTTCAAAACTTATGCATAAGATTCATATTTGGATTACGTAAATATGATCACATTTCTGAATATCGCGCTAAGCTCAAGTGGCTTCCGATTCGCTTTCGCCGGAATACTCAAATTCTTTGTCTGCTTTATCGCTTGCTGTTCAATCCCGTCTCACCGAAGTATTTAAAGGAAAGATTTAGTTTCAGACATTCACAGCACCTACGAGAGTTACGTTCTGCTGACAATTTAATGTTACTAACACCACTACATAAAAGTGATTTTTATGGTAAATCCTTCACTGTCCATGCTGTATCACTATGGAATAAATTGCCACTTGATATTAAGTCTGCCCAAACTATCGAAACTTTTAAAAAATTGGTCAAACGTTTTTACTTTACTAAGTCATGACATTATAGTACAAGTTAGTCACACTATTTATAAATTTATTTTTATTTTGAGTTAGTATAAACACACATTGTATGTTATATTAATATTTTATGTTTATTTATATTATTGTGTATTATTCGTATGTTAGATTATGTAAATGCTTTATGCCTATATATATATAATTATCTTAAATCTTATATAGTATATGTACGCCAAGGCACCCTATAACTAAGTATCCAATTTCTCACCCAAAGGTTGTCTGGTAGAAATTGCTCATTAGTAATAAGACCACCTTTTGTGCATTCCTTTGTATTTTAAAATTTGTAATTATTATATTCTGTGGTGTACAATAAAGTATAAATAAAAATAAATAAATAAAATAAATAATTTGGAGTGGTAAATGCAAATATTTTAATATTTTATGACAAATGATTTTAAAATGTGAATAATTTGTTTAATATACAAATTTATTTAACTAATATAAGGAGCAAATATTTAAAAATGTGTATGGATTTGAAGTGGTATAAAACCTCTTTGTTGTTTCAGAAAATATTTAGTGTATAACCCGGACCAATAAAATATGCTCTGTTTTCTCGCATGTTATTTGCACAAAGGTACAATTCAACTTTGTAGGATTCATTATATTATGCAGTAGGGTATAATATATTATGCACGCGTGACTTATAGCCCAGTTTATAGTTCTAAATTCAATAGAATAACGCTCACTTTACGAGCAAGTGTGTTGAAATAGCATATTTCCTTACGAGTGCGGAAAGCCTGTCATTTTATAAAATATACAAAATGGCGCCAGCCGTGAAAGATTATAAACAGAGTTTTTTTTTGTTTTGTTTACCCATTCTGGGTAGGCAAAGGGAACTATGCCCATACAGCCAAGTCTTTACTAGATTTTTTGCATTGACATGAAATGAAAATGAATTTAATGAGATAAAATGAAATGAAACCTAACCTAACTCATTGCATCAAATCATTTTACCTGATATTGAAACAAATTAGTAGCTTCTTTTCAAAAATATTTGCATGAATCGTAAAAACTTCTATGAATTTTTTTTAGTAAAAACTTCGTGGTAGTTTTTTTCTTTTTAATGGACATTATTTTGACATTTGGGAAAGAGAACGCACGAGTGCGGAAAAGGTAAAGAAAAAGCACAAGTGTGTAATAGCCCACATCCCGAACGCTAAACGTCCCTGCAATACGCCACTTTTTGAGCAACTGTATTAAAATAGTATATTTCATTACGAGTGCGGAAAGCCTGTCATTGCAAAGAGTTCCGACAAATGTCTACACGAGCCGAGGCGCAGCCGAAGGCGAGGGTTGACAGTCGGAACGAGTTGCAATGACGGTTCCGCACGTGTACTGAACGACTATTTTTAATACAGTTGCGAAAAAATTAAGCAATTTTATAAAATATACAAAATGGCGCCAGCCGTGAAAAATTATAAACAGAGATTTTTTTTGTTTTGTTTACCCATTCTGGGTAGGCAAAGGGAACTATGCCCATACAGCCAAGTCTTTACTAGATTTTTTGATTTGACATGAAATGAAAATTAATTTAATGAGATAAAATGAAATGAAATCTAACCTAACTCATTGCATCAAATCATTTTACCTGATATTGAAACAAATTAGTAGCTTCTTTTCAGAAATATTTGCATGAATCGTAAAAACTTCTATGAATTTTGTTTTAAGTAAAAACTTCGTGGTTGATTTTTTCTTTTTAATGGACATTATTTTGACATTTGGGAAAGAAAACGCACGAGTGCGGAAAAGGTAAAGAAAAAGCACAAGTGTGTAATAGCCCACATCCCGAACGCTAAACGTCCCTGCAATACGCCACTTTTTGAGCAACTGTATTAAAAAATATATTTCAACATCATAATAAGTCTACTTCCAAAATATAACCGTAATCGGTATCATCAGGAATATTATTCAAATCAAATTGTACTATTTGTCTTACTTTTAATAATTTAAACTCTGAAGTAGGAATTTTTCATATTTCATTCATCATAGCACAGCCATAGAGATTGTTACAATCAAGGTATATTAAATAACAGCCTGGTTTTATATTATTGTAACGTGGTAAGTATTTATTATTTGCTTTAGCATAACGGAGTGAGCATTGAGCTAATTCTCCTCGTATACCTTTCCCTTATAACTCATAAATTTGTAATTCACTTATCAATTCCAGTTCAATACCTGTATGTAGTAACAGCACATCCCAACTTAAGCTCGGTGAGGTTACAAAGTAAGCTGGATCCAATTTGTAATAATGTAGACTCGTTTCTCTGAATTTTTCAAATGTATCACATAGTAAAAGTACATCACTTTTGAAATATAAATCTACATATTCAGCAAGGGATTTAATATCAAATGTTTTCCAGATGGTTTGAGCATGAGAATAGTCACTATTTGTTATATGTTCTTCTCGTAAAATATTATAAAAATCAGATTTTGAAGGAAGTTTTTTTTCATCAAACTTAGACCAACAATTCATATAATCATAGGGATAGATACCTTTATGCCTAAACAAATCAAATTTCTCTTTATTCGGAATCTCTCTCGATAAATGTAAGAAATCATTTTCTGATAAACTTCTACTTAATATGTCTAAACTAGAATTAAGGAATTGATACGAATCAATGAATTTTATTTCTATAGGATGATTAAAGTTTTCAGTTCTTATAACTTTTGTGTATGAAAGATATTTTTCTTCGGTTTAAGCTATAACTTCATACCTTGTAGTCTTCATACCTTGCTAGCTCTTCGATAAATAAATGTAAATCATATCCTGACAAATTATGGAATACAATAGGAATTAATTGACAAACTTTATACATCAAAGAACATTGGGTGCGTGCTGCTCCTCTATACTCAGAAGTGATATGATAGTGATCTCAGGTATATTATATATACATATAATAAAATGGTAGGAAAGTCAAAACTGTACATTGAATATTTTTTTAAAAGAATACTTGGGGTATGATCTACAATCGAAACAGAAACAAAAAATATAGTTTTTAGAATTTTTGTCTGTTTGTCTGTTTATCTTTCCGGGATAAACTCAAAAAGTACTGCATGGATTTACTTCAAATTTGGCATGAAGATAGTTAAGAAGTCGGGTCAACATATAGGCTACATATTATCACGCTAGCAGTGTTATAATCGTAGGTGCGTTTGGTGCTGCATAGCGTTCACGCAGACGACGTCGCGGGCAGCAGCTAGTATTTTATATATTCGTCTAGCGTCTTTTATTATATATTTATTAAATATCTGCACACAGTCAACTCTCTCTCACAGTCAACATTGTATGATACAACTTTAGCGAGTGAAAACAAAACTGAAACAATTCATCATTCAATTGCTCAAACGGGACTTGAAGCCGTAACCATTCGCTTACGGGAGCTATCGAAGACTTGAACTTAATGTTATTATTGCATCTGTTCATTAAATGCTTATTTTGACGACCACTTTGGCGATGGGGTAAACCTGTCTGCCTCAGACGCCAGTGGTTGCGGGTTCGATTCCCGCACGGAACAAGAAAAAAAAATGTTCCGTGTCTGGGTGTTTATCTATTTATGTATTTATATTCTAGGTTCCCCCCTAGTTCACTACATGGTATCCCATAACACAAGCTATGTTTACTTTGGGGCCATGTAGTTGGTGTGATTGTCTGGGGATTTTATTTATTTATTTATTATTTAAAAAACTTCCACTAGTGAGCTCATGTTAATAATGTCGGTAAGTAAATACTTTTTTAATAACTTATCCATTCAATATTTTTTGATAATATTTTATTCAAAATAATTCTCGTTTGTTTCAGCTCAAAAACTGGTGCTATTCACCTTCATATTCACCGCTCACACCTCTGAAATCAGGGTCTGGTAGTATAACAGATCCTATGGTTGTTGAGAAAATAATAAAAGATTTAGAAAATGAAAACCAGCACAATCAAGACGTTAATAAAGATTTTATGAATAACCGAAAGAAATTAACATCCAGTTTTTGAATAGAGTCTTATGGGACAAAAGTGATCCGTATTGAAATGTATAACGCCAATCAGTTTGAAAATTCTTCCAAATCTCTTTGTCATTGTGATGCGGAAGTTTGTGCTCAGCATGTGGTACTGAACCTTTACAGTAATAACGTTTATATTCGTGTAAAAGAAATCTAAAAACTTAGACACTAGTTTTTCATCGTTATCTTTATGATTACTAGTAATAAATTATTGTCCGAAAATTGTTTTTTTTTTTGTTATTTCTTACACTACCCAATTTCTATTTTCTAATTGAAACTAAGTTAAACAGTGAAGTTTACGAACGTCTTTCATCCATCATGCGAATAGAACCAGCTATTAAAATTAATAACTTTATCTGACGTTTGAATTGAATCATCATGATCAATATATGGGTACCTATGTGTTTATGCAATTTAAATAAACAACTGTGAACGGTAAGATCGTTTTATTCACCGATATTGATAAGTATATCTGATCACTTTCTCTATGCATTCATGAATACAGTTGAAAAGTGATTATTAGGGTATCTGGATCCATCTATGCGAATAGTTGGATCCAGGTACCCTAATAATCAACTGCTGCCATGCTTTGCTTAAGATGTTAGCGAATATATTAATTTCCTTTTAAAAAAATACATACCTTTATTTTTCAAAAATCGTTTCTCTTAATGATACTTATTGTGTTAAAAAAATGGCCGGTGACTAAAAAACAATCCTATATTTGGACATTTAAACAAAAACTTCATATACAAGACATTTATAATAGGAAGTTTTAATAAGCACTTTTCGAAATCAGTACTCTAAACTATTCTGCACTTGAATATTATTGTGTCAAACATCGGGAATAGAATTTAAAAGAAATCTACGGAGCATAATATTATATTAAAGCGACGCAGATCTAAAAATTCAGTATTCAACCTTCTATAATTTGATTTTCTCTTGCACTCGCTTACATTTTTCTAGTAATAAGAAATCCAAAGTTTTATCCTTTCGAGCTGTATTCTGTGAAGCTATTAGAAAATAAAGAAGTAAAAAGATTTTGCTATTTGGCTCGTATAGATAATTTGCAATTAAGTTTTTTATTCAAGAAAATCTGTATAGTCAAATTAATTAGCAAAGTTCCGACATCCCAGTATTTAGTCGGGTTTTCTCCTCTCTGTTAATAACTCTTGATGTACTTTGATGCACTTTCAGTGGAACACTATGTCTTAAAATACAGGGTGTCAAAATATTTTACCTTATTTGATTGTGATTTTTTAAATTTGTACGATAAAATGTTCGAGTTTACTTTTTGCTAATGATTTTTTCCGTTTAAAAGCATATAAGATGAAAACAAAAGTTTGAGTTTAATTTTGGTTACATTACCCTCTTATTGTCCAAAAACCATCTTTTATTGAATGTCTTGATGAAAACGGAAATATGTTTGCACTTTATTTAGAATAACTGACAGTTTTTGGGTATAGCCAATAATTAAAAACAAAGAAACATTTTTGTTCTTTTAAGAGTAATGTTCACGGTCCATACATACGATCTGTCAAACTACTTTTTGTTAGGTGAGTGGATGATACGTGTACTCTATTGAGTAACTTGAGAGGGTGAAATGTTAAAATCTTTGCTACGGTTTCTAATATAACTAAATGATTTGTTATTAACTGAACATGAGCTACTATTTGCACTATGTGTTGTTTTGATCCATTTCATGAATTGTCAAAAATCTGACAGGTCAGCTATGAACATTACTTTTTTTTTAAACTGGCATGGTCATTAACATTTAAATTAACTTTAGAAACGGGATATTTACCATGTTTTTCATTTATTTTGAGTTCTAGATATTTCGGCACTGTTACAAGCGCCATGATCACGACGGTACCTATAAACATGGTAAATATCCCGTTTCTAAAGTTAATTTATATGAACATTACTCTTTAAATAGATTTGTAGCAAAGTATAAGTTGTATGACAGGCAAAGGAAGCCACAATGGGGAGTTTTCTGACAGCTCATAAAAATTAGTTCAAAAAACCTCTATAGACGGCACTTTTATAAAGCCGAAGGCGTTAAGTCTGTATGCTATAATGTAGGTAAGTGGTATCTACCATCTATGGTTATTTATACGTTTAATATCTGATACAGACGTCAATTAATTTTTTTTACTTTAAAAAACGCAGTGTGGAATAAATTCTTCGCCTTCGCCTTTTGTAAAGCGCCATCTATCGAAGCCTTTTGTACCAATTTTGTACAGTTTTGTTTTTTTAATGAGCTGTCAGAAAACCTCTTATTAAGTTGCGATGAACTGTCAAGTTTAAAGTATGTAGGCACTGGAACTCATCTTTCATCTTCAGGTTCACCAAATCATTGAGCATAGAGAAGTAAAGAAGAAAAGCTGAGAAGAAAAGGTTTGTCATTGATGGATGTTGACATTCTAATAATTTAAATCGGTTGTTTTGAAAAGTAAGTGGTCATTATATCATTTATAGTTTCAGAACTACAAACATTCTCACCCTGTAGATCACTTGAAGAAAGGCGACCATGATAACGTTATTACGCGCTAGAAGGTTTTCATTCTGAACATTGTAAAGCCTTAATAAATTACTCGGTACATTCAATTAAGTCTGTCCATAGAACAATTAACGGTTTTGCTGTTTCATTCTTTGTTGAATACGCAACTCATCGTGGTCAATAGTTTTACAGCCCCTAGTTTTGTTGTTATGCAAAACTTTTAATGGGTTTATTTTGACATGTACTTGGTGTATTTTGTAATGAATTGTTCCAATATTAGTACATTCTTAAAATAAATTATTAAAGAGCATTTTTAAATACACGGTGGCTGGTGGTGGCTGGTGGTTTAACATGCTTAATTGACCGTAGACTGGTGAAAACGGAAAACGTACTCTTGTATAAACGTAGTGTTTTTTTTATATTCTAAATAAATTTGGAATGTTGTATGTAATATATGTAATGAATTAGGTTGTGATCTCAATCAGCAGTTCCAAAATTGACCGTATAGACGACCAATGCCTGCAGAATTTCTTTCTGACTCAAAAGCCTTTTTCAAAACAGTGCTTGAGCTAACCAAACTGTTGGGAGTTTCGTCATCAAAGATCTCCGTAGTTGTTGCAGGGAATAGTTGCGGGTTGTCGTAGAGACCAAACATCTTTTATCCCAGTAGTTGTTTATTGAAGATTATAATGTTTAATATTCTGAGACACACTCAAGGTCCCTTCTCTTTGTATGAAGAGTATTTGCCATTGCACACATGCACAGACTTTGAATGTGTGCGTGATAAATGTTGCCTGTGTTGCAAACCAGCACAAAAAATAAACTACAACATTATGCTGAAAATAAATACAGTTTATCACAAGTATCTTTAGTTTTATTTTCTTTTATAAGTTTTGTTAAATTATTTCAATTAATTTGATATTGCTTGAATTTTTATGCAAAATTGGTTACACTGGCTATACCATTGATAGATAGATTGAAATTGATTGAATGGCCGTCAGAGATTTCTTCCATGATATCGGTCATTCATTTTGTTTCGACGCGTTATGTTTTTCGTTGTGCTTAAAAATTAATTAATACTTCCAGACACTCCGTATTTGAGTGCATTGTGTGTGTGTTCATGATTAACCAACTATTACGACAGGACGTTCTACTCTAAAAGTTTGGTTGCTTCATTACCATTATATACAACAGGACGTTTTATATATTTTGTGAGGTATACTATGGTTTTTGTGTTGTGTGCAATTGTGTAAATACGTTTGCCATGTCTACTTAAAATAATATATAAAAAATCTACATGTATGTTTTATTTACCCATTTTTTACTACTTGTCTTATTTGGCAAACAATTTGATTACATCAACGAATATATAGAGGATATTGTTAGTTTTGTAGAAAAGTAATAGTAGATTTATGTATTTTTTACAGTACAGTTTACAGTAAATTATTTTTAAGATTTACTTATTTGGTTTCACACATGAAAAGTTGTTTGCCAAATTTAAAAAATTTGGAAAATTGGAAATAACTTTAATAGTAGGAAGGAATATAAATATACTACTTTGAATATTCCCGCCACAAATAGTTTACACCCATATAATGCAGTGGCGCTAGTGATGTATATGAGTATAAGCTATGGTCGCATTTATTTACTATTGACTTACCATTCTTCTCTTTAGAGTATAATGTTCCTTGCTGCTGAGGCTAGGTGGCCCTTTTATGACGACTGAGTTAAGTTATACAGGGTTATTAGTAATTAGACCGGAATCTCTTTAGGTGACGACGTAGGAGTGGTCATTTCCAATCATTTGATCCCAAATTATGTAATCTCAAATTGTACCGTTTTTTAAATATTTGGGGTTATTCCTTTTTTCTGAAAATCCAGTTTTACTCCTTCAAACATCGAAAAATTGATGGTCTGATTTCAATGTTCTTTTCAGTTTTAGATGTGTTTAGCAAATCAATAATAAACCATAATAAAAAAATTTCAGTGTTATTCCAAAAAGAAGCTACAGGACGTTTTACAAAATAAAAATGAATTTTTTGGGAGCAACGTTTACAAAAAATAGCTTCCAAAAAAGGTCTGATGAAATTTGCGTACACTTTTTTGGTAAAACTTCTACAATTCACTGGCTATACAACGAGGTTAACAATTGACATTTAACTGCACATTTTAAGAACAAAAATGTACCCGTATGTACAGAAAAAACTGACCCCCTCATGGCCATATAACGGTGGCGCCGCCGTCTCGGTTACAGTCATAGACGATACAGTTAATATGAGATAGATGGGCAACTTGATTTTATTGGCAAAATAGAATAATACCTCAAATCATAGATGGCGCTAGTAACTATATTTAATTCCAAAAATAACCGCTAGACGACCTTAATAGATAAGTCTCCATTATAAAAATAATTAAGGTAAAAATATCTTATCCTGTTAATCACATTTAATGTAACATTTTATAGAATTTTATTATGATACCTGCTTTAAAAAAATACAGAATAAGGTATTTATAGTAACTAAGTGGTTAAAAATGAAAAAAAAAAACGAAAATCTTTATTTTTTAAGGTTATTTATTGTTTTTGTTTTCTTTTCGTGGAATATTCAAAAGCCTCTTTCTTCGCTCCATCTTCCTCATCAAATTTTGTCAATTGTCCATTTATTATTCGGTTCACCCTATTACAGCAACTGTGAATCAATATTTTCATTGACATTTTTTTATGAAATCTGTGGGGGATAGCTCCAGTGGACTGTATAGTCTATGAATTCGATAACGATTTAGTCAAATGATGCGCTATCCACCCACTCTATTAGCTGGAATCGATGCGAGGGGCAAAAGGAAAATGCGAATTCACCACTTAACACGGTCGTGAAAGTCCAGCCGCGCGGCACTATTACACTCGCGAATACGCCACAAGCACACTCTATTTCCCGCGCTCTTCTATTACTGTATTCTGCCTTCAGTCTTCTGTATTCTGTCTTGTGACTTCGGGCTTGAGAGATTCACTGTTCACTGTTGCTTGAGGCTTCTTTCTTCGGAGGCTTCTTTCTTCCGGAGATCTTCTCTCTTCGGGATCTTTTCGGCGAATCCCACGCGAATGTCGCTGGCGGAGTGTGGCGCATTCTTAAGTGATTTGGTGCAGGCGCGCAAGGGTACCGCACAAGAGAGAGTAATTCACGCGTGCGAGCGGGACACACATATGTCGGTCTCGCTCGGATCCAATTCGAACTTTCTAGACTTGTCTTACAAGATTCTTACTAGATTTGACTATTCTTATTAGATTTTACTATTTTCTAATTGGAAAACTATTTACAAATTCTATTAACTATTTAGATCTCTCTCTCTGTGTGCTGGAATGACAAGACCTTCAAAACCATCTCTTTATTTCCATATCAACCCTAATACAAATCAAGCTATAAAAACTGTTATAAAACTTCTTACAAACTAACACTTGTATGTGACACTATTCACTATAAACACTATAAAAACACTATGAAATACTATTTTAAACGTTCTTAGCTCTTTAAGAGTCTTATAAAACACTATAACACTATCTATATACACTATTTAACTTTATACAACTGTCTTATCGTCACTGTCCTGCACAAAATCGCACAAATGAACCTTATGACTTACAGCAAATCATACTTAAATCACATGCACAATCACTGTATATTTACACAATATTTTACACAATTTTTACACTGTTTTCGCTTTCCCGCACTTTGTTGCTGAAGTCTTTTAAGTTGTTAGTAAGTCACACTAGTAACTTCATGGCCAAATTTACAGCGAATTTGTTAAAATAACCTAAGTCTTAAATAAAATGGCGGAGAAAACACAAAACGCAACAGACGCACATGCACACGATCATTCTTAAACTATTATAATAGTCTGTCAAAGTTAACGTCTTTTCCGGTTCCTGACGATATATTAATAAATCGGCTATCCCAGCGCTACCTAGTTAATAACAGGAGAAATAACTTACCGAAAAGTTGTAGTACGTCATACCCTAGATGGTGCAGAATTCAATTTCATTGACACTAGAGTTGCATAGGCCTGGTTACAGTAACAAAACTACAACAGCATTCATCGAATGGATGCCGTTATATACAATAGATGGCTATTCTAGTGACAATAATGTCTTGAAAAATAGAGATAATAGACTTGGGTTCGAAATCCAATATTATCCTTCGCTAATTTAATTTATGATCAGTAAAATTTATAATAAATCAAAATTAATACGAAATAAAACAATTTTAAAACGGATTTCTTTGCGTTTACTTCCTAATAACATTTTAGCTCGACGTTTTGATGGCTTTACAGGCACCGTGGTGGTCACGTCTTTCTAAAGTGTTTTACTTAGTATAATGAATCGTGAAAATAAAAGACAAAAATTAATACGATTTCAAACATATATTTTTAAATATTTTTATTTTATTACAAAAATACATTTTATTATAATACAACTTGAAATGCCTTATACTTAACAAAAAATATAAAAAGGAACCGGGAAACGTTTCGCAAAATTAGGTTTGCTGTCTTACAGACAGCGAACCGATTTATAAAATATTTGTTAGGCAAAATTCGCTCAGAAATAATTTCTTTGCGAAATTTGCATTCGTGTTTTAAAATCAACTCGGTCACATTTCTCTGTCCCTTCCTGTACGTGCAAGTTTGGCACGTACACAAACGAATGCCCATTATTATTAAGTAAAGTATTGCACGATTTTACTCAAACATAAATCATATCACTAGAATTACTCATACTTACTTATCATTTAAGATGGTTTTCGTCCTAGTTTTGATTCATAAAACTGTGCGATATGAAAGTCCAGAAATACCTCTCACAAAATCTATCAAGCATAAATAAAACCCTTTTTCCATGAATGCCCCTTTTACGCATTAGGCTAACAGCCAAAATTCACTGAACATAACATCAAATAAATATAAATCTTGATAAGAAATATTCTATTAATAAAACCCTAGTAATAATAATAATAAATAAATAAATATTTCTGACACTCACACAACATTATCTAGCCCAAATTAAGTTTCTTAAAGAACTTGTGCTATGGATACTAGATAACGGATATACTTAAGAAATATGTATATAAACAAACATATTGAATTGTATTTTTTATTAGCATAAACTTAAATAAACATATATACATCCATGACTTGACGACTAATCTGTGTTCATCACACCGATATCCGCCGCCGCCGGGATTCGAACCCAGGACCTCTGGCATAGAAGTCAATGTATGTTACCACTACACCAGCCGGTCGTCAAAGTAGTAGGTATGATAAATTCATCTAAAACGCCACACTTTTGTAATACCTAAATATGATTTGATATATTTATTACTTAGGTACATAGTATTGTATTTGAAACGCACCAATAGTTTATGTGACTATAGGAACAGTAACTAAAATTATTGATATATTAACATACCTAATACAGATTGATTGATTGCGATGTAAACAATGCTTATTATTGATGTCAATCACGGAACACAAACACCGCAGTGTCTATTTAGCGATACAAAATTGTCTGAAACTTCCACGAGGCTCGCTATCTTAGGTGAATCACACAGTAACTTCGCACCACGCTGCTTGTTTCGTGTTGACGCACCTACGCGCGTACTTGCAGGAGGGCAGATCTGAATTATCATGTTTTTTTTTTACAAATTATTTATTTACTAGCTGTTCCGTGCGGTTTTACCTCCGCAATTTCGAAACCCACATGAATGTCGAGATAAAATGAAGCCTATGTGCTATTCCAGACCGTACACTATCACCATGCCAAATTTCATCCAAATCCGTTGAGCCATTCTCCCGTGATGAGGAACAAATATCCATACATCCAAACTTTCACATTTATAATAATAGTAAGATTTACTCTTACTTGTTTGTAAAAAAATAGACTGATAACAATGTACAAAAGGCGGTCTTATCGCTCTAGAGCGATTTTTACAATTTTGAAACTTTTTATATGGCAACATGAATGTCAAAGTCGTTTTTCTGGTGTCAATTTTGTCAAACGGACGGTTGTTGGTGGTTTTGGTAATTGAGATTTTGGAATTTTCGTATTTGACCAATGACTCTGACGATTTATTCCATACTAGCTGTTGCGCGCGGTTTTACCCGCGCAATTTCGTTTCCGGCGAGATTTTCGGGATAAAAAGTAGCCTATACGGATTCAGAAGAATCCCTCTAAATAATGGTAAAAGAAATTTTGTAATAGGTCCAGTAGTTTTTGAGCCTATTCAATACAAACATACAAAAATACAAAGGTTTCCTCTTTATAATATTAGTATAGATAGAATTGCTAGACTCAGATTTTGATAACAATGAATAAAAATAATTATTGTATTTTATTGTTTTATTTTTAAACCTGATAAATACTAGTTGCCTATTATTTTTATCATATACTTCTCATGAAAAAGTAGGACAGTACAAATTTTGTTATTTTTTACTATACTTTTATAAAAAAATAATCAAGTATCAAGATTGTTTAGTTTAATCCGTGTCTTATATCTTTATATTTTTAAATTCGCCAGGTTTTTCCAGTCTCTACTTTCATTAGCCATGCTGTAGCACTGCGGGTCTCCGTGTGCCATTCCTTGCGTCTCGACGCGCAGCCACGCGCGCAACTGGTGCATGTTTCTGCGCTTGGACGCTTGACCTGCATGAACGCGCGTGGATGCATTTTCTGTGTGTTGGACTCTAAATTTTCTTATAAGAAAGAAAGTAAGAAAAAACATTTATTCAACATAGCAGCAAAGACACAAATAATAAAAATAAAAGGAAAATACAAAAAAATAAATAAAATAAAGTTGGTACAAATATTTAAAATATTATAATTAATACAAATAAGAAAATTTACATATAGGTATGACAAATAAAAAAAAACAAGAGTTTAGGATTTATAACGTTGGTAGTGCTGCAGTGTCAAAAAGGCTCCAGCTCAGCTTAATGCTGCGTATGCCAGCCACAAGTGCCCGAGCGCAGCGCTGGTTTTCAGCAGGTGCCTAAAGGTGGGTTGGAAATTAAGACCAGTCAAGAATTTATAAATCTTGCAAAAATTTATGAAATTTATTACAAATCTTACAAACAAAAGAAATTAATGAAAAGAAAAAAAATAACATTAATTTTTATTTAAATTAATAAAATAAACGAATAAAATAATAAATAAAAGTGATCATATTACACATTAGGTACAATCATATAAATATAGCAATAATAAATGAAAAGGAGATACTTACAAGCTAATTAGAACATGCACGCTCTACGCTGCGTGGTGCGACGAAATGCCTTAGGGCACGTTTAAGGACAGGCGGCGCGTCACGCGGAGCGTTGAGCGTTTTTAGGCCATCGCCAGCTTTATTATAGAATTATCCACTGGTTTAGAGTAAATCCGCTGCCTTATCACGTAACTTGCAAGAGAAAAGCGATGGCATAAATTGCGCAAGATTTGCTAAAAAATAACTAATTCGTATTACGTTACAGCAAAAACAGAGCCATAATAAACCGACGACTGTGCTGCCTCTATGGTACTATCGATGTACTAAAAGTGCATATACAATATAATCCCTTTGACTTTCATACTTTTTGTATCACGTAAGGTTTTTGACACCGATTGTAGTGTGATCAGCGAGTCATACTAGCTGTCAGCATAGAGTAACTTATATACTGGATAGGTACCACTTGAGGGATAAAACTTACGAGAAGTTCGCTTTTTAATTTTAATCTTAAAGTTTTTATACTTTTCTGCGAAATTTTAAAAGCAAACATCTGTTCCACATTTTATAAGTTTCTTTTTTAGCAAACTAGTGTATCGTAGCAATAAATGCATTCTGCGATCAACGAACGATAGAAAAGCTATCGCTTACATAATACGATGTAAAGCATGTGCTCGCAACCACAACTTTATTCATAGACAAGGAAATAGTACGTCCTTTTGATTCATTGCTACAGCTACCGATTACTAAATGAACGATCAAATAATAATCAATCAATTGAACGCGATCAGTCCGTCGTCCATCGATCAACCCTGATGTGTTCTATTTGCTTCACACATTTATAAGGATACACAAAAATAACACGTGAGTGTGATTGAAAAAAGAGATTTTTCGTTTACTTTTTGGATTTAGAGTACCTGTAACATTTCATAGAGTTCGTAGAGGGCAAACTGCAACTGAAAATATTGGCATAATTGGTATTAAGATGAGGAAACATCGAGTAGTAATTTATAAATAAAGAAAAATACAAATTATCTAGGCTAAATTAATATTTTTTAATCGAATCGTGACTGAAATATATTAATTTATAAATATTCAAACATACATATTACATTCATGACTGTTGAGCAAATATGGGCTACTAGTGTTTGCACTTTGTTTCTCTGTTTTAGAAGTTAATAATAAGTTATGATAGAAAGCAAGGAAAACGTTCATTTGATACCAAACAAGAGATTTATAGTTAAAACGAACTACATATTTAATGGATGTCACTAACTGATTTATAAATAATACGTACAGTCACAACCTCTTACGGTTTTTCATACTTATAAATACATACATACATACATAACGTCACGCCTGTATCCCTAATGGGATAGGCAGAACACCAGAGGTTATAGGACCATCTGATGTCACGTTTGACAAATTTGAAGGTATTATAAAGATGGAGAAAGACTATTGTAGTGACAGGGGGTCAGTCTATCGCCCACAAAAACGCCTTTAAAACCTCCGTCCCTTAACTGACTTTTACAGTATGCCCGGCAAGTGAAGCATCTGGCACATTCTACGTTTTTCTTTAGCTCCCAGTCCAGCATGGAAGCTATATCATTCATAACCTGATTATCCCTTTTTTTTTAGTTTTGCCGTGGCTCTGCCGTGCCCCCAGATTTATCAACCAAGCGGTTAAGTTTAGCATATCGAGAAATGACTTCTTTAATATATTTACTTTTATGGTGACAGAGCACAAGTGCATATAAATAATCGTAGAAAGTACAAAGGTTGCATTTTAAATTCTTCATTAATTAAATAAGAAACACACATCTTACTTCTAATACCCACAATTTATTATCAACGGTAAGCCTTAGAGCTTACAATATAAAACAAACGAGCAACAAATCTACATACATTACGAGAAGGAGTGACTACATTTATGGACATTGCGAGCGGTAAAATTGGAATAAGGTATATTAAGGTTTTATACTTGATCCGTAACGTAACTACACATTTACAGCTTAGCAATAATGGTGTGATTTAGCTTCGATTCAACAAATAAAGCAATTAAATTTGCTTTTGGGTCTTTTAAAAGAAAGAGGTGGTAGTGGCGCAGTGGGATTTATGCATATCATACGGTATACAAGATGGAAAGCAACGTCCGAACCGGTCAGAACAAGGATGGATGCGGTTTTAACGGCTAAAGGAGAAAACACACAATATCCAAACGTGTTGGAAACAAGTTTGGATATATAACAATAAAAGTTAACAAAAATTTTAAATATTTTGGATTTTAGTGCCTCTTGTGTTAAATTTTGTGTAAATGTGACTTTTTGCTTAAAATGAAAATGAAATGAATTTTTTTTATTCATCATAAGATCACCGAATGGCCGCTTAATGACGTCACAAATTTGATCCGATTAATGACGTTACTCTTCATTATTTCACTTCTAAAGACCTAGAACTAGTAAAAAGTTTGATTTAAAACAAAATTGGATGATATCTTATCAGAATGAATGAAGATTTGTAAGATGTAATAAAGAAAACTGAAGTTACCAAGAATTTTATATGTGGCAAAGTTTCCGTGCTGGTGAGTTATACTTAACTTAAAAAATGTATTTTCACATTTTGTACCATTCTTTGCTTTTATTTCTTGGAATTAGACGTTTCACTCCGACATCTCGTTATCGTATCTATGGGCAAGCCAACAAACCTAAATAAAAATATAAGTAGACTAGCTTTATCCTGCTACTTTGTATGCGCTTAGCTACCCTTCTCGTGGAAATTTCAGAAACTATACAACCAGACACCCAATGAAAGAACCTTTATACCAAGTATCACACCCATGCATTCAAGGAATAAGTTTCTTTCATACAAACTAAAAAGTCCAACCCCTTCCCGTGGGAATTTCGGGAATTCCTTCCATAATACAAACAGACACTTATTGAGGAACCTTTATATCAAGTATCACATCCGTGCACTCAAGGGATGGGATTTTTTCATACAAACTAAAACATCATCTATTTCCCGTTCCCGTAGGAATTTCGGGAATTCCTTTCATAACACAACCAGACACACATTAAAAAACCTTTACACCAAGTTTCACATCGGTGCACTCAAGGAATAAGATTTTTCATACAAACTAAAAAGTCCTATATTTCCCGTTCCCGTGGGAATTTCGGGAATTACTTCCTTAGTGCACCCCTACATCCCCTAAAAAATGTATGTTCTAAATTTCAGCTCTCTACGCTCAGTAGTTACGGCTGTACGTTGTTTGTCAGTCACTCAGTACCTCAGTCACTCAGTCAGTAACGGAACAGTTTTATATATATTGATGACTGCGCACTGTATCCTCTTCTAATAGATTAAATAACAAAAACTAACTTGTTAAAGAGATAAGAACTTCCTTAAAAAGAAAGACAGATTAAAGTTTCGAGTTACAGTGCAATATTTAAACTTAACTTTTTGTAATATATTTTTATGGTATTATTTACACAAGACTTTTTCCTTCAAAATAAGAAGAATATTGTACAATAAAAGTCTCCGATGTTTTACAAATTAAGGTGTATTTTCCTAAAGCAAAAATAAAATCGCTGCAGACTGGCAGGCTTTAAGAATTGACCTCATACACATGGGGTATTTTTGTTGATGAAATAGTCTGTAGTTATTGCTCTTAAAGTTTTATTATTACATGCCATTATACAGTGTGTCCTGGGCCGGCACATAAAGCTATTTGATAGATCTAAAAAAGAAACTGGTAGTTGCTAGACCATTTACAGTTAATACGTGTAATAAATATCTTAATTTAATTTATTCCAAATAGTCTGTTATTTTCAACTTTAAGGGTAAGGCCACTGATAAAATAAAAAATCTCATAAAACATTTCAAAAAGGTTCGAAATCGGGTAAACTCCCCAGTCAAACGTGATAAATTTTATTACCACTGATTCTTTTCACAGTCTGATATATTTCACATGATTGCAAATTGCCGTTTCAATCAAAAGTAATGTTGTTATGCAGCTGTTTTGATGAAATTTCATTTAAATTTTATTGCCATTGATTCATTTTGGTTTGTTGCACAAACTACCGCCTAGCTTAAATGCAGAGCTTTTGATATAATATTCAGATAAGTTTAAAAGCCATACAGATGTATTTACCATAAAAATCGTTTGTAATGAGCCTACTGAAATATCATGGGTCTCCCTCGTGGGTGACGAGGAGGTTTAGAGTTATAAGCCAACAAGTTGGCCCAGTGCTGGTCAGCGGATGTCAAAATTTTCAGAGCTTAGTATAGGCTTCTTTTGGATAGATTTTTCGTTAATTCGAATTTCATATTTACTTCAATGTTTCTTCCTTGCTGGAATGGGAGCGAAAGAAAAACAATGAGTGTTTAGCTGCTTCTCTTCCCGGGCATACTGTAAAAGTCACTTTAGAGACAAAGGTTTTACTGTCGTTTTTGCGGGCAATACGCTGATCCCCTGTCACTGCAACAATCTCTCCATCATTAAAATATCTCAAAATTTTTCAAAACAGACATCAGATGGTTTTAAAGCCTCTGGTGTTCTGCCTACGTCTTTAAGGGATACAGGCGATAAGCTATGTCAACGTTTTGATATTGATACTGATATTGATACATAAAGAATAACACGAGTGACAAGTCTTACAATATTTAATTACAACATTGACTTTCAATAAGGTTCATAGCCGCATAAAAAGCAACTTATCGGCTTATTTACATCAGGTCGTCATGGTAAATTAACCAAAATACCTCCTTCTAAAAACTTTGCGAATATTTTTTACTCCAACTTTAATTTAAAGTAGTATCAGGCGCGGCCTTGCAGAAGTTTTGCTGCTGTAACACTTCTTATAAAAGGGTGACTCAAGGAAGTAATTATACCCAACCCTTTTCTATAAAAAGGTGGGTATCGGATATCATTGGTATAACCAGTGATCTTATTCACAAAGATTTATATTTTTTTATTTACTTGATTTTAAATTCAGTCTTAAAACTTGATAACTTAGGACTTATTGAACTTAGGAATTTGTTCAATAACTCCTATTATATTTTCCTTCACAATTTTGGACTTAATATTTTGACATGAGTGCCATATAATGTGAATAAATTAACTAATGTCAACAAGACGCCTACCACCTCTGTAACTTATAATATAAAGTACTTATAAAAATATATAACTAGCGCGGTTTCACGCGCGCAATTTCTAATCCCTCGGGAATATTGGGATAAAAACTACCCATTTTTTTTTTCTTTCTGAAACTTACACAACATTTCTCGCCCAAATTGAGTTTCTTAAAGAACTTGTGTTATGGATACTAGATAACTGATATACCTACTTAAGAAATATATAAACATACAAATATTGGACAAATACATATTTTTATTAGAATAAACTTAAATAAACATATAAACACCCATGACTTGACGACTAATATCTGTGTTCATCAAACCGATATCCGCCGCCGCCGGGATTCAAACCCAGGACCTCTGGCATAGAAGGCAATATATGTTACCACTACACCAGCCGGTCGTCAGTCACCCATGTGACTGGACACTATCACTGTGCCAAATTTTATCCACATTCGAAGAACCGTTCTGCGTCGATGAGGAACAAAAATTCACCCATCCAAACTATCACATTTATAATATTACGAAGATCTCGTTTAAGAGATATTTTATTGATAGACAGCCAGTTGGCAACGATTTTTTCCTCATCATGCCCATATGCTTGCGCTTATAAAAAAAGCTATAAAAAGTTTTACATGCCCCTCTAAATATTATAACCTTTGTTTGAATATTTTGGAACTGCTTAGCTCCATTTGTATTCTAGCTTTGCTTCACGTTTTAAGATAATACTTTCTAGTACAGACAGCATCAAAATTTAAACGTATGTGAGATTTCTTTATATGTACTTATTTCGTTTCAAGTTTTCATAGGTTTTTCAGTTGAAGTGATTAATTTCTACTCGAAGATGTTTGTGTAATTGACACCTCATGAATCGCTTTTGAAACGACATCATATTTTTGACATATTTAATTTCATAAAAAAAAATTAATTGTATGATTAGCTTGAGTACAAAATAAGTATATTGAAAATGCGAATCTATTGGATCAAAAACATTTGTGTTATAATGAAAGACATCGCAAGTTTGTGAATCAAATGCGTTATGGAGTATATCGACTATACGAGCCATCCTTGTACAGTAATGTCTTTCATCATAATGGGCTTATTGTGTTCCAAGATGGCATGATATTCATTTCAGAAGAAGTATTGGATATTAATTACAGTATCATATATCTGTGTCTCAAAAGAATTTCACTGTATTATCATGAGTCGTGTGGATTCTTTCACTCAGAAAGTGGAAATATATGTCATTATGAGAGTGGAATGGAAGAAATTGGATAAAGAAAAGATACGGGTTTTTGATACATTATTTGTAGAATATTCACATTCACAGCTATCCTAATGTTAAGAAACAGAACACAAACGAAGGTTTACTGCTTATATCTATAGACTTACTTTTTGAATAACCTCTCTCCTCTTCTATCTCGGCCGACTCGATAGCATGATAGATCGCCTCAGTAAACTGTCGCTGCGAAATAAGTGCACTCTATAAGGTCTACATCAGACTAGTCATGCATGACATACGCCGCGTTCTTATTCGCCCACGCCAGGCCTCGGTTGATTCACATTCTTCAGGAAGTTCAAAGCAATTTCAGTCGCAGAGCCACAATGGCCCCTTTTTACGTTCGTAACTTTTAACCCTTTTTACGGACTTATATAGGTATCTAAAACTCCCCACAATCCAACAAAACCTGACGGTCCTATCCTCATCCCACTTCCGACGTTGTGAAAATCATCAGAATTGGTTAGTTCGAGAGACTAAGTCATACAAACCCAATCCCAATTCATTTAAGCGTAGTCTTGTCGTAGGCCAAAAGATTCTCTTTCTGATCTTCCCAACCAGCTCTTTTCAGGTCTGGATAATCTACTAGTTGCCAGCTGAAAAGTTGCAAAGAGCAGTTGCAAAGAACAGTTGCAAAGAGGAAGCAGTACGTGCTGTAACCGATTCAGCACGTACTGCTTCCTCTTTTCTTAAGCGCAGCTTTTATCACCGACTGTCTGTCGCTTATGTCTTCGGTCGATTGTCGGTATAGAGACAAACGATCAGCAAGGGGGAAGTTTATTGAGTAGAAGTCTCACACTGTTTGGGTTTCGTCTGCCAGGGCCTGTCCCCCACGCAGGGCCCTTTTGTACAGTATTCTTCCCCTCTTCTCGTGAGTTTCCCATATAGTACATACCTATGAGATTCTCTGTGGTGTTGTTTTCTGTGGCGGAAAAAAATATGAAAAAACTCTTTGATTATTAAAACAATACTAAAAAAAAGTTGGCTGTTCACCCACATATAAGAATTTAAGTTTATTAATATCGTGACAAAAAAGTACTGAATTATTGATGAAATAAAATTATTGCAAAATTATTACGGTTTAAAGCTACAGAAAAGTTACGGTTTATCTATTTAAAAATATGACAGTAATCCCTATCAATTTAAAACATTAATGAAAAGCTTAGTAAAAAATCAAACAAACAGTGAATCCCATGAATTGAAGCCTCTTGCATAGCCAAAATGCCAAAATATTTGAGCTTACTTTATGAAATTTTTACTGTTGTCGCACTAATATATATTCCATCAAAAATATTTGCAGCTTTCATAAAAACAAGGAAGTTTCAGCTTACGTAATTTGAACAAAGAACAAAATAGTTCGTCCAAATGATTGAACTTTAATAAATTCGCATTTAAATATAAGTTTCGGATATTTGTAGATTTTCGCGAATAGCCCAAAAGGAATAGGGAAAACGTGATCAAAAAAACAATCAAAATTCTTTGAAATCCGTAAGTTCAGCAGTGTATGTTAGCTCATATTATGTTGTGCGACCGGCAGCATGCGGGATTTCTCAAACTTATGATTTTGAGAAACGTACATCAATAACAATATAGAAAGTCAAAATAAATGTAAGCATAAGATATTTCAAAATAAAAGTTTCACAATTTGTCCTCAAAATTATGTAATCAGAAGACTGTGTCAAAACTAGGTAGGTATGCATTTTCTTCACAACAAGGTATACTAAGCAACATCAGTGAATTTTACACGTTCGTGAAGTCTTTTTGATGTATATGCTACAATTTCTATAACATGTATACAATACAGTTCCAAAACATTGTATACACTAATAAAACTTGAGCATTTTTAAATCTTTTGACGAAATGTAGATTTTTTACCAAACATATGTACACAATAAAGTTTGCAATGAAATGTAAACAATATTTTTGTGCGTTTCAATGTATGTTTTACCGGCAATCTGTATAATTCAGGTATTGTATATAATACCTGGGTCGTTCAGGTAATGTATGAAATATTATAAAATATTTTCGTCCATTACAAACTTTACCTAGGTAATGTATACAATCCCTGCCGGGATTGTACTCTATACAATCCTGCCGGGATCGTCATTGTTTGTAATATAATTATTTGTAAAATTGCCTTTGGGTGTATTTTAAAATAATTTTAATGATAAACAAAGCATATTGCCATTATGATAAGTTTAAAAAAAATACTTAGTTTCGTTCCAGGTATCGAGGAAGTGGATAATAATAAGCGCTTACAGTTTTCTAAATCAGTCAAGTTGATCAGGACTTATAGTCAATATTTTTTTTATTTTGGTTGTGTTTTTTATCAGGTACCTACCCGTAGAGAGGCCGGAGCGGGGTCATTGTAGTACATTTTATCTCGAATAAAAAACATCAATGGAGTACATTTTATCTCGATGATGCATGAGATATCGGAGTACTTTCAAAAAAGTCATTATTTTTGATGATTTGTTACAATATATAGTAGTATATCATTAGAAAGAAGATAAACTGAAGAACTGAAGAAAAGTATTAAGTATAAAATTCTTATCGTTTTTTTTTTATTGCAATGTAAAAAAGTATCTGAATAATTTTTCCGCACCCTTGAGATTTTGTTGCCTCATAACTTTTTTTTTCTCGATTTTTTGGATCAAATACTCATTTAATTATAATAAAGCTATACCTAAAATACGAATAAAATTGATTTTCGGGAGATAATCATAAAAGAAAAGAAGTTATTTAGATTAGAAGGTGAAATTTGGGTTTTTTTTAAATGATGAAAAACTGTCATATTTACTAAACTATAAGAAAAAGACTAGTAGTACTCGAAGCAAGTATGTTCAGAATAGGCCCACCTACACCCTATTTAAATTTGGCCAACTGTATACCAAACACCCTGTATAATTTATTATTGGACGTTCTAATGGCATGCATATTTATTATGGTTATAAAATTTTATGTTACTCAGTATGCTGAAAAAATAATCAAAATATGTAACCTATTATCGTTGCTTTTTAAGTTTTAATTTAGTTCTTTGATATTAATCTTAATATTGATTTAATATAACAAATGGCCTAAAAAATATATAATTCATCATTTTTTTAGTGAAAATAATATAAATGGAAAATCAAGTCATGAATTAAATATACAAATAACACATAACTAACCGAGGGTATTCTGGAACGAATAAATAAGAAAACGGTGATAAAGTTTTGAATAACCATAACAGTTAGTATAGTTCTTCGAGGTGTGCTCGATACATTCATTTATAAATAGTTATCAAAAAAATGAAGATAACAGGAAAAAAATACCTGAAAGTTGTGCAATTATTCGGCTTTCCTTGAAAGTGGAGCAGTAATATAGACGCTCCTCCATCAAACAGATACTATTCCTGCATGGAACAAAAAAAATGTTCCGGGTGTGGGTGTTTTTTTTTTAAATAAATATTTTTGACACTCACACAACATTATCTAGCCCAAATTAAGTTTCTTAAAGAACTTGTGTTATGGATACTAGTTAACTGATATACTTAAGAAATATATAAACATAAATATTAAATAAATACATATTTTTTATTAGAAAATGAACTTAAATAAACATATAAACGTCCATGACTTGAAGACTAATATCTGTGTTCATCACACAAATATCCGCCGCCGCCGGGATTCGAACCCAGGACCTCTGGCATAGAATGCAATGTACGTTACCCCTACACCAGCCGGTCGTCGGAATACTAATAGATTATCTATAATCTATTAGTATCTATTAGTATTCTAGGTTCCCCCTAGTTGCTACATGCATAACGCTACTTGGCACATACTGCATAAAAAATAATATTTAAAAACCTATTACAGAAAAACAGATTCATTATAATACCTACTTAAATAAAATCAAAGTGCCATACGAACACGGCTATCCTGTAAACATATCTCTATCAGTATGTCGTATACTTACTCAGCGAAGACTTACTAGTTTCATGCTTTCTAGAGCGTGTTTACTAGTCGGTTAACATAGGTATTTAAACTGTGCTAACAAAGCTCTTTTATTTGATACCCCACACCAAACAATCAAGATTTTTTATTGTTATTTTGTAGACACACATTTGTTGTTCTCAAGTTGGACCAAATGGACTGTTTGTCATAAGCGCATAAAATTGTCTACAACTTCGAGGGTAGAGCCTCCCATGAAAAGCCTTTAAAATATAAAAACCGATACAATAAAATGAGGCAAAAAAAAATTTTTCAACTGCAATACTCGTTAAAAGTAAAACCTCAAGTTTCATAAAAAGCCCTCAACCTCTGTAGGAACTCTTTCTACACCTACCTATTATATAAATATATTATACGTACAGAAGCAATACGCCTACACTTTCACGGTGAACTACGCCTACACTATTTCATGCTAAGGTACAACGGTTTCTTACTCTTGGGAAATAATAGTTACGGACCCAAATGCTATATTTGTATCACAAAAAGTTATAAAATTAAGTAAAATACATTCTAACATACCAAGAGTAAAAGTTTATAAGTTAGAATATATGAACTGATGTTATTTACGTCAAATCAGAATGTAAAACAAATTGTACCAATAATACCTAGGATTTTGATCCTTATATTTCCACGTTTGTGAATTTGCTTCGAAATCATTGTTTTAAAGTGATGAGCACAACCACATTGAAAATGTTTATTTGTATTTTGATAGTTTATGATAAAGGTAGGTAAGTGCCAAAAACAAGGAAAAGGCCAAAACTATTATTAATCAAAAGCTAGCAGTTTATCGCTTCTCAAACAGCAGTGTCTGACTAAATCCTTTGCATTACTTTCGGGAACTTAGCTTATTGAATATGTCAAATCAAAAAATATAGAGTTTATATACCTACATATAACGGATGTATCAAATTCAATAAGGAAGTGAAGGGCTTATTATTCAGTTTCAACTTGAATTCGCTTTGCTTTTCCATACGTTATTCATCTGAGCCGTCACATTCAATGGCCAATTGGATCTGAAGTTACAGTTCTGCTGAGTTTGACTTGAATAGGGTAGTAAGAAATTGAAGCTGATAGATTTTTCAATTGAGATACAATGGAAGTCATTACGTTAGGTGACGTAATCATGTGAGCTTTAATCTTATTGGAGCTTACTAAATATAGTTTATCTGTTTTTTTCATGAATGGTTTCTAAATTACTCATGCTTTGTCATTACAGTAAAGCAACAAAAAATTATGAAAATAATGAAAAATCAGACTGTCTTAAAAATAAAATTGATCTAAATACAAAAAAAATAATAAACTAAAATAATGTAGGTATATATTAAGCGCTTAATGAATGTCAGAATTTGCAACCTTATTTTTGGAACGTGTCACAGGTAATATGAGAAGAAAAAGGTTGACGGAAAGAAACCTGCTGCTTTTGTCAACACAGTTCATTAAACGAAGTGGAAAATATACGATTTGACTATGTAGGACATGAAAAAACAAGCACAAACATCTGTTCGTGTGTGCTATTGCCACAAACGAGCTCCTTACGCATTTAATTTTAAAAATAGTCGGTGGATCAATCCGTTGTTATTTTATCATCCAAATTTTAAGCCTAGTGTTTAGAATTTCGTGATGTTTTTTTGAACTTATTGAAGAACAAGGGTTAAATCGAAAAACTATTAGAAAATATATTTTTTTGTTTGGTTCGTGTTCAACATTTTAATCTCTTATTTAAGTCTCTTTAATTTCAAAATTAGAGACTACAAAATCAGTTTTCGTTAGCTACCTACTATTCAGTTTGAGTCTTAAACTAATGTCGAATTCAGGTCATTATTTTGACCATAAGGATTAAAATTTTAGGCGATAGCTAGTGTAGAGAAAAAGACAAACATAATAACATACTAAAAATCATGCAGCTCCATTCTGGAGCTATTGGGTAAAATAACCACTGAACACTTTGTTACAGGAGAATTGCTACGGAAATAGTTGATTGAGTCATCTCTCTTGTGAATTCTGGACTAAGACAAGTTACAAGTAGGAAGTGATACTTAATAGTTCGAAACAACTGCCTTTGAAACATCGTGCAACATTGTTTATATGAAAAATGAGCTTTTCTTTCTCTTCATTATTCAAACTTGTCAATTTGCGATATTATGCAGTTATAGATTCATATTCTTTGTAATGTTTATTTAATTCTTTGTTTACCTAAGTAGCTCTCATTTTAGCTTATTTCTGATCCCGCGGGAATATCGGGATTTCGTCCAAATCCATTTAGCCGTTCAGCCGTGATTGAGGAACAAACTTTCATACATCAAACTTTAAAATTTATAATATCACATCTATACATATAATAAAATGGTAGGAAAGTCAAAACTGTACATTGAATATTTTTTTAAAAGAATACTTGGGGTATGATCTGCAATCGAAACAGAAACAAAAAATATAGTTTTTAGAATTTTTGTCTGTTTGTCTGTTTGTCTGTTTGTCTTTCCGGGATAAACTCAAAAAGTACTGCATGGATTTACTTCAAATTTGGCATGAAGATAGTTAAGAAGTCGGGTCAACATATAGGCTACATATTATCACGCTAGCAGTGTTATAATCGTAGGTGCGTTTGGTGCTGCATAGCGTTCACGCAGACGACGTCGCGGGCAGCAGCTAGTTTATAATAAATAAATAAGCAAGAAATTCTGCGGTCCTTAAAAATTTGGTTCTTCGTTAAATACGTTATCGACATTAAGAAACAATATTTACTTTTTTCGTTATTATAAACAAAATATATAACTATAAACGGTTACGTTTCTACAAATTAAAAGCATTTTTTTTCAAAATATCAACCACAGATTCTGAGTGTGTAACATCTTCTACATTTTTTACTAACCGATAGAATTTTATCTGTAAATAAATATAAGAAAATTAAGCAGCAAAACATTTATTATTTTGACGTCTTTATTTCTCATCTAAAGCTTGTCTTCTCTTTGAATCAAGCCTATTATAAATAGCCTCTATCGCCCCAAAGGCATCTACGACGGAATTCCGGAAATAAACATATAAATGGAATGTCGGCATAACAATATTAGATGCTCTCTTGATGTAGTAAATTGTACAGTCTCTGGTTGTATAAATGGGTTATTAAATTTAACCCAACTGTAGACTCTTGATATTTGCAAGTTGCAACTAGACACAATCGTAACGCAGATATTGATCTGCTAAGATTCTATCTAGCTTTTTTTAGGATACACTTTTTCCTTACTTTCACTATAAATAGTCCTAAATTTCGGGTTATTGATAAAATTTTTGATGTCTTTGGGTATATTTCTGTCATCATCATCATCATCATCATCATCACAACTCCGTGTGATGGGCCCACTGCAGGGCATGAGTCTCTCCTCTGGGTGACGAGGAGGTTTAGGCCATAATCCACCGAGCTGGCCCAGTGCTGGGTGGTGGATGTCAGAATTTTCAGGGTGCCGATATGGCTTCTGACAAACCCTAACGACTACTGTATACAAGTATACAGCACCCGGGACCAACAGCTTAACGTGCCCTCCGAAGCACGGAAGTCGCCGTGAGAAACGAATGGTCGGCGGTCACCCATCCAAGTACCGACCGCGCCGAACGTTGCTTAACCTGTGATATCGTAAGATACACACAGTAACCACGGCGCCACGACGACTTCATAATTCATATTTCTGTAACTAACATAAATGCATGTAATTTTTTTGGTACAGTTTAGTTTTAGCCCTTACTAGTGCAAATTCTATTTTTTTATTGCAGCCTTGGTGTAAAATAAAAAAAAAATAAGTTGGTTCTACTGATTCATATAGCACGTCATTTTCCGCAACATAATGGTATATGTATCAAATTCTATTAGATGAATTTATATTCATTCGAATTTAAATTATAACTTATATTCATATTTATTATTCATTAGAATATAAATTATAATCGAAAGGTCATGAATTGACCTCTAACAAAAAAAATGTGTCATTTTACAAAATTGGCAAAATTGTGTCACCTACATTGGTGTTTTTAAGAAGTGTCCAGCATATATGTAATACTGATTAATACGGCATACGCTGCGCTTGCCCACACTTGGTCAGATAAATAAATTAGTAAGCTGCAGGGAGAAGCAAATCTTGCAATGAAAGAGCTAGAAAGAGGATGTGCAGCTACACTGTTAAAATTTTTTAGTGAAAATTACATAAAGGCTTGGGCAACTCTCGTTCAATCTCTTCTCAATCTTCTCTATTCTTCTCAATTTTCCACAATATATTGAAATTTACAGCTGTTTTCGGTGCATTCTACAGGTTTATGTACTTTTTTTGCATGTAAAATCACATAATTTTTAATAGTGTAGATGGCTTAGATCTTGGTGTCGTGAAGGCAAATACCGCTTTCTATACCTTGTTGTCCTTTGTTGTTTTTTGTATTTTCTTTTCATATACAATAAATAGTAAATAAATAAGTGGCAGTATGATTACAATGCCTATTTTATAAAAGAAACATATTACATTAAATCTTCAATTTGTGTTTCGTGTGATATTTTTGGGTTATACTGGGTTAATTTTAATTAGCGCATCACCTCTTGCAGTCAGCTTTTCCACATCAATCAAAACAACATTGGTTGTCAAACGTTTTTAAATTAATAGTTTTAAAAATTTCAGTTTTCCCATACGAAAAATATTTATAGCCTCTGTTTAGAGGCGTAACGCTATTTACTCTGAGCGTAGGTATGCCACGCAAATTGCGCAGTGAAATATCGCTTCATAATAATAATAGGTAGGTACTTCTTACAAAATTTGAAGTAAGGAACATTTTTATGGTTTTTATTTTTTATGTTATTTATCAAGATTTGTCAAAAGTCGTAGAACAAATGTAGCTGGGATTGATGTGAAGAGGCTACCCGCAAGAGGTGAAGCGTTAATTAAAAGTAACTATGCAGATCTATGAAGAAAAATAACAACAGAGCAGTCTGTATATATGATGAGTTATGTATGATTGTAGGTATATTTTTGATTTATCTGTGATCAAACCATCATATTGATCAAAAAATAAATAAGTTTATTACCTTACCATCAAGAAAGAAGCGCTTTTTTTGCTAAATTATGCTGCAAGAAAAACATCGTTTTAAAAGAAATTGCCTTATGTCGGAGAACAAACAAAACGAAAATAAGCGTTACTCATAAAACACGATAGAATTAATCACTGGACAGTTACTTAGTACCGAGTCTGTGGGCTTGGATATAATTGGGCTTAATCACAACAAACTCTTAATTCGCGAGTCCGTTCCGTCAGTTACTTTACAGTTACAATGCCAACTCAATTAATACCGAGCTACTATTGATCGTCAGTCAGAGATACGTCTGCGCACCTAGCCGTCCTAACCGTATCTGTGTCACTTGCCATCATCCTACTTCAAGATACAACCTATGGCGCTGCAATCGAATGTCAGTCATTCATTGCATTTAGCGCCCTCTTTAACAGTAGGTACTACCAACATACTTCCGCTACCATGAAGTCATACAAACATCTTAATATCGCAAACTCATCGTTATCGCCAACACGGCCATCCTGCGATGACACACGTCCTCGTGTGTTAATCTGAAACAATCATACCAAAGTGGCGGTTTGGCCACTCCTGACAATGAAGTCAAGCTAATTCTCAAAAGAAAAAACACAAGTTTGAATTCTTTACATTATAAATCTTTTAGAATACTCAACAACAAAAATACCGTTTTAGTTAACCAAGTTTCAAGCACCATTGAGTAACAATTATCTCCAAATCAAACATTGAAATCCATTAATTTCATTATTAACAACAAGGTATATCGTTCGTGGTTAACAGCAATTACATCATTTCCCCACGGAAAACCTGAGTCAACCAATGACTCCTTCAACACACTACCCAGAATCATTCTGGCGTAGTCACAAAACCAACGAACGAGAACCTGTATCCACAACACATTAAATCTCTTCCAAAACCAGAAATTACATCTTTCTTTACAACTGCAATGGATACTTGTACTTTTGGCAACTTTAAAACTTTAACCGCTACAGATTTTTTTTAATTTTACTTCAATTTAATATTTCCATCAAAATTCTAAATCCACGATTTAACAATTTACGTAAAGCTACCACTGGTTCGGAAGATCCATCTACTGAGAAGAACCAGCAAGAAACTCAGTAGGAATCGGCTAACGTCAACGCATTGTACGAACCACAATACTTTCGATAAGAAAACCGCACATTAAACAATGAAATTTACTTTGAATGTAACATCAAACAATCTGACAGCGGTCGAACAATAAACAAAGCAAGCATAAGCTGCTAGAATAACCTAATTAATTAGCAAACAATGCGAAGCTCTTCTGCAGTGACGTCCATACCGTTACAAAACGTAATGTAACCTCCACTAGGTTACATCACCTCACACTCATAACCTCTATCCGGTTATATCAACTCACACTCATAACCTCCATCCGGTTATGGCGTATATCAAACCAATAAGAGCATTGCATTGTACTTCATAATTCACAACTACAAAGTACTAAAATTGTTCGACAACTGAAACAGTTCGACAGTAAAATCCAGCTCTTTTGTCAATCGCAACAAGTTCAACGCATTTTCAATTTTCAATCTTTTCAATCTCGTCGTTATTACCTATCTCCGTGATTCATTAAACACACACTATCGTAATATTACGTTTCAATTGCCAAAATAATAACAAGTTTACTGTTACTAAAACATAAGAAAACGTGTCTCCTAAGAATCGCAGCAAAATAATCTAAGATTGGCAAGATACAAAGCGATTTCTACCGAGTCACGGATACACGATAATCAGAAAGAAAATCTACAACTCCAGAGTTAAATTTACTTTCATCATCATTAAGTACTTAAAACGCAATATCAAAACTTTTCTTTCGCCTTAAATTGAACTTCATCTATATCAACTAAAGTTACGAAAAACCATTTGATACGTCTCGACAAACCGTACGTTATTTCAAAACAATTTTACCTTGTCACATCTGTGCAAGCTATACAAAACTAACAAAAATGATGAACTATCTTAGGCACGTAAATTTACTCTAATCACTGACTCTCTCACTCTAAAACTGTTTCCATAATTAATCACTTCTTTAGACTTAGACAGGGATTAATTATTGTTCTCTCCATAATCACACAACCACAGATCCTTCCGTCAGATAGCTCCTTTAGACTTAGGCAGCATCCGATAAGTTTCAGTTATACACCTTTATTCTTAGGAAATATACTGCCTTATTTCAACAGATCTATGATTGTATGATAATCACACAACCACAGATCCTTCCGTCAGATAGCTCCTTTAGACTTAGGCAGCATCCGATAAGTTTCAGTTATACCCCTTTATTCTTAGGAAATATACTGCCTTATTTCAACAGATCTATGATTGTATGTCGGAGGTTACCACAACTCACTCTAATCACAAACGAAAGTTAAGCCTGGGCAGATCCGAGAAGACTATTCGCAAAAATAATTCGACACACTAATTAATATTAGGATTTAGGCTTATCCCACTTTATATGTCGGAGAACAAACAAAACGAAAATAAGCGTTACTCATAAAACACGATAGAATTAATCACTGGACAGTTACTTAGTACCGAGTCTGTGGGCTTGGATATAATTGGGCTTAATCACCACAAACTCTTAATTCGCGAGTCCGTTCCGTCAGTTACTTTACAGTTACAATGCCAACTCAATTAATACCGAGCTACTATTGATCGTCAGTCAGAGATACGTCCACGCACCTAGCCGTCCTAACCGTATCTGTGTCACTTGCCATCATCCTACTTCAAGATACAACCTATGGCGCTGCAATCGAATGTCAGTCATTCATTGCATTTAGCGCCCTCTTTAACAGTAGGTACTACCAACATACTTCCGCTACCATGAAGTCATACAAACATCTTAATATCGCAAACTCATCGTTATCGCCAACACTTAAAACATATTTTATGCAGATTTCAGTAAATTCACCATAAAGACCGTCAATTGGATTCAAGATCTGAAAAGAGACACTAAAAGTGCCGGAACAAGTTAAAACGATTAAAAAGATGATAAAAAATAAAACGTTCACGAAAAACCATTCAAAAATCTACCTAATAATAAAAAATACAGCTAATTGTCGAAATTCGTGCTACAAGAATCTACAAATTCTGACTCATCTGGACATAGAATTTTTAAACTTCGATATCTCAAAAACTACCAGAGCAAAACGAGTCCCTCATTTTCATATAAACATGTACAACAGAGATACAATTGAAATATAATTTTGGTCAGATGAATCAGTAAAAGAATGAAGTTTTGGAGAAATACTCTTAAAGACTACGAGGTCAAGAGAAACTGAGGTGACAGAAATATATCAAAGTATATTCTCAACGATATTCACATTACTCGGTGCAGTGCTGATTTATGCAACATTTTTCGGCGAGGTTGACAAGCTGTTGGACATGCTTACACTCTATCTTTAACTAATACCGGCTCCAGACTCGCGGCGCGAGCAGCCGCGAATTCCCGCGACGACGGCCGCGAATCGCGAGTGTGGATGTTGTTCACGCCGTTCCCCGATAGTTGTCGGTTTTTTGGTCCGCGAACGTGAACGCATCCACACTCACAGTTTTTGCAGTAGCTGACAAGACATCGTAATCTAAATTTTAAAATGATTACTAAAAACTAACATCACTATTATTTAAAAAGCTTTATTTGGCATTTTGTAATGCTTAATTTTATATAATTTTCCCATATTGATTTTATTTGTCGCAGTGGGTACCAAATTAAATCGATTTTACTTGTTATTTTTATCTATAATATTAACATTGCTAATTTGATGTCAGTACAATAGGTATTACAGCATATAGTTATTAAAGTTGACAAAAAAATGATTTTAAATATAATAAGCAATAGCAAACAGTGACACAGCAGCAGCAGAAATAACGCCTTCGTCGTTCATGGTCACAAAACTGTGAAGATTTGCGAGTGTGGACCGACACAGTTCACGCGGCGCGACTTCGCGCTGTGAGTGTGGAGCCGGTATAAGAAATTTCCACTCACCACTTGAGAAGCTAGTTGTTCTCTAATCGTCAACTGTTGTTCAAGCTTTCTTCGCTTCCCATTGTAACTTTATGTTACTGATGTTAGTTTGTCTGCTTATGCCTTTATTTTCTATTTTTTTAATGGGTTATCACAAGAAGAGCTCGGGCTACAAGAAAATAAATAACTATTAGCACATCCTATTTTAATCAGACTAATGTCATTGTTCAAATTCGCCCTGGCTCCAGGCAATCTGGATTGTTAATAGTATCTTCAACTATGACAGCATCCAATCTGTATCTGGAATTTCAGGACTTCAAAACTTTCATTTTAGCTTCATTAACACTACTTCAACAGCAACTTGACTTCTTGGCCGCAAACTGTGACAGACTGGAAATGCAGCAGCGTAGAAAGATCCTGCTTGTACATGGTGTACCCGAAGACAGTAAAGAGTCGCCTGCTTCTGTTGCTTCACAGATCTTTCAGAGCAAAATGAATCTTGATAACATCTCTGAAAGCAACATAACCCGCTGCCATCGTTTGGGCAAGGCCACTGAAGGTAAAACCAGACCTCTGCTGGTCAAATTTAAAGATCTTGCAGTCCGCGATAGAGTGTGGTCAAACAAAACTTCACTCAAGAGCTCCGGAATCACTTTGTCGGAATTTCTGACAGCCACGCGACATAATGCCTTTGTTGAGGCTCGCAAACGCTTCGGCATTTCAAAATGCTGGACCCGCGGCGGTTGTGTGTATGTGCTGGGAGCCAACGATGTTCGTCACCAGATAGTGACCAAGGCTGATTTGGATGCCATAGCGGATGTGAAAACTTCATCTCCTACAAGCAGCCCGGCGGCGTTACAAAATCATCAAACGACGAAGACAGCTGCTGCGACGAAGCGACGAGCTTTACGGAGATAAACATACGTTTTCCAATATGGTTCGTAGATTTTTTTCAAAGTCCACCGCTGTAATTTTGTTTAATACGTTATTAATTGTAGTTCACCCTCATGTTTGTTTAGATTTGATTTTTTTTTTTTAGTTTGTTGATTCTGTTTGCCTAGCTGACAGACAGCCACTGACAGTGACTGACTTTTACTGTTGGCACTGACAGTTGGGTATTTATTGATAGCATTTGCAAATAACGCTATGTCCG
Organism: Stenoptilia bipunctidactyla; assembly: GCA_944452665.1. Taxonomy (NCBI): domain Eukaryota; kingdom Metazoa; phylum Arthropoda; class Insecta; order Lepidoptera; family Pterophoridae; genus Stenoptilia; species Stenoptilia bipunctidactyla. The sequence goes on from OX101736.1 coordinate 5,867,813, forward strand.
TTCTCTGTCACATAAATGCATTTGTAAAGTCCTTTTCTCTTGTTACTGTACTCTTTATATTTTGTTTGTATTACAATATTTTTAAAACTTTAATATAGCTGGTAGGTTAAATTATTTTAAACTAAGGTTTTAAATTTTATTCATATATATTTAATATAAAGTTAGTTAGTACCTATTTTACAGTATAAGTAGTTTATAGTATTAGTATATATATAATTATGTCTTGCTCTAGTATTGATGATTCAGACCAGTTTTTTGATTTTTTGTCCTGCTCGTCAAATGGATTGGACAGCTCCGATAGCTATCAAAGTTCTTTCTTGCCATTATCTACCAATATAGATTCTCAATTCTCAGGTTTACTGAAAAATTTCAACGTCATTCACATTAACGCCCAGAGTATCCCGGCTCATTACTCAGATATGCTAGCATCATTTGACTGTAAGAATGTTCATGCAATTTTAGTTTCCGAAACGTGGATGAAACCCTGCCTGCCTTCCACTTCCTACGCCTTACCAGGTTTTCAAATGATTCGCAACGATTGTACTGATCGCACGGATGGCGGGGTTGCCATCTATCTTCGATCTCATATGGCTTTTAAAATTGTTAAAACTTCCACACATCCTTTAACTACAACTGACCCAATAGAATACCTATTTATTGAAGTCGCGATGGGTAATACCAAGGTCCTTCTAGGAGTTGTGTACAGCCCTTCTCCGACTTCGAACTATTTTCCGGCGTTCGAAAATCTGCTAGAAGATTTAATACCCCTTTATAGCCACACAATTATAATGGGTGACTTCAACACATGCCTTTTAAAAAATGATTCCCGGGCGAAAAAACTATTATTCTTCAGTCAATGCATGCAACCTTAACATTTTACCATCTTCTGCAACTCACTTTTTTCCAAACTCTGCTCCGTCTCTCCTCGACCTAAAAATTGTATCCTCACCTGACCACGTAGTACATCATGGACAAATTGAGGCTGATGCTTTCTCATATCATAACTTGATATTTCTATCTTATAAAATCAAGCCCTCCAAAGCTAAGCCTCAAATTCTTATGCAAAGAAATTTTGATGGAATTAATCTAGATAACTTGCTTCATGACGCGCACGAAGTCAACTGGTCGGAGGTCCTAAATGCTGATACACCAGATTTGCAAATTGAAATATTTAACTCTCTCCTCCTGCAGCTTTATGATCGGCATGCCCCAGTTCGACCGGTGAAAATGAAACATCTTCCTGCTCCATGGCTTGATGACAAAATTAAGTCGTTAATGAAAAAACGAAATCGTGCTCGTAATAAATATAAACATGAACCCACCGACGAACGTCATGAGAAATATCGTCTGTTGCGGAATCGCTGCAATACTATGTGTAGGGAAGCACAACGACGCCATATCCATAAATCCGTTTCAGACGGAAATTCAGCAAAAGTCTGGAATTTTCTTAAAAGTATAGGTGTTGGTAAAAACAAAAATACAAAGCTTCCTGATCAGTTAGATTTTAATTCACTCAACTCATATTTTGCTACTTCAGGTTCTTTTGACGCCCTTACCAAAACTAAAACCCTGAAACAGATTTCCTCTTTGCCAACACCTTCTTATGAACCCTTTAATTTTACGCAATTTACTGAATGTGATGTTAAAAGAGCCATAAATTCCATATCATCTAATGCAGTCGGTTCTGACTTCATTAGCCGGAAAATGATTCTCATTTTGATTGATTTCCTTCTCCCTATCATTACGCAGATTCTAAATAAATGTATAACATCTAATAAATTTCCAGCTGCTTGGAAGGATGCAAATATAATACCTCTACCCAAAACTCCTACACCAACTGAGCCGCAAGACTTTCGACCTATTTCTATCCTACCTTTCCTGTCAAAAGTCCTAGAACGCCTTGTCCAATCCCAATTAAACTCCTTTCTTTTAAAAAACAATTTACTTAACACATTTCAATCCGGCTTTAAAACCGGACATAGCACAGTAACGGCACTGGTGAAGATAACGGATGACATACGCATGGCTATGGAATCTAAGCAGTTAACGGTATTAACTTTGCTTGATTTCAGCAATGCGTTCAATACTGTTGACTTTTCCATACTGTTAGAACTGCTTAGCTCTCTTAACATATCTCCATCAGTTGTTGAATGGTTTCATTCTTACTTGTGTGGGCGTCGGCAACGTATAGTTGTTGAAGACACTATTTCTGCTTGGTGTAACATTGAAGCTGGCGTCCCACAAGGTGGCGTGTTGTCTCCTCTCCTTTTTTCAATTTTTATCAATTCTATAACTCATAATATATCTTCTTCTTACCATATGTATGCAGACAATTTCCAAATATACATTCAGACCACGCTTGAAAATCTACCACAAGCGATTATGACTATAAACCATGACCTACATAAAATATCTTCCTGGAGTCACAGCCACGGTTTGACAATCAACCCGGCTAAAACTCAAGCTATCATAATTGGCAGCTCGAAAATAACAAAACAAATTGACTTGACTTTATGCCCGCATGTTATGTTAAATGGTGTCAAAGTGGACTTTAGTAACTCTGTAAAAAATCTTGGGATATTTTTCGATAGCAATCTATCCTGGAAAGTCCAAATTGATGCAGTGAGCAGGAAGATGTTTGCAGCAACATTTTCTTTAAAACGTTTGCGCAATCTCCTACCTACTTCTACCAAAATTTCTATTGCAAAGTCCTTATTCTTTCCTATCCTTGACTACGCAGACACTTGCTATCTCGATATTACGGAAGATTTACTTAATAAACTTGAGCGGCTTCAAAATCTATGCATAAGGTTCATATTTAATTTACGTAAATACGACCACGTATCTGAATATCGCACTAAGCTCAATTGGCTTCCAATTCGTTTTCGCCGGAATACTCACCTTCTCTGTCTTTTATATCGCACGCTGTTCAATCCTGCCGCACCCAAATATTTAAAAACAAGATTCGCATATCGCCACACTCACCACAACAGACAACTACGATCCAGTGATAACTATATGCTGGCCACACCTCTACATAAAACCGAATTTTACAAAAAATCCTTTATGGTTTCAGCCGTGTCACTGTGGAACGAACTGCCTCTTGAGATCAAAAAGGCTCAAACAATTCACCAATTCAAAAGACAGGTTAAGACACACTTTCTCGGAAAATCTATCTCATAGAACAGAGTATTTAGTATATGTAGTGTGTATGTATATATTATATTTATTTCTATGTAGTTTATGTAAATGTATTTATGTAGTATTGTTATGTATATAGTTTAAGACTTAGCATCTTTTAAATTAGGTATATCACTATTATAAATTACCATGTATCACAAACAACCCAGGGTTGCCTGTAAGAGATCATCTTTCGATGATAAGGCCGCCTATTGTGCTCTGTATCTTAAAAATTGTTCTGTATAAATATTCCTTATTTTTGTGTACAATGAAGAATAAATAAAATAAATAAATAAATAAATAATTATTTATATATTTTATTGTGTTGGTTACGAGTTTCTATATTGAACGGACAATTTGCTATCCAAAATAGACATTTTGGTGATAATAAAATGTACCTAGCAAATTTTCCGTTTCTAAAACAGTAATTTAGAATATAAAAAATATGACAATGGCGGACAATGTATGAAGCAAAGGCTAAATCCTTTAGTATGTTTGAAGAAAACCATTATTACAAAAGTGTTAAGTTTTACCCTTAATAAAACATACCAGCAACAATTTATGTAGTTCAAGTATATTTCGTTTAGAACTTATGCAATAGAATTTACGCAATGAATAATAAAATAAACAAAATTGATACACGATCATAATAGTATATTATGTAACAAGTGAGCAACGCTCACGAGTTACATACGACGTTTTTCAACACACTTGTGAGTAAAAGACAGACATACGTGATCATAAAATAACAAACACACTTGATAACAAAGCTGTGAATTGTGATTGAAAAATGGCGCCGAACCTCGCACATGCGCGTAGGTTTTTTTTTCCGTCAAATGTGTCAATGTCTGTATAGCATATACAGCCTATTTTAAGTAAAAATGTTTAATTTGGAGTGGTAAATGCAAATATTTTAATATTTAATGACAAATGATTGTAAATTGTGAATAATTTGTTTAATATACAAATTTATTTTACTAATATGAGGCGCCAACATTTAAAAATGTAAATGGGTTTGAAGTGGTATAAAACCTCTTTGTTGTTTCTGAAAATATTTAGTGTATAACCCGGACCAATAAAATATGCTCTGTTTTCTCACATGTTATTTGCACAAAGTTACAATTCAACTTTGTAGGATTCATTATATTATGCACTAGGGTATAATATATTAATGCACGCGTGACTTATAGCCCAGTTTATAGTTTTAAACTCAATAGAATAACGCTCACTCTACGAGCAAGTGTGTTGAAAATAATATTACAAATGAGAGGACGTCAAAAACTATTCATCACAAAAAATATTGAAGGATTTGAACCTGCGACTTCCACTATACAGTTCAGCTTTATAGTCTGTACACCAAAAAGGTGAAACATTTATAATAAGAAAAACAAATGTTGCTTCCAAAACCCCGACCACATATCACTTGATTAACATATTATAATTTACATTCAAAATTAATCACATAAATGTATCTATTACATTGTCTCGTAATTAGTGAAAACAAATTATCGTAAATACAAAATTGTGCAAAATTTTATGCGCCTGTTAACGTACACAATATCCAATTATTGTGGGTTAATTTTGACAACATCAATTTAGATTTAACACTGATAAAGCGCCAAAAATAAAGTGTATTAATATTGGTTATGCTGTTAAAACTCAAGGTTGTAGTACAATCCAGCTTAGTATTAAACAGTTTATTAGACTTTTTTCATTTTGCATCTCAAGAAAAGCGAACCTCAAAACAAAAAAAATAGCACTCCTTTTTGAAAGGAATTTTCCTCAGATTTAGTTTTATTTTACCATAAACCCATTCTGCAATAAAATTAATAGTCTCATTATATTCTCAATAAAGCAGCTAATTACGAAGGCCTCATCCGGAGGATGCCGAAAAATCCGAAGTTGATTAAAACTTATTTAATTCATACATAACTTCATACATAAATTCACGCCTGTATCCCTTATGGGGTAGGCAGAACATCAGAGGTTATAAGACCAACTGATGTCACGTTTGACTAATGAGGTATTATAATGATTGCGAGAGGCTATTGCAGTGACAGGGGGTCAGCCTATCGCTCACAAAAATGCCAATAAAACCTCTGTCCCTTAACCGACTTTTACAGCATGCTCGGGAAGAGAAGCACCTGGCACATTCTATGTTTTTCTTTCACTCCCAGTCTAGCATGAAAGTAATTAATTAATAGATTTAATTCAATGTATTACAATATTAAAATAACACATTAATAATTATAATTTTAAACTAAAGGGGCGACTAATTGCTCGAAGTATGAGACAAGAAGTGATTCTTCAAATCGGGTCTGCTGCTGTACGATTCAACAACTGTTGACCACCCAATTGGTTGCGACGCCGCCGCCGTTCCCACCAAATACACAGAATTAGCTTCACACCTGTGGCCACCCAAGTCGTTGCATCATTGCTTGCTGCTTAATTATTCTGATAGGCTCGACGATATAGGACGTATGAGGGGTTGGAATTTAACACGCTTAAACATTTAAAAATAATTGAAAAGAAAACTTATCAAACCCATATAAATTTACATAAAATGTTAGCAAATAATGAGCATTTACAACATTATTAGAGAAAGACAACTTATGTTAACAATTCTAATAAACATATACAGATCAAGCTTTCCATACCTGTCAAAAATTGTAATTGAATCTGAACTCTAGGCCCTCGACATTGTGTTAAAAATTGTATGACGAAATTTGACAGGTTCGTAACGATTGACCTGCTGCCTTCTGTACCTAAAAAGACTAACACATAAGCTTTACTTACAACTACGATTATCAGTTTGATTTATCGACTTGTTTCAGTAAACTTTTGAGAGTTGTCTAATACGTATATTTCCAGTGATTTCCAATGTTATTTTATTGTAATGGGTACGTAAATCCTAGCTAGAATTAAATTGTCTCACAAAAAGTATAGTCTTGACTATTTTTTATAGTACCAATTTCCACACTATGATGTAATTAACTATATGTAATTAAAAATCTATAAGGTTGAACCGTAAAATAATATATTTCATTGAATTACCATCATGTATAACGTACACCCTGTCCAACATGTACAAAATATTAAGTAGTGAATATGGCAATATATACCGACATTAATTGAAATATTCATTATTGAAACTATGATATTTGGAAAGCTGGAAATGAACAACGTAATGATTGGTTTCGGTTGGTAACCACAACCGATATTCCGAATAAAATTTGCATCTAATTCAACCGTGTAGGATTAATTAAGTAGGTAGGTATATTAATCCTATTAATATTATAATTGTGAAAGTGAGGATGAATTAAAGCAGTCTACTAAGTAAATATGGCTAAGTCATTTATAACTCTTCTTGCGCGATTTTATCGACGTACAGCGACATCTGCCGAATAAAAGCAACTAAAATTTTGTATATTATAAATGTGAAAGTTTGGATTGATGGATGTATGCATTTCTGGATGTTTGTTCCTCTATCACGGCAAAACGAGTTGATGGATTTGGATGAAATTTGGCATAGTGATAGTTTACAGTCTGGAATAGCGAATAGGCTACTTTTTATCTCGATATGCCCGCGGGATTTGAATTCCTCGCGAAACAGCTAGTTTAAGATAGTGTTATTTTAAAAGTGTGGTTGCAGTTTTTTGTGCAATAAGAAGTTTGAATTGTGATGTTGCCATAAAGACTTTAATCATGAATGAAAGTTCGTGCTTCTCTCATGGTTTAACATTTCGATGTTGCATCTAAAAAAACTGTCATGAACTAATTGTAAAGCAATGAAATGTAAATAAAACACAGCAAATCACTCGAATAAAATCATTTCTTTGTTTTGAGTTTGACTTGAAAATCTGGTCCAATTCAAGCAAAATAACAAACCAATAATCACCGAGTGCAGAGCATTAAAAAAACCAAAACAGGTTCCATTTGTTAGTTTGCACAATTTCTTACAAACTAATGTTATTAGACACATGAAAAAGAAAATAAAAGTGAAAAATGAAATAATCAACGAAAGCAGAGCATTAAAAAACCGACTTCACGTCAAAACTTTGGCTGAGTTATAATGTCATCCACGTAAACATTCTCCGAAATCATACATATATTTTCAAAATTTTGAAATTTTCAATGAAGTACTCAACCGATTTCGATGAAATTTATATGGGACCAACTATGAAGTATCTTCTATCATATGAAGAATTTTTTAAATCGATTCATAATTGTCTGAAATATCGCGTAACAAAGACATACAAAAAAACATACAGATGAATTGAGAACCTCCTCCTTTTTTGGAAGTCGGTTGAAAAGAAACAGCATGATAGTTTAGAAAAACGCAGAGCCATGCATGACATAGTATTCCTTAAAAAGATAGTAACGGGTGTTTTTGATGCTCCTGAGCTACTCAACAAAGTCCAATTCAATGCCCCCAGCAGACCTCAAAGAGCCAGTAACAATAAATTATTCCGCAAGCCAAAATGTCGCACCAATCTAAGATCTCAGTGCCCTTTGACACGCATGTATACAACATATTCACATCTACATGAGGCAGACTTGGCACACTCTTCAATTTGCTGCTTAAAAAAGTTAATATCGAAAAAATAATTTATGGTTATGATCGTAATATTTTTTACCTCCTAATGTGGTCCATCTGAATTTAATTTAATAATTTAATTTTAAATAAGTATATATATTGTAATTTACGATTAATAATTTGTTGTTTGCAATTTTTGATTTGTGAATTGTAATGTATTGTTTGTGACTTGTAATTTGTAATTTTTAGTTTGTGATTTATTTATAATTTATTAAATGATTTATTTGTTTGTAATTCATTAATTGATTTATTTGTAATTTATTAAGTAATTGATTTATTTTTGATTTATTAATTGATTTATAATTTATATTTTTTTATTATGTATTTTGAATTAATTTATTTTTCTTGTGATTATTCCTAAATTGGTTTTGTTATTTTATTTTTTTAGTTGAAATTTGATATTTTGATGTCAAACCTCCTTATTAATGCACGCTGTGTTTTTCAGTAAGTGGTGAGACAATTGTGTTGTATTACGTTTTGTTTTTTGTTCAATATTTAATTGTACTCACTGTTGAAAAACCTATTAAATAAATAAATAAATAAATGACTTTTCGAGGTATAGAGTATTTCAGCGATACATCGCAAACAAATATAATCATATACAGGGTGTCTGGTAACAGGATGCAAAGCAGGAAGGAGGTGATAGTCTGGAGCATTAACAACATTTTGAGCCATACATGTCTACTACTTCAGGCAAATGTCAGATTTTTTCAAATTACTAAACCTTGTACTAAAGCTTTCAAATTAAATGATTTAAGCAAAATTAATTTGTTATACCTAGGTGAGTTAAAAATTTTTGCTTTTTAGTTGCTTAAGGTAGCTTATTTACAAAGATACGATAGCTGCTGTAGTAAATAATATCTATAATGAAATAACAGTTGCCAAGCATGTTTTTAAAATGATTTGAATAACCAAGAGTATTTTAGTTCTTTTTAATCCATCCGAAAAGAAACACAAAAAAAAATTCTAATACTTTTTTATTTTCAAATCCCTTCAGTTTTTTTTTTCTTGAATCGCAGATGTTTCAAATTACAGTGTGTAATCCAAAATAGAAAATACAAAAATCTAACCACAGTAACAGAAGCACTGTTAGAGGTTTAATGTGAAATTTTGGAGCTTTCTGGGAAAAGCCTTAAATCTTAAATAAAAAAAAAACTTTAACACTTCGTCTAAGACATGTATAGTTCAAAATGTTCTTAATAGTCTAGAATATCACCACCTTTCAGCTTTGCATCCTGTTACCAAACACCCTGTATATAAAATATTCCAATAGCAGTTTTCTAAATATCCTCTTTCTGAAATTTAGTATCCATTGGTATACAGTATTCTCCAATATTACTTTATTATCACATTTTCAACATTTTCCAACAGCTTGGAACGAAATCCACAAAACAATCACGTTTATTTTATTGAAATTTGTACAGAAAAGCGTCGGGTCAGCTACCTTGGCCGTAATAAGAATAAGATTTAAAGTGAATTTTACATGAAAGTTTCAGCTACATTTAAACAAGTTCTATAAATATCTAAATTTCTCTCTCTGTCTAAATTAAATTAAGTTGGGTGCGCATTGAAATACTGTTTTAAGTCAATTACTAATATTTTGAATAGTGTTTTATTAACTTTTGTTCTGACCATACTTTCTCTGAATGAATGATAATATAAAATAAAAATATAAACGGCATCATGAACACTTCTAAAGATGAATCTTACTAATTTTCTCCTTTTCGAATTTTGACTACAGTGAACTTTCTCACATATTATTTTTTGAGCATTGACAACAATATACTTGATCTTTAAAGTCAGTTTTCGTATCATTGAAAATAACGTCGCTAATTTTTAGAATTTTCCGCCTAGTTTTTTGCAGACCGAATGAACTCAAAGTGGGTCTACCATTTCGATTTTTGAATAATTGCACTGTATTTAATAATTTTGTACACACATAGAAACTTAACTAAAAAAACATATAAATTAAAAAAAAATGTACAAAGGCAAAGCTTATTTCTATAAGAAATTTCTACCAGCAAGCCTGAGGCTGGAAAATGAGATTAAAAAGAACAAATTAAGTGCGTACAACTTACTTACAAGCAAATAAAGATATATTACATACACTACATACTAAATACATACATACAATTAAATATATAAATACATAAAATATATATCTATGAACTATTGTTGAAATATTATCAATGAACGATCTAATATCTGTCTTTTGTATGAATAAATGATTTTCTACTTCTGTGTAAATTGAGGTCGATTTTTTTAAACCTGCTTAAAAAACCTGATGTCAACGTGCTTTATAAATATAACATCAAAAATTCCAAGAACCTCTATTGAAGAATACAATTCCAAATCGCTATGGTAAGTGCCTACTATGGAAATATTTGAACACTAGTTACTTTGAGTTTATCATGTTGTTATGACGAATCTAAATTATCTTTTTATCGTTGAGATTATTTAGAATAAATGAAATGTTTGTTGAAATAATTATAAGTTGATGTGTATGCCTTTATGTAAAAACATTTTTAGCAGAGAACATATACATGGTGACTGGTGGGTCACTTTCGAAATTCGAGGACGTGATAGTTTCAGATCATACAGGAAGAGAAAAAATAAGTTTAAAAATGAATATTAATTACTTATGAGTAAACTTAACCGAAAGTTAAAGAATTCATTACACAACGCATGGTTACACTGGTACGGACGTACGCACGGCGCTATCAATACAGAATAGGTACGTAGGTATATCGGTATCGACCGCCGCATGTGGTTATAAACGACCAATGAAAACGGTTCCCGTCTCGTGCGGGCTCTAAGGCATGCGTTTCGGATATCTACCGACCGCCGCATGCGGTTATAAACAACCAATGTATGCGCCTTTAAGGTTGCGGATTCGATTCCCACACAATATAAATGTCAGTGTGCCAAAACATGTTTATTTGTCAGGATGTCTTATGTAAGAAACGTACCTACTATATGGGGTGGAATTTTTGGATGCCCCCTGGAGGAAAAGTACTCTAAATAATAGAAATAGTAAATTTTACTCCAAAGAAACATTCTTTTACTTTGGAAAAGAAATAAAACAGCATTCAAAGATTTTTCGAAAATTTGCTTGCTTCATCCATAAATCGAACCGAATTAATTTCACAAAACCATTGATTACCAGAGTTATAATAAATGATACCCGTTAGTATTGATATATTTAAGTAATTGGGTAAAATCATTAAAATTCTATAAAAGGATCTTTAAATATGAAAATACTTACCTGGTATAAATAACCCACAAATAAAAGTCAAATTGTCTAGACTCCTATTCAATTGGTTAAGTTTTAGAAGTATCACAAAAATATCCGCGACCAAGGTTAAAAATTTTACCTACATCTCTTGAAGAAGATCAAACACCAAAAGATCAAGTGGAAAGTTTCCTCCACAAGCTAGCACTTAGCAAAATGGCACATTTGTCCATTTATAACAGACCTTAACTCAAAAGACACAAAGCCGCTTTTGTAAGGAAGAAATCAGTAGGTAACTGTGTCTTTATCTGTTCATTGAGTCAACGCACTTAAGCGGACTTGACCTACAAGTGGTTCGATACCGATATATAATATATTTTGGTATGTTTTTTGTGAAGAGGATTTTGATGGGTAAGGTTGTTCTGAAGATTTATTGAAGAAAGTGGCCTTTTTTGCATAAAATTATGATTTTTTTATAAGGAATATGAACTCTTGATGTGGTACCATTATTTGAAAAAATAAAGAGTATTTTTACATTAAAAAAATAAATCAGAGACAGAGACAACCACCTATTCGTATTTTTCAGTTTTGTAAAAAGCTTCGTTGGGGCGCGGTGCGCTAATTTACAACCATTGTGAAACCGCTTTAGAGACATACGGTTTGTTCGGAAAATTTTGAGAATAACAAACGACAGATATGCTTTCATTCTTATTTTAAAATAGTTTGCGAAAAGGAATTCTTTGAATCAATAAATCAGACCGAAGGACAGGTCCTCTTTAATTGTAAGCCTGGTTTTTGTTTGATACATATACAATTTATTCCTAGGCCTGTGCTTTGACCTCATCTGCATTTAACATCAGATAAGATTGAGATGAAACGCAGTTCTTAATTAATAATAATAAAAACTATTTAATAATAATAATTATAAAAGTTATGGGATACCATGTAGCGAACTAGGGGGGAACCTAGAATATAAATAAATATACATACAGATAAACACCCAGACCCGGAACTTTTTTTTCTTGTTCTGTGCGGGATTCTAACCCGCGACTACTGGCGTCTGAGGTAGACAGTGTTAAGGGGGAAATTCTAGTATGAATATTTTAAACAAAAATATAATATATTATTTACCTTAATTTAAATTATGATAGGACACGATAAAGCTGAAGATAAATTATAAGTTACCTACACTGCCATGCGAATACACTATCATCACAATTTGGAATGAGCCCACTGCTGCAGAGGCATGAAGTCTTTTTCCTGTATGACGAGAAGGCTTAGAACATAATCCAACAATCAGGCCCAGTGCTGGTTGGCGGATGTCGGAATTTTCAGGATACCGAAGAATACTGTATAAAATCACTACTACAAAACAAAACCCAGGACCAACTAGTTAATGTACCCTTCAAAGGAACGTTTTATCTAAAGCGCCACACTGATGGCCGTTTGACTCTATTTGACGAAATCGTTCCTGTTATCTATGCTAACATCATAAAGCTGAAGGGTTTGTTTGCCTGTTTGTTTAAATATGTTTGTCTCGGACTCTGCCTTTTAAACTTTGAATGAAAGAACGGTATCCAAAGTGCTGATGTGACCGCCTGCATTTTTAATATAGAAAGACACGCATTCTCAAAGTAGTCAGCATTGCAGACCTTATAGAAAGGTTAGTCAATAGCCAGCTGTAATCCTATTGACAAGCGTAAACAGGATAACATACTAAATCGTCACAAGAAATCTCTTAGTTAATCTGCTATTCAAGGACAAAAAGCTGTTATGAATGACAAACTCTTAGTAATGTTGAAGATATCTGTCAAATTAGCTGTAAATGGCGCTATAAATTTGTGAAAAAATATGGAAATAAATATTAACTTTTACTCATCTAATCCTCAAAATTTGACAAAGAGGTTTTTCAAAGAGATCATATGAGCGGCACGCAAAAACTGTCTTGAAAATGAAAGTATTAAAAAGATAAATTTGTCAATTGTAACATATTTTTACCATCCTTTGATTTTCAAGTCTCCAGATTCTCCAGAATTGTCCAGATAAGATAACTTTTTACCCACGACGGAACGGAGACGGTATATGCGTTTGGGGTGAGAGGGTGTTTGTGCAAACCAATGTTACCATTTATCTCCAGAACCACTAGTCCGATTTTAATGCGGTTTTCAGTAATCGCTTTGGATTTAATTGGTGCATGTTCTTAGATAGGTGTTACCTATTCGGTTCTCGAAGATGTAGATATCGCAATAACATAGGTATTCAACTCCCTATGAACTTTATAAGAAGAGCAAGAAAATCCGTCGAGGGCTGCCATCAATATTTTAAATTTCAATATAAAACTACAAAACGAATTTATTCAATGGCAGCCCCAGACGGATTTTCTTGCTCTTCTTGTAAAGTTCATAGGGAGTTGAATACCTATGTTATTGCGACATCTACATATTCGAGAACCGAATAGGTAAGCGTAGGGAAGTGCTATGAAAATGAATAGTATGTTGTTCATAATATGACCGACTCTGTGTGAGATCAAGTGAACTTTTAAAAAAGATTTTCACGTTAATTATCTCTCGTCACATAAATCATTTCAGTTGGGGAATTTTAAATTATTTTATTCTTTTTCAATTACTTTTTAACCGTTGTGTCGTGGGTTTTGCAAAATTTTTATTTTGTTTTTTATAATACATTATATAAACAACGACAGAAATGGTTAGCTTCGTCCTATTTTACCCGCGTAACTTCTGATCCTGTGGGAATTTTTCGACTTAATATAACCCTACAATTTTCCTCTAATTTAAGGCTATCAAATAAAAAGTTTTTATTAAATCAGACAAGTAGATGCAGAAATTACTGTGTTCGACCAAACAAACAAAAATTATAGCTTCATTACTTTAAAATTATAGTAGAAGATGTACATTGAAAATGCCCATTTATCAGCTTTTTATTCAAAATAATCAACGAATGCACAGCATTAAAAAACCGACTACACGTCAAAACTTTGGCTGAGATACAGTGTTATCAACGTAAACATTCTCCCATATAATACATAATAAAATTTCAAAAATTTGAAATTTTCAATGAAGTACTCAACAGATTTCAATGAAATTTATATTGGACCAACTATAAAGTATTTTCTATCATATGAAACAAGAAATTTCAAAATAGATTCATAATTGTCTGAAATATCGTGTAACAAAGACACAAAAAAAACATACAGGCGAATTGAGAACCTCCTCCTTTTTCGGAAGTGGGTTCAAAACTAGCCATCGTAAAAAATGCATATTATCCATTATATGAGCTTCAATTACCATAATATAGATCAATAACGACAATCTACTGACACTTCTACTATACACTGTTAAGTGCTCACGTGTCTGCAATGTGCGCGAATCTTATTAAAGAGGACACGTGTTTCACTCGTGAGAGTCCACAATTGGTTTAATTTCAAACTTTATTAGTTGCAATAGGAATAGTTTTCGCACTAACGCAACTTACAAAGTTTCAAAATCGACTATCAGTGAATTTCTTTCTAACAATGTAGACGTTAGTGTCATACGATCACGGCTATCCTCTCAACATACATATTTCGGCGGTGAGTTTTGCTTGTTTCGTACTTTTTGGAGCGTGTTTTGAGTAGTCGGGTTTTAGTTTTTAAACTTTATTTTTTTACTTTTTAGCTGCTGGTTTCTGCAATCGCTTATACACATATCGATATCTTTTGTCACACTGAACTCTGATCGTAGCGTATATTGAGAAACTCAGCAAATAAAGTTTTATGAAAATAACAGATGTCACAGTTGCACCGTAAGCAAAGCTCATTTTTTTCACACAGTACAGGTTCTACGGATGTTTGTTCCTACTCCCGAAAAAAGGAATGGCAGGCCGCGGCCCACGGCCCGACGGTTGAAGTCGGGATGTTGTATATATTGCTAGTCGCTATATAAACTTTAATAGTGCGATGTAGGAATTTCGTCGTGTCGTCGTCGTTCTATGGCGCGTCGCAAGATGTCGCTACATCACTCCCCTCCAAGACTGGAGGTCGATATGGTCATGGTCCGTCAACAGTCTTGCGTCTTGAGATGCTTGCCTGCGTGCCAGTGGGGTTCCAGTGGGTCGGAACCGGGTGAGGATACCGCATGGTTAATTCGCGGTGAGTCGGAACTGCATGCGGTGCTGTCCTGGACAATGTCGGGGGAATGGTCCCAGTGAGTCGGGACAAGCTCCAGTGAGTCGGAGTGCCTCAGTGCGTCCAGGAGCGCTCTTCTCTGCAATAGCCCCAGTGAGTCGGGGTGGCTGGCGGCTGCTTCGGGCAAGAGAGTCGGGTGCTCTGCTTGTGACCGGCCGAAGTGCAGAGTGCTGTGCCGCGTTGCAGGTGGAGGCTGGAGGTGGTAGACCAGGCTTGCAGCGCTACAAGCGTAGTGGTCCACCAAGGTAGCCCGGAGTGTGCTGGCGGCGGCTGGCGTGTTGTACTCGCTGCTGTTTTCGCAAAACTTCTTTTCCGCTCTAAACACGAGGCATTAGCTGCACATAGATGAAACAAAAACACTTTTGTCTCGCCTGTACCTGCGAAACATGCTTCAGTGCGGCTCAGAATTTGTGATTGGAACGCGGCCTAGAACTAATATCGTTTCCATAAGGGTTTCCATAAAAGTCACGACGGTAAAATAAAATAAACAGTACAGTTTACAGTACAAACAGTGAATGAAAATTAAATAACAGTGTATTTACTGAGTACAACACGGCAGTCTTATCGCTGAAGAGCAAATTCTTGTAGGCAAAAAATGTCTGTGGAAGCAACAAGAAAAATATTCTTAACAAATACTAATCACTAAAATGACAAATAATCAAAAAACTTTAAGAGAAAATCAAAATAAAAATTCTAAATATTGCATTATAATTGTTGTCATACCTCACTCCATTTTTGTCAATGCATTACAAAAAATGACATCGCCGATAGTAACTTTAACCTTTGATATGGGGAAACACTCAGGCCTATTAAAAATATATGCAGACTACTCATACAAACACATCATGTCCGTATGGGCTATTTTCGACAAGTAGGTGTTCTTACAATTCCCTTAACACCAGTGTTTTCCTATTTTCACTCTTTACACTGATTGGCAACAGACTGTTATAACATTAATGGTAGAAATCGCGCAGAACATCTAGGTAATCCTGTTTGAAGTTGAGATTATGAGACAATTTCAGATGGGACTAAATGTTTGGCGCTATCTATACATGTACGAAATTTTCTGTTGATTTGATTGCAATTATTGCGTAACTAGCCACCGCGCGCGGTTTTACCTGCGTAACTTTTGATCCCGTGGGAATTTTGAGATAAAATATAGCCTATAACCTTCCCCGAAAATTGGGCTATCAAATGCAAAAAGAATTTTTCAAATCCCACTTGCAGTTTCTGAGATTAGCGCGTTCAAACAAACAAACAAACAAAAAACAAACTCTTCAGCTTTATATATTAGTATAGATTTAAACAATGACTATGACCAAATTAAATACATAAACCACTCATATAGGAATTAAGCACGTATGTCTGCGGGATAAAATTATTCAAATGATGACAAAACCACACCGATTGCGTTGTTTAAAATAACTAAGCTAACTAACGAACAGACAGAAATATCAACTTTATTGCATTCATCATAAAGTTTGCAATTATCCTAACTGTATTCTATTTACTACAGTGTTTCGTTACAATACACTTAATGATCAGTAAATTATCTTCATATAAATTTATAAGAATTAGCGTCGCCCATAGACAATTTACTCTACATTGACTTGAGGATATAAAAGAGTAGTAAAAATCTGTCATGCATGCCCTTTTATCCAGAAAACAGGAACTGTTTAGCAGTAGATGAACTCCTTTAATCTTTTTCTTCCATCATAAATTGACTTTATGGTACGTGGTGATGAGGCTACCTGGAGCATCCTTGGATAAGCATATCGCATATCGTAGAAGTCAATTAATCTAGGTAACTCCCTCAGAGTCAGCCGGACGACGACCGTTCTTCTAAAATCTGCCATCCATTATCATTGTTATGCCGTGTACGGCAGTCTTTAGGAAGGCGTGGTCCCTGGGGGGGGGGGGGGGTCACTCATCCCTCCCAAATCGTAAACCTCAATTTGAAAATTCCAAGAATGGAAGTATCATTACGGAGATTAAAAGCTACAAAGAAGCCTCAGTTTCTATAGTCATAGATTTAGAATCGTCTGACTATATTTTGATATTGCCTGACTGATATTTTTTCTTTTAGTCTCTAAAATTTTAGTAGGGACACCCTCCAAAACTTCATACTGCGACCAGTTCCTCTTCATCTCCAACTTTATCGTCACTAAGATACCACCCAAAAAGCACAAATAGTATTTATATTAGACCACTTTTGGTATACACGGAAACTAAGAACTGAATAAGACAGTTCTATAATGGTGTTGACAGCGCTTTTGATTTCAATATCACTCTTATTTGGGCACAAATTATTCAGCCTGTTATAGTAGCACCATAATGGAATTATTATAGGCCACCATAATGTTTATCATAGCTGCTTAACGGAATACGTGTGTCCTGTAACATAGACTAAGCACTACGATTGGGTGACTGCTGATCTTAAAAAACGCTTACGGTTCTGCATCATCCTTTGATCATTTATATAATATACAAAAACCTACTTATTTTCATAGTTGGTATAGTGCTGTTCGACAAATTAAATTCCTTCAATATATGAATATGCTTAGGAATATGGCATATATGCATAATGGCGAGTGAGGTTTTGTGTTAAGTCGTAACTTGTAGTACCTACACTATTTTAATGTAAATAGCACGTGAAAACATTTGTGAACGAAAGCTCACTGTAAATGTTTAATGGTTTCATAACATTTTTTTCACGGGAAACCGAATTATTTCGTTTTTAATTAGAAATATTGTGAAAAAAGTATAACGATAATGTCTATACATATAAAAATATATTTTTGTCTGAAATGTGTTAAATTTGACTAAGTTGTAGTTATATTAAAAAAAGTGTATATGTCACGCGTAATTTAAAACAAAATATCAGTCGTAAAACATATATCAACAACAAAATATTATTTTTGGTATAAATTTAGATTGTAATAAAATGGCGATTTCATCAGAAACCTGTGTGAACCCTTTTAATGCTGAATTAATAACCATAGCTTTACAAGAGTATACCTCAATTCTTCTTTTATGTTTGTGGCACCCGTCACGCGCCTTATGGGCCAGCGTGTGGTCATAAGCACTTAGTACGCGACGCGCCATCCGGGCCAGCGTTGGCCCATAAGGAATTCTACGTAAAGATCGTCTTGTTTGTCTATGTTTTTGAATTCGGATACACCTTATTTTTATTTTATTCGGTTCAAATGTTCATATAGTAATATTTAAGACAAAAAAGTGGTATATCCGAACAAAATCAATGGCACAATTTCAATGGCGGTAAACATTTTGTTTACTCAAAATTGATTTTTTATAGTTTTGGGAGGGTTTAAAAGTAAAGTTGAGTTTGTTAACACTAAAAAAATTGTGCAGATTAAAGTACTAACATAAGTTTTCGTTATTTTCGTTTTGTAGTGTAGTGAGTTGTTAAAGTGATGTGAATGAAGTGAAAAATGTGATGTGAAAGAAAACTGTGTGATTATGGAATCAAATAAGCATTAAAATACAATCACTTATAATTATTAAGATAGGAAATTTAATAAGGAAAACAATGATGTATAGTTTGTGTGATACATTTTAGGTATATATCCATAAAATAGAGATTTTCGCACGCCTAAACTCAAAAAAATTGTGATCGTAAAAACCGTTGGCGCTCGAGGCACTTTTAGGTATAGGGCTCTGGCGCGGTACGGGTCAAATAAGAGTTCAAGTGTGCCAATATAAACACTAAAGCTATAATATGTCAACTGCTTCAATTCATTACTTTTTGTTAATATTTATTTTGTAGTTTTAGGAATCCTTTGCAAAAAAACAAACACTAAAAATAAAATGTTGTCTAAAAAAGGTATACCTACTGAGAACCTAGTTACAGCCTCGCGCGTTATATCTGATATCAATTTTATTACATAGACAATATATTGGTATTTCTGTAGCCAATATAACAGCCAAATGCTGTATTTCTAAGTTAGATGAGGATTTCGAAATACCTTTGGTTTTCGCGTGAGCTAACTAAACACCTTTGAGCAGCTTTGAAAAATAAGATAATAACAGAGTTACGACAGAGGACGACTGTATGTAAGTATAGGTACAGCACCCGGGACCGACTGCTTAAGTCGTCGTGGCGCCGTGGTTACTGTGTGAATCATACGATATCACAGATTAAGCAACGTTCGGCGCGGTCGGTACTTGGATGGGTGACCGCCGACCATTCATATCTCACGACGACTTCCGTGCTTCGGAGGGCACGTTAAGCAGTCGGTCCCGGGTGCTGTATACTTGTATATAGTAGTCGTTAGGGTTTGTCAGAAGCCATCTAGGCGCCCTTAAAATTCTGGCATCCACCACCCAGCACTGGGCCAGCTTGGTGGATTATGGCCTATACCTCCTCTTTACCCAGGGGAGAGACTCATGCCCTGCAGTGGGCTCATTACAAAGAGTTGTGATGATGATGATGATGATGAACTAAACACCTTTGAGCAGCTTTGAAAAATAGGATTATAACAGAGTTAGGGTGAACCAATGTGGACTAAGTGTACACCAATCTAACAATGTTGGCTGTACGGTAGTTCACGGTGACTCGTTTAAGATGCTAGCATTAGAGTTGTTTAGTTGTGCGCCTTTATTCAGCATTTACCATATTTTACTACCACTGAAATACTCATATGAAACCAATGCAATAAGGGCTGCAAGTAGGCATTTTTAGAAACTACTGTTAGTCTGATCCCGTAGAAACAGTATCCGTTCCTACTTCTGTGATGCTCTTATGCACACATAACGTCATTCGGAACTCTAACTTCTTGGTTGAACCATTCTGACTGTTTATTAATTCCTCAAGTTCAGAGTTATACTAAATGTGATCTATTGTAATGCTACTTGTGCTTGTTGGGACACTTTTATGGTGCGTACAGATTGCTAGTAATGCAACTAGTAACGTAACATTCTGCGCACGTAGCGTATTTGGACGTGTAGTGCGCAGAATTTTACATTACAAGTTCCATTACAGCAATTTGTACGCACAGAAAGTTGGTACCTACTTGCGTATGATAAAGTTCATTTATTTATCAAAAGAAATGACTTATAAGCAACGAATGCAGAGCATTAAAAAAACCGACTTCACGTCAACACTTTGGCCGACTAATAGTGTCATCCACGTAAACATTCTCCGAAATCATACATATTGTTTAAAAGATTTTCAATGAAGTACCCAACCGATTTCTGAAATTTTTATGGGACCAACTAATTTATATGATTCTCTATCGTACGAATTAAGAATTTTTAAAATCGATTCACAATTGTCTGAAATATCGTGTAACAGAGACACAAAAAAAACATACAGACGAATTGAGAACCTACTCCTTATTTGGAAGTCGGTTGTAAAGGCTTTTTGTTTTTATAACACAAGCTATATCCGTACTTTAGGTGTCGCTTCGTGAATACCTATGTAAAAGCGCTTTGTCAAGCAATTATTTTAAATTTCCTGTCAAAACGTTATACTGTTCATACTATGCCATCTCATTTGTATGATTCCATTTGTTATAGGATAGGTAGCTAACTAGACTGCATATCTAGCATGGCACGCGCGCATGATTAAAGTAACATATAAAAGACTTTGCATGTGTGCGTTACCACGTTGCAGCTCACGTGCTGTTTACATGTGTGAGTTTTGTTTTTGTACGTGTGCACTTACGGTATCATTAGCTCAATTTGATAGTAAACTTACAACTACGTGTTAATAAATAAACAAGTTGTACAGTCGGTGTTTGTAAAAGTTTGTTTATGTTTAACTTTGAGGAAAAACAACATTGTGACGATTTGTTTTATTTACTTATTGATGTCGTTTAAATGTACGGTATTTCCGAAGATAACAGCTTACCGGTAAATCTTGCTGATATAATAAACGCAAATATTTATGTGGATGGAGAACTTAACTTTAGAAATACTATTGTGTTTTTTATTTTGAGTTCTCAATACTTTGTTACAGCAAGCGCCATGATCATAACTGTATAGTTTGTAGTTCCTTTAATGGCTCGACAAATTTAATTAACTCTACAAACGGTACACAGTACTGTCGTGATCTTGCAAAAGTGCCAAATTATCGAGAGGTCAAAATTAATAAAAGACATGGTATATATCCTGTTTTTAAATTTAATATAAGTGTTGTAGATCATAACAGTTTAAAAAACCATTTGAAAAGCTTACCTATAACGGCGAATTTAGTTGATTTTGTGTAAAAATATGATATAACCACAGAACAAGTAATAGTAATAACCAAGGACAACAGAAGCGACAATAATGTAAAAGCGGTGCAGTGGTCGAATGTTTGACTGCGGCGTGAGAGGTCTGGGGTTCAATTCCTGGCCGGCCACGTCGAATTATCATCACAACTCTTTGTAAAGAGTCCACTGCAGGGCTATGAGTCGCTCCCCTGCGTGACGAGGAGGTATAGGCCATAATCCAACGAACTGCCCCAGTGCTGGTTGATGGATGTCAGAATTTTCAGGGTGCCGAAATAGCTTCTGACAAACCCTAACGACGACTGTATATAATTATAGGTACAGCACCCGGGACCGACTGCTTAACGTGCCCTTCAAAGTACGGAAGTTGCCGTGAGAAATAAATGGTCGGCGGTCAAAATTCGACCAACACCTTGATCCTCAATTCTAACTTTAGCAAACCATCTATGCAATATAATAAAATCTGAAGGACCCGCGTGATGATTTTTTCCCCAAAAGTAAATTGATGTTTCTTAAATCTGGCTAGATAATCTAAGTAATTAGATTTAAAGATAAAATCGAGCAAACAATGAATAAGCTTTATTATAGGTGTTGGTTTAGAGTTATACTCAAGATTATGAAAGTTTACATAGGGCTGCAAATATATTGTATTTGTTGGGGTCACGTCATCTAATCTCATATAATGAGTCACATTAACATTAACGTTATACAGTAAACGGTTGATTAAGTGCACGAGTACAGTTTATATTGTAGCAAACGTAATTGACTCTTTATCTAAATTACCTAGATTTAGTTAGAATCAGTACCATTAACACGGGGCGGTAAGAGATTATAGCAAATATTAGTTATTTGATTTGTTTTAATAGGATTTTCATTTAAATTAATTTTTATACTCAAAAATGTTACGTTTAGCATTCTTTAAAGCCTGAACCATGTTAATAATTAAATATAATAGAAGATATCGTTAGAGTCAAAGCATAGTGTATTTGATAAGTATGACGGAAATATAAAAAAATATTGTTGAACTATAGTATCTTATACGTTTTTACCATAAGGCTAAGCCCGAGGCCCTTATTGCCACAGATTTCTCCAGCGTTGCAAATAACTTCTGTAAAGATCCACTTTCAATTCTCCATAATGTTTTTAAAAAAAATTGTAGGTACTCAAGTAGAGTAGGTAGTTAGTAGTTTAGGTGTATGTAAGCAAGCCTTCAGTATCAAAAATTGAGATCACCTTAATTTAATTATTACATTTATAGAATAACTAGACGTCGTGCGCGGTTTTACCCGCGTAACTTTTGTTCCCGTTGGAATTTCGGAATAATATATAGCCTATAACCTTCCTCAAGAGTTGGGCTATCAAATGCAAAAAGAATTTTTCAAATCCCACTTGTAGTTTCTGAGATTAGCGCGTTCAAACAAACAAAAAAACAAACTCTTCAGCTTTATATATTAGTATAGATTAAATGGGATATGATCTAGTAAAACCTTAATGTTATTTTGTATTGTAAGTCATGAAAACTGAAAACAATTTCATAATACTAATCTTAATATCGTAGTATAGTGATATTTTAGCTGAAGAATTACCCGCTGGTCAAAGTTCTTTAGTTGCATACCTAATCCATCAGTTACATCAACGAACAAAAACATTTGCTAAGAAAAGTTCTTGTTTAACTCGTGAAGGCTCTCCTGATGGTCGAAGGCATGTCTGCATCTATCATCTCAAAGTATGGTATATTTTATCAAATATTCCTTCATAGACTTATTTTGACTTTTAAAAAGTTTTGGTGGATTCCAAGGACAAAGGTCTAGTAACTAACAAAATTTTAAACGACTTCTTATTCCAATGTTCACACGAAATTTTTCCAGTGTAGTTTTCCGGTCTGTAACTGATTATTCTGTTATCTCTTTTAAGTAAATAAAACATTCGCGGCCTTGATAAATAATATGAACTGTAATCGAAATTTTTTATCAACAAAAAATAACATCATTGAATTTTGAATCCGCTTTCGGACAGTGAACTGTCTGAATTATATCACTAGCAGGTAGTTACAAAGATCACAACTATATCTACGAACAAACAGATAAACAACATGAATTTTAGGGATTATAAGAGACTTATCATATTTGAATAGTAATGATGTGAGATTCAAATGCCACGTGGATATTCCATGTCATATTGTGCAAATACTATTACGAATAATGTGATACTTATAGTTCCTTAGAATAGATTTTGGCTCGCTGTTAATAAGAACATTATACTTTAATTTTAAGGATAAGAACTAACACCTGGATGCATGCACAGCTGGACAAAACACTCGCCCAAAAAAGGAGTCATCATCACAACTCTTTGTAATGAGTCCACTGCAGGACTATGTGGAGGTTAAGGCTGTAACCCACCAAGCTAGTCCAGTACTAAAGAAAGGAGTATTATGTATTAATAATCGCACATGGTGAGATACATTTAAACTTTATAACGCTGTTTAGTAGATTGTCTAGTTTTCATTCCGTTAGGGCAATAATCTTTTGCAGTTAAGCAAAAATAATATATTATTTTTTAATTTACCTGTTGGTAGATATCACTTTTTTATTTTACCTGCATTGAAGCTGTAGCTCAATTGGAGGTCAATTAAAACTGTGTCTTATTTTATCAGCAGTAAATAGCTAATACACAGTTAGTATCTGAATTCAGTTTTCAAAACGCTACTCGTATTTTTAACAAAGTCGACAAATTTTCATTACCGACCCAAATATACAGAGATGAAAATTACACACCTTTTGTATAAAATAAGTTGCAAATAAGTAATATATATATAGTTTCTGCGGAAACCTTTCGTTTGTATTAAAGCACGTGCCCTCAAGGCAAATTGAGGGGAATCGTTGAAAGTTTAGAAAAGGATGATTGAGTTACTCCATTATGTTTTAGTTCGACTACCTAAAGAACAATATGGACTTTATTAAATTTCTTCCTCTGAATTAGCTATTCATTTCCGCAATATAATATTTTAATTAATTTTATACCTACAATATACAGCATAAGATTGAAGTTCACATTTTTAAGACAGTGTATTCGACATTATAATCTCTTATTTCAAGTCTCTTTAATGTCAAACTTAGAAGTTTCGAAATTACTTTTGTTCTTTTTTTTCTTCTTATTTATGGCAATCAGCTGTTGTTATGGTCATACACTATTTGTACCAGTATCGCGTGGTGGGGCACAGACTATCTTTGACAGCCACCAGCCTTTGCTGCTGCTTAAAAATGATGTATACATCAGTAGCCTAGGGTCAGCCTATTATTTTTGTTAGCAACTTTTGAATTTTAAATCCCTTATTTGACATTAGAAAGTCTCAAAATTAATTAATCTAATGTCAAACTGAGCCCAGTAAGTATTTATTTTTAACCGACTTCAAAAAAAGGAGATTTTCAATTCGACCCGTATGTATGTAATATTTCCAGAACTGCCCAGTTTTCGAATAAGTTAGTCTATGTCACAGTCTACACGAATGTGCCAAATTTTAAAAGTGTATGTAATCATGTTTTTATGTTTGTGTTCGCATATCTCCGGAACCACAAGTCCGATTTAAGTTATTCTTTTTTGTGATACAAGGTATTGTCCAACTTAGTGCAAGTTTCATCAAAATTGGTTCTGAAGTTTTTGAGATAGAGAATTTCAACCGACCAAAGAAAAATATATGTCTACCTACAATACCAATATCAGGTACCTTTATGGGCTTACCTAGTTTACCCTACAACTTAAGTTAAAAAAAAAGAAATAAAAATATTCTGAAAAAATATAACCGACTTCAAATTGAACTAAAAACTATAACTTCTGTCTTCAATTCTCACTTTAATATACCAACTTAGCGTTCTTTGAAGTCGGTGCCAGCCCGAATTAAAGAAAGACTAAATTATTCAAGACAGAAGATATAGTTTTTAATTTTTACTTTTTAGTTCAATTGAACTTCAAAATTTTGAAGTCGTTTTTATTTTTTCAGAATATTTTTTTACAAACTGAAATGATCACAAAAATGTATTTTATTCATGATTGAATCTGAGAAGAATTAGAAACCGACTGATCAATAATAAATCTTAATTATTCTCTACAAATAAGAGTAAGTACTAAGAGATAATTTTGTGCTAAGGATATAGAATAACGGAGATACATAAACTTGATGACTGAAGTGATTGTCTGACTCGAAGCCGATCGAAAACATTCCATTATGTAATTTTTTGTTTTGTTGTAATAACAAAGGAAAAATACCTGATTACGGTATGCTTAGTTTGGTTCGCCGAGGTCAACGAAAATAAAATATTGATAAAGAATTCATGTTGGTTAGTTTTAGAAGCGATAATTTATCAATCCGGTCGGGACGAATTAATTTAGTGTTTGTCTTCAAAATGAGAAGTGAATGATACATTATCCAAGAGTTATCTCGTTTTCTTGTCCAAAAAGCAGGAGGTTCTCAATTCGTCTGTATGTTTTTTTTTGTTTTTGTGTCTTTGTTATACGATATTTCGAACAATCATGGATTGATTTTGAAAATTGTTGTTTCATATGATAGAGGATACTTCATAATTGGTCTGATTTAAATTTCATCGAAATCGGTTGAGTACTTTATCGAAAATTTCGATCTATTGAAAAAATATGTATGATTTCGGAGAATGTTTACGTTGATGATATTCTCAACTCAGCCATAGTTTTGACGTGAAGTCGGTTTTTTAATGCTCTGCTTTCGTTGATTATTTCATTTTTCACTTTTATTTTCTTTTTCATGTGTCTAATAACATTAGTTTGTAAGAAATTGTGCAAACTAACAAATGGAACCTGTTTTCTGATAAATAAATGATTAATATTAATACTAGCGAATGTATGCTTGAGCTTATGATCAACATCATCATCATCATCACAACTCATTGTAATGAGCCCACTGCAAGGCATGAGTCTCTCCCCTGGGTGACGAGGAGGTATAGGCCATAATCCACCAAGCTGGCCCAGAGCTGGGTGGTGGATGTCAGAATTTTCAGGGCGCCAAAGTGGCTTCTGACAAACCCTAACGACTACTGTATTCAAGTATACAGCACCCGGGACCGAATGCTTAACGTGCCCTCCGAAGCACGGAAGTCGTCGTGCCGAAATGAATGGTCGGCGGTCACCCATCCAAGCACCGACCGCACCAACCGTTGCTTAATCTGTGATATCGTATGATTCACACAGTAACCACGGCGCCACGACGACTTATGATCAACGCTTAAAACGATTTAATTATGTTGGCCTAAATCCTTCTCGTAACATGATATGCCACAATCAAACAAAGAACAATAAAACCGAAATAAACTTGATAAAACACCTCAAAATTAGGTTAATCCTATTGGGTATAAATATGGGTTTTAATGAAAAGGCGTAGAATTGTATCTTTTTGACCCAGTTTAATTGAAAATTTGATATACAGTTAAATGAATTTTGGTGATATGATTGAGGTCCGCTTTAAATTATCATATCTATGAATTAGTTTTAATTTGATTAATTTATGTACAGTGACAAATTTAATGTTCGAATGGATAAAATTAAAATAAATATCTTGATTTGCTTGCTCTACAAACAAAGGACAGTGACGTTGACACTGAGATGGTAGTTTGTCTTGGTTTTTAAGTAATAACTTATCATTACATAACATTAATAGCAATCATATTTATTCGTTAGCGACGATCATATATTAAAAGATTAATAACGTGGAAGAAGTGAAAGAGGTATTTTTGGATCTTAGCAATTTGTATTCCCTAGTCTCTGCCTGCCC
Source organism: Stenoptilia bipunctidactyla (assembly GCA_944452665.1). NCBI lineage: Eukaryota > Metazoa > Arthropoda > Insecta > Lepidoptera > Pterophoridae > Stenoptilia > Stenoptilia bipunctidactyla. The sequence goes on from OX101736.1 coordinate 5,895,035, forward strand.
CAAGGGGAGACAGGCGTGAGGTTATGTGAGGTAAGTATTATTTCCACAACGTTAACAATAACCATCAAATCAGGTAAAGTATTAATGTTCGCGCCAGTTACCCTAAGGTAGCGCTAGTCTGTGTTTTTAGTTGAATGAAGACGAATTGTTTTTGACAGACGTCAAAACGTCAAAATTATATTGCTGTTAAACTCTTGTGACTTGGCGCCTCGAAAATGCATTGAACTTTTTTGTTGTCCGGTTTCTGTGAAGATTTTGTGCAACGATTTGTTTGAAGAAAAGTACTGTTGTGTAGTTAAAGTGAAAATAAGTATAATTAATATTCATCCCGTCTGATTCCTTATCTATTATCCTCGTTCCCCTCCTTATTTTATTTATTCATCGACATACTTCATCCACGTGTTTGGTGAGTAGAATTGTCTTCTTTATTTATCAAATTTTATTTAAAAGCAGTGACTATTCGCTGCGTACGGGCATAACATTAATTTATGCCCGTTCAACTAATTATATTTTAAATGTCTCTTACAAGAACGTAGCTGCTTATTTCATGGAAGCTTTTACATTAATTTATATCTCCATTAAGAATTTTAAATAGTTACTGGTATTCCATAACTTTACAGGATACCTTTCTTAAGGGTTCAGCTAGGATAAATGGATTATAGCAAAATTAGTTATATTCCACTTCAAAGGAAAAATCCTTTGAAGTGGTAATATAAAAACAAGCAAACTTGTATCAGGACCAGCATGTTATATGGCACAGAAAAATAATTAACAAAAAAAACATGTAGCTATATCTCTTTATGCAGCCATAACAGCCATTGCCACCTGATCACTTAAGAAGAATGTCGCATAAACATTGTTGAGGCGCCGAACTGTTTTACTATCTTTCTATTTTTTGAGTGCCAGCAAAAATGAACTTAGTTGAGGTTATGCGGAAGTATCCTCTATCATATGAATTAGGAATTTTTAAAATCGATTCATAATAATCAAAGACACAAAAAAAACATACAGAAGAATTAAGAACTTAACCGAAACTTAAAGAATTCATGAACACAGTAGTGTGCGTGAGGCGGAAACACTACTGTGTGCGTGTTGACTGAGGCAGCGCGCCGGGAAAAGTGTAGTAATGTCTCTTTATTTATTTATAGGGAATTCTGGTGAAAAATTAAATACCTACTTTTATTACATAATTATGATCTGAATCGAGCACAAAGTGCTCTCCTTCAATATCTAAAATTTGTCACCAGTCACCCTGTATATAATTTATATTTTTTTTATGACGAATCAAAACCTGCGTTCCTCCTCACCTCTGACTCCATTATCACTGTAAATCAGGTATTAAGGTTAAACGCGGGATCCGCCTGATTAAAAAAAAAATTTTTTAATTGATGAAAATTTAAATAAATATAATAAAATGCCAAACCAATTTATTCCAATGATGATTACTCAACGCCTGGAAAACACTGCACTACATTTTAGAATTCAATTAACGTGTAATTAGCAGTATCTATTGAAGTTTGATTATTTATCTATGGAAATTACAGTTTGAGGTGGGTATTTCGATTAACGTATACGAGTTTTATTGTAATTTAATTCGTCACTGCACTTGATATTTTTGAGTATGTAGTAAACAAAATCAATATCATTTAACAGGTATTTAGGTCTTTTTTGCGATAAAGTTAAAGAAAATTAATACAGAAAAATTCACTGATTCTAAAATACCGATGGTATAGAATTTTCGTATATTGATACACCGCCCTCCCTCCCTCATAAAAGCAAGCGATGCAATACAAACAACAAACATTCTCGAAATACTACAACAAACATCAACAGGCCACCACCAACACGTGTTCAATCGCTTCAATCAGAAGCAGCCCCAGGATCACTGAAAAACACGAATATAAAATATTGTTATTATTTTAAACTGTCATTTGAGTTAAATGGAGCAGTACTGTTTGAAAAAAAAATACCTTTATATTTGAACATTGGCTCATTACTCATTCGATGAAAATTTCTTGATACATACATACATACATAACGTCACGCCTGTATCCCTTATGGGGTAGGCAGAACACCAGAGGTTACAAGACCATCTGATGTCACGTTTGACAAATTTGGAGGTATTATAAAGATGGAGAGAGACTATTGTAGTGACAGGTGGTCAGCCTATCGCCCACAAAAACGCCTTTAAAACCTCTGTCCCTTAACTGACTTTTACAGTATGCCCGGGAAGAGAAGCAGCTGGCACATTCTATGTTTTTCTTTCGCTCCCAGTCCAGCATGGAAGCAATTTCTTGATATTTTTGACTAAAGTTTAAGGGTAAAGGACGTAAAACGGAAAATGCGGAAATTTATGAGATTAAAACTAGAACGTTCTACATCTAAACGTAAGGTATACTTCATTTACTATTTTGAAACTATATCGTTATAAGTGGCGAAAACATCAACGAAATCAATAGACAATTCCTTTTTCGAAAAAATATTCTTTATTTATTTTGATTTATATAAGTTAAACAATAAAGGTAGTCGAATGGAAAATCTACAAATTTATGGGATGAAAATTACAATCTATTCTATAACTAAACGTACATACATACATTCATAACTTCACACCTGTATCCATTATGGGGTAGGCAGAACACCATAGTTATAAAACCATCTGATGTCACGTTTGATAAATTTGGAGACATTATAATGACGGAGAGAGTTTATCGCAGTGACAGAAGGTCAGCCTATCGCCCACAAACAACCTCTGTGCCTTAACTGACTTTTACAGTATGCCCGGGAATAGAAGCAGCTGGCACATTCTATGGTTTTTTTTTCGCTCCCAATCCAGCATGGAAGTAAACTAACTAAACGTAAACGTTTGAAAAAATATAGTTAGGAATGGCGAAATAACAACGAAATCCATTTCGTCGTGCAGTTTAAAAACACTACGCGAAGTCAAACACACAGCCGTTGGTACCGTGTTTGCTTGCAATCTAGAGATACAATACCATTTCAATTATATTTGTATTGCTCCAATACTACAGCAAATAAGGATAAAAATGGATTACATTTCGTTATACTGTTGATTTTTGGAACGGAATCTTCATTCACCTCTTCTTCTTAAATGTAATATCCATTTTTGTGTTTGCAAAGTCTAATCAAACTTCAAACGTTTCCGAGCAAGAAGAACGTGCCAATCTAATAACATTACACTGGCGAAGAAATCAAATTTGCTTTCCGAATAGAACGCTTTTCATTTTGCAGATTAAAAATTGACTGATTACTTTAAATTTGTCAAAGATAAAATTTTAAATTTGGAAAGTCGTGGATTTGATTAAAAGACTAGCTGCTGCCCGCGACGTCGTCTGCGTGAACGCTATGCAGCACCAAACGCACCTACGATTATAACACTGCTAGCGTGATAATATGTAGCCTATATGTTGACCCGACTTCTTAACTATCTTCATGCCAAATTTGAAGTAAATCCATGCAGTACTTTTTGAGTTTATCCCGGAAAGACAAACAGACAAACAGACAAAAATTCTAAAAACTATATTTTTTGTTTCTGTTTCGATTGTAGATCATACCCCAAGTATTCTTTTAAAAAAATATTCAATGTACAGTTTTGACTTTCCTACCATTTTATTATATGTATAGATTACTAGAATACATTATGGTTTTTGTTTCTGGGAATTATAATTTTGTCAATTTTAGATGAAGGGCGGTGGCTAGTCAAGCAGAATTTTGAAGCATCCGCTTAGCAAGTAGAGGTAACTCAAATTTGTTTCCTTTGTAACACACGTTATAAGCTGAATGGCTATTTCAATTTTTTTCTCAGATTTCCCTTTCTACAAATAAAAACTTCAAAAAATATTTTCAAAAACCGAAGGAGAGAATTCCCATCAAAGAATATTAGAAAGAATCCGTTTTGGAAACAAGCCTTAAAGCAAAATCATTTTGAATTCGCTCTCAATTGATTCTGCAGGATTAAAGCTAAGCAGAAGATTAATCGGAAAAGTTTATTGCAAAATACGTCAGCAGAAGATGTCTTGAGCGTTTTTATCGCATTTAATTATACCTTACGTTTCAATTCGAAGATTTGCGCCTTTTTGGATACCGTGGTAAAGTTGGTTGTAAAACGGTTTAACTTGTTTCAAAAAGGATAAGGTTCTCAACTTGTCTTCATTTTGTATGCTTGCCAAGCGATTATTTTGTCAAATATAATGCTAAAAAATACTTTGGACCCGCATAATGTGCCGTATATGTCGAAAAAAACTTGAAAAATAATAATATTGATAAAGAAAATATAGGTGCAGTATTTTTTGGGATGCTCTATTATTTTAAGCTATAAATTTACAGCATTTAGATGTTGATCGAAATACAATCTGCATTGTGGTTGACCTGTATTGGTGAATGATTAGATACAGACCGCAAATAACATAATTTTAATGACTAATCTGCCTGTAAGCTGACCCCAAAATGTGACGAGATGTTTGTGTAAACTAGTAACTAAGTAGATAAGTACAGGTTCAGAGAACCTGAACACACCCGTGATGTAAGAATTCAGTTATTTTAATATGCTACTATTCTTGAAATATCGTACGCCCAAAAACTACCATTCCAGTGGGAATTTCTTCTCCTCAAAAATTTCTTTTATAATACAACCCGACACCCGTCGAAGCCATTTCAATGCACTCAAGTAATAAGATTTATAATAGAAACTAAAATGTCCTGTATTTCCCGTTTCCTTGGGAATTTTGGGAATTCTAAGGAATGTATGTTACAAATGTCAGCTTTCTACGCTCAGTAGTTATATTTGTACGTTGTCTGCCAGTCACTTAGTACTTATCTCAATCAGTAACGGAACAGTTTTATACACAGGGTGGAATTTTTGGATGCCACCTGGAGGGTAAGTAGTTACTCTAAATAACAAACATAGCAAATTTTATTCCACAGAAACATTCCTTTATTTTCGAAAAGAAATAAAACCGCATTCTAAGATTTTCAAAAAATTGCTGGCATCACCCTGGAATCGAACCTACTAAGATCAATTAAAGTGACACCTTGTAGTTTTATTGCATCGATCGTTAGGGTCGATTACAAGAATAAAATCTCTCTAGCATATTTCCTAGGTTAATTTAATGAAAGGAAAACAATGAAATCCTAAGTTTTAGAGTTTAGTCGGTTCGATTCCTGGGGGAAGCAAGCGAATTTTCTAAAAACCTTTGAATACGGTTTTATTGCATTTAAAAAATAAAGGATGTTTTTTGGGGCAAAATTTACTATCTCTATTCGTCACTAAATTGTTCAGAAACTATTGGGTCGCTTGCAGAACACATGGTATTATACGCCATAAATCCGGTTTGAAATTGTTTTATTTTAAATGATTAATCATGAAAACTTTAATAGTAGATTATTGCATCGAGCACAAAGTAATTTACTATTGCACCGAGTGATTGATCTAACAGGCACGAGGGCAATATAAATTACTGAAGGCGAAGTGCATAATCTGCTTTTCTTTCAAATATTACTATATTATAGGAATAGTAGATAAAAGAAACTCATATCAAACAGTTAAAATAGAAGTTTTTTTTTTAACAAAGTTCTTTCATTCATTCAATTCTTTCATTTTTAAATCAGAGTTAGCAATCATTTTTTAAATTTGGAACAAGTAGGATAGAAACAAATAACACGTACGTAAAAAAAGTATTGATATCGGCTGGCTGAATAGAGCTAATCCATTGAGATTGGCACCTTTTGGTGCGATTAAAAAAAATCGGATGGTATTTAATCTTACAACTGTAAATCCACATTTTTCTATCAAAGTATTCGAAATTGCTAATAAAAATACTGAATTGCACACTAAATTTGCGCATCAAATAAATCAAATATACATCACTGTTTAATGTTTAAAGCTAAACTATTTTACTAAATTACTATCTGTTAACTTATAGTAAATCTAATTATCCTTTTAGTGCAACGAAACATTTAATCTGTTTTTTTTTTTTGGAATACGTCACCTATTAAATTTTAAAGATAACCTAACCTAACCTAAGCTCACCTACCTATTAGTAATTTTGGTATTACAGCAAAGTACTGTTGGTAAGTAATTATCTTATTATTTTCTGATGAGCATGTCGAGATTGTTGACAGGGTAGACTATGATAGCTGACCAGGTTTATGGCGCTTCGCCGGCCGCTGCCGCGGCACCGCTCGCTTCGCTCGCTCAGCTCGCGCACGTGTATAACTATATGCAACCTAACATGCTTCTCCTCGCTGCTCTCGTCGTTGCACCTAATCGTACTGACTCCGTCTTTCGGTGCGGGGGACTTCTCGTGGCCTATAAAACATGTATTCTTTGTAATGCAATTTTAGATAATAATTTTAGTAATTCGGTGGTAATATTGGATAATTTAGTGTGCAAATCAGTATTTTTGTTATACGGCGAGTAATTTTGTTTTAGAATACTTATATCTATGGTTTTAGAAGGATTTTCGTAGTAAAATTATATAAATAAAGTCGCTAACTTTGATATGATTTAGCCATTTTTTATACTACACATATAGTTATACAATTATTTAATTTGATAAACAGTCATTTATTTGATATGCTGGTACATTATTAGTGGATAATTGTTGTTTGCTTAAATTTTAAATAGAGGTGCAATTAAAAATTTTCCAAAAAAAACTGTGCAATAATGAAGTTTCACACATATTCATTGCTCTAGAGCATTAATGACTCGCTTTGTACTTAGTTTTTAGTGTGATTGTGATGAAATTAAAGCATAGATGGAAGAAAAAAATGTTATGTATCATGCTGAGGGCAAGCCAAGGTAACTAACTGTCCGTGAAGGTTCAGCTTAGAATATAGCCCAACCGCCTCTGGATAACCGTGCAGTAAAAAGCGACTAAAAAGACAAAAAGGCGACCCCCGCTTGGTGTTAGGACCCCGTCAGTTCCCGACCAGCTAGCGACCACCCTTTATATAAGTTTGCCGCCAAATATTACCGCTCTTGCGGTGATGTGTTCCGGAAATATTTTATGAAGAGCTAGTTCTTTCTAGGCCCGTGTGCTTTCATCTTCACTTAACATCTGGTGAGATTGAGGTCAAACACTAGCTTAGACTTAAATTAAAAAAAAATAATTAAAAACCATCAAGGATGCACATTCACGAGCTGGAAGCGACCAGGCATTAAATTCATCTGAACTATCACCGCATAACTTTAGAGGTAATTAAGTTTATTAATTTGTGAGCGGGTAAAATCCAATATGAACTCATTTTAATTAGTAAGTTATATCAATATTGACTTCGTTTGAATGTATGCTTTTGTGAAATTATTATAAAAGTTATTATCCTGCTAAGTTACAAGTTATATTATCCACTATTCAAAATTTGTGAGGTTGGACACAGGAGTGTTTGCTACTAATTAATTGAGCTGGAAATTAGTACACTGCAGGGTAGTCCTTAACGAGGTAGCACATTTTCCTAATATTACTTATTTTCCTAAACCATTATCAAGGTTTTTTTTTTATAAAATATGGATGGGACGTTTGTCTTCCATGACACCTGATGTTAAAAAGGAAAACGGCTATTATTCTTATATAAGTTTCAAAATTCTCCATATAATCTTTTACGTGATAATCTTTTATCTTGACAACCGGCTGGTGTAGCGGTAACATACATTGCCTTCTATGCCAGAGGTCCTGGGTTCGAATCCCGGCGGCGGCGGATATTTGTGTGATGAACACAGATGTTAGTCGTCAAGTCATGGATGTTTATATGTTTATTTAAGTTTATTCTAATAAAAAATATGTATTTATTAAATATGTATGTGTATATATTTCTTAAGTATATCAGTTATCTAGTATCCATAACACAAGTTCTTTAAGAAACTTAATTTGGGCTAGATAATGTTGTGTGAGGGTCAGAAATATTTATTTATTTATTTATTTACTAAGATAACTACGGTATTGACACAATGATTTGTATTCGTTTTTTTTCTTTTTAAGCAAATAATGAAATAACGCGTTAATAAAAATAGAAATGTCAACAAATGCGTGTAGTTGGAGACTGATCAAAGCGATAGTATGGCTTAAATTTAAGTCTGTCACAAATTCTCACAAATTATTTTTATACAGGGTGACAAATTTTAGAGAAAGAGAGCACTCTGTACTCGATTTGATCATAATTATGTCATATAAATAGGTACATAATTTTCACTAGAATTCTCTATAAATAAATAATGTTTTGTAACTATTTACTTTACTTGCGCCTGAGTCAATCCTGACCTGTCACGCGGATCGCTGTCGACGCTAGTGCAACCATTCGTTCCGTAATTTATTCTTTTACTGTTGGTTAAGTTTACTGAGTAAATAATTTATGTTTATTTTTCAACCGACTTCCAAAAAAGGACGACGTTCTCAATTCGTCTTTATGTTTTTTTTTGTTTCTTTTTTACACGATTTTTCGGACAGTTATGAATCGGTTTTAAAAATTCTTATTATAAATGATAGAAGATACTTCATAGTTGGTCCCAAATAAATTTCATCGAAATCGGTGAAGTACTTCATTGAAAATTTCAATTTTTTGAAAGAATATGTATGATTTCGGAGAATGTTTACGTTAATGACATTATAACTCTTTATATTATATTTTTATATCATATTTTTATTTATAATTGTTCTAGTCATGTATGATCTCAAACTATCACGTCTTTGAATTTCAAAAGTGACCCACCAGTCACCCTGTATAATCTATAGACAACCTCGCACCGCCTTGCCGTGTGGAGTCAGCGTAGAACAAACCTAGCGCCCTTGACTAATCCGACGGATCCCTATTGGTGGTAGGATTCATTTAGAGACCGACTGACTAGTCTGTCTTGTCTTTTTCATGTACTGTATGTACCTATTTGAATTAATTCGTATATACCTGACTGAAAAAGAGTGCCAAGAGTTTTTCCGCCGGCTTTTTTTGTCTCTTGGTCTACTGTAATATCTTATTCAATAACAATGAACACCTTGTTAAAGCCGAAGTACAAAATTGTGACGTCATTAAGCGGCCATTCGATGGTCTTATGATGAATAAAAAAAATCATTTTCATTTTCACCACTCTTCACATAAAATTTGCTGCCGAATACCGCCACTCCAACGGTAATGTGTTCCGGCTATAATTTATGAAGAGCCAGTTCCTTCCTTAATCCGTGTCTTCGATCTCATCAGGTCTACAATCAGGTGAGATGTTCAAATGAGGGTTTATTCGCTTTTCAGAAAGCTTATCAACGGACAACCTCGTTATACCAATCACACACACGTGTTCTATTATACATCGTTACACACATTGGACGGTATCGTTTACTAAAGTAGTCCTTTTTGTTACGGATTGCCCAGGTGTGGAACGCCTGTCTGCGTCTGTTTTTCCTGACCACTCCTGGTACTTTTTGGTGTCACGTGAATAGTTTTCTCGTGAATGGACGTGTACCACCATAGTCTACATTTGCACTTTCCATCAGGTGGCATGGAAGACAAACGTATAAAACACATTTTTTACAATGTATAAAAAAGTACATAGTTCCTTTTTTTACATAAAATCAGTAGACTGATTTAGCACTCGTAGGCTCATATTCTGATCGCGTACACTTCGTCAGGTCATAGTATAAATGTCTATTTATTTATTATTCGCTATAAAATTCAGTCAAAAAGTCTTTCATTCAAACATTTCAATTTAAAAGTTGGTAATGGTTATTGTTATTAACTGCTTAAGTCTCCTTTCTAAACTACTGAAGTCCTGGTTATTTTGAATTGGGATCTCTTGGGTACATACATCTTTTTATTATCACTTATCATCGAATGCGGTGTATGGAGGTTACTTCTTAAATTCAAAATTTATTCAACACAAAAATTTACTTCAGAGTCGTTTATGAAAATAGCAGTTCGTTCAAAAACCAATAAAGTGGCTTGAAAATCAAACGTGCAAAACATCACAAGTGGTATTTCCTGTTGACTGGAACATAGACCGTTTGCTAGTAACGTGCCGCGTCTATGCAAATATGATAGTGAAGCATTTCCAGGTGACTATTTTTAAAACTTCGTGAATGCGAATTTTTTTCATACATTTTTATTGACCTCAATCTCACCTGATGGTCAATGAAGATCAGGGAGCCAATTCTCACCCATTCGACTCTGAAGACGTCCACGACAAAAAGTATCCGTCTACGTCTTTTTTCTATCAAAAAGTTATTTTATGTATTCTGGCAAAAGCGTATGCGCAAATTGTCTATTACTTTCTGATCGCCTTTACTGGCTCTCGAGACGAATGGTCTTGACCATTCGACTCTCAAAAGGCGTCCAAAAAGTGGACGTATTCGTTCGTTGTCGCTTGTCTTTGTGTGTGTCATTTTTGTTGTGGTAAATTGGTGCATGCATAAACGTGAACGTAAAACTGAATAATGGATGAGTTTGTAGCGGCTTTTGTACAAGACATGTTGGAAGATGGTGAAATCGCTGCAGCTGTCCGACGACGCCGTGCTATGTGCCGGGTGTAGCCATTCGACTTGAGCGACGCCGACTTCGAGAAAAACTTCCGTCTCTCAAAAGATCTCGTGAGGAACCTCATCCAAATAGTGGAACCGCTTATTCCTCAGAAGAAAATTGATTTAAAGACAAAAGTGAGTTTTTATAAGTTGTTTGTTTATATAAACATCCCATACGTTAGTTACAATCATCAATTACTAATTATAATTTGCTTGTTTTTCAGGTTTTGTGTACTTTGAACTTTGTGGGCACAGGGTCATATCAAACTCCGGTTGGAAATAATTATATTGTGAATCTTTCTCAACCCTCCATATCAAGGTGCATAGGGGAAGTTATTTATGCCCTAAACCATCAAAGTGTGTTTGGCCGATGGGTGCATTTCCCGGAGACATTCATAGAAATGAATGCAATAATGAGAGAGTATGTTTCATTTCATAAGCTCTAGTCATTGTATGGTTAGGATAGGATATAATAATATGCATATACCTACTGTACCTGTGTCGCATAATACAACATTGCAATATTATTAGTTCTTTTATATTATTGATCATGGTGTAAAGAAAGATTATACTACTAAGCATTTTTCGAAAATGAAATGAACATTACTGAAATCAGCTAATTTCAATTGTAATGTGGACTGCATTAAATTATTATGCATGTACAATGAATGTTGACTACAAATAATAATTTCATTTCCAGTTTCTATCAATTGTACCGATACCCGTTTTGTAGATGAAGGATGAAAACACATTGACGTTGACATTGACAGTTGACGAAACGGACGGAAAAAACCGTAGTATTCACAGAGTAAACTTTAATTCCGGTCGCATTGGGATTTCCGTGCGGATTCAAAGTCTACGGAGGTCTAGAATACAGATTTTAGCCACCCATCGCCTTTTTCTATTAGCAAATTGTCTTACATGTTTTCAAAGCGTATAGGGAAATTGTCTATTGAAATGAGAATTGGGTCCCAGGTCTTAGATGGCAGCACACGTCTTTCAATAAATATTGCCGGAACACATCTCCACCGGAGCGTTGATATAATAGGTTGGGGAAAAAGTCTTTTCGCATTATAGTATTTATGAACTTGTAATAAAATATCTTTGGCTATAGTATTTGTATCTGGCTGGTTTTGGTATCTTTGAAAGTTAAAATTTTAAAGAACATAATTCCAAATTCAAATTAGGAAAATGTGTGATTATCATTTGTTTTTCGTACTGTCAAGATAAGTGAATCTAATGAAGAAATTTTAAAATTTTAAAATTTTACTACAAAAAAGGTAAAAATACAACGCAAGCCGCGAAAAAAATTTGGATTTTCTTAAAAAATGCGGAGAAACTTTTTCCCAACCCAATATGACACCAGATCTTCTATGAAAAGTGGTTGTTAGCCAGTCGAACCCTGAAGGGATCCGACCATCAAACGGGGCCACTCGGATTAATCGTTTGTTACGATCGGGCTATTCTAAGCCAACCCTAATGTTTTACCACAATTTTTTCCCCTAACATACATACATACATACATAACTTCACGCCTGTATCTCTTATGGGGTAGGCAAAACACCAGAGGCTATGAAACCATCTGAGGTCTCGTTTGACAAATTTAGAGGTATTATAATGATGGAGAGAGACTATTACAGTGACAGGGGGTCAGCCTATCGCCCGCAAAACTGTCAATAAAACCTCTGTCCCTTAACTGACTTTTACGGTATACCCGGGAAGAGAAGCAGCTGGCACATTCTATGTTTTTCTTTCACTCCCAGTCCAGCATAGAACAATTCCTGTAGATTGGACTCGCCGTTCAATAAAGTACTCTAATTTACTACTTCTCTGCAGCAAAAAGTAACTCAATGTTCTCCAATTACAATATTCCATTTCACACCTATTCCTTTGATTCAGGAGTTAATAAAAAGCCTTATAAACTAGTTTCTAGGGGCGAATGCTACAAAGGTCCCTCAGCTTTGCGCTCAGTGCCAAATTGTAAAAGTTTCGAGAACTCGAATCTGCAAACGGAGTAGTAATTCGTCTGCCGAATTAATTACTCTGCTCATACGCTTTTCAAATTTATTCACGCTATAATTTATGGCATGAAAAATTTGGTTTTACTATTTCACAGCTAAATTAAAATTTAAATAAAAAAAATTAGCTTACTTTTCAATTAACTCTCTTATTAAATATTGAAGTCAACTTATATTTAATTCAATGTCGGATGGGTAGATAATAATGTAAGTAACTTTCTATATAACTTAAGATTATGCGTTATCTAGTTTCTATAAGTGGAAAATAAAAAAAAAAAATGATTTATTTTTGTATTTAAAACGTAATTTTGGTTTGTTACTAATATGCGTATAATTATATTTTATATCCTGACTCGACCTTTGGTATCTCCACAGGCCCCGCTGTGGTCACAAGCGACAGAATTTACGCTTTAGGTACTTTTGGTTACTTAAAAGTTACGGGCGTCAAACCGCATAAAGCTGCTATTATAAATAAAAACCTTTGTCTCACTTTACTTTATTAAAACAAGTTGAGTCTGATCTGCAGCTTAATAGGAACAGGTTGAATCTAGTAGATAACACTGTTTTTCTTGGAATAACCTTAGATTCTAAATTGCAACGGGGCGCCCATATCTCATTTAGTTCTGCAGCGTTCGCGGTAAATTATATTTCGTTGCTTCATTCTTCAGATATATTCACTTACCAAGTAGTCCCTTTGACTCACACGGTAGCACGCACGAATTTAAGAGTTATGAAATGACTAAAAAGGTCAAAACACGTGTTTTCGATCGTTTTAGTTAAAATTTTTCACACCAGTCTGGATCCATAGGATGCGCCTCTGTCGAGCTCATTCCTTTTTCGTGCGCGGTAGCAAGTACACCTGTCATAAAAATGCCGAAGAAGACGGCCGAAGAAAAGAAGAATATTATAAACGCAAGCTTAGAAGGTTGGAGCGGAAAAAATCATGGACGAGTGATTTCATACAGACAATATTCAAGAAAAGCATCTAATGTCTCCAGGATCTTAACCTAGCGTAAACGCGAAGAATAAAACACCCGGGTGTTGATTTTTTAAATCGACACGGAGGTGGTACCCGGATGTTGATTTTATAAATCGACACGGAGGTATTCAAATACAACGATATTCAAGGAAACTGTTTAATATCTTCAGGAACTTTAACTAGCGTTGACACGAAGGATAAAATACCCAGGATGTTGATTTTTTAAATCGACACGGAGGTAGTACCCAGGATGTTGATTTGATAAATCGACACGGAGGTCAAATAAAAACTAATACGCATGCATGCATGCATAACGTCACGCCTGTATCCCTTATGGGGTAGGCAGAACACCAGAGGTTACAAGTCCATCTGATGTCACTTTTGACAAATTTGGAGGTATTATAAAGATGGAGAGACTATTGTAGTGATAGGTGGTCCGCCTATCGCCCACAAAAACGCCTTTAAAACCCAATAATTCAAGCGGAAATACAAACGCTTCCAATTTAAATCTTAACGGTTCTGGTAGTTCCCGTTAACAAAGGCCCTAAACATGGCGAATGTATTCACCAAGATTTAGCTCAAAGATGGCTACCCAGAGAGGTTTAAGATCAACCAGATTATTGAAAACCCTTAGTCTGAAACCAAAAATTTGAAGGTAAGCACTTGGGCTCGGAACAACAAGCCATAAGCCAAGCTATGACTATTCTTTGGTTGGATATTAAAGTAAACACAATAAAATTCCTAGTGGAGAATTGCAGAGTTCTGTCTGATTTACATTTTTCTTTTGAAACTGAAACAAGAACGAAACTGCCATGAAGGTCTAGATTTGTTAACATATTGGAAAATGAAGAAAGGGATAAAAAAGCATGTTGACATGCTTAAAATATCCACATGTCAAGCGAACCCACGCCCGCGGTTTCAAGGTAACTGGACCGAATATCGGCTCGCAACTACGCAACAGTATTATTGTCAGCGCTACGCCCCCGAACTCGGTGGACGATATCAACGAGACAATGATCCCTAGCCCATCGTTAACGCAGGTACATGGCTTTATAGCGATAAGGCCGCCTATTGTACCTTTCAAAACTGTTTTTGTTCTAATGTATTCTTTTCCTTTTATTATTTTGTAAGTGTGCAATGAAGTATAAATAAATAAATCAATAAAATGGCATATTTTTATAATTCTGGTACAGCTATTACCAATGACTCTGTTGGTTTAAAGTGGATCTCCAAAGGCGTCTCATTACCAAAAATCTGTCAAGTTATACAAATCGTAACTCCTATAAACAATTTTGCTCCTAAATAAAATCAGGCTTTCGAGATAGGCTCTCTCCATAGAGATAAATCAATTAATCTAGGAGCAATAGTCTCCTGCTCTTCTCAGTCTGATCAGTTTGGTCCGAATATATTTTTTGCACCAAAATCAAATGGAGACAAAAGATTTATTTTAAATCTTATACAAATTTTATAAATTCCTTAATAACAAATCACATTTTAAAAGAACATTTTAGAACCTCCCTGAGCATAGTGACAAAAAAGTCCTTTTTAGCTTGCATTAATTTCAGAGAATCTTATCTTTTAGTTCCTATATTAAAGGAACATCGTAAATAATTACGATTTCAGTTTTTACCACAAACTTATGAATTCGAGGACTTCAACTCGGATCTGTCAAATGAATACAGTGTTTACGAGGTCTCTTAAAGATTTTTGGAAAAGTTATAACAAAGTCGCATATCAACATATTAAAATTAACTCAAAGTGAATTGCAAATATTAGTAAAGATAATTAATACTGCTCCGTGGAAATATAACCAGTGATTTTGCAAGAAAAAAGTGAAATACGAAGTAAACAACTTGTCATAAATAACAACACGTATAAAAACATATATCGAATCAACCAGTTTCAATCAGTGTTCACTATCTCAAATCTGTGTTGCCATCCTAAATTCAGTTTTAAAAAGTAAGGAACAAATTTTAAAAAGTAAGGTGTTGCACCATCAGAGAATTAGCACAATTCACAACTAACTAACCATTAACTTCAGCTTGTCCATCGGTTAAATATTAGTGATTATACTACCACTCAAACTTTCGAAAGGATAGATACAAAGCTCTCAAAAATAGCAATAATAACGATACAAAAATACAAATACATAGTAAGATTTTAGAAGATTTACAGTGGTGGAAAAACATGTGAAAGACATCTTGTCATAGAAATATTTAGCGAATATTTGCGTTACAGCCTGATGCGGGGGGGGTAATTTGTAAAGATAATCATGCAAATGGAAACTGGAAAAATAGTGAGACATGTTTTCAGCTTTTAATGGGTTACAGTGTTTTGCAAAGGATTAACACGTTTGCGCTGTATGTAGGTACTATCTATATTAATTTAATGGGAGGAATTCGATTTCCTCATTTAAATGCATTAGCTAAAATTATTTGGTAATAGTTTGAGAAAATGAATATTTGACTATTTGCTCCGTATATCAACTCGGGAAAAAATACAGCACTACCCAATTATGCGTATCAAAGTTTTCAGTCAACCTCAAGTAAATCTGTTTGCTTCTCGCACCAATGTTAAATGCTCACAATAGGTTTCTTAGTAACGAGATCTTGAAGCTACGGTTATAGACGCGTTTACTCTCTCTCTCTCTCCAAATTGCTTTAAATTAAAACATTCAAGCCGTTTTGAATTTTTTGCATTTAATAATGCTCAATTATTCTTAAATAGTTAACAGGAAAAATAAATTAAAAAAAAAAAAAAAGACCCGATCAGTACACGAACCTGGGACCTCTCGCTTGCCGAACGAGTGCTCTTTTACTGAGCTAACGATTTTGAAAAGAAATTATTTATCTTTCCAGAACGAACCGGCGAGGCTTCCCGGCTCGGTCTCATTAAGAGAAGACGTGTAGGCGGTCACCACAGTACCTAGTCGTGGTCTCGTCGCTTTCTAACAAAACTTAAGCTCAGTACAACGTAGCATGGTACAACGTATCTGTACTAGAATTATTGTCACAATAACAGTGGAGATATTTTTAATCGTTCGATTTCACTGAATTTTATCATTTTTTAAGGAACAATTAAAGTAAAACTAATAAAAACAGTTTATAGATATAGTAAATAGTCATAGGTTGGCCTTATTATTAGGAAACAATATAGGATCACATGAACTAATTAATCCATTACCTTAGGTTAAGGCCATTACCAACATAACACAATTACACTTGGTTTAAGATTAAGATCTTCAAGTCGTTTTAAGATTATATTTCAAAATGGTATCCCAATAGTTATTTAACTCTTGAGCAAAGTACACACACAGTAACTGGTATTTTTACTGGCTTTTAGGCCACTAGCACACCGTGTGCAATTTCTCTTATAATTTTTGCAAATGAAATCAAAATAGGGAATTTAGATTTGATTATAATTTCAGCTACTGCTAGTAACCAACTCTAGTTTTGCCATATTTCCATGAACATGCCATTCCTGTATATGCCCTGCATTAGCTTTAGAAAATGAGTTATTTGTAACGAGTTAACTTAGGCCAGAGCGTGTAGATTGCCTTATAGTCAAACCAAAGCGACCTTACAAAACAACGATCTCACCGTCTATCAGTCGCTGGATAAAGCATGTCATGGGGTCTAGCGGCGCGGGCGTGGCGGCGGCGGCGCGCGGCGTTCA
Organism: Stenoptilia bipunctidactyla; assembly: GCA_944452665.1. Classification (NCBI taxonomy): domain Eukaryota; kingdom Metazoa; phylum Arthropoda; class Insecta; order Lepidoptera; family Pterophoridae; genus Stenoptilia; species Stenoptilia bipunctidactyla. The sequence goes on from OX101736.1 coordinate 5,912,224, forward strand.
GCGCTCACAGCACGCGGCACGCGCAGAAACGTCCGCGGCCAGAGCGCGTGGCGGCCTATCGCTGCTAGCCATTCGCAGCACGGCCTGCAGGACCGCTCAGTCTCAAACATTCGCTAAGTTTTGTAACCGCCCCATGGTCGATCAATAAAAGTAATTTTGGAAGGGCAGTTTTTCAATCAAATGTAGAAGTAAACTCCTTTGTTGATCCATAATTATTAATTTACTTTAAGTAATTTTATTCAGTATGCATGTAAATAAAATGTTTCAAAGTTATACATTTACATTGAGTTAATTAAATAACTGTTGAATATTAGTTAATGAATTTTTATAAAGCAAAACTTTACCTTATGCTCTGAACATCTACTTGGTAAATGAATATATCTGAAGAATGAAGCAACGAAATATAATAGAAGATCAAACGAACTTCTTAAGTGAAGTTCGATCGATATTATATGAGTTGCTTCATTCGAAGATATATTAAGGTCCCACCCGCCCTGTCAATGTAGTAAACTATTGCCCTTAAAGTTTTGCCATAACTATAAAACGAAGAACTCTAAAATAATGAGCTCGACAGAGGCGCATCCTATGGATCCAGACTGGTGTGAAAAATTTTAACTAAAACGATCGAAAACACGTGTTTTGACCTTTTTAGTCATTTCATAACTCTTAAATTCGTGCGTGCTACCGTGTGAGTCAAAGGGACTACTTGGTAAATGAATATATCTTCGAATGAAGCAACTCATATAATATCGATCGAACTTCACTTAAGAAGTTCGTTTGATCTTCTAGAAAATTCGCTCATTGACTGATGTTAATACGGCGAAGCTGGTATATTATAGTATATTTTCATAGTATAATGTCCTACGGCATCCTACTTTGGGGCAATGCCGCAGATATTGACAAGATATTTACACTGCAGAAAAGGACTTTTCATGGAATGTATAAACTTGGAAATAGAGAATCTCTAAGAGAAAAGTTTAAAGAGATTGGTATCTTGACCTTTGCATCACAATATATGAAAACATTATGTATATTTATAAGAATAGTAGTAAATTTAAAACAATGAAAGATAATCATTTTTTTTTTATTCTTTATTTAATGAGCTTATTCACAGCTGAATAAGTTCATCAATCATGATAAAAAATATTCTGTTATGACAAGGAACGACCATAAATTAGCGTTTCCCATATTTTAGGGAAGAGGGTGACCCGATACCTGACGCTACCATTAGCCATGCCGCCTGAGGGAGCATGACGTTCTTGCTGTTGTCTTGACAAGAAAATAAGTGAGTGGAACAGTCACCAGTATGCCATATGTATACTGCACAGTCAAGCCGTAAACAAAATTATTAAGTAATTAATAATAATCCCATGCCTTTTTATCGTCTAACTAATCTTTAGTTTTACAATAAGCTTTTTGAGATAGAGTGTTTTTAATGATTGATTTTAGTCAATTCCATCCCTTACGTTAAATAAATTTAAAAGAACTATCAAAGAAACATTATGCAAAAAAGGTTACTATAGTCTCAAAGATTATTTAGATGACAAAAGAGCGTGGAATTGATGTCTCCACAGGTAATTTCCAAATGTTAAACATTAATCACTGTAAGCAGCTTGGTTGTGACATGATATTGGCAAGCACGAATAGCTGTCTTCTGTTTGTTTGTTCATATCATAGCAGAGCTGTATTTCTGCCAAATTGTACCTATAATAAGCACTTTTCACAAAAGAGTGCCGAGAGTTTTTCATCCGCCGGCTTTTTTCCTCTTGGTCTACCTAGGTTCTACTTTCATTTCGTTTTTTAAAGCCGAAGAAGTAGTAGTAGACAGCACCAAGACATTGGTGGAAAATGGGCGATCATTATCTTCATGAGCCAAGAGATGCACAGTTCTCGACGGCGGCCTGCAAAGGATTCGTCATGTCGTCCGGACCCGCGCCGCCCTCATCCAGCGTTTGAAGTTCGTAAAGTGTGTAAAAATACCTACTAAGAATAAAAAAGTTTTCATTTTCATTTATTAAATTGCCAGATTCACTACGAAAATTGAATATAATTTTCAAAATTACGAAAATAAGCAAAATAATTACAAAACTTATGAAAATTTCACATAATATGTAATCCGTGTGCAGGTTTTTTACAGTGATTTATAATAGCTTTTCCGCCCCCGAAATATTTCGGAAAAGGTGACCTATTCGTTATTCATGTTGTGTTTACCTAGCTTTGTAGTCAACCTGCGGTGCGAGCAAAGAACTTTATCGACTCCTATGTTTACGAATGTTTATGAATGGTATGGAGTCGGTTGAACATTTTAGTAACATTCTAATTTTTTTCACAGTTATTTAAGAGTACAACATGTGCACAAATATTCAAAATTAACAAGGCATACATTTTTTTAAGTTGGGTCAATGGATAGATTTAAATTATAGCTTACACACCGTCTCCATACTATACGAACATTCGTAAACAAACGAGTCGATAAAGTTCTGTGCTCGCACTGCTGCTTTGTAACAACTCTATATGCAACATCTGCCTTTAACAATAATTATAATGGTTCTTGAATGTACTTTGAAGGGCACATGTTGATCTATCTATATCATCTCATAAATATTTGTGAGACTTAATTGAAATACGGATTTGATCATTCAAAAAAAGGCTATATACAGGGTTGATTTGTGGTCACCGGCCAATTTTTTTTTACACAAAAAGTATCATTTATAGAAACGATTTCTGCAAAAAAACGTATTTATTTTTTTAACATGGAAATTAATATATCCCCTAACACATAAAGCAAAGCATGGTAACTCTAAATTACCATTAAAATAAAATCGACTACGTGCTACTACAAAACATCTCGTAGTACTACGTCATAGTATTATCAACGAAATGCCTCGCCATATTAGCTATGTTCATCAACATCGACTATTTTTTTTAAAGTTTGTGGTCCCATATTTCTCCTATTTTGTACTGAGCGACGCTAAAACAAATATAAGTACGTTTATATTGTATCAAAGAAGCTTACATTTAAATTTGGCTGGTGACCAAAAAACAACCTTGTAAAGGTATATTAAAAGTTACCCAGCAAAATATAAATCACGCTGAGACAAACTGACCTGAAACAAGCTCAGATAGCTTTGTACTTATTAACGATGGAATCGTAGACATTTTTATCAGATTAACAAGACCGTTTATTTATCAATGGAAAAGAACAAACAACTAAAAGGTGATAAGCACGCGTACATAGAATGTTATTGTTTATTTATAATTTATCATGCACCTGTAGTATGATTAAATATCTAATTATTTATGTAATACAGCGGTTATTCATAGATAAAACATGATACATGTTTTTAATATTGATGATAAACGGGGACTGGAAACTGCTCGCGTCCGCAAGGTTTAGCCCTCGATGCCTTGTACGTGGTCCCTGGGTGGTGCTAAACGAGCAGTAATATCTGGTGGTAGGCTTCGGCCGTGGCTTGTCACCACCCACTAGACAAAACCATGCCGCCAAGTAACCTAGTTGCGTTCCGGCATGATGTCTAGTGTAGCCATTGAGGAGGATAGGTCTGAGTAATCGTGCTGCATCGGAGAACTGTTTACAACTCGTAGGATAATGACTCACCGGGTAACTCGTTTTGGAGGGTAGCGGGATCCGAAGCACGGTGCACCGCTGGCCGACCGCAGGTAGTAGGGGGCCCAAGTAGCATGCCAGCCACATGCAAAAGGCTGCCCCGCCACCTCGCGAAAAATCCCGGGAGGCTCCATCGTGCCGGTTGGCGACCGGTTTGAGAGGACCCGATGGCGAACTCGGGGGGGTTCGGGCGTCCCCGCAGTCTCCAAGCGAGTTTCCCAATGGTGCGTCACCCCTATCGAGTTGCTTGGTTCCATTTGCAGCGCTTCACTCAACTTCTGTTCTCCTCCCTATTCACTCCACTCCAAAACTAATGAAAGGTCCAAAGAAGAGTAAGGTAACACAGCGGTTGCACTTCCTCTCGTTTAAAGTGCACTTCTGTAACATCCGAGGAGTGCACTCCAATCTCAATGATGTCCACCACCACCTCGAGACGGAGAAACCCCACCTACTCTTCCTAACGGAGACGCAGATCTGTGATCCGTCAGACTCGGCATACCTTTGTTACCCAGGTTACATCCTGGAGTCCAAATTCCACCCGCACGCCGGGGTGTGCATGTATGCCAGTGACAAGATCTGTTGTCAGCGTCTCCGTTACTTAGAAGTGCCGGACCTTTCAGTTATGTGGGTTCACATAGATACCGGCCTAGACCAAATGGTATACGCTGGTATTTATCGGTCACACAGCGGAGATCGGGAGACAACGAGGCTTATGGACTATCTCAGCAGTACAGCGGACAAGGTTCAGCAACGTTTTCCCACAGCGCAGTTGGTGTTCCTGGGGGATTTTAACGCACACCACGGACAGTGGTTATACCCGTTTCAGGACACTGACCATGCTGGTAGAGAGGCTTTTAAGTTTTCACTCACTCATGGCCTCTCTCAGCTTGTTGACGAGCCTACGCGCATCCCAGACGTTGCTGGCCACACTGCTTACTGCCTGGACCTTCTGCTGACAACCGATCCGGACAGATATTCGGTGTCCGTCACTGCACCCTTAGGGACATCCGATCACTGTCTGGTGAAATCTGTATCGCAGTACTCGCCACCTGACACCCGACCAAGTGGTTCTAGGCGAGTATGGCGTTACAAGTCGGCAGATTGGGATGAAATGCGACATTTCTTCGCATCTTATCCGTGGCGGCAAGCTTGTTTTACATCAACCGATCCATCGTGCTGCGCTGATGCAGTCTCAAGTGTGATAGGTCAAGCAATGGAGTTCTTCATTCCCTACGCTGATCTATCCCTTGAAACCAAAGCTCGCCCATGGTTTAGTGCTGAATGCTTTTCCGCTGAAAAGCGTAAGCGAGAAGCGTACAAAGCCTGGGCAACCGCTCGCAGAAGCAAAGCCGTGGATTCGCATGAACACAAAAAGAGGTACAATGCTGCCGCCAAGTCCTGCAAAAAGGTGATCAAGAGAGCTCGTTTCGCCCACATAGGCTGTATCTGAGACAGAATAGCCTCATACCCCTCGGGAAGTAAAGCTTTCTGGTCCCTCGCCAAGTCGGTCGAAACGAACTTTTGTCGCCCGTCGCTGCCGCCTCTGCGGAAACCTGACGGTTCTCTGGCCCACACCGCTAAGGAAAAGGCGGATTTATTTGCCAGTATCTTTGCGGAAAATTCTCATCTAGATAGCCAAGGTAAAATCCCACCCCAATTACCTCAGTTCGGTCCTACAATGGGTACCGTTCATATTCGACAAAAGGAGGTTCTTAAGTGCTTGCTGCACCTAGACGAGAATAAGGCTAGCGGTCCAGACGGTATTCCTGCAGTGGTGTTGAAACGCTGCGCAGCTGAGCTGTCTCCCGTTTTGACGCGTCTCTATAGACTCTCTTTGGAATCTGGTAAAGTCCCCAAATCCTGGAAGCTGGCTAACGTACAACCAGTACCGAAGAAGGGAAGCCGTGCTGATCCTGTCAACTATCGACCAATTTCAATCACCTCCATACTTTGTAAAGTCATGGAACGTGTATTGAACAATCGACTCCTGGCATACCTTGAGACCAACGAGCTCCTAAGCGATAGCCAATATGGTTTCCGCAGTGGACGCTCGACCGGCGATCTTCTCGTGTATGCCACACACTTATGGAGTGAGGCCTTGGAGGGTCATGGTGAAGCAATAGCTGTATCCTTAGACATCTCCAAGGCCTTTGACAGGGTCTGGCATGATGGTCTCTTAAGCAAGCTTCCAGCATATGGCATACCGACCGGGCTCTGCGACTGGATATCTGATTTTCTGAGGGAACGGTCGATTCGAGTAGTCTTAGACGGCTATTCCTCTGACCTAATGGCGATTAATGCCGGGGTACCTCAGGGATCTGTTCTCTCTGCAACTTTATTCTTGCTGCACATTAATGACCTCCTAACACCAGGCATTATTGGATATGCTGATGACAGCACTGTTGTTGAGAGATATATATCCAATGCGCGAACGAGCGCCCATGAAATCCAGGTTTTGAGAGAGTCTATGATTGAGCGCGTTGATTCGACCTTGCGGAATGTGTCCGATTGGGGCGAATCTAATCTGGTCAAATTCAACGCCTCCAAAACACAAGCGTGTCTATTCTCCGCAAAAAAGAGCACCTTTACTCTTACGCCCACTTTCCAGAATGTATCTGTTCCCATCACCGATCAACTAGGGCTTTTGGGCGTCACTATAACGTCCAAATTAAACTTCGGACAACAAATTGAGTCTATGGCAAAAACAGCTTCCAAAAAATTGGGTATCATCTCGAAGGTCCGGCGGTACTTCAGCCCTGAACGGCTCCTCAACTTATACACAGCCCAAGTGAGGTCTTGCATGGAGTACTGTAGTCACCTTTGGGATGGTTCTGCCAAATACCAGCTCGAAGCGCTAGACTCTGTTGACCGAAGAGCCCGAAAACTCATAAATAACAACAACCTTACAAATAAAAAATTGCAGACGCTGGAGCATCGTCGTAAGGTTGCTTGTTTGACAGTATTTTATCGGCTACATTTTGGTGAGTGTGCGAGTGCTCTTTTTGACCAAATTGAACCCACCCCTTTTTACCACCGGACTACCAGACGCAGACAGAACTTCCATCCGTATATAGTGGATATACCAAGAAGTCGAACAAAACGCTTCGATAGTTCCTTTTTGGTACGGATTGCCAAGGTGTGGAACAATCTGCCTGCGTCTGTTTTTCCTGACCACTACAGTCCTGGAACTTTTAAGTGTCGAGTGAATAGGTTTCTCGTGGATGGACGTGTAACACCATAGTCTTCATGCGCACTTTCCATCAGGTGGCATGGAAGACAAACGTCCTATCCTTACAATATAAAAAAAAAAAAAAAAATAAAACAGAAAATTTTCCGGTAAAGTTTTCTGTTCTGAATAATGAAGTTTTATTGCGGTAGATATTACGCAGTTATAATATTACCTATTTTAGTGATCAATCAATGTTTAGATAAGATACATTATTGTGAGCAAACTGTATAGCACTACAGCAGAGGGTTCAAACGTTTTTTTACCCAACTATGGCGAAGCCAAAAGGAGGTTTATGATTTTGACCTGTGTGTATGTGGGTATGGATGTTCATATGTTCCATCAGAACTTATAAACTAGTAATCATAATTCGACAAATGAGGTGTCCTTTGAAGCCTCTTCATTGTCCGCTGGTTACAGGCTACATAAGGTTTCGTTAAATTGACTACAGTGCCCTCTAGGGGACTTAAAGTAAGGAACAAAAAAATTTTTTTTCTTTACGGTTTTGTGTGGGGTGTCAAATGAAAGAGCTTTGTAAGCACAGCTCAAATATCGAAACATTATTGAAAATAAGTGAAATAATAATTATAGTACCTAAAGAATTAAAAAAAAAAAAAAATTAAAAATCTTGGATTGGATTTACCAAGAAGTCAAACAAAACGCTTCGATAGTTCCTTTTTGGTACGGATTGCCAAGGTGTGGAACAATCTGCCTGCGTCTGTTTTTCCTGACCACTACAGTCCTGGAACTTTTAAGTGTCGAGTGAATAGGTTTCTCGTGGATGGACGTGTAACACCATAGTCTTCACGCGCACTTTCCATCAGGTGGCATGGAAGATAAACGTCTTATCCTTACAATATAAAAAAAATACAGGGTTGATTTGTAGTCACCGTCTAAATTTTTTTACACAATAAGTATCATTTATACAGAAACGATTTTGGCAAAAAAAATATTTTTTACAAAGAAATAAATATATCTGCTAACATGTTAAGCAAACCATGGTTACTCTAAATTACCATTAAAATAAAGACAAATACGCGTTCTACAACACATCATCGTAGTATTATCAAAGAAATGCCGCGTCGTGGTAGCTATGTTCATCAACAGCGACTATTTGCATAAAAGTTTGTGTTGCCATGTTTTCATTTTTTTGTACCGAGCTATACTAAAATAAATATGCAGCTACGTTTATATTGTATCAAAGAAACTAACATTTAAATTTGGCTGGTGACTACAAATCAAGCCTGTATATTATCTTGTGTGTAATTCGATCTCCGTGGCGCAGTGGACTAACTCGCTATTAGGTGTATGGTGAAATTGGTTCGGTGAAGGGGTTCGATCCCTGACAGCAAAATTTATATTTTAGGTTTCCCCGTAGTTCACTACAAGTTTTGTTTTAATATTGTCTTAAATTTTCGCGATTCATACTATTAAATAAAACACTTTTTAACCGGATTTATCGCGTATATTTACATTTTAAAATTGGACTCGACGTTTCAGTGTCTTTGCAGACCCCGTGGTCACGAGCGGTCACAACCGTAAACGTACCTGCATATTTATTTTAGTATAGCTCGGTACAAAAAAATGAAGACATGGCAACACAAACTTTTATGCAAATAGTCGCTGTTGACGAACATAGCTACCACGACGCGGCATTTCTTTGATAATACTACGAAGATGTTTTGTAGAACGCGTAATTGTCTTTATTTTCATGGTAATTTAGAGTAACCATGGTTTGCTTAACATGTTAGCGGATATATTTATTTCTTTGTAAAAAGTTAATTTTTTTTGCCAAATTCGTTTCTATAAATGATACTTATTGTGTAAAAAAAATTTAGACGGTGACTACAAATCAACCCTGTATACAAATATACAGAAAACACCACTTTAAAAAATAAAGTTAAAAAACTAAAACCCTTTTAACTTATTTTGGAGTAATAGTGTTTAAATATTGGAAATGAGCGAAGTTCTTTTATTTGATATCCCACACGAAACAGTCAAGTTTTTTTTGGTCACGAGCGGTCACGGGGTCTGCAAAGACACTGAAACGTCGAGTCAAAATTTAAAATGTAAATATACGCGATAAATCCGGTTAAAAAGTTTTGTTTTGATTGGGCCATTTAATTGGTGTGATTGCCTGGGGTTTTTCTTTATTTTTTCAACAAATATCGATAAAACACGCTTTAATATAACCATTCACAGGATTTTTAATAACTACATAATGATAACAAAATTTTCAATCAGTTTTATCCTAGTTTGTGTAATTTATTTCTGCATGCTCGTACGCGTATACTGTCTACTGGATTTCGTTATCGCATGTAAATTTTTATTGTTTATTCGGTTGAGAGAGTTATTTTAACTAGATCATTTTAATAACAATTTCACTATTTATGAGGCTAACATATATGTTTTACTTTATTTCAGACAATTTAAACAGGCAAGACTGTCATTTTGTTTAGATGTATGCTATATTGGGTCATAGGTCTATGAGCCTATTGATATCAACAACCTGTTATGATAAGAGCTTGTCCATTCATAAGATGAAACAAGTAAGAAACATATGTGAATCTTCAAATTGAATATAGGTTTATTTGCAAGAAAATAAATAATCTTAACAAACACACATACTGTGTGCTCTCTTTACACAACTTAACGTCGAGGCTCGAACTGTTGAACTCATGCATAGAAGAAAGAGTTTCTATAATTACGCCAAGAGACAGTTACAGAAGATATTGGAAGAAAAACATGTTTCAATATAAAACCTGCATTTAAAATGCCTTCATTACTTATTCAAAGACGTTACGATCTACTTAGTAACATTTTGTACATATATAACTTCACGCCTGTATCCCTTATAGGGTAGGCAGAACACCAGAGGTCAAAAAACCATCTGATGTCGCGTTTGACAAATTTGGAGGCATTATAATAGTGGAGAGAGACTATTGCAGTGACAGGGGGTCAGCGTAACGCCCACAAAAAAAGCCTCCCACACTCCTTGGTCCCTAAACTGACTTTTACTGTATGCCCGGGAAGAGAAGCAGCTGGCTCATTCTATGTTTTTCTTTCGCTCGTAGTCCAGCATAAAAGCAACATTTTGTATATTCAGTTTTCTTCATTTATTAGGTATTATGTTAATTTTTGAGGCTTTTGATCTTTCGATATTATGTCAACATCATTGTTTTTTTTTTATATGAAGGAACTATCTCTTTATAAAATACTAGCTATGTCGCGCGGTTTTACCCGCGCAATTTTGAATCCCGTGGGAATATCGGGATAAAAAGTACCCTATGTGCTATTTCCTGTAACCTATCACCATGCCAAATTTCACCTAAATCCATTGAGCTATTTTGCCGTGATTGAGTAACAAACATCCATACATCCAAACTTTCACATTTATATTATTAGTAAGATTGCTGGAGCACATCACCGCGGTAATATTTGGCGGTCAATTTTATATGAAGGTCACTAACCAGGCCAACCCTGAGGGATCCTACCACCACGCGGAGGTCATTCGGGTTACTTTCCCTTTACTTTTAATCCAGTTAACCGAACTTACAGGTACGAAGGTAAGGATTAATTTGCTATAAATAAATATTATGTATATGTATGTGTATGTATATTTTTAATAAGAACTTAATTATACTTTATATTTATTACATATATTGTACGAAATGACACCCTTTGACGCATATAATATCCTCTACCCTAAGGTTCGTCTGGAAGAGATCGCTTATTTTTAGCGATAAGACCACCTCTTGTGTCAACTCTAAATTCAACTAGTTTTCTGTAGATTATCTGTATATTAGATGATTAAACGAACTTCTAAGTGAAGTTCTATCGCTATTATATGAGTCGCTTCATTCGAAGATATTATATAACAGGTAGTCCTTTTTAGGTACTAGGTAACTTCGCACAATTTAAAGTATCATAAAAAAAACACTGTGGTGGGGCGCCGCGTGGCATGATCCACCCGGTTCGCGCCAAGCCCTCATTCTTTAGAGACCCTAAACGAAACTTTTAAATGGGTTCTGGGGTGGGTGGGTACGTCATATCTTCGAATGAAGCGACTCATATAATAGCGATAGAACTTCACTTAGAAGTTCGTTTAATCATCTATTATATTTCGTCGCTTCATTCTTCAGATATTATATAACAGGTAGATTTTCAGAGATAGAAAGTTTTGTTTAGGTATATACTTGGAATTGAAATAAGTAAAGATATAAATATGTAATTACATATTTTATTATTATAGTACTTAATAATTAGTATTATTACATAATAAGCTTCAAATAATCTTACTTTATTTGAGTTGCTAGAAATTATAATCAGCTTAAATTAATGAAACTTAGTGATAGTCTATTTATAGACACATAATTTTTAATGTAGTAATTTACTTAATATCAAAATACCTACGTAATATTCAATAACTATTTTTAATATTAGGTTAAGTATTGTTCATGTCTCGATTAAGTATCGACAAAGCAAAGTTATTTTGTTGATCATCTAAAGGCCGATGGTAAAACTTTGCGAACACCTGTGAGTTTTGTGTCCACCCGGCCGTTTTTCGAATGACATCGACACTGATACCGGCCGTGCGCGCGGCTGAGGTTGACGCGTGTCGTGTGCTGTGCGCACTAAAACGCTCATGTCAATGCCGCTCGTGGCGAGCGTTTGCTTAATCCATCGACTTAGCGTCTGACTTGATGCAGTTCTGTGGGGAGCTTTGAATGTTACGAAGAGATTCCCGGAGTTTGAACCTCAGATATTTTTTGTAATAAAAATATATTCTTTTAAAGTTGATACTGGGCATATGTTGATATTGCTTTGAAAGTTTGGGAGAGATAATAAGGGCTGTTCACGATTTGGAGCGGAAGTCTTGATTATATCTGTTATAATAATACCTATTTACTTTATCAGATTGAAAAACAATATTTTCTAATTTAATTAAAGACAATGTCTGTACTCTTTGACCGGTACATAAAGCTAATAATGTAACGAGTTTTTTTTTTTTTTTTAATATTTTCTTATGATAAATTAATATTTGGATACCAAGAAGACAGTTGATTTAGTACTAAATTTGGATCCCAAGTAAATGAATATTTAGGCTTAATAGGTTTAGTTTTATAGGCTCCTTTTAAGAGGCGTTTAACACAACTATTATCACTTATCTCTTCTCCTAATAAAAGAGATAATGCAGATCGATGTGTATTTAATGAACCGTAAGAACATCCCTTATTAAATTGCTCGTTTAAGAATCAAAGAAATAATGGAATGGATTTTTCGAAACTATTAATTCATAACCACACTTCTTGAAACCATAACTTCAATGAGACGTTGTACTGGCGAACAGTAGTGTCTGCGAGCGAGGCGAGCATCAACGTGAGAGCCTCTGGTGGGCAGAACGACGCCCGGAGAGCCCCGCGGCACCCAGGGTAAGGCTGGAGTGCAGTGGGTGCTGACTCCATGGCTGGGAAGGCCAGAAGGGCAATACAAGTACCCCTTCGGCTTTATCATCAATGATTTTTCGTATACATTTTAATACAAGAGAAAAGGGAGAAAATGCATAAAAATCCAAGTCAGCCCAGCTTATTGTAAATGCATCAACTGCGACTGCATCAGGTTCAGGCTTCCAGGTGACAAATAATTAACATTTGGCATTGGCTCGACTTGAGAACAAGTCGATCTGAATGGGCCCGAAACTATTTACAATAAGTTGGAAAGCGCAATCCGAGAGGGCCCATTCAGTATCAGGGTTAAGTTTTCTGGACTCTTTCTTTCTTTCTTTTCTTTTTCTTCACTAGCTATACTTTTGAGACCTAACAAAACCGCGAGTAATTCCTAACTTATAATTTTGAGTAATGATTGGACCAGAAATAATATTAATATTATTTTTCCACCACCATAAATCTTTTACTAATATCTTATTAAGATTCATTTTTGCCCCATAGTTTCCTCCGAACTTATTTAAGGCTAAAAAATTTTGTCTCTCTAATATTTTTGTATATAAGAATCTATATTTTGTGGCTGGACAGGCTGCGATCAATACACCTATAAGTTTAGCAAAATTTCGTATTGAACAAGTTTTAAGATTAATGTACCTATTTATTAACTGTGCAATGTTATTCCGCTCATCGCCAGGTAACGTAATAGACATCTGTTCTGTGTTGAACATAAAACCTATGAATTTGATTGACTTTTTTGGTACAATGTGACTTTTATCGAAATTTACAATAAAACCTAGACAATGTAATAACTTCAAAGTTTTTCTTACATTAATCATGCATTCTTCATATGTATCTCCAATAAGAAGATCGTCTTAATAGGTAGTAGACTTAAAACCTTGTTTTCTCAAATGACTCATTACTTCACGCATAATTTTTGTAAATACCCACGGAGCTACCGATAATCCATACGGCATTGCTGTGAACTCGTAAGTGATCGGCTCAGACGAATCATTTTCTTGGAATTCGAATCGTAGGTACTTTCTGTCACTAACAAAAATCGGTATAAGTAGATATGATTCTTTCATATCTATATTGGGTAAGTATCCATTACGAGGAATTAATTTCGAGGCTGTTTTATAAGATTCCATTTTAAAATGTACTTTTGTTACGAACTAGTTTAAAGATTTTAAATTTAGTATAAACCTTTTTTCTCCGTTAGGTTTCGGAGCTAAAAATATATTTGAAATACATTGATCATTTGAAGGAGAACAAGGTTTTATAGCCCCTAAGTCTAATAATTTATTTATAGCTATTTTCATGTCTCGTTTTTCACATGATGACAAATTATTTTTAGGAATAGAATACTGACAAATTTGAGTATCGAATGGTATTCTAAATCCATACTTTATCCACTTCAATATAACTTCATTTTTAGTTATTTTTGTCCAACAATCATAAAATAAATTAATTCGACCTGCATGTACCTTGATTAATGTTGGGTCGGAGCACGCATCCTGGATGAAGTCTGCGGCTGGAACTTGGCGTTGAACGCAGAGTTCGATTGTGGGCGCTGCTGTGTTTGAGCTGCTGTCGGTTTCCTCTGACCTCCCCGCCCTCCCCTGAACGACGGGTAACGAGGAGGTCCTGTCCAGTTTCCCTGCTGAGACGACCGGTTGACCGTTGATATTTGAGAGGCGACTGTTTTGGCTGGGCCTTTTTTAATTAGGGCTCCCTGCTTTTCAATGGCTTTACTTGCCTTTATTTTTTTCCGGCAATGAACTTCCGAATAAAGTTTTGTCTCTTTCGGAGTCTTGTATAACATGTTTAAAGTTTGTATGCAAATTATGTAAAATCAGTTTAACCCTATCTTTGGTTAACATAAAGTGGAGGTCTGATAATAGGCGGCATCCATCACTTACGTGACGGAGGGCCTTCATTTGTTTTCTTCTTTCCCAAGGAGGACGTCAATCCCTCGATTTATGGCGGTAATACCGTACCCCAGCTGTTGCTGAAAGTTTTGGAATTTTTTTTTTTTGTCACGTGCTCGTGCTAGGTCAGTTATGGCTGCCGAGATTTCCGCATTTAATTTTGGGGCTTGCAAGTTTTTGCAGTTTTCGGGTACCGTATTTTCTATGGTTAATTTATCTTTGTCTTCTTTGGACAGTCCTTTTCTTAGTAAAGGTGTCCATAAATTTGAGAGCGTATCGTGTATTTTAGCGCCAAATTCGGGTGTATCGGAATTTGCAGCTCCAAGTGCAGTAAGCAGCTCTGGATCCAGATCGGGATTAGGTTCTCCCGATATACCTGGTGCGTCTTGTGATATTGACGGCTCCGGATTAGGGAGCGTCTTTGCAGATAGCTTTTGATTCACAGTGAATGACGCGGCAGTCTTCTGGTTATCCAGGTTTACATCATCCAGTGGTAGCGGTAACTCATACCTTGGAGGCGACATGTTTATGTCTAATTCATATTAATATAACGCCCATAACGTATTACAGACAACGAGATAAATCTCCTTGAGATTACCCGCATTTTATGTAATCGTATTGAAAACAAAAGGTGATCGATAAGATCAAATAAAATTTATTAAATTTTACATCATTACGATATTGAGCGGATAACGTGATATATCTATTATAGATTACACGCATTTTCTGCTCTGATTTTTTAAATAACCTTGGAGGCGACATGTTTATGTCTAATTCATATTAATATAACGCCCATAACGTATTACAGACAACGAGATAAATCTCCTTGAGATTACCCGCATTTTCTGTAATCGTATTGAAAACAAAAGGTGATCGATAAGATCAGATAAAATTTATTAAAGTTTTCATCATTATGATATTGAGCAGTTAACGTGATATATCTATTATAGATTACACGCATTTTCTGCTCTGATTTTTTAAATAACACTTTTAAACCGAATAAGTAGGTCTTGCCTTGTAAGATTTCTTCTTCATCGGTAGAAATAATTCGCTGTTTCCGTTTTTTATATATTTTTTGTTCCAACTTTTTTATCCTTATATTATAATGTTGAAGCTGTTCTTCTGCTGTACGTTTAACATTTTGTAAAAACTTAAGTAAATGATTAAAGTTAATGACGTATGCTTGTTACCACGCACGAAAAAAGAATGAGGGCTTGGCGCGAACCGGGTGGATCATGCCACGCGGCGCCCCACCACAGTGTTTTTTTTATGATACTTTAAATTGTGCGAAGTTACCTAGTACCTAAAAAGGACTACCTGTTATATAATATCTGAAGAATGAAGCGACGAAATATAATTATAGTTGTACAATAAAGAGTTATTATTATTATAAGCTTAGTAACTCTTATATTGAAAACAGCACATTCAAGGCCACCATATTTGAAGATCAAACGAACTTCTAAGTGAAGTTCGATCGAAATTATATGAGCAGCTTAATTCGAAGCGATTTATTAGGTTTACTTATTGTAGTATCGGTCCCATGTGTCAGCCCTGCACGGTTATTTTAGAGTCTTTTTTTTTTTTTTTTGTATTGGCAACACTGCCCCACCTCCGGCTCCCAAGTAACCGGCCCTTTTGGAATCATTTTGTTTAAAGCCGAATTATATAAAAATGTAATGGATTATTCTATTTATAGGATAAACCATTGCATGGTAAGGTAAAAAAACGATAAGCACAGGTAAGTATTTTACTTATATTAAGATATAAGGGTTGGGATATTTATTTTCAGTAAATAAATAAGTAATATATATGTTTCGTTTTAAACTGGGAGGGTGATTATAAATCGCTTCGAATTAAGCTGCTCATATAATTTCGATCGAACTTCACTTAGAAGTTCGTTTGATCTTCAATTATATTTCGCAGCTTAATTCTTTGCGATTTATTAGGTTTACTTATTGTAGGATGTTCAGAGAGAAAATAAGTAAAATAGCTTACATGATCAACAATTATTATCCATTTTTTGAGCCAAAAAATCAAGGACTATGTTTGTGTCCCATATGACCTCATATTTATATGTATTGCAGAATATGTATTAATAGTTCCGTATTTTGCACCTTTGTTAAAAACATCGGTTAAAAAATTAATTACGACATGAACTGAACAGGTCAAGTAATTGTGCTGCATTTCGGAACAATAACTAAACAAGACTTGATACAGCTGTTATATTGCTTGTAAGTATTACTAGATAAAGAAGATAACATTATTTCTGTAGAATCAACAGATAACGATTTATTTAATAAAACTTGCCTGATAACTTCACGGCAATCAAACCGAGTATCTTGTGTAAGCTGTGTGTCAATCTGATAAGAGATTGAAGAAGGTTAATATTGGGTTCAAAATAAATTGATTTAGAAATAGATATCTTTTTCAATAATGGGAACCATGGCTGTGTGGGCCAATTTAGTACTACGAATATACCCTCGGCCTTATCATCTATTATTTCTCTAAGTGTCTTTAAAATGAGGGCAAATGGCGGAAATGCGTAAAAATAATAGTTAGTCCAGCTGATGGTGAACGCATCAACAGCAAATGCTTCGGGTTCATTTTTCCACGTAAAGTACAATGGGCAATTTGTATTACACCTACTGGCAAACAAATCTATTTCTGGTCTATTTCACCAAATACTCGTTTAATACCACAATAAGCATGTTCACTTAATTCCCATTCAGTATCTAGAAACTTTTTGCGAGACAATGCCGTGGGTAAAAAATTGTCCTTCGTATTAATATAAGAAGCTAATACTTTAATTTTACGTGTTTCGCACCACTGCCATTTTTTTTTTTTTTTTTTTTTTGGACATATCCTTTAAATTTGGGTACTTTATGCTGCCCATTCTATTAATGCAAGATATCGCGGTTACGTTATCAATGCGTAACAAAATTTGACAGTCAGATAATTCTTTAGCAAACGTTTTTAAACCTAAATATGCCGCTTTTAATTCAAATTAATTAATATGAAGTGTCATTTCAGACTCCTTCCAATAACCAAAACATTCCTTGTTATTACTCGAGGCACCCCAGCTTGAATGAGAAGCATCAGAATTAATTTCAATTTTATAATCATCAGATCTTAAGCTAGCATAACCATTATCAATTTTGTCTAGCCACCAATAAACATCTTCCCGGATATTTAATGATAAACTAATCTATCGTTCATATGATGAATTTTCACATAAACTTAAATACTTAAGTCTTTCAAGACGTTTAGAATAAAGCCACGAATATTGAATAGCAGGGCAAGCCGATATGAGAAGTCCAATCAATTGTGCATAATTACGTAACTTAATTGTTTTTGCTTCGAAGATTTTTAAAAGAGATTGTTTTATTTTTACCCTCTTTGTTTGAGGTTATTTTAAAACCATGTTTTGGGAATCAAATACAAAGCCTAGAAATTTAAATGTGTTTGAGGGTTGTAAAGAACTCTTATCACAATTAATCTAGAAGCCTAAACTTTCTAAAAGTGTCTTTGTAAAAAGTACGTTATTATAGCAATCTGCCTTTGTTTTACCAACGCAAAAAATAAACTTGTTTAATTTTTTCAAATTCAATATGAACCTTTTGTCTCCGTTTGGTTTAGGTACTAAAATATATCGGATACAAACTGTTCACTATCGTATGTACACTTAGGTATGGCTTTTATTCGAATCAAGTAATCTATGCAAATTTTAAAATCGTTAAAAAAAATTATCTGGCTTATATCTTGAGCCAGGATTACTATTTTCGAAGGGCTTTTTAATAAACGGTATTTTATATCCCTTAATCCAGGACAAAATTATAGGATCATTAGTTATTTTTAACCAATTTTTGTAAAATAGCTTTAGACGGCCAGAATAACTGACCTCAGATGTTAATATCTCCTGTTGTATTTCTTGGGCGGCGAGCGTGAGCGTGTGTAGTTCGGGGTGTGTCGCGGCGGCGGCGGAGGCGGCGGCGGCGGTCCCGAGCGCTGCACCGGGCGAGGTCTCCCCGCTTCGGGCCGCGCAGCAGGCTTCCGTTGCGGGGGCTTCCAGTTTAAACAATTTTGAGAAGTAATCCTATAATTTTGGTTGTTTCTGTTTGAAATAAATGGTTGTGAAGGCTTAAGGGATTCTCCGGTTTTTTGTATAGTTTTTGCGGACCTTAACTTTTCTGGTAAATCGGTCCCAAATAAAAATGTATCTATGGTGGTCTGACGAAGGGTATCTTTTAGTTCTGCATTGATAGTATTAATAACTAAATTTCTTCGGGCCTTCGTTAGGTAGTAGAAGGAATCGCACAACAATTTGCTTGCATCACTTAAGGGTTTTAGAATATCCTGCGATGAATATTTCTTTGTAATGACTTTCTCTGTCGTTTGCGCTAATGCAGCCAAAGCAATGCTGATTTGTTTTTGACTAAGCATTAAGGAAAAATCTTTTTTGCTTGTCAGTTCTGAAATACCCGCTTTAACTTCAGGGTTGAGGATAGGCGTTAATAGCATTTCACAGTTTTTGGGTACCCGATATTCTTGTAACAAGGACTGTTTTGTTTCTTTGATGAGACCCTTGGTAAGTATGAGCTGCCATCTATCGGATATGTTTTTATTAATTTCATCTCCCAAAATATCTTGCGACTGGGGAACTTCCCCTAATAATGACAGTATTTCGACATCAATACCACTGTCTCCTCGTACCTCCTTTGTGAGATCCGACGTCGAAGGTACTGGATTCTGTTCCGACGACGACGTATGAGGAACTGCCTCGTTCATACATGCCTCCTCTTCAAGCGATTCTTCGTGATGTGGTGAACTTTCGGGAATGACTTCCACGATAGATTCACGGTTGTTCGGTGAAGCTATGATTAGAACTTCACCATGTTCGTATTTTTTTTTTTTGTGGGTATTTTTAAAATAGGTTTAGTTCTGTAGTATAATTTTTGATATTATCATGAATACGTTTTATTTCATAAATGCTACCGGGCACAAATAATGTATGTTGTGCTTAAGTAAAGCATTATTTTATATTATATTTTTTAAGTGAGTACCTACCCTCAGGCGTGGTACAAATTTGTGTCATTTGACAAGTGAGTACTTTAAATAAGTATAAATTGGGTTATAAAGTAAGTATGTTGTGCTTAAGTAAAGCATTATTTTATATTATATTTTTTAGTGAGTACCTACCCTCAGGCGTGGTACAAATTTGTGTCATTTGACAAGTGAGTACTTTAAATAAGTACAAATTGGCTTATAAAGTAAGTGTGTTGTGCTTAAGTAAAGCATTATTTTATATTATATTTTTTAGTGAGTACCTACCCTCAGGCGTGGTACAAATTTGTGTCATTTGACAAGTGAGTACTTTAAATAAGTACAAATTGGGTTATAAAGTAAGTATATCTGCAGACAGACGCGCAGAATACAAGTTTTTAAACAATGTTAAATGACATTGTTACATAATTTACTTAAATTCGATGGATTCTTCGTCAGATGAAATAACGCGAATTCTTTTCCTCAGCTTATTTTCGAGTCTCCTTATTTTTCTTCGTATTATTTCATTCTTATCTTCGTTCTTGCGCTTCTTCCCCATCTTGAGAGCTTTGTGTAACACTAGATGACCGTTACAATGAAGTCTTGAGCGTTGCCAGGAACACGTGCGAAGGCTTGAGCACGGGAACGAACAATGATTCCAAAAGGGCCGGTTAATTGGGAGCCGGAGGTGGGGCAGTGTTGCCAATACAAAAAAAAAAAAAAAAGACTCTAAAATAACCGTGCAGGGCTGACACATGGGACCGATACTACAATAAGTAAACCTAATAAATCGCAAAGAATTAAGCTGCGAAATATAATGTATACTTACAAAGCTACAGGTAACTTCTAAAGGTAAGGTATTCGCATATATTTATTTGCACAAGTTTTATTACACGTTATTATTAAATGGGCCTAATAAGACATCCCGGTTACCAAGTTACGAAATAAAATTTCCTTGAAACACGGTTTTATTCTTTCATGTCTTCCTTATTTTTATTTCTTTCTTTTTGTTTTCATACAAGAGAGTAACGTTGGTATGTAAATAAATATTATAATATATTTTTTTATTGCGGAAGTAGAATATAAGTAGAAGTTTTATTTGAATGTGTAGTTTGATATCAATATAATAGTTATGTAAATAGTTACGATATGATAATGTTAGATTAGTAAACATTATACTTATCCTAATCTTCTATTAATATTATTGGTAACTTTGTTTTTTTGAACACAAAAATCATTTTAATTAATTACGCAATTAATTAGTGTTGTTGCTTACTAAAATTTTGCTAGAATAATGAGAATCTGACACTAAGACCTATGCTTATCTAATGGTTTTTGGTCCAAAAGTGTATGATTCAATAAATAATTAAAATTAACCGTGATGCAGATAACAAACAAAATAAACTGTTGTTTTGCAAATAATTTGTAACTTTCATGATAAAAAAATATTATTTCTGACGTATTGATTGTGTTTTTAAATTTATAGTTCATCGAACTAGAACTTTCCGTGTTTTTCAGACACCAAGATCTCGAGTAAATAGAAATGTGATGATAAAAGTATTTCATTTAATACTAGGAGTAACGCTCTGTTTCACCCGCGCACTTCCCGATCATTTTTAGTCTGTTCGATTTACATACATACATAACGTCACGCCTGTATCCCTTATGGGGTAGGCAGAACATCAGAGGTTACACGACCATCTGATGTCACGTTTGACAAATTTGGAGGTATTATAAAGATGGAAAGAGACTACCTACTGTAGTGACAGGGGGTCAGCCTATCGCCCACAAAAACGCCTTTAAAACCTCTGTCCCTTAACTGACTTTTACTGTATGCCCGGGAAGAGAAGCAGCTGGCACATTCTACGTTTTTCTTTCGCTCCCAGTCCAGCATGTAACTTAAAAAAACTGTTCGATTTGTAACTTAAAAAAACATAAATCTCTCCTCCCAAGCATACTTTTCCCAATAAATTATACAGTCATCATCACAACTCCGTGTAATGGGCCCACTGCAGGGCATGAGTCTCTCCTCTGGGTGACGAGGAGGTTTTAGGCCATAATCCACCGAGCTGGCCCAGTGCTGGGTGGTGGATGTCAGAATTTTCAGGGTGCCGATATGGCTTCTGAAAAACCCTAAAGACTACTGTATACAAGTATACAGCACCCGGGACCGACAGCTTAACGTGCCCTCCGAAGCACGGAAGTCGCCGTGAGAAACGAATGGTCGGCGGTCACCCATCCAAGTACCGACCGCGCCGAACGTTGCTTAACCTGTGATATCGTAAGATACACACAGTAACCACGGCGCCACGACGACTTCAATTATACAGTACTTAAGAATAAATCGTAATCACTTAAAATGATAAAGTTCTCATTAAAAACTTCTCGAGGTACCTATTAAATATATCTGTAGATACATTTGTATCGGATGCTTTTGGGATTATAAGAAACTTTGCATGTCAGTCAGCTATTAGCCCACTGGGCCACGAAAATAATTTATGTGTTACGTTGTAAATGTCATGAAAGGGCGCTGAAGTGAAGATTGTAAACCATGATGAATGTCAATTTATTGCTAGACATTTTAGTGTTTCAAGGTATATCGATGAAGTGTATCAAACAACTACTCGCTTTGTACAGTTAAGAAGAAAACTATCTTTTATAACATTTGTATATTATTTTATCTGAGTGATGGCACAGTACAGATATCGACAGTAATTCAACTTCATACAAACGGACGAAACGCGAGCTATACCTACGCGGCTCGAACTCGACATGCGGCCAGTCGCGAGTGTCTGCATACCGAAACAATTTTTGATTGAGCTCTACGTTAATATGCGGATTGTTTATACTTTAAAATTTAATAAAACATCTTTTCGTACGTCTCAGTCGAGGCGCAAGTATTTTTTGTACGTTAATTTGTAAGACCTATTTGTTATTCAAAAGTAAACATGGTTTTTTGACACAAAACGTATTTTTGTTGAACACTTCCTATTCAAATTATAAGGAATTTTATTTGTTTATATAAAAAGTATATTTGCAGTCACAAAACGAAATGGAAGTAAACAAAAAGTAGGCAAATGTAATTTAAATGCTGAAGGCGGTATCACATGTGAACGGATCGCGGCGTTGTAATGAAATGAAATCAAAATTTTTATTCATCATAAGACCATCGAATGGCCGCTTAGTGACGTCACAATTTTGTACTTCGGCTTTAACAAGGTGTTGGTAGTGATTGAATAAAATATTACAGTATACCAAGAGACGAAAAAGGCCGGCTGAAAAAAACTCTTGGCACTTTTTTTCAGTCAGGATTATACGAATTAATACAAATAGGTATATACAGTACAAGTTGATCATGATATGAAAAAAAAAAAACACAAGACAGCTAATTGTGAGAGCCAATGTCATGCCACAACCAAATTGCTTACATAGTAGGTGCATTGAGCTATGGATGCACAACACGAACATGACAAACTGGGACCAGAGTATTTAAACAAGAATGGAAGAAAATAGTCATTGTATCAGCAGCAAAATGACCTGGCACCGCTAGCAGAACTATCCTGTTGTGCTTAATCCCATGCCTTTTTATCGTCTAAGTAATCTTTAGTTTTATAATAAGCTTTTCGAGAGTGTTTTAATGATTGATTTAAATTTATTGAATGGCAGGGATTGAATTGACTTCGGAATTTTGTTATAAGTATATACGTATTGACATTCCAATAAATGATTTGCTGCTTTTAGCCAGCCTTAATTTGGGAAACGCTAACTTGTGGTCATTCCTAGTCTTTAAAGAGTAATTTTTATCATGATTATGTGTCTTTCCTAGTTTTAAATTTATTACCATTCTTATAAATAAACATAATGTTTTCATAAATATATTGTGATGCAAGGATCGAGATACCAATCTCTTTAAACTTCTCTCGAAGAGATTCTCTATTTCCAAGTTTATACATTCCACGAATAGCCTCTTATAGAATAGGAAACTCTTCATTGAAAACAACACTTGACATATTTATGTAAATTGTATTCACAGTACGTAAATGACATATATATTCTAGTTACATTAAGTGCTAATTAGATAAGCCTAGTAAACATTCCATATAGAATTCCTTTATTGAGCCGTAAATAAATCAATATGTAATGCGTAAACATTAAACAAAAGCCAGACATCGTATTGTCAAATATTTTTTCGATATTTTTAAATACCTTTGTGATAAAATGTTATAAATAGGAATCTCTTTATTACTTTTGTAAAGAAATCCTAACCTGTTTACGTGAACAGTATTGACTGTCAATAGTTGTCGCATTTTCTCGTACTAGAATAACAGTGCTAAATGGAATAACCTAGTCAACAAGCTACGTAGTTTCCTTTATTAATACTTAATTTAATTAATATATACGCACATAGTAAATGTTAAAATTAATCGACAAAATATTTAGATTTGCTTTCTAGATTAATTACATTTTCATAACACGTAAATTTTAATTATTGTAATTATTGTTGACTGTTTGTACACTATAAAATAAAAATAAAACGATTATCCTGATAATTTACACCTTTTTGAAATATTTTCAGAATAAAAATCTCGTGATTAATTAATAAATAAATATTTCTGACACTCACACAACATTATCTAGTCCAAATTAAGTTTCTTGAAGAACTAGTGTTATGGATATTAGATAACTGATATACTTAAGAAATATATAAACATACAAATGTTGAATAAATACATATTTTTCATAATAATAAATTTAAATAAACATATAAAACATCCACGACTAATACCTGTGTTCATCACACACATATCCAACGCCGCCGGGATTCGAACCCAGGACCTCTGGCATAGAAGGCAACATATGTTACCACTACACCAGTCGGTCGTCAATTTGGTACATAAAACCATTTATTTAAATACGATTGTAAATATATGACATACAAGTTTTTCTAATAGTTTAAAAGTGCTAACCAAGCGCTAAGAACAACCAAGTACCTGAACTACATACAGTCCTTTAATTCAAACCTGATTCAATTAAAATGCTCCAATAAATATGAAAATATCAAAGGAATATCAGTCAAAGAATATTATTAAGTATCATTACGACTATCCTGAAAGTAAAAAATACCTTTTTGAGTTTATTTATAAATAGGAACCTCGTTATTTCTTAAATAAATAAAATCTTTCTGATTCATATGAAGTATTGAATGTGACATACATTTTCTAGTAATAGTCTAGCAGTGCTACCTACAATATCTCAGTTAACAATATACCTACGTAGAATTTCTATTTTTAACCATTCGCGTGTATTAATTTCATTTCAAACATTAAACGACAGTCCTTATACATGTGCCATTGTCATGGTCAAAATATTCCATCCATTAAAAGGATCTCTATGTACTATGTGTGGGTTCTTACTCATAGTACCGGTCTGTATACGCGTGAGCGCAAAGTGCAAAGTTTACCCACACAAACATAGCACTCATCAAACTGACAAGTAAATACAGACAAGTATTTACGTCATTTTATACCGCGCGATGTTTTATCAGAAGAACATGATATAACACGTGCTCTTTACTATAAAAGAGTACTCCGGCTTAGACTTACATTAGATTCAATTCAGACTCGACAAGGACTGGTATCCTTAGAAACCTCTTCGAATTTCGAAAGAAAATAACATTCCAATTTCAAAAATGGATAAATACAACTTGGTTGGAAGTGCTACTCGCTACCTTTCCGGAAGACATGCTGTTCAGACAGTATATTGGAGACGACCAATAGCAAATGGAAAAGGCATGTTGAGGACCACAAAAACCACATTTTTTGGAAAGAATGAGGGCCCCGAAAAAGTTAACAGCGCGGAAATGTTTGCCCAGGTTCGGGACCGCTACACGTGAATATTGTGTATCGAACTCAATATAGCGAATCTGTGATAGTGAAAGAAAGTAGATTTAAGTATAGTTTTTTGTGTTATGAGTGCGTGCTTGCGTGAACTAAATGTCGTCAATATTTACGTTCATTTAAATGGGATGTATCTATCCTAAAGAAAACAACATTTTTTGTATTATTTTGTTGTGTTCTAGAAGATAGATTAGATACCAAAAATTGTATTTACTAAAGTTTTATGACAATAGACCTATTTAACATTTACATATCTTTTTTATTTTGAGAAAATATTCAATAATTTGTTTCAAAATTACTTTTAAAACAAATTATTTCCGAAGCATAATGTTAAGGAAAGGCCAAGAGGTCTTGACAATTTATATTCTACCAGCTCAGGATATTGAAATGAAATTTCCACCATTTTGAAGATAATAATTCATTTAATTATAAAAAGAATTGTTCAATAAAGTGCCCTTTTATGTTTTACAAATTACAATCTAAAAAAGCCGGTTGAATATCAAAATTTGATTTGAAAATTCTCTTCTTAAATCATAAAATAAAAGCTCAATAAGTGAAAACGGACATTTAAAACAAGAAAAGATAAATGTTTTTTCCGACACTCAACTTTTATGGAAACCTATTAGATTTATTATATCTCGTAATTTTATACAATTGAAAGTGATGAAATCATTATTTTCGAGAACCGTAATCGTTTGCAGAGAATTATTGCAATGATGAGTAAAACTGTGGCTTATTACCTTTCCATATTATTATGATCATCATTTATTAGTCCAATTAGTTCTCTATTTGGAGAACAAGGTATTCAACAATAACAAATAACATTTATCCCCATATATCCATCGTAGGTAGTTCTCATTAGTGTGAAACAATAATATTTAGGGGCCGTTTATTAATAGACCTTATACAGGGTTGTTGGTAATTAAACCGGAATCTTTTTAGGTGACATTAGGGAAGTCATTTCCAATCATTTGAGCCCAAATCATGGGATCCAAAAGTGTAATTACTGTTTTTTTTTATATTTGGGCTATCCCATTTTTTTGTGAAAATCCAGTTTTACTCCTTCAAACTTCCATTGTAAAAAAGTCACTGACCAATTTAAATTTTCTTTTCAGATTAAGATAGGTCTTTTATTTACATTTAATTAACAATAGTAAGTCATTTCCAATCATTTTAGCCCAAATCATGGGATCCAAAAGTGTAATTACTGTTTTTTTTTTATATTTGGGTTATCCCATTTTTTTTGTGAAAATCCAGTTTTACTCCTTCAAACTTCCATTGTAAAAAAGTCACTGACCAATTTAAATTTTCTTTTCAGATTAAGATAGGTGTTTTATTTACATTTAATTAACAATAATTACATTGTTTAAATTTTATTCCAAATAGAAGCTAGGGGACATTTTATTAAATTAAAATAAATTATTTGAAGCAATTTTTACAAAAAGTAAAAAAAAAACATTTATATTTTATAAAACGTCCTGTATCTTTAGTTTTGAGTTAAATAAAATCAATTTTACTGTCACATAATTATTATAAACTAAACACCTATCCAAAATTGAAAATGAAGTTGAAATTGGACAATTACTTTTTTTACATTCGATGTTTGAAAATGAATAACCCAAGTATTTAAAAAATGATAGAAAGAAAGAAAGAAAGAAAGAAAAAACGTTTATTTGATATTTACATGCACAACTTAATACTAATAACATAATTTTTATATTCTTGTGAAAGTACATGAATAAATATCAAATGGGTCCCCGCTCAGCTTTTTGCCGCGGTAAGAACCACGACGCTGGTTTTCTGCGGATGCCCACATAATAAAAAACGATATAATTATAAAAAGAATGAATAAAATAAAATAAACAAACAACACATGAACCTAATACTGATACTGAAATTGCAACATTTATAAGTCACAAAACAATTAAAGCCAACAAAGTTACAAGACAAAATTATTACAATACAACAATACAATTTACACGAAAATACATAGATATTCAAAAGAAAATAACAAAACAAAAACAAAAATCACCATAACATAGTAATCATTGATCATATAACTTTTAACTCTTAATCTTCTAAGTATATTAATACACTAATATATTATTATATTATTATACATATTATACTTTAGGTAACTACATTGACGCACAAAACAACTAAAATGCAAATTCAAGATATAAATCACAATCACAAACTATCCTTATTAACATATATAAGCTTCATTAACCCTACCTTAATTAATTAAAATAATATATATAAGTTTATTTTTATTTATTTATTTATGCACATATATACCACAAAAAGGAATTTTGTATTTTTTTTATATTTTTTTTTATTGTGGACGCTTCATTCCTACTTGGATAAAATTGCAATTGAATAATAATCAGTAAATATAAAAAATATATATATATAATAAGTAATTGAACAATAACAATTAAAAAAAATAGGAATTTAAAATCGACCACCCCGTTCACTTCTAAGCCTTCACTCATATACCTATTTATTTAGCCTAATTGCTTTTGCAAGTTTAAAAGATGCTCTTTGTATTTAATTTTAAAACTTTTAGCTGATTTACTGTCTTTAATTGGTGGTGGAATATCATTCCAACACTTAGTAGCAGCAAATCGGAAGCTTCCACGAAACGCAGCAGTTTTATGCGCCGGGCATTTGAGGCGGTTGCCTCTTCTCGCTGTAAGTTGAGTAAACTTAAGCTTGTGAAAGAGGTAATTGGGCATTTGGTGTTTAACAATACCGAACAGTAAAACAGCAAAGTGAAGTCTACGCCGCGATTCCATGTTCATCAGATTGCTTCTATTCAAATACGGCGTAACATGAGTTCTCGGTGGAATATGAAAGCAGAATCTTGCACAAGAGTTTTGCATACGTTGAACATATTTTTTTGTACGAGCTAATAAGCATTGACCTATGACAGTATCGGCGTAGTTTAGTTTAGATAAGATAAGACTTTCGCATAGATATATTCTTAATTCCACACTAAGATATTGACGTATTTGATACAGAACCTTAAGTCTATAATAACAACCTTTAACAGTACCAATAACATGATTTTCAAACTTAAGACTTTCATCCATAAGAACTCCCAAATTTTTTGCCGATGTCACTTTTTGTATTGGTGTATTACATATCTTTATGTCGAGAGGGTACTTATTGACCCTTTCAATTACTTTTTTGTTGCCCATTACTAGAAAATTTGTTTTTAGAGGGTTCAAAGCTAAACAATTTTCCCTAGACCAGTCGCATATTCGCTCAAGATCTTCGTTAATTTTTGTGACTGTTTCTTCGGTGTTGGAGGGTTTAAAGGTTTTATAAATTTGAAGGTCGTCAGCGTAAAGGTGATATTCAGTGTTCTTAATATTGATTGGCATATCCGCCGTGTAAATAATAAAGAGTAATGGCCCCAATATTGACCCCTGAGGAACACCTTTCTTTACGGGTAGGTTGGCTGATTTTTTCCTAGTTCCGTCAGTGTAGCTTATCTCTACGTATTGAAAACGATCAGTCAAGTAGCTAGAAAACCACTTTAAAGTCATGCTATCAAAACCATAGTATGTTAGCTTTGCCATAAGCAATGTCGTATTTATTTATTGGATCGAATATTAACAACTTTACTCAGGGACGGAAACTTTAAGAAACTTAGTATTATTGTTTTGCCTAAGAAATACGATAAAATATACAAAACTGAAATCCCCAGATGGATATAGAATAAAATAACAAAAATAGGTTTATTTTTACACATTATTGGTATCTGTACCAACGACATTATTTCCAAAAACCTTTGCAATATCTGCGTCCGATCGTAGTCGATGACGTGCTTTACCTGACTCACTTCTTACGAAAATTTTTCCATCTCGAGTCCATGCGTATTTCCAGCTACAACGCTTAGCCGCCTCTCTTGCCTTCTGAAATAGTTGACGGTTATACCGCGTCAGCCGTTCGTTGACATAGAAATGGCGCGCGGGACCCTGCAGCGCTACTATGCCCTCCGTGGAGAGCGTACGGCGCACGCGCGCGGCTTGCAGTAGCGCATCGCGCACCGCCCGCCGCGCCAGCCGCGCCACCAGCGGTCGCGGCCTGGCCGCTTGCGCCACGCCTTCCGCAGCGTCTCGTCTCATTCCAACTCGCTCTGCATGGACAACGTCGTGTTCGCTTAACTCAACGCCCAGTTTCCGGCCAATTGAAAGCAAAATGTGCGTTGTATTTTCGTTACTATACTCTGGAAAACTAGCAATTTCAATATCGTTGCTTAACAGTTCTTGGTCCCGATCCTGAATTTCATTTTTCAAAAATTGTACTGTCGCTTCCAATGAAATAATATTACTATGATTATCAGATGTAGTTTTCGATTCCATAGACTTGATTCTCGACTCTAAGCTATCGATACGCAAGTTCTGAGCGGTAATTGAGGCAGACAAAGCCGACATTGTTTCTCGGAATGTACTTAACTCATGCCGTACAGCTCTCATCTCATCGAAGAACATTTTAAATTCCATTTTTGATGATTGAGTAGTGTAACTGTTCTCATTATATAAATCGACATCTAAATCAGGGGTTGTGGTAGACTTAGTGCGCTGCGTTACATTTTGTGATTCGTCAAATGAGGGGCTATTCGACGCATTCACTGCCTCATCAGCACAAGGCGGAGCGGATGAACGGACTGGTGTATTGAGATTGCAGCCTTTAGGTACTTTACTAACACACTCTGGACACTTCCAAGAGTTTTTGCGGTCAAAGTTAGTAGCATAGAATGAGTTGTAGCGTTTATTACTCATATTCAAACATAATAGATCGTAAGCCAACTTGCATCCAACACAGCGTAAATATTCATTTTTAGGTAGCAGTTTTGCACATCCAGCACAATTTTCCGGTTTTGTTGAGGACATTGTAATACGTATCTACAAATTTTCTATTTATTAATAACTATTTCAGCAAAATTTAGTATATATAATTATATTTATATCTTATATAATCTCTATTTTATCTCCTCTCAGTATTGCAAGTGTGCAAAGGGCTTTATTTCTCTTCCGATATGATTATCTGTGTATTTTCTGGTTGATAAGTGTTGATTGAAAGCGGTTGCAGCTGTCAATCACCCGCAAGAACGTAATGTTTGTAAACAAGCAAGTAAGCAAGCAGATAAGTGGCTGACGACAATGATGACGACACAGTTAATAATTGCTGCTATTGGTTTGTGATGGTTTTTAAAGCACACAATGGATTCAATTGAATTTGGCACTAACCGTTTTAAGCAAGCTTGCCGTCCAAATGTCGTCTTTCAGCGCTTCCAAAACAGCGAGTTTTATGTTTGATTTTATGGGCCCAAGCCTGCGCCACTTTTTAACACAGGTTTGTACTTTATTCTTGCAAATTACAGCAAAATTCGAATTATTTGATAGAGAGAACGTAAACAAGTGTTAACTCGGGTAAGAGCGAGAGCTCTTCAGTGTCTTCAGTATCTAAAGCTATACCTTTTCTGACGACATGATTTGAATCAATTGATTGCCAACGACCTCCATAATGTCACTTTTTAAGATTCCAGTCTAATTACCAATAATCCTGTATAAGATGGTCATCGAGCGATAGTGGGGGTATCTTAATTGACCCGTCTGAATAGAAATTCACTAAGGAATGAATGAAACCATAACACCTGTCTACTTTCTTCAATTTTTAAAGAGTTGTCGATTTGTATATTTAAGTGGAGTACAAATATGATATTAGCACCCTGTAGGTACTCGAAATAATACTTTTTATAATGGACTTCTTTTATGGCGAATTATCAAATAAGACAATTAGAAATTCCAATGCCTGGCTTTCTTATCAAGTTTTGTACTATTCATAAATATTAAACCCACGTTTTTAAAATAAAATTTTTAAGTGCCAAATAACATTGACAAAAAAAAAACTCTTGTTGTGGTTATAATAAGAGCATGTTCATTATGTGCATCTTTAAAATAGTCCTAGAATATAAAACAATCATTATTTCATTGCAGCTGCTATTAATCAGCTATTCCGATTATTTTTTGGTTACCCGAATGGCTTATGACATTTTCTTAAGGGGAAATGCGGCCGATATTAAAACTATGTTTGTGCTGCAAAAACGGACTATGCAATCTACAACCTAAATTTAAGAGCGTAACTTAAAGATAAATGTAAAGAAACAAATATTTTTACTATTTTTCAAAACATTTTAGAAAAAGAAAATAGAGATGTTCCAAAGAAAATGTGATTTGAGTGATGTTAATACTAGAAATAAATTCAAACTCCATAGGCTGTCCTCCATAGAAACCTTACTAAAGTAACTAACTCATTCATAGATCAAAGTTTACACTTTCATTATAAAGTTCAAAAATAAATCAAAGATACCAGATAACAACATACATATGTCGCAGTCATCTTAGTCAAGTCGTTGATCGCAACGACTAAACCAGTTGCCTAAACGCTGTTTAGCCATTTAGTTAAATTGGATATTGTTAAATTTATGATGTTTGGTTTAAATATTAAAACATTAAAACGGAACTTATTTTATTATATTTATATTTACGCGCGAACCGAGCGAGCGAAGCGAGCGTGGTGCGGCAGCACCCGGCGATGCGCCACTATGGATTTTATTTCCTTGTAATTGAAATAAATAAAAAAAAATCTTATAAAAAAAATTTTGCTTGACTGGTTTTTCCATCATGACAGATAATTTTACCATGACCTACTTGTTTTATTACTTTATCCAAAACTGTACCAAATTTAAATCACTTGGCTGAATTTTGGTCAGCCATCTTCAAGGGGCTAACTTTCAACACGCCAAGTTGTTAAACGTTGAGTTTTTCGTGTTCAATCAACTATCGGCCTAGGCCGTTGATTCGGTCTAGGCGTCCAATTGAGTGGCTAATTCATCCAGATGACTGCGACACATACACCACGCTTGTATCCGTTATGAATAGGGTAGGCAAAACACGAAAGTTTGTAGGACCATCCGATGTCACGTTTTACTTTGGAGGTATTATAATGATGGATAGACTACTGCAGTGAAAGGGGGTCAGCCTATCGCCACAAAAAAGCCAATAAAACCTCTGTCCCAGTATGGCCGGGAAGAGAAGCAGGTTAATTCTATGTTTTTCTTTCGATTCCATTCCAGGATGCAAGACTAAACTTATATAAAAATGGTTACTTTAAAATATCTGAATAATGAAAGATTATTGAATGATATACATACGATGACTTTACGAGGAGATGCCATAATGATTGATGATAAAACAAAAAAAAAAACAAACGACGACTTATATGTTCGTTTTTGTTTAAGCACGCTCGTGTTATTCCACTTAGTATTCTGACCTAACAGGCGAATTAGAAGTTAATGTGGATTAGTTAAATACTGATTAAATAAGGTCGCAAATATTTATATTTTTCAATGCTCATTTCGATTTCTCCTATACATATATGTAAATAGTAGGATATTTTACTGGCGATAGATAAAATATATCCGGTGTACTATGGCTGGTGGGATCTAAAAATAAAATACATTGTGGACTTTTTTAAAATATTTTATAGGGTTTTAATGTGCCTACTCTTTATATGTATATATTCAATTTTCAGATCATTACAATTGAATTTATATGACAATTTTTATCTATCATATGTAAATATTATGATTTAATATTATAAGATAAAGTTATACGTAACAAGACGTTGGACACTCCGAATAATTTCAAAGTTCACTAGTACCTAATCATTGTATGACAGAACTACAAACATCCATGTCAAAAACTTCAACGTTTCTCATGTAAGAAGTATTGTATGGCTTTTCATGAACGTGATCTGTAACCGGATACTTCAACTTAAGAACACGAACTTCTTATTTCATTTATAACGTAAGCGACGCGACGCGACGCGACATCATCTCCGGAGCGACGACGACGACGGGCAAACGAACATAAAAATAATCTAATAATTTACTTTATTTTGCTTCTTTTAAAAACCCTAGGGATTTATTTTCTTCTATACTATTATTATAATAAACGTCAAAAATCAGTTTGTTTACTGATTATGTCATACCTTCTTTAATGTGTAGATTTCATATTATGTTCAGCACTGGGCCAGCTTGGTGGATTATGGCCTTAACCTTCACGTCCCCCAGGAGATAGACTCAATGCCCTGCTTAAATAAGTTTGTCATTATTCGCAGAACTCTAGTAATAAAATATCTCAGCCTCAACAAAAAAAAAACCAGTTCTTGGATTGTTTTTATGAATCTTTTTATGTCTTGTAGGCATATTTTGATAATAAAGTGTAGTATACATTTTCTGTAATAAATCCAGGGCAGGAAATATACAGAGTACTATCGCCGCCACGAATGACACAGTCCTACAGGATCATTTTTAAAAGATTTAAATTTTTGCCACACTGGTGTGCTTTACATAGCAATGCATCATTAAACACTCACACATATGAAAATAAAATGATGAACTGAAACGAAATTGGTGAACTTAAAAAAATAAAAGTACCTACTTAGTTTCACAAAATCCTACCAACTAGTAGGATTAGGAAATTTATCTAAGTTTTAAAATGTCAGAAAGAAATAGTTAAAATAAGAGAAAGTAATACAACAACAACACATATTCATGCCTCTCTCTCTTTGGGGTAGGTTGAGACTAGGGAGTGCCAATTGCTACTATCCGGACCAGGGACTGCATATCGGTATATTTTTTTAAATAGTACTAGTAAAATTTCAGTACCCTTATTAGTGTACCACTTCATCAAGCACAATACCTGTATTAAAATCTCAGTTAATTATATCAGTACCCAAATAATGTATACCGGATTAATTTCTGTGGATGTTTTAAGTACAGAAATATTTTAACCTATTTCATTTCTGTACCGAAATGTATAGGTCAGCATGTCCCTTTGCTTCATAGGTTTGCAACTAAACTATCGACCATTCTATAGTTATTTAAAAATAAAATTTTGATATCAATATTAATACCGGAAAATTTCAGTTAACTGAAAAAAATCAGTTATGCTACAATAATAAAAACGGTAAACGAATTATTTCAGTATGAATTCCTGTACTGTTATTTTTAAATACACATAATTTAACGGTAAGACGTCATACAGAAAAAAAAATGTACAGAAATTTATACCGGTATGCAGTCCTTGATCCCCTCCTCCAGTACCTCTTTGGCTACCTCTATCCACGTTCAAATCTTTTCATACATGGTCACCAGTTCGGGTACTAAGAAGGATTTGTAATTTAAACATATTTTCTTTTCTTCTTTACTTCCATGCTGGACTGGGAGCGAAAGGAAAACATAGAATGTACCAGCTGCTTCACTTCCCGGGCATACTCTCCGAGGTTTTATTAGCGTTTTTGCGAACGATAGGCTGACCCCCTGTCACTACAATAGGTTCCTCCAAATTTGTCAAACGTGACAAACCTTATATTTCCTTCAAAAGCCTCCGATGTTCTGCCTACCCCATATCTAAGGCGTGATGTTACGTATGTATGTAAATCTTTTTTTTTGTAACAGAGTGATTTATAGGCGTCGCACCTCTCCTCACTTCCCAATTCGAAAAGATTTTTGAAATGCTTCTTCTGTTTTTGTAGTCTTGGCAGTTATTCGTGGAAGTGAATGCCAAAATTCCAACCGCCATAGTGAGTAGATATTTTATTCTATTTTGCACTGGACCGATTCTATTTTACTTATTTTCCGACCAATCGACGGTCGGTCGACGGTCGGTCGATTTATATGGTAACACCCTTAGAAGACATTTGTCATCCTAGATGACACACATCTTGGCTGGCCTTGAACACCTTTTTTTAAGGGGTCAAACTTTGCGCACTTTAACGTAAGTTATTAAGTTTATTTATTTATTTTCTTGAAGGTATGCCAACAATATACATACATAACAAATTCAATAAACACTTAGCAAACTTCTTAAATCTAGTATACATCAATTACAGACACACACAACATTCACAAAATTCACAAACCGAGCACACACAAAATTAAAAAAAGAACAAATCATTTATTCATTTATAAATTAAGTAAAATAAACTATTCTGTAAAAAAAAGTTGTACTGAAAATTACAAATGCATTAATATAAAATATATAGTATGAAATGTCAGTTTTGTTATTAAATTTAAATGAAAAAGTTATTACCAAAAAACCATAAATATAAACAAGTCATCAAAATATTATACAACTAAGATTAAATTTAAAATCAAAAATTAAAAGCCATAATAAATTGTAATAATAAATTGTCAGTGAAACTATGAAATTCGTTACAAATAAGTGATTAAATCGACAATTGATTCAATTAAATTAAAATACTTACATAGAGAAAATTATTTGTAGGAATAAAATAATTAAATAAAATAATAAAATAAATAAAACACTTTTTAACCGGATTTATCGCGTATATTTACATTTTAAATTTTGACTCGACGTTTCGATGTGGTTTATCTATTTTTTTTTTTTTTTTTAAATTAACGGTTTTAAATATTTATAGGGCGACCCCCCCGACTGAAATGATTTATGTGACGAGAGATAATTAACGTGAAAAGCTTTTTTAAAAGTTCACTTGATCTCACACAGAGTCGGTCATATTATGAACAACATACTATTCGTTTTCATAGCACTTCCCTACGCTTACCTATTCGGTTCTCGAAGATGTAGATGTCGCAATAACATAGGTATTCAACTCTCTATGAGCTTTATAAGAAGAGCAAGAAAATCCGTCTGGGGCTGCCATTGAATTGAAATTTAAAATATTGATTCAATTAATTTTTAACCGTCGCGTCGTGGGTTTTTCAAAATTTTTATTTTGTTTTTTATTTTAAACTTTTTAAAGAGCATAATATAGGTACCATACGTTATATTACACAATACCTCGTTCCTCATCAGCCCTCTAATGTCCCCATCACCGCTGGAAAATTACCATAACACCTATCTCAGAACATGCACCAATCAAATCCAACTAAACCCATCACTGAAAACCGCATGAAAATCGGTCCAGCGGTTTTAAAGATTAGTGGTAACATGCAGCGCCCCCTGGCGAGTTGTTACAGTAACACCTATCTAAGAACATGATCACTGAAAGCCACATTTAAATCGGACCAACGGTTTTGCAGAATTAATGGTTGTTATTACAAACAAATGTTTACTGCAGCGCCCCCTGATGAGTTGTTACCGTTAAACCTATTTAAGAACATTATACCAAATAAATCCAAAACGATAATTGAAAACGGCATTCAAATCGGACCAATGGTTTGCAAACAAATATTTACTGCAGCGCCCCCTGGTGAGTTGTTACCGTAACACCTATCTAAGAACATGCACCAATCAAACCCAAAGCGATTACTGAAAACCGCATTACAATCGGACCAGTGGTTCTGGAGATAAATGGTAACATTGGTTTGCATAAACACACAAACACCCTCTCACCCTAAACGCATATACCGTCTCCGTTCCGTCGTGGGTAAAAAGGGGCTGAGACTTTCAACCATAGAACATTTTGAGTCTGCAATTAAAGGAGTATTTTACTTGTAATTCTATGATTTAACCGTATTTCTTTCATACGTACAACTAATAAACATCTTGACTTGCATATCATCATTATCACAACTCCAAAAATAAAATCTTGGCACTCTTTTTTCAAAAGTGCTTCTCACACATTTTTTAAATAAACGAGTAGGTACTTACAACTTGACTAGTACTTTCAAAGAAACAAATGTAAAGTGCGTGCTATTGTTTCAGGGTGTTGCATTGTTTCGTGCTTACATAATGATTTGCATTAAATTGAGGGCCTGGGAGGAGCATTGGTGTTCGGTTGTGACGTAGGGGATCCTGAGTTTGAGTCCCAGCCCGGCTAGGGTTCGGGTCTTGGTTTATGGTTAAGGTTTCCATATGGTTTCCATAACATAAACTTATAATAAAATCTTGCTTTGGTTCAAAATCTATTGGTCACCAATAGATTTGGTTTAGTTTGAGTAATTTATTCATTTGACTTTAAGAAAATATAGTCAGGCTAATCAATCTCACAATCTTCAATAATCAAAACTACTTTCGATTTAATAACCTACTAAGTTTACAATATATTTACTAACTTGCTGTTTTCCGTGGTTTTACCCGCACAATTTTGAATCCCGCGGGAATATTTGGATAAAAAGTATTCCAGACCTTACTCTGATTGAGGAACAAATATCGATACATCCAAACTTTCCAAAGTTTCACATTCATAATATAAGTAAAATTAGTAAGATTTAGCCGCGTAAGTCTCCAAAACGAAATGAAATTATATTATGCATAAAGGTAAACCACGACTGGATTACGACAGACATAAGTTAGGTTTTTATCCCGAAGTAAATGGCTCCCGAGGGAAAAATAGCTGACTGTATATACTTTGATAATATTTAAAAGGCTTAAAACTGGGACACAAAGTTTCTAAAAGCGAGTAATGAACTGATATGAGGGTCATATCAAGAGAAATTAGATCAACATTTATGTTTTGTTTGACATTGGCTAGTTTTACCCCTTCATAAGCCTGATTATTTTGCTGTATGATTTAATTTGACTATAGAATTGAAACATTCCATTTTTAACCAATGTGTTGTTAGCTTTGACTTCATATTCACTTACCATTAAGTGAGATTGAGGTCAAAGTTGGGTTTAGTCATAGATAAAAAAAAAAAAACAAAAAAAAGGTGACGACAAAAAATGTTGTATGTCTCATTTGAGTAAAAACTGAGTATTACGTGCAAAGACAAACCGAAAAATTTATAAACCAGGAGTCAAAATTTGCTTGTAACTGCAATCCTTGAACGAAGCCGAAGTGCTCGGCTGGTGTAGGGGTAACGTACATTGCCTTCTATGCCAGAGGTCCTGGATTCGAATCCCGGCGGCGACGGATATTTGTGTGATGAACACAGATATTAGTCGTCAAGTCATGGATGTTTATATGTTTATTTAAGTTTATTTTCTAATAAAAATATGTATTTATTCAATATGTATGTTTATATATTTCTTAAGTACCTATATCAGTAATCTAGTATCCATAACACAAGTTCTTTAAGAAACTTAATTTGGGCTATATAATGATGTGTGGGTTTCAGAAATATTTATTTATTATTTTTATGATCAAATTATCTAGCAAATTAGGCAACTCCAAAAATTGAAGTTTTGCAAAAGTGTTAGTAACGGGTGTTAGTGCACCTCTCTCTCTCTGTCATTGAAGCAAGCAGGGCAACGCAAACAACAAACACACTCTTTGACCACTAATACAACTGATTCAAAGCACTATGGTGGAGTATTCACTTCGAGGCGAACCAATCCAGGGACTGGTT
This sequence comes from Stenoptilia bipunctidactyla, assembly GCA_944452665.1. Classification (NCBI taxonomy): domain Eukaryota; kingdom Metazoa; phylum Arthropoda; class Insecta; order Lepidoptera; family Pterophoridae; genus Stenoptilia; species Stenoptilia bipunctidactyla. The sequence continues at coordinate 5,950,741 of OX101736.1, forward strand.
TCAGCCAGGGTTATTTTATTCTATAAACTATTTTGTAGCTGGGTGGTACAAGGATTTACCCTAGTTTCTATATTATATGGTCTCCATAACGCTTAGAGAAACATTATTTTGGGCTACATAAGGTTAGTTTGGAGGATTAAAATATCACATTATTATACAATTTTTATTTGGTTACAGAGGATCAAAGAACAGGCAACTAAGTATGATATGTATGGAATAGTTTATGCCGAAAAGTTTGCAGCCAAAGTCAGAATACCTGACTGACTTTCTCTGAAATCATGAAATACTTCATTGTTAAAAAAAAAACAATTTAAATTTTTGACATCAATATTCTTTTTTACCCCTGCAAGATGACGGAATCACTACTAATAATAATAAACCATATTTTACGTTACCGACAAAAGTAATAAAAATGAGACTTTATTGCTTTATGAGTTTTCATACAGCTTTATTAGCTACGTTACATGATTTGTTTCAGAGCTGCCAACCTTCGGGAACAAAATAAAGTGAACGTCTTTATTTGATATGAAAGCTTGAAGCTTCTACGAAACAATTTATAGGCCTATGTAGGAACAATGTTCGAAAACCCAGTCGATATTTTATTGCACGTAAAATATTATATAAACATTTTATTTCGTCATTGAAAAAAAAAACAAATCTTTTTGAACTATCTTCCAAACAATGAAATTCCCTTCATCAGGATACTCAGATATAAGATCTGGACTCAGGGATAGCGTTTGGGAACCTATTTCAAGTATAATCTAAAAGTTTAGTAATTTTACAATATAATTTAGAAACTAAGTACCTATACTAATAAATTTTAAGAAAAAAACATAAGCTGCATATTAAATAACAGATTATATTTTAACACCCGTAATTTTTACGTATCCTATACTTTATGTTCTGTTTTAAAGATTTTGAATCGATATTTTAGCAAATGTTTGTCCCATGTGAGCTTTTTTTTTTTTTTTTTTTTTTTTCCGCCAAAGAAAGTCGTTTGGCACCCACTAACCCAGTAAAGCTAGCTTTAGCGGGAGGAGGATGAATCCTATTACGGACGAATGGGCATTCTATAAGCTGTTAACCATAAGTGGCTAATGGCAAATAGAATGCCCAGACAGTGTGGAGACTCTCTCAGATAGGCTGAGCATACCCACTAAACATCCCCCTTTTGACTCACCTTGATTAAGGTCCTTAGTTATCGTCGGAACGACAGCCAATTGGAGCGAGAGGCTGCGTAGTGAGCGGCATCCAGACGGCTGCCACCAAAAGGAACTGAAAGTAAGAAAAACAAAGCTAAGATTAGCAGAAATGACAAAGCTGAAACTAAGATATTATCTTGAGTGATCAGACTCACTCAGAGATAGGAATGCTGGAAAGAAGGACTACGTTTAGAAACGTTGAGCTTGCTGGAGTTTCCTGATAAGGGGAGCGAACTTGGTTAGGACCGGAAGAGCACCGTTGAAACCCTCTGGGCTGGCGTCGAGAGCGGCGCCGAAAGCCAGGATCTCGTCGATGGGAGCGAGCTGGATCCAGAACGCCATGCGGTCTTGAGACCCTTTTGCGTTCTGGCACTGGGAAGCCGATTTGGCGGCCGGTTGCGATTGAGTCGCAACCAATCAAAAGGGGCGTCCGAGCTAGGCTGTGGTCGCTCTCTCCAGTTCTCGATGGGCTTCACGGTAGCCCTGGCAGCACGCGGTGCCTTGGAGCAGCCGCGAAAGTTTGCTGTGTGGCCTGACTGGCCGCACAGGACGCAGGACGGAGCGGTGGGCGATTCGGGAGTGCGAGAGCACTCCTTAGTCCCATGCGGTTCTAGGCACTTGACGCACCTAGGGGAAGCAAAACAGTTTGCCGCCGCATGACCATACAATTGGCAGCGGTGGCACTGACCTGGGAAACCACGCTTGTGTGGAGCTTCGACTCGGATGTTGGAGAGACCGCACACGGTGAGCTTGCCTCTGAAAATGGACTGCCCTTGCGGGCTCCTCGCTAGAATTACTAGCGCAAGTGGGAACTGCTTGCCTCGGCGGCTGTGCATTTTGTGCACAGATTCGACGGGGAAGCCTTGAGAAGACAAGTCCTCTTGGATTTGCTCGTTCGAGAGCTCGAACGGCACGTTCCTGAGGACGGCACGAATCTTACGCTCCTCAGGGAGGGCGTAAGTGTGGTACTCGAGCTTCTTGTCAGCAAGAAGCCGAGTGAAATTCCTGAAATCAGAGATTGAGCAGACAACGACCTTAATAGAGTCACCCACATTGGATGCCTTACTATACTGGATCTTCGGAGTGTGCGTTCCGCAGAGAGCTGAGACCTCGGTCCAGCGGCTCTTGTCCCGTAAAAAGACGGGGGGAGGAGACTTGACTTTCGGCGGAGCCGAATCTGATTGCGACGCAGGCTGTGACGCCGGGATTGCTGAAACAAAAGGCGCAGGAGCGGACGCTGGTGCGACTTTTTGCGGAGTAGGAACAGCGGCTGGAGCAGCTGAAACGGATAGAGATAAAGTCGAAGAAGCATCTTGCTTCTTCTTCTTTGACTTGGATTTTTTGCGAACCTCGGTGAACGGAGCAGGAGATTCTGGAGCAGGAGCGGAGTCAGATTCACTACCCGGCGGGGTAGTTTTGCGTTTGCACGCAGAAGAGTCTACCAGCATACTACCGGCTTGCTCAGAAGGGTCTGGCGATGCCGGAGAGTCGGTCGGGAAGCTCGGAGGAATTGGAGCTGAAACGGAGGACATACTATTGACTTTTTCTGCCAAGGTGTGGACCACAGTTAATAACTGTTCGAAACGAATCCCCATAGTGTTTTGGATATTAAACAACTGTGAGAATTGTTCTTGAAGGGATGGGGTCGCCGAAGGCTCGGAGGGATCCATCGAAACCAGCAAATGGAGTGAGCTGTAAGAAGAACTGTCCTAGACTAGGACCTGAGTGCCGTTAGACGGCGACACGGCTGCACAATCTGCGCTGAAAAAGAAAACGACCTAGTACGGACCTATTGCCGGTGAACGGCGGACGATCAGGCTTAGTTGTCACGGTTACGTATCCACCTGACCAGCGATGCTTCGGCCGGCCGCAGTCGGGTCCGCCCTGAAAAGGGCAGATGAATTAGCCCCGACACCACACAGCCTCCACAAGAGAAAACTTTCCGAAAGAGCTTAACTTGGCACCTGACCCGCACGAGTGCGGGGGAGGGAACAAGGGCAGCGCAATACGAACACTCGGGAGCGGCCGCAGACATGACCGTTCGGGAGCGAACGCAAACGGGAAGTGATGTGAGCTTTTTAAAATACCTAGTCAAATATATTTTCCATCGCGTCTGCAAAATTTTTCGATTTAACTTAATACACCATAAACCTTGCATCTATAGTCAATTTAGTTCTATGAAAACGACGTAGACAAATTGAAACTTCTTTTTGAGAGAGCGCTTAGTAACTGCAGGGTTTTCCGCCAAAGACTAGACGTGAGACAAAGGCGTGATTTCAAACGTCTCCGCGATGAAGACGCTTGCAATGCTTCGGAAGATCGCGTTTCCATTGTTTAATGACATGCATGTAAAAATAACAAAATTTATTTTTAATAATGCTTCATCATCACGAATCTTTGTAATAATATCAGAAAACAGAGATTAAGGATAAGTTAAACAAGCTGTAAAAAAAAAACAATTTAAATTCTAAAAATAAAAGAAGAAAGAATATTAAACTGTAAGCATTTTCAGCGCACCCGACCCTACGCCCAACCCAACGGAGGTTAAGTAAAACACGTAGACTTAAATAAAACATGTAAATATACGTGAAAATTAATCGGTTAAACCGTGTTTTACTTAATAGTGAATCGCGAAAACTCAAGACAATATTAAACGTAGTCTTAGTCGAGGCCTTTGTATGTAAAAGTAATATAAGATCTGACAAGGCACCCTTGCGTTGAGACAGTAAGCTCAGAGCAATGGAATAACAAACAACCTTTTAATTAGCTTCCAAAGATCGTAACTAATTTATATTATGACAATGTTCTACGAAGTGACAATGTTCTCTTAACGCTGTTCTCATGTGCCAGCAATATATTATGCTTATTGCTCTTTTTAACCCGTGTATTATAATTTTTTATGAAACGCTACGCTCGTAGACTGAGACACATGTGGACTTGTGGAGGTGATGATTGATAACTTTCTGTCTGTCAACCTGACGCCTACCACCACAAACATATGTTGTTGTATTCATGAGATAGGGTTGAAATTTTCCATTTCTAAAATATTTTTCTTTTTCTTTCTTTTTCTATGTAAATAAAATATTTATATTTCGCTTAATAGATTACCATGCTCGGCTTTTATGGAGATAGAAAATCACAAACATTACGGTGTAAAGCTGTGTTCAAATTCATGTTTTTTCAACTCTATTTTACGGAAGTAACGATTGTACAGACAATTAGGTATTTTGACTGTAAAGCTCCTCTAAACTATTTGAATCACAATTTTAAGTATAATTTATTCATCATCTCAAAGCTAACAAAGTCTGCCATACCTATTGTTTGAGCTGAACATAAAAATAAAAACTAGAGATATCGTAGGACTTTGTTCTCTTATAATAAAGGCATGTAATAAAAATATAAGGCTTAAAACAAAGAACATCGAGAAAAGAGACGGCTTGTTCCTTTATATTAATATAACGTAAAAGATAGATGATACAAAGATAACTTTACTTAGAAACTAGCTTTGTACGTCATAAAATAAAAACATATTTTTCAACACACTTGCTCGTAAAGTGAGCGTTATTCTATTGAATTTAGAACTATAAACTGGGCTATAAGTCACGCGTGCATAATATATTATACCCTAGTTCATAATATAATGAATCCTACAAAGTTGAATTGTACCTTTGTGCAAATTACATGCGAGTAAATAGAGCATATTTTATTGGTCCGGGTTATACATTAAATATTTTCAGAAACAACAAAGAGGTTTTATACCACTTCAAATCCATATACATTTTTTATTGTATCTCAATAAGTTAGGAGATTATTCAAAGTTATTACGGTTTTTTGTATATTTTGACTGGTTTTATGGCACTTTGTTTTTGCAATTTGTTTTTCCACTTTAGTACACTTCACAGTTTCACTAACAATTACACAGCTTAATCATGAATATTTCGAAGTAATAGTGAAATAAAAACATTGGATTTTGCACTTTGACTATTTTTTATGAATTTAGATACACAGGAGATATGTTTACTTTAGCGAGTGGCGCCATCTGTTTGCGCCTTATATTAGTAAACCAAATTTGTATATCAAACAAATTATTCACAATTTACAATAATTTGTTATAAAATATTAAAATATTTGCATTTACCACTCCAAATTAAAAATTTTCACTTAAAATAGGCTGTATATGCTATACAGACATTGACACATTTGGCGGAAAAAAAAACCTACGCGCATGCGCGAGGTTCGGCGCCATTTTTCAATCACAATTCACAGCTTTGTTATCAAGTGTGTTTGTTATTTTATGACTACGTATGTCTGTCTTTTACTCACAAGTGTGTTGAAAAACGTCGTATGTAACTCGTGAGCGTTGCTAATTACAGTCTCGGCTCATTATTGCGGCTCGGGCTCAAATCACAGCTCCGACTGTAATTAACAACTTAGCTCACTTGTCACACAATATACTATTAGTAAATATATTAAGGAAGACAAATCCACAGTCTTAGAATGTATACTAATGATAGGATTTTATTTAAGCTATATCTCAAACACGGATGATTTTGTCCACTTCTGAGACATCTAGTGATATATAATTAAAATCTAAAAAAGATTGGAAATCAAAACTGCCTTCCTTTTTTAAATTATCCAATTTTTAAAAGGTTGATAGATTTGTGAAGGCCCAGGTTTATACGAACAGTATTGATTATTATTATTATATGAACATATCTGTATAGATGACGAATAAATGAACTCTATCACAGCTATCTTACTGACTCCCCGTCTCCAAAATACTAGTTTTTTATCGTTGAGTAATCTCAACTGATGATAGTTAAGTGAAGATGAGAACGTAAAAATACGCGGGCTTAGGAAGAAATTGGCTCCTTATAAAATATTGCCGGAACACTTCACCGACACATTATGAATAAGAATGATGTATGTGTACAAATACATCATTCTTATACATATTGTTAATGGTAGTGTTGTACCTTTTCCTGATATGATGCTGATTATGTATAAACTGATAAAATTAATTTCAATTAAATTTTTTTCTATCTCCTCTGTTAATTATCTTATAACAAAAATTTTAAAAATACCTGAATAATAGACTTTTCTTACCAGAGTTTATCGCATTTTACATTTGGTCTCGCATTTTCGGTATCTTTCAGAACCCGTGGAACCAGAAACTTTGAAACAAATTAATATTTAAAACAATTTATCATGAAACCATGAGACAATAACATTTTTAAGTTTTACATTCAATAATGCTCAATTATTCTTAAATCACTACGACAATTATGCTGGATAAAATCACCCGACCCCGACTTGATCCTGGGACTTATCGCTTATCGGACGAGTGCTCTTCCAACAGAGCTACTGGGCCCTGGCGTCACGCCATCGATATTTTTTCAGTTATTTTACCGTAAGACAATATCAAAACAACGAACCTAAGTTATATAAGGAAAATAACCGCACCGTCCATCAACGGGGAAACAGATTACTGGTCTGTTATTATCTGCGTTGATAAATGGTTATTTTTCTTCAATTGATAGTGATTGATAGCCAATGTATACGGTTCATTATAAGCTGTATTTCAGATCACTCGGAAGTAACTAATAACTTGTGCGTGAACGTTTCCGAAAACTGCGTATTTGAAAAGCCACCGAAATGTGGAGTTTCTAGGTATAAATGTACAATATTATTTAAATTGAATAAATTCGGTGTAAACATCTTATAATTAACATAACTATTCAGTATATTAAAATTGTTAAGACTTCTATAGTAGTTATTATTTGCATTGCTACAGGAATAAAATAAACACTCAAAAAGTTCTGTAATAATTTGCCGATAATTTGAATTTTGACCGTGTTTGACCTTTGTAATAAAACGATTTTTTTTTATTTACCATAAAACCCTCGAATGGCCGCTTAATGGCGTCACAATTTTGTACTTCGGCTTTAACAAGGTGTTGATAGTTATTGAATAAGATATTGCAGTAGACCAAGATACACTCTTTTTTGGCACTCTTTTTCAGTCAGGATTATACGAATTAATACAAATAGGTATAGTACAAATCAATCATGACATGAAAAAAAAAACAAATACAAGACAGCTAATTGTGAGAGCCAATGTCATGCCACAACCAAATTACTAACATAGTAGGTGTATTGAGCTATGGATGCACAATAGGAACATGGCAAACTGGGACCAGAGTATTAAACAAGAATAGAATAAAATAGTCATAGTATCATTACCAAAACAGTCTTGGTACCGCTAGCAGCACCCCTTCACGAGTATAACGCAAGCACCAGCCATCACCTTCCTCAACCATAATTTATTGAAGAGGGTGACCCGATACCCGACGTTACCACTAGCCATGCCGCCTGAGAGAGCATGACGTTCTTGCTGTTGTCTTGAGAGGAAAATAAGTGTATGGAACAGTCACCAGTATGCCACATGTCATACTGCACAGCCATGTCGTAGACAAAATTAATAAGTAATTAGAAACTGTTTGAAATATCCTGTAGTATGCTGAATCCCATGCCTTTTTATCGTCTCAATAATCTTTAGTTTTATAATAATATTTTCGAGATAGAGTGTCTTTAATGATTGATTGAAATTTATTGAATGGCAGGGATTGAATTGACTTCAGAATTTTGTTATTGACATTCCAATAAATGATTTGCTGCTTTTATTTATTTATCTTTTAGCCAGTCTTAATTTGGGAAACGCTTACTTATGGTCGTTTCTAGTCTTTACAGAGTAGGTAATTTTTATCTATTTCTGATTATCTATTTCCAAGTTTTTACATTCGACGAGTAGCGAGTATTTTCTATAGTGTAAATATCGTGTCAATATCTGCGGCATTGCCCCAAAGTAGGATACATTGAAAATAATTTAAATATACCAGCTTCGCCGTATTAACATAAGTCAATGAGCGAATTTTCTTTACCGCGAAAGCTGCAGAACTAAGTCTTCTCGCTAGCTGTGAGATATGGGCGCCCCGTTGCAATTTAGAATCTAAGGTAATTCCAAGAAAAACAGTGTTATCTACTAGATTGAACCTGTTCCCATTAAGACGCAGATCAGACTCAACTTGTTTTACATTTGGTGCAGAGAATTTTATACATTTAGTATTTTTATCATTGAAAGCTAGATATTAAGGCGAGTATTTTCGAGCGCAGTAGGCATTAACGCTATATGGGACTGCGTGGCGGGCAGTCGCGTAAATGAACACGTCAGCGCACAGAATTGTCACAGTATAATCAATAGTAGTCTATAGTAGTACTATACCTACAGTGTGGCTTGTTATACGAAATTCCTTTCTACGATAACTAAAACTTATGCCAAGGATGATATAATATAATCTATATTTTATATTTATCTGGATATAGTATTGCGATACCTATACTTACTATTTTATTTTTTATAAATATTGTAATGGCCATTTTATAGATTAAATGTTTTTAAATTTATATCCTTACCGAGTTCTGTTGTAAAAATCGTGCTATTTTGGCTTGAAAGTATATCGTGACGTTAATTTATAACTTTCATAACTTATTTGTTCCAAAATTCATTAAAATCAGATAAGTAGGTAGTTGAGATCTTTTACATAAACTTTTATCTCCTATTTCAATCCTATAGGGGCTGGTGTTTGAAAAAAAGTAGGGTTTGGGAGCTATTTTCATTACTAATTTTCTACAAATCGGTCGGATGGTTTAGCTGGAATAAAGGAACAGAAAGAAAGACTTTCGCATGTATTATATTAGCATGGATCCGTTATTTAGTCACTAAAGCACAAGTTAATTTGAGCTTTACACGAAGTAGTAAATTTTTTGTAGTTTTTAATATCTAAAAAATAGTTATGTATGATTATATTCATAAATGTCTATGTGTCGTCATAATCTAGATTATTAACTTTGAACTAGATTATTCGTGAAAGATCCGATCAGATATAAATTTAATGTTATTAAAGTTGATGTATACCTAAAGGTACAAAACACTATATTTTTGAAAAACATAGCATATGAAAGTTTAACCACAAAATTCATAAAAGGTGACCAATTTAAACTAACTTTTAATACTGTGAAATTATAACTATCTGGAATCATAATTTTAACACACAGGAAAATTGGTGGTAGATGCCATCTATATTCCCTTTCAAGAACGAAGTAAGTACCTGTCAGCATCCATCAGTTATAATCGTCACCTATCAGTAACTATCAGCACCCATCAGCATCTATTAGCACACATCAAAAAGAACACCTATATAATATATACTTTGCATAGGTTTTCTTTAATACTTATATAATATATATCCCATAACTTTGAGGTTTTGTTCCTTACTTAAATAATAATACTTTTTGCCAAATAATATGTGGTTCAAAAGTGCATACTTTCCAAAATATCCTCGGTCTTAATATAATGAGTTCATAAAATATCAATAGACGCGTGTCACTGAAGTCATACAATAAACAACAAAAACATTTTAAACGTTGAGGAATGTTGCATACAATGTACACTGCAAAACGTCGCAAACTGTACCTACGCATTGCGATAAAAAAGGAGTAGAAAAAGCCACGTTGTCATACTTCGCATAAAGTTATTTTACATAAGATGTTTTGACTTAATTGAATTATTTTGCATGAAAAATAAAAATAAAGAAAAATTGTAAAATTATTCACATGTTATTTGATTCTATTACATGACCCCATCAATACCCTAGAGTTATGGGAAATCAACAGAACACCTTTTACATATATACAAGGCAGATTTTTTTAATGCCACTTGGAGGTAAAGTTTTCTTAATAATAGAGATAGCAAATTCTACTCCATAAAACATTATTTTCAACTTGGAATGCGAGTGATGTTTTGGATAGTATGTCCCCACTTTTTAGTGGTGAAACCAATCTCGAAAGTGAGATAAGTATGGAAGAATTGGAAGAAGTATTGAAAGAAATGACAGGTTTAAAAGTGGCTAAAGTGGCAGGGCATGATAGGTTAGATGCTGAAATGCTCATTGCAGGTGAATGAATCACTGCAAACCTGGTGTACCAGCTATTTAATAAGTGTTGGCGGTGTGGCCGTGTTCCAGATGACTGGTGCAAAGCCGTTATTGTGCCACTTGATAAAGGCAAGGGGTCACAACAGTAATGCTAAAACTTCAGTGACATTAGACTTTTGAGTAGTTTTTTAGTTGTCTACAAGGCAAAATAAAAAATAAAGATATGGCACCACAAACATTTTTACAAATAGTCGCTGTTGATATATATACGCATAGCTACTACGACGCGGCATTTCATTGATTGACGACGAAGTAAGACAAGATGTTTTGTAGTAGCGAGTAGTCGTCTTTATTTTAATGGTATTCTTTCATAATTTAGAGTGACCATGATTTGCTTAATATATAAGCAAACTTATAAATTTCTTTGTTAAAAAAAATACATACCTTTTTTTGCAAAAAAATAAATATTTTCATAAAAATGATACTAATATCGCTCAGTAAAAAAAATAAAGATATGTATTTGAAATAAAAAAAATAAAAGAGTATATTAATTGATTTCGATATATAAGAAGATAAGAAAAAATAATAATTGAGTATTTACATATTATTTTTTTTCATTTTGGAAAGTTTTTATTATTGTTAAGTCTTTTTTTGTTTAGAAGGTGTTTTTAGTTTATAACAAGGTGTTCATTTTGAACCTAGGTTGTATGAAATTGGCGATTACGAGATAATCACATCATTTATTTATTTTTAAATAAATGAAAAGAGTTTTAGGTTCATAAAGAATAACGTAACAAGCTAAAATGTTATTTTTATAGATACAAAAAAAAATACTATAAAAAAAAAACAATAAAAAAATATTCTTATTTTTGTGTATCTCGTAGTCAGCAACGACATGCAAGATCATCCTAGAGAAATGGTATTATTATTGTTTAATTTGAGAACTTTGCATTAAAATATTTGGATTTAATTTTATATTGCACTTTTTTCACATAAAACAAATCGTATTAAAGAATCAAACGATTAAAATGTCGTATAGTACGTTATTGATAAATTTAATTGGTCGAAAACGGTAAAAACACATTAAAGAATTAAGCGGAAAAATGACTGTAACTTTTAAAGTATATCTTACCTTTCTATATTCTTGATCTATCTAGACTTTCCAGTAAAAATATCATACTCATAACATTAATAATGAGCTCACAGCGGCCATTTTAACTTTAAAATCTATGAAGGTCATTTTATAAAATTCAATATAGTGTCGCTTAATCTGTTAAAACATAACGCTGTCCAATTGTGTAAAAAAACACTTAGTTGAAATACAACCAAGCGAGACTGTTATCTAATGATCAGTTAAATTTTCAACCACCCAACAAAACGTTCCTTAATTACAAAGTTACCATGTTGACAGTTTCCAACTGACATAATTTAAATATGGAATATTCAATATTTTGTTTCATGGATGTCATTGGTCAAAGCGATGTTAATCTTCAACGTCGTTGATATCTGTTAAAGTGTCATTCGGCTTAATTTGGTGCTCCTTTTTCTTTTTTTCATACAAAATTGTGTTATAAATGGGTTTTATTTTAACTCAAATTCTTATTCCACCAATTTGAGTCAATATTTATGTATTGCTCACCAAACTTTGTAAATTTTATCGAACGACCTATGAACTTGATTGGCCTTGTATGGAATATTGCACTCTCTGTTAATAAACTATGAATATGAACTACAAGTATATAAACTATGAACTACAAGCTTTTTTACCGCGTAGAGTTTATCTTAGAATTGCCCTATTGCTCCGGGAATAGCGCGTCTTATAAGGCGACTAGTCTCAGTGGTCCCACTTGGTAACACCCCTTTAACTGGCTAGTGACTGTCCTTTTCATACTTCACACCACGCTTCTATGGTGATGAGTTCTTGCAATATTTTATGAAGAGCAAGGTTGACCTGAGTGCTGTCATCTTAGACCTCATTTGCTTAACATAAGGTATGAAATCAAACGCCTGCTTGGTCACCAATAAAATAAAAAAGTAAAAACCTAAAATTTACTTGAGCATCTTCGCAAAGTTGTATTCTTGCAGTGTGTTACGGAGCAGACAACTTGTGTTATAGGAACTGTAATAATAGGTATACAACGGATATACTCTTTTTTTTCTTTTTTTCGTAAATACATACATAATATGATACATTATATACCCAGACCAATGCAAACAAAAATTGGAAAAAGATTTTTGTAAGTAGTTCCTATATTTTTTTTGGGGTTTGTACTTTGACAAGATTTTTTTAGAACCCAAGGTAAGTGAGTAACAAATAAATGCGAAACATTATACCAGTTGTTATACCCCTATGATATTTGGGCGTTCTGTGAAGTATCTCTGTTTACAAAGGACTTTATCCTGCCTATTATATCGCCAAAAAACTTTGCTATGCTCCGAATGGCAAAACAAGATAAGCAGGGTGATTACTAACAGAGGCACTTACCGTCACAGTGGTAACTCATGATGTTAATGGGGCGTGCTTATATCTTGCCGTCAGGAAACCGATATGTTAATTTTCTTCTTATCATCATCATCATCACAACTCTTTGTAATGAGCCCACTGCAGGGCATGAGTCTCTCCCCTGGGTGACGAGGAGGTATAGGCCATAATCCACCAAGCTGGCCCAGTGCTGGGTAGTGGATGTCAGAATTTTCAGGGCGCCAAAGTGGCTTCTGACAAACCCTAACGACTACTGTATACAAGTGTACAGCACCCGGGACCGACTGCTTAACGTGCCCTCCGAAGCACGGAAGTCGCCGTGAGAAACGAATGGTCGGCGGTCACCCATCCAAGTACCGACCGCGCCGAACGTTGCTTAATCTGTGATATCGTATGATGTACACAGTAACCACGGCGCCACGACGACTCTCAATAAAAAAGATGATTCTTCTTATACCTAATTAAAAAAAAGGTAAAAAATAAAAAGTCAATCTACACGTAGTAATAGTTTTTGATGAAGTTATATTCAATCAAAGACTAACTTAGTGACTCGTCACCGGGGTCAGAAAAAACACCCAATAAAGTTAAAATCTTAAATATTTCACGCGAAGAAATCCGCTCAATGATTTTTGGAAATACTTATAATTATTCCGTCTCATCTTTTTTATTGAAATATTTGTTAGACTTATTAAACAAAGGTCGACATATATATTTTGAAATAAAAACAATCGTATACTTCTAAACTTAAAAATTCAACAGTGGAAACACGAAACTATAAAGTACAATACGCTAGTGGACGCTTAGACAGTTTTGTAGCAGTCTAGATGTGTATTATGCTTCTCTACATCATTGCTAAGATTCATACAGCAGTTTCAAAAGATACCTTGTTATCTTCAGCATAAGTGCGATTAATTTATCACGTTATTTAGCTTCATATAACCAAAATAAACAAAAAAAATCCTAAATGTGATATTTTAGCACTTTGAACTTCTGAAAGCTTTTTAGGAAGTTTTATTTTTATGTTCTTAATCTAAACCCAAGATGAGGTCAAAGGAGGGATAATAACTTTTCGAAAAAAATGATGTTCATGATCCTACTGGGTGCCCTTTAGAGATTGTATTATGTAAGCATGATCTCAGTACTTGTTTCGCGCTTTCAAGTTAATCAAATTTAATAGATCACAACTTTATAAATATAGTAAAATAAAAACAAAAAGAAAGAGATTTGTCTAATAATCTAATAATTACTTCAATATTTATCAGAGGATCATGGGTTTTCAAAAAATATTCTAAGAGATCGCTTTTTAGATTTGATCATTGAGGCGCCTGGAAGAGACAATTTGTAGCGATACGGCCATCTATTGTCTTCATTTTATTTGTATGATAATAAAGAGTAGGTATTATTGAGCATTCCAAGAGTATCACGCCTTCTTAGACGGAAGAACGCCACAATTTGATCAGTTTTTCAATTTGCTCAGCTGGGGTCAATTCGTGTGTAGATATAAGAGCTGGTACTATTTCGATGGACATAACTTTCTAAATTTCGGTTACCTTATGTGCAAGGTCCAAGTAGGTCCATAGCTAGGATCTCTGCACTCATTGTCAACGTTTCAACGGTAAACCACGAATTGGAACGCAAAAAGTGAACCGTCAAAAAAACGAGCTAAATGTATATACATAATAAAGTTTTCCTTAAAGCTTTCTCCACATAATCTTACCAAGCTTAATATTTAATTTAGTTTACTTCTATAGATAGAATGTTTCAAAATCTTTTGTGGAACGAAGAAAGTTCGTACCGATAATACTTTGAGGACTTTTTGCTTACTTAAACGAAAAACTTCGTAGAACATGCGCTGGCTTGCGCCCCTCGTAAGAAGCTTACTAACGCTGGTATTAGATTCCCTTTCATAGTACACGTTAGGGAAAGTATTAAAATATTACGCACTGGCTTAGTATAGGTACGTCGTTAAACGTCTATTTTCCTTAATTTTACTTACTAAGTAAATACATACACAGTCACTCAGGATAACTATTATTATCAGACTGAGTGCCTTGTATTATAGACTGCATAAGTTGATTTTTTGATACCTAAAATTATAATTGGGCTCGGCAAACAGAATACAATTTTACTGAGATTCTGGTGAATTTGAACTTATGATCCTCAGATAAAATATTTCAAGGAAGAATATCATCATCATCATCACAACTCCGTGTAATGAGCCCACTGCAGGGCTATGAGTCTCTCCTCTGGGTGATGAGGAGGTTTAGGCCGTAATCCACCAAGCTGGCCCAGTGCTGGTTGTCTTGATCTCAGATATTTCAGGGTGCCGAAATGGCTTCTGTCAAACCCTAACAAGTATACAGCACCCGGGAGCGACTGCTTAACGTGCCCTCCGAAGCACGGAAGTCGTCGTGAGAAATGAATGGTCGGCGGTCACCCATCCTTATACCGGCCTCACCGAGCGCGCTTAACCTGCGATATCGTTTGATATGCACAGTAACCACGGCGCGCCACGGCGACTTCGACGGCGCCGAAACGACTTCTGAATAGGAAGAATATACGTAACGAAATTTCTATTTATGTGAACATGTTTAATTATCACTGGAATAAATGTATTTTTTAATACAGTTGCTCAAAAAGTGGCGTATTGCAGGGATGTTTAGCGTTCGGGATGTGGGCTATTACACACTTGTGCTTTTTCTTTACCTTTTCCGCACTCGTGCGTTCTCTTTCCCAAATGTCAAAATAATTTCTATTAAAAAGAAAAAATCAACCACGAAGTTTTTACTAAAAAAAAATTCATAGAAGTTTTTACGATTCATGCAAATATTTCTGAAAAGAAGCTACTAATTTGTTTCAATATCAGATATAATGATTTGATGCAATGAGTTAGGTTAGGTTTCATTTAATTTTATGTCATTAAATCCATTTTCATTTCATGTCAATACAAAAAATCTACTAAAGACTTGGCTGTATGGGCATAGTTCCCTTTGCCTACCCAGAATGGGTAAACAAAAAAAAAATCTCTGTTTATAATCTTTCACGGCTGGCGCCATTTTGTATATTTTATAAAATTGCTTAATTTTTTCGCAACTGTATTAAAAATAGTCGTTCAGTACACGTGCGGAACCGTCATTGCAACTCGTTCCGACTGTCAACCCTCGCCTTCGGCTGCGCCTCGGCTCGTGTAGACATTTGTCGGAACTCTTTGCAATGACAGGCTTTCCGCACTCGTAATGAAATATACTATTTTTTAATACCATGACATTAAGATCTGAAAGCAACATTTTAGTAATTATTTAATCATACTATAGACCATCACAAATTACAATAGAAGATAAATTATTGCATGCCATAATTGCAGTCAAAACTAAAAATCGATGCTCAGGAGCTTTTGCTGTTTTTCAGGATTTCATAAACATTGTTTAATTAATATGTTTTAATCTGTCTTTTGTAAAAAAACGTAATTTGGGTATTGGGATGGGGTAAACCTATCTGCCTCAGACGCCAGTGGCGGCGGGTTCGATTCCCGCCCGGCACAAGAAAAAAAATGTTCCGAGTCTGGGTGTTTATGTATATAAATAAGTATTTATGTTCCAGGTTCCCCCCTTGTTCGCTACATGGTATCACATAACACAAGCTTCGCTTACTTTGTAGTTGTTGTGATTGTCTGGAAATTTTGTTTTATTTATTTTTATTAGTATTTCAATATACTTTTTGATTGAAAATATGAGACTTTGTTAAATTCATTGTTATGCAATCATATTGCTTTACTTATATCCAATGAAGGTATGTGCCATTTTGGGTGAAGGGTGTATTTTAAAAAATTTCATGATCATTTCATTAAAAAAGTTGAAAATAATATCTATTTTAAACATAATACAGAAGGTTTCATTATAAAGACATGCAGATTTAAAAATATTAGTTCTACTGACGAACCTTCACGTTTGAACTGAGTATTCGATCACCGTGCATATATGACCTAGGACTTTAAGGTCATGAAATGTGATTTATGTCAAAGAAGTTTTTAATCTCAAATTAATGGTGCGTGAAATGCCTCACTAATTCCTGGAATTTGCTTAATATGCAAATGAGTGTACAAAAGTGGGAATGAGTAAACTGATCACATGAAGGATTTAGACCAGCGCCACAGTTGACGGAAATTCCGTCGCGGATCTTTCCGATCGTAAAATACATGTTATAACATACAACAAGCCGGCACGTGCCACGCGGAAGATCGATAGTTGTTATTTGTATGTATGTATCTACCATGCATTGGCGTTCCATCTCCATTCCATCAATTTCCGTCAAGTGTGGCGCTGGCCTTACAGCTAGAAGTCTAACGACGTTTTTACAATGCCCAAATTCAAAGTTAGTCTTTGCATTTTAAGAAACAGTACAACCTTTTGTGTAGGCAAATACTTACCGTTATCAGTACCATTTACATTAAGTAGCGATTGTCGGTTAAGCAAGCACAAATAAAGCCAACCTTACTAACTCGAAGTAAAGCAGTCAGTAAAATTAAACTTATAATCATCAGTGTATCTAGAATCCAATCGAATACGTGATTAAATATATCTGAACGCTCAATTTTTGTTACTATATTGTATTACCATTAGGGTTGATGTCAAAAAATCTTTAATAAAAAAACAGAAATAAAAAGACGTCAATGAAAAACTTTCATAATTTTTTATTCGAAGTATAGGACCATCACAATCAAAGATTTAAATCCATAGATTTGCCCGTACGTGTCTTCAGGTTGTCATTTTTAATCACACAAACACGGCGCGTCCACGTCAACAAACGTCATAGAATAAGATAAGATATAACTTACGCTAGAAACACGCCTAAACAGTTATAAAGGATTACAGAGTAATAAAAATAAAAATAAATATTTATAAATCGTTTATTTATTAAAAACATACCGACAGGATTGTTAACTTGAGTTACGCACCAGTCACCCTGTGTATCCTACGAATTGCTTCGAAATTTCAATGTATTATTTGTATCTAAAACGTTGATATAATTTTGCAATTTATATCGTATTGGGTAAATATTGGTATAGTGCTAGAAATATCTTCCCCGCGATATAACTACTTTCATTGATATGTTTTAATGGTCTACAACAATTAAGAATAAGAAAGTTACTACTTAAAACCTGTTATGATAAAAAATATGTGAATAAAATAAACCAATATATTTTCTATTTCCATAAAATAGCCAGAAAATACGACGGCTTTGTCCCATAAAATAAAAACTTCAAAGGTTTTCTAATAATATTTTAATAGGTTACATTAAGTATTGAGTTGATCTTTTATTTACTATCTGATTACTTATTCTTTGGCGGCCGGGCGCTTCCTTGCCCGACGAAATCGAGAAATGCATTAAATAATATAATAATTATTGACGCATGAAAAGTAACACCTTTATCCTTGTTTGTATTGCGACTTGTATTTTTACAACCCCGAAATGAACAAGACAGAATAATTAAGTCTTTATGTAAATATTTTTAACAAAATAATCTATGTGAACGTGCACGACAAGCGCTCATTAGAGACTGTCACAAGACTTGTGCATGCACCTCTTTCAGTAATGACAATATTTCGTCAGTTCTTTGTACTGAAAGGGCGCATCTATGGATTTAAATCTTTGATCACAATCAATTAATGGTATTATCATATTCCATTACGATGCGATGTACCCGGCCACTCAGAAAGTTTTGCGAAAAAAAGTTTTTATGTATAAGACACTTCCAATTGTAATTATTTTGTAAACATCGATTATTAAAAATTAAAAATACCACTGATCGATTTTCAAATCCTCCTCATTTATTTAAGAGGCAATTCAATTTTTCTTATCTATTTAAAAAATGGATCTAGATTGAGAACATTTTCGTGCCATAATTTTTTTACAATTACAAATGTGGCTTAAAGCCTGATGAGTCATTTGATCGACTTTGAATTGCTTTTATGAATGAAGGACCTTCAAAAGCAACCATCAACGGCTGGTATAGCGCGTTCAAACGAGGTCATCTTACTATGGGGGATAAATAACCAAGTGGTCGTCCTACGACAGCTGTCACCAAAGAAAGTGTGCTGGCAGTAAAAAAAAACAAGAAAACAGATGAATTACGTACAATATAAAGAGATTCAACACTTTCTGCAGATTGGTACCTTGCCAGACTTTTTTTCGCAATGGGCAACAAGCGACCAAACACCGAGTTCTTCCTTCTTCACCACGACAACGCGCCCGCGCACTCTGCGATCAAAACGAGGGACTTCCTGGACTCCACACCAGTCACAATTTTGGGACACCCTCTTTATAATCCTGATTTGGCTCGGTGTGAATTCTTTTTAACCGAGTACGGCGACGCAAAAAGGAGGGTTATGATTTTGACCTGTGTTTATGTAAGTATGTATGTGGGTATGGATGTTTATCTGTTCCCTCATAACTTCTAAACTAGTTATCATAATTAAAAAAAATACTAGTTGGAAGCCTCCTCATTGTCCTCTGGTTAGAGGCTAATTGATTTTACATTAAATTGATTACAGCGCCCTCCAAGAGACTTACAGTAAAGAACTAAAAAAAATCTCTTGACGGTTTCGTTTGGTGAATCAAATGAAAGAGCTTTGATAGCACAGATCAAATAATTTTTTTTTTATTCCAAAATAAGTGGAAAAACTAAAACCCGACAACCAAAAACAAGCTCTAAAAAGTTTATGTATTTTTATACGTCATACTGATAGAGATATGTTAAAAGGGTAGCCATGGTCGTATGCCACCTATTATAGCAAAACAGATTTTAAAATAAATAATTATAAAATAAAATCGAAGTGGCATACGATCACGGCTATCCTTTGAACAAAGGTATATCAATCAGTATGACGAATAAAAATACATAAATATTTCAGTGAAGAGTATTCTCTTGTTTCGTACTTTTTAGAGCGTATTTATAGTAGTCGGTTTTTTTTTATATTGTAAGGATAGGACGTTTGTCCTCCATGCCACCTGATGGAAACTGCGCATGAAGACTATGGTGTTACACGTCCATCCACGAGAAACCTATTCACTCGACACTTAAAAGTTCCAGGACTGTAGTGGTCAGGAAAAACAGATTGTTCCACACCTTGACAATCCGTACCAAAAAGGAACTATCGAAGCGTTTTGTTCGACTTCTTGGTAAATCCACTATATACGGATGGAAGTTCTGTCTGCGTCTGGTAGTCCGGTGGTAAAAAGGGGTGGGTTCAATTTGGTCAAAAAGAGCACTCGCACACTCACCAAAATGTAGCCGATAAAATACTGTCAAACAAGCAACCTTACGACGATGCTCCAGCGTCTGCAATTTTTTATTTGTAAGGTGTTATTTATGAGTTTACGGGCTCTTCGGTCAACAATTCGGGTTTTAGTTTTTTAACTTAATTTTTTGTCACTTACTTTGGAGTAAAAGTATTTGCTTATTTGAACTGTGCTAACGCTGCTAAGCTCTTTCATTTGATTTTTAGTTCTTTATTTTTAGTCTCCTAGAGGGCGCTGTAGTGAATTTAACTTAAAATCATTTAGCCTCTAACCAGCGGTCAATAAAGACGCTTCCATCTAGCTTAAATTTTTGTAATACCATAAACCCATAAACATTCTTCCATGCTGGACTGGGAGTGAAAGAAAAACATAGAATGTGCCAGCTGCTTCTCTTCCCGGGCATACCGTAAAAGTCACTTAAGGGACAGAGGCGTTATTGACAGTTTTGCGGGCGATAGGCTGACCCCCTGTCACTGCAATATTCTCTCTCCATCATTATACTGTCTCTGAATTTTTCAAACGAGATCTCAGATGGTTTCATAGCCTCTGGTGTTCGGCCTACCCCGTAAGCGATACAGGAGTGAAGTTATGTATGTATGTACCATAAACGTGAGGTTAGAAGAATGGGTGTGTTTCTCTTGCCTCTTGAATCAGCGTTATGGCCCAAACCGGAATAAAACATGTGATACTTTTATTATATTATTTTTATTCGATACTTTCATTCACTAGCTGTTTAACGTGGTTTTACCCGCGCAATTCCGAAACCCGCGGGAATGTCGGGATAAAAGTATTCTATGTGTTATTCCAGACAGAAATCTTCTTTAACAAATTTTCAGATCCATAAATCTGTTCTTGCGTGAAAGAGTAACAAACATCCATACACACAAACATTCGTTAAAATGTAAAATATTAATTAAACGCGATAAATCCGGTTAAAAAGTGTTTTATTTAATAGTATGAATCGCGAAAACTTAAGACAATATTAATTTACTTCGTTTGGTAACAAAAAACCATAACAAAATGACATTTTTATTTCAAATAATAACTTTTCAATTAAACCAACAAAAGTAAATTTTTAAAATAGATTTTGTCTCACACGGTCCGGTGTTAATTAACAGATTTTCACGTTGGACACTTTTAACAGGCTTTTAAAAAACACCGCCCCGTAAATTGTTTTGTCGTTATTTTGCAAAACACTGCCCACGAACACAGCTGTATTCGACTATGATGAATTATATGCGGACATAATAATTAATTAAAATTCCTTTTCATACAAATGCTGCGTTTTCTGTTATTTCCCCAAAGTAATTAAGGCAATTTTAAATTTTCTGTTTGAAGACCTTGTTATTCAGACCTTTTGAGTTTATTCAAAGATGTTATATAGTTCCGTTAATTGTTTTCCCAGAAAAGGGTTGAAACTAAAAAGCAAAAGTCTTAATTGGACTTCGGACACAACTACGTCTGTCCAAACGTTCATTTGTTTCATAAAACAAATCGTGGATATTTATGGAAATACTACATTGAAACACTTGAATTTAAACATATGCTGAGTTGGACCTGTTTACACCTAATTACTTGTATAAACTTACTTTCATTTTTATTATATTTGTACATTGTGTGTGAATTAATATTTTTCATTTCATTTTTCACTTTTTTCATTTCATTTCATTTCACTTAAACTTGGGAAATTTACTTGCGATGTAAATAGATCGTTTTGCGCATTTTTAAAGTGAATACTCAATATTTAAACAGCCGCTCAAAGTCAGCAGCCACATATGGCCAACTTAAAAGAACCGTACCGCTCTTGGGCAAGCTTTTAATACAAGTAGACTATTCCAAGCATTCCCAACTTGGTGGTAGAACTATAAAGACTGCCGCCAATTACTTCTCAGGCAGTGGGTGTTTCGGTAATATTTACAAAGAGTCAATTCCTTTTTGATCCTGTGTTTTTAATCCTGTTTCATCTTCATTTTCATCTTCACTTTCAATCAAATGAGATTGAGGTACCCAACATTTTGAGGCTCAGTAAAAAAAAAACATTTATACATATACTAACAATGTCATAAATATTATTAAGTATTACAGCTTTGACAACCCTGGTAGGTTTCACTTACTTGGGTGAAATAAAATTGTAAGTTAAGTAGGTATATAAAGCTCAGGTCATTATGCACCTTGCTGCGATTAGTTTTGAATACAGAATATTAGAACTTTCACTACTTATTCTAATCAAGGTTGTTTCGCGATTTAAGACATGTGCTAACTGCACTATTTAGTGCTTGAGCATGAAATAAAACTCTGTCTTAAAACAAATCTATCATAAAAAGTATTGTTTGAGTAGTATACGCTTATAGTATTGTATTTTTCGCGAACTCAATACCTAAACTCAGTTTCTTTTCAACGCAGACAGAACTTCCATCCCTATATAGTGGATTTACCAAGAAGTCGAACAAAACGCTTCGATAGTTCCTTTTTGGTACGGATTGCCAAGGTTTGGAACAACCTGCTTGCGTCTGTTTTTCCTGCCCACTACAGTCCTGGAACTTTTAAGTGTCGAGTGAATAGGTTTCTCGTGGATGGACGTGTAACACCATAGTCTTCATGCGCACTTTCCATCAGGTGGCATGGACGACAAACGTCCTATCCTTACAATATAAAAAAAATAATTAAAAATTTAAAAAATTTAACAAACAAAAAATTTATAGAAATATATCTAATGACGAGGTCACGAGGGTCTGAGATGGTAGGACTATGGGCATGTTTAAGGACAGGCGGCACGTCGCGCGGGGCGTGTCTCGTGCGTTTTTACTAGATCACCGGCTCAACAATGGAACTATCCGCTGCTTTAGAGTAAAGCCTTCAATGTAACGGAAACGTGCAAAGCCCCGCCTGCCCTTAAACCTTAGGTTGATAGTCACAAAGATATCAATAATTACCATCATATGTTCCTGAATTGTATCCGAAAGGTTAAGTTAAACATACATTCATACATAACGTCACGCCTGTATCCCTTATGGGGTAGGCAGAACATCAGAGGTTACAAGACCATCTGATGTCACGTTTGACAAATTTGGATGTATTATAAAGATGGAGAGAGACTATTGTAGTGACAAAAACACCTTTAAAACCTCTGTCCCTTAACTGACTTTTACAGTTTGCCCGGGAAGAGAAGCTGGTGGCACATTCTATGTTTTTCTTTCGCTCCCAGTCCAGCATGGAAGTTAGGTTAAGTTAAAATGTATAATAAAACTTAACGCTACGTTTAGTACATTTTATATGCAATTAATAGTGAAAACGAGGGACAGTACTGTTAAGCCTCAGATTTCAGTCGCGTTTATACGCTCCTTTGCCTACTACTGACTCGTCTCAAGTCACTTAGTAAATCACTTTGATCATGTTCCATCTCGTCTTGAAGCCAATTGAATCAACCTAGTTCGAGCAACTCTTTAAACAACTCAGATAGATGAATCAAACGGTTTAGTGAAATCCGCCTTTTTAAAATTTCAGCCATATCTTGGGTAAAAAATATAAATAAGAGAGTTACATGCATTATATTTTTGTTACTATCAAGATAATATTTGGTGTAGGTAGAGTTGCAAAAGACTCGAGTCTTGGAGTAATATCTAATAAGACTTGAGTATTTTTTTGAAGACTCGAGTCTTAAAACAAAACTTCGAGCTCAAGTTCTTCAGAATTTGGAGTCTTTTGTAAAAATACTGGAGTGCTGCCAAAAAGAACTCAAAGACTGAGTCATTTTAAAAGACCTCATGACTATATCCTTCATATTATTTAGGAATAAAACAGCTTAATAAAAGTAAAAGATCAAATTAGAATGACACAATGTATCAACATGACTTTTACTTTAAGGTCAATTTAATTTCATTTGCTATATCCGGACTAAAGTGAGTACCTTAAATACTTTCGTGGGTTGCGTACGAACGGGATGACGTTAGTAAATATAATATAACAACTTAAGTTTATGACTCAGTCTAGCTCAAAGAACTTAAAGGCTTCGAAAGGACTCGAAAGACTCAGAAGACTCAAAGGACTCGAACTCTATGTGACTAACAGGTCCTAGTCTTGAAAAACGACTCAAGTCTTGAAATTAAGACTAAAAAACTCGAGTTTCTTACAACTCTAGTTACAGGACTCACACAGTTACGAATTATAACGAGTAATTATAAATTTTAACCCAGTCCTGCTTTTCAGTCAATTTACGATCTCCACTACGTATTATAGCAAACATTTTGAAACTAGTCTAGCCATCTAGCAACTCTACGTCACTCCCGATGTAATTTCAATCCATTTCTAGTAGTTTCCAAAGCACAACACACCATTAAACAAGCCACACACTTTCAACTCAGCGTCTAATAGTACCCCGCTGTCTGAAAATGATACATGACATGACCACATAAGTGTTCCTCGCTCGTAGCCGATTTATATTGACGTTAATCGCTCGTATGACCATTTAACTTTATAAATTTATTGATAAAATCTCTTTGATGCTCCATACATTTCGGTTTCTGGATGAAAGGGTTTGTAAGTGTCTAAAATGTGAAATTTCATGTTTTATCTCCCGAAGTTATATTGCACATGAAAGGAAAATTTGAAATTTAAAAATTGCAATTAGTTCTTGAATTTTCTTGTTTGAATTGAAATTACTCAATGAATTTGGGTTACATTTTGAGTAGGTATACGGATTAAAACTATATGGAATGATATTCGAGTTGTGATTATTTTCAGTACCTTCACTCGTACTTCAAAAAATCCAACATTAAAATTAAAATACGTCATGGATTTCGTCTCAAGATTCTACCAACCCTTATACTCGTATATAATATTAATAAACTCAACCCATTTTACAAACTTTGATAAGCAATATCTGCTTAATTTAAATAAAAAAGGACGAATTATTTGAAAATATACAGAAATAAAACTCTTTTTTACAGAAATTAAAATCTCTTGTCTTTTTTTCCCACATGTTTCTGTTTGACAACAATGAATTCATTGGTTCAGGTAAGAGCAAAATGCAACAAACAAGACTCAAGGTAGATGTAGTCACGTTGTCTCCATAGGGTTTGAATTTTTATTGATTAACAACCACATGTTGATATTATTTCTATTGTATTAACCGAATTCAAAAAAGGAGGTTTTCTGTTGGACCTGTAAGTGTGTATATATGTCTATTTATCCGCGTTTGTCTGTACAGATTTTGATGCGGTTTTCATAACAATATTTATCACGTTTAGGAGAAGGTCTTATTATATCAACTGATCAAGAAAAGAAGGTTCTCAATTCGAAGTTCTGTATGTTTTGTACGTTTGTTATGCAATTACTGCGCTTATTATGGATGACTTTGATGGATCTTTTTTTGATTGACGATTTCAAAAAAGAAGGTAGTCATTATGACCTGTAAGTATGTGTGTAAATGTTTGTGTGCTTGCTGCGATAATCTAGCGTTCGGATAAACCGATTTTTATTCAGCTTTTAAAATAATATTTTTTGGTATATTAATCAACATCCAAAAATTAGAGCTCTTGGTTAGGCGGTACACTTTTATAAAAATAATAATAAGTTTGGTTTTCATTTCGGTTTAGCGTTTTCGTAATTTTATAAAAAAAATGAACATTGGAGATAACAAAGGTAATATTTGGCATCAGATAAAGGGCAGTAAACAGTTTAGAATGTCGACTGGTCCCCAAATCTAGATCCTATTTTATATAATCATGCTAAGTTGTTTTCTGTGTTTATTTTGTGTCTAGCTGTAAGTTTTCCTAAAATTTGTAAATAAATAAGAAACGAATTGAAACGTATAGTAAATTGAAAATATAAAAGGACAACAAAATGTGGCTAAGTTATATTTTTATTTAAGTGATAAAATAAAAAGAAATTCCCTGATGATCACACCAACTACATGGAGCTAAGCTAAACTAAGGTTGTGATATGCCACACCATGAAGGCAAACTCGGGGAACCTAGAATATAAATACATTAAAAGATATGCTCCGTGTGGGTATCGAACCTGCAACCTCGTGAATTACGTAGCGTAGTAACGTCTTATGGCGATGCGCCACAAAGTACGTCAATTATTGGTAAATCGAAATCTTTGAATACATGAGAAAAAATAATAAGTTATCCTTAAACAGAATTTTCCTATTATTTATTTTTATTTATTTAAGCCAAAAACTGTAATTTTGTAATTTGCTTTTACGGACAACTCTTTGGATGTTGCTGAAATATGACATACATTCTTATCGTGTCTTCTAAATGTGCTAGATCTATTTACTTACTTCCATGCTCGACTGGGAGCGAAGAAATAACATAGAATGTTCCAGCTGCTTCTCTCCCAGGGCATGCTATAAAAGTCAGTTAAGGGCAAAGGTTTTAATGGAGGTTTTTTTGTGGGCGATAGACTGACCCCCTGTCAATGCATTAGTCTTTCTCCATCATTATAATGCGTCCAACTTTGTCAAACGTGACATCACATGGTTTAATAGCCTCTGGTGTTCTGCCTACCCCATAAGGGACACAGGCGTGAAGTTATGTATGTATATTATATTCTATTATCTAATTTTACGGACAACTCCTTGGATGTTGCTGAAATATGACATAAATTCTTATCACGTTTTCTAAATGTGCTAAATAGGTTTACCGAGAATTTTGGTCATGAACGTTGACAATATGTGTCGCTCGTATTAGATGCCGATAATAGACTATAACCTGATAATCTTATTTTGACTGTCTATTGTGCATTGTCGTACAGTTACGATATAAAAAAATACTTCCTATCGCCACAATCAACTCAAAAGAAACCCATTTTTCAACTGGAAATAAAACAATAGTATATTTCATTACGAGTGCGGAAAGCCTGTCATTGCAAAGAGTTCCGACAAATGTCTACACGAGCCGAGGCGCAGCCGAAGGCGAGGGTTGACAGTCGGAACGAGTTGCAATGACGGTTCCGCACGTGTACTGAACGACTATTTTTAATACAGTTGCGAAAAAATGAAGCAATTTAATAAAATAATAAAAACACAACAAACTCAACAATAAACAAAATGGCGCCAACCGTAAAAGAATATAAGCAAAGATTTTTTTTGTTTTCTTCACACATCCTGTCTGGGTAGGCAAGGGAACTATGCCCATACAGCCAAGTCTTTAGTAGTTTTTTTTTATTAATATGTAATGAAAATTAAATGTAATGAGATGAAACCTAACCTAACACATTGAATCAAATCGTTAAATCTGATATTGAAACAAATTAATAGCTTCTTTTCAGAAATATTTGCATGAATCTTTAAAACTTCTATGATTTTTTTTTAGTAAAAACTTCGTGGTTGGTTTTTTTCTTTTTAATAGACATTATTTTGACACTTGGGAAAGAAAAAGCACGAGTGCGTAAAAGCCCACTTTCCGAACGCTACACGTCCCTGCAATACGCCACTTTTTGAGCAACTGTATTAAAAAATATATTTATTTCATTGTCTCATTAAGACCCTCGTCTAAAACTTAAGGCGGGTTTCTTTCTTTTGTTCTGTTAAACTGAATTTTTAATCCAAGACTCAAGATTCTCAGTAAAAAGCTGCCTGTTGCTCAGTATTTGAGATCCGTATAAGAGATCGACTAGCAGATTAAATAAATTGAGGCTTACGAATGACTAGCCACCGCGCGCGGTTTTACCCGTGTAACTTTTGATCTCGTGGGAATTTCGGGACAAAATATAACCTATAAACTTCCTCAAGAGTTGGGCTATCAAATGCAAAATGAATATTTTAAATCCCATTTGTAGTTTCTGAGATTAGCGCGTTCAAACAAACAAACAAACAAAAAAACAAACTCTTCAGCTTTATATATTAGTATAGATTATTTTTTTTTAATTAAATACTAATCCCCCATTTGA
The DNA here is from genome assembly GCA_944452665.1 of Stenoptilia bipunctidactyla. Taxonomy (NCBI): domain Eukaryota; kingdom Metazoa; phylum Arthropoda; class Insecta; order Lepidoptera; family Pterophoridae; genus Stenoptilia; species Stenoptilia bipunctidactyla. The sequence goes on from OX101736.1 coordinate 5,978,612, forward strand.
CTTGTTTTTCACGAGGTGAAGATGAGGTCGAAGAAGGGCATAGGAAAGAACTGGCTCTTTATAAAATGTTGCCACACATCACCGCGCTGGAGAACTAATATTTGTAGACAGATTTTACATGAAGAGTGGTCGCTACCTTGTCGAACCCTGACGAGATCCTACCATCAAGTGGGGTTCACTCGATTAGCGACCTTCTACGACACGCTTATCCAGGGGTGGTAGGGCTATTCTAAGCCAAGCCCATAAAGTAACTTTTATTGGTTGAGATAGAGATATCAGCTAAAACGGAGCTCTAGCGCCATCTAGAACTTAGTGACGGAAACTTTTACTAGAACCAGTCGGGAACTTTCCCTGTATTTTTCTTTAAGAATATTCAGATTCCTCAAATATGTATATTATCATGATTATATGAAATATGTATATATCAGAAAATCGTTATCACGATCAAAATTCCAATAAACATGCAAAGGTCGAATTGCAGCGTTGTTACCGAAATCCAGTAGAATTGCCAGGTCAGAATTAAAAAAGGGAGCGTCTGAGTCCAAATGGTGGCCGGGTTGTGGGTAAAAGGAATCCAAGAAAAAAGCGATAAAAACAACATTCGAAAACGGGTGCGCAGTAACGAACACAGGTAACGAATGAAAGATTGATTTAATGAGTCGGTTAGGTGATTGATTGAATGAACCGAATAATGAAAAGTAGAATGAAAGAGACATTCTCTATGGCGTTTTTCTAATTTTATAAATTATAAACAGCGCCATCTATATCCTAGTGATACTAACGAAATTTAGTGAAAACACCGTGGCCAAGCCTAAACGGACAAAAGTTATGACAGCAATATTATTCTACTCACAACATACTGTGGTTGCCTTGGTTGCCTGGCAGAGATCGCTTACTAGCGAAAAAGCCGCCGATTGTGTTTTCTTTTTTCAACGTTCTTTATTTTCTATTTTGAGTATGTACAATGAAGAGTAAATAAATAAATATACTAAGTCCAATAGTACTTTTTATTCAAAGTCTAATTTTTAAAGTAGTCCCCTTATCAAGCGTGACAAGCTGTTGAATTCACGTTTAAATGTAAAAAGGAAAGCAGAAAGGTTTAAAGGGTTTTATTATTCCGCACTGGGATTAAACAACGATCGGCATAAATCGCCTGAATATTCACTTGGTAGGCATTTACTGAAATCCCTAGAGCCGACGTTTCCTGGTTTAGGCTGGAGGGAGTACGGAATAAGGAATATTTATTTTTGCATTTAGCTTTACTAACAAGTTCATTTAGTTTTTTTTTTTTTTATAAATGACTAAACCCGCGTTTGACCTCAATCTCACCTGATGGTAAGTGACGATGAGGTCGAAGATGAAAGCACACGGGTTTAGGAAGGAACTGGCTCTTTATACAATATTGCCGGAACACATTACCGCCAAAGCGGTAACATTTGGCGGCAGACTTTATATAAAGGGTGGTCGCTAGCCAGGCGGACCCAGAAGGGATCCTACCACCAAGCAATAATGTTAGTTATGTTCTTATTACGACCACTTTGACGATGGGGTGTAACTATCTGCCTTAGACGACAGGGTTTGTTCCGCACGGAACAAGGAAAAAAAAACGTTCCGTGACTGGGCGTTTATCTTTGTATTTTATATTCTAGGTTGTAGTTCACTACATGGTATCTCAAAACCCAAGCTTTGGAGGCCATATAGTAGATGTGATTATCTAGGGATTATTATTGTTTATTTATGGATACCCTTTTTTACATATATTCATATTCTTGCTATATGCGTTGTGAAGCTTACCTGTATACGCTGAACAGTACCATACTATATAAAAGATAATCAACAAATGCAGAGCATTAAAAAACCTGCTTCACGTCAAAATTTTGGTTTTGGTCGTTAAAAAAAGGTTGTAAAGGTAAATGGACGTGTACCACCTTAGTCTTCATGTTCAATTAACATCAGGTGTCATGGAAGACACACGTCCATACTTTATTAGAAAAAGAAAACGATTTCCGAATACATCCATATTTATAAAATCATGAAGTACTTATTCGATTTCAATGGGGCCAACTGTGAAGTATCTTCTATCATATGATATAAGAATCATAAAAATCGATTCATCCAGTCAAAAGTTATGAGGTAACAAACATTTAAAAAAATGGATACAAATTCGACAGGTACCTCCTTTTTTGAAGTCTGTTGAAAATATAAAGACCTATTATAAAGTAATGAAAAGGCAAGAAAATCATAAGAACATTTTTGTACATTCGTTCCTATGAATTGTTCTCACGAAGGCGCTTCCTGCGAAGGCGCTTCCTGCGAAGGCACTCCATCGGATGAACGTCAAAATCTAGGTAGTACACACGTAGACAAAATGAATTTGAATATAAAATCAAGCAAATAGAATTATTTTATAAACTTATCTAATAAAGTATGAAATGTGTGTGTTCATCGTTTTAAACCTTCCCCTTGGACCACGAAAGAGCATAGTCGTGTTTTAGCTTCTTTTTTTTAATTCATAAAAGATTAAAAAATTTAGTGAAAATTACTGAACTACCAGGAAGCCAGCGCGGTCGAGGAGATATCGTAACATCTGCGTGAGTGCATCTCTTTCTTTCTTCAAAGAGAGCAAATAAAGCAAAAAAAAAATTAACTACATATTTTAATGAATAACATTTTGTCAAATTTGTTAAGTAAACAAATATATGTTCTTTAAAAACATAACACATTTTTTACATCTTTTATCAACATAACAATTTATAACCTCCATATATGATAACCCGTCGGACGTGTGATCTTGCATATAAATTACATCGAGACTTAAGCCTAAGCTTTTAATGGACCCCGGGATTTGTTATAGTACTAAGTTATACAAAAATAATATTGTGTTGCTAGGCGCTAGAACAAAGGGCGCTAATATTGAGAGCATGGAAACTTATTTTTTAATTCTTAAATAATTGAAAAATGTGATAAATAAAAATTACCCGACCAGGATTCGAACCTGGGACCTCTCGTTTGCCAGACGAGTGCTCTTCCACTGAGCTACCGGGGCCTGGCGGTACGCCTCGAAATTTCTTACCACATTTTTGTTTTTACGTTATATAGCTAACTTATTTTTATTTATCACATTTTTCATTTATTTAAGAATAATTGAGCATTTTAAATGCGAAAACTTAAAAAACATTATTATTTTTTTAATTTTAAATCTTGATAAACCTAATAACGCCTTGCAGGGGCAACACCTGGCCTAAAGGATCGAATTTCGGCGAATTACCGGAATTTATCAACGCCAAAAGCATAATATTTATCGACGGCCTTTGCGAAAGGTGAGGTCAGGTGATTGTAATATAAAAATAGAGATGTCCATTTCTTTACTTGACCGGATATCTAAAGGAACGGACTCAGTGTCTCTTGTACCTATATGTCACATGTATATAGTCCAATTCGAGATTTTATATTCTCACTAGGGAAACTATAATTGCACGGTATAATTGTCATTAGTTAAATTATACACAATCTAACATAACCTAAGTTTTATGATGACTAATTGGTTTGACAAACGTAGTGATTGTGTGCTTTTTGGTTTGATAATTTCACTGAGAAATACCTATACAAGGTGTTCAAAAATTTTTTTGGAGAAAAATATCCCGGATAGGGCTAGTCTTCCCCACTGGACTACAAAAACAGTTTTCTATTTGGGCTTATAGTTTTCTTCATCAAAAAATTCTAAACTAAAGCGAGCGCGCGCTTCTTGTAAATGCGTCCATTTGTAACAGCATCACCCTGTATACTTGCTACTCAACTACTAAAAGGACTAAGCGCTAGTTGATGGCATTAGTAAGATAATTGCTAAGATGGTTACCATCGGTCTCTTTACCAAGAAACCGCGGTAGTTTATACACAATAAGTAAATAACTAAAAGAAGGCAAAGGAGGAAAATAAATACATACAGACTATAGATAATGCTAGTCTCTTGTGATTGTGTGTATTTTACCTAACGCATAATTCAGGCTGTACTGAACCGCAAAAGATTAAGTCTAAATATTTTCTATAAAAACTAAACATCCTCCCGTCCGGAAGATGGCTGGGAAGCCACTGTAAAGTAATAAAAATAAACCGCAATCATTTTATAAACACGATTTTTGCAAAAAATAAGTTTTTATTTTTAAAAGGAAATTAATTTATACGCTAACATATTAACCAGGGCATGGTCACTCTAAATTACCATTAAAATAAAGATGACTACGCGCTACTACACAAATTTTGTAGTGCTACGTCGTAGTATTATCAAGAAAATGCCGCGTCGTAGTAAGTATGTTCATCAACAGCGGCTATTTTTAAAAAGGTTGTGGTTCCATATTTCTACTTTTTTGTACTGAGCGACGCTAAAATAAATATGCAGGTATGTTTATATCGTATCAAAACAACTTACATTTAAATTTGGCTGGTGACGAAAAATCAACCCTGTACATAGGGTTTTTTAAGAAAATCTAAATATTTTAGGAGAAGGTTAAGAATAATGTGTGGATTCAAATTATGAAAAAAAATTTTAGGTAAATTGATGTTTTATTATTCTCATAAGTTAACACAAATAAAATTTAATCTGCTATTTACGACTAAATAGCAAGAAATAAAAGCGTTTCTGACTATTTCTATTAAGAAATACGTAAAGCGATTACGATTACGAAATACGATTTTTCAATAGTCAGATAAAAGTAAACTAGGTATCTGGTGAAAAAATATTACTCGACAGCTTCAAGCTCGTTTCAACTTTATTGTCATTGTATGATGTGTCATACAAGTATATGAAATAGTGAAACAACATTATCCCGCCGAGTAATACTTTATACGTCAGATAACTTTTATCCGACGATTGAAAAATAATGCCTTCAATACACATAAACAAACGATAATTAATACTACGCAAAACTCACTCACACACGCACACACAGAAACAACCCACTAGGTATAGGTATGTATTCTCTGGCGGCACAATCAAAGACCGAAAGTCACGCGAGCCGCCCGCGCCGACAGCACTCTGTTGACTTGTCGGCGCGGCGCGGCGGTCGGCGGCTTTGTTTGAGTCCAACGTGGCACGCTCACCGCTCGCCAGAGTCTGTAAAAGTCTGTCTAGTGATACGCTTGCGTAAATTAACTCATAATCTGCGAATGTTGCGGCCTGCCTGACCACTTTCGCACCGATTCAGTGTGAACTGTGAATGTATGTTTGTTGAAAACATTTTAGACCTAGTTTTCCTCGAATGTTTAAACAGTAACTCCAACCTGGACTTGCGACAGGATGAACTGCGAGAGTTTTTATAAGACGTGTCGCTTGATAGTTTGGGAGGTATGTAGTTACTACCTGCACGACGGTGCTGCGGCGCATTTCGCCAGGAATGAACGTTAGCACATGTCTAAAGAGTACGGTGAGCGATGGATATGACGCGGAGGGCTGGTGAGCTGGCCGCCCAGGTCACCTGAACTTACAACTCTAGACTTTTTTCTGTTGGGTCAGGTTAAAGAATTGGTGTATGGTCACGACAGAAATACAATTCAGAGTACGGGCTTACTTAAAATTAGGATATTTGACGCCTTCGCTACTATCAAAACTGATAAGGATAGTTTACGGAAAGTAAAAATGAATGTTCTTAAACGAGCAAAATAAGATTATTTCTAATTTGAACATTATCAAATAAGTCAACAGTACTAAAACAGTATTTACAACTAGTTAAACGTTAAATTAACAGCCCAATTGAAGTGCGATAGGAAATTAGAATCACCTTTTATACATCAGCTGATTGTCACGTCATACATCAAGCTTAGTAGGTCACGCATCGTCCGGGCGCGCGGGGCATCGACCTTTGCTCGCGTGGATAGGTACTAACCGCGTAAGATTTTTATATTGGTGAAGCGATTTTCTTGAAATAAATAGATGTTTTTTTTTATTTCTTGCTATGTGGTCGTAATAATCAGTTTAAACTAAAATTTGGTGTCTTAAAAGAACTTTATTTAAATTTAAAAAAATATATAGATATTTAATTTTATTTTTGTCATTAATTGAATCCACAGATCATTCTTAACCTTCTAAAATATTTTGATCTTCATAAAAAGACCCTGTATACCTACCGCAGAAAAACATAGCTCTGACGCTGATGGATTACGGTAGAGATTTCTGGAGAACTAGTTTACACCAAAGTCAGTGCTTCATTTCCGACCTCGTTGTCATTTATCATTAGTGTGATTGGGGTGTGAACAGACGGTAAATTTAATTTTTAAACTGCATTAACTTATGAGTAGCAATTGCTTAAAAAGTGTTAAAATAGTGTATAAAAATTATTTGTTGAGAATTTTTTAATGTCAAAAATAGATCACAGGAATTTTGAAATGTTATACACATATTTTCTCAAGAACGTATATCTTTGTAAAATAGAACAATACTCTTAAATATAACCACTGATGTGTCTGTGTTTAAATGTATATGACTTTCTAAGGTTGAGTCGTACTGCAGCTAAAATTTATAATGAATTTTTCTCTCATTTTTCTCGGGGATTGAACCCATGTTAAGGTTCAATTTCACCTTTCAAAAGATTTGCCGGTAGATTTTATAAAAAGACAATTTGTCGCCTTTTACGATACACTTATTCAGGGATGCTAAGGCTATTCTATGCCGACTCTTCTTGGCTATACAGGGTTAATTTTAATCAGCGCATCTTGCAGGCAGCCTCTTCACATCAATCACAACAACATTTGTTGTACGACTTTTTAAAATTAATAATTTAAAAAATTTAAGCTCTCCCACATACAAAAAATATTTATTGTCTCTAAACTGGTGTTACTCTATTAACACTGATTTCACGCACCTTGCGCGACGCAGCGTGCGCCGGGGCGCGGGGTTGCGGGGTGACTTACGAAATACAGAGTAATAAATAATAGAGGGAGCAAAAATTTGTTCGTTGTTCATTTCTTGTGTTGTTTATCGAGATTTGTAAAAAAAATAAAGTTTTTGCATTTAATATGCTTAATTACTCTTAAATAAATGAAAAAAATGTGTTAAATTAAAGTAACCCGACGAGGACTCGAACCTGGGACCTCTCGTTTGGCGGACGAGTGCTCTCCCACTGAGCTAAGGTTTTTTTTATTTAACACATTTTTTCATTTATTATTCAAAATTTCATTTTACTCCAAGATTTTTTTTATTAAATAATATTATCATAGCAGTAAAGTTATTTGAGATTGCAGTGAAAATACTAAGAACCAATCACAAAGTAAAACCGCATAAACTCATTAGAAGCGACGAAATCGGATAAGCTTTGTATGTGGCACAACCTTTAAACAGCTTACGTAAAGCATTTCCTTTGCACTTTTCAGCACATACCTACACCATTCTGACACGAGAATTTATATCCATTTAGCGTTGTGGTGGTTTTATACAGATGACAGCTTTATATTCATGTTAAAAGTCACTCAAAGTTTACTTTGAGTATGAATTAAATACTCATTTGTTGGTAACACATTGTTGCTCGAGAAAATGTAGTGTTTACTTGTCCTGTCGAGTACTAATTGATTGCCTGTTGTATAAATATAAAAGTAGACTCCAAAAGATCAACTCGTTGATGGGTCAATGTGTACTCTTTATTTTATAATAAAATTCCAAAGTATTTCAGATTAACCCTTCGATAGATTTAAGGATAAGTGTTATGTGACAAGGTTTATTATAAGATACCCGGAAGCAAGAAGATGGGAGTCCCTGGCTGTAAATTGTGATTGTGTATTTTTTTCTCTTATTTTTAAAAGATGATTGTTTTTGAGTTTCTTGCCACTTCTTCTCAACAGATCGACTTTCCGAAGTGGTGGTAGATTCAGTTCAATTTGTAAATTGTTTGACTTATTTCAAATGTATTTAAATACTTACGAAATAAAGAATATTTGAGTTTGAGTTTTGAGTTTGTTTGGTTTTGGTTACTGTTTTAGTTAACGTTAGGTTTTGACTCAGACTTTGCATATGTTATCAGAAATTCCAAGGATTCTTGCGTAGTGTATGGGATCTACATTTATGTACTTTTTTATTTGATTATAAGATCAAAAATATGAGAAAGTCTTTTCAGATTGAAGTACGTGCGTTATTGCAGTATAACCTTGTGTTACAAGCGTTACATCATTCTTCTCACTTCTTTAAATATCATCTATAAAGCAATATACCTGTATGATGCCTGTACGTAACTGTCACGTAGTGAAATTATACCTCAGCATACAGAAAGTTTACCCATCGTAAAGTCCTAACAAAGCTCGTAATATTCCAATTAGAATGGCAGCAGCTTCTGACCGATTAATTTGGCTAGTAATCCATTTTCACCAACGAGCTTTTAAACCATGGAGAAGATCTTTCATGGGCAAATGGATGTGAAAATTTCGTCTGAATGAATATACTTTCTCTTGTCGCCGGTTTTTCAAACGACTTCAAAAAAAGATGGAGGTACTCAATTCGTCTGTATATTTTTTAATGTATGTTATCTCATAACTTTTGACTGGGTAAACCGATTTTGATAATTCTTATTTCATATGATAGAGGATACTTCCCATTTGGTTCTTTATAAATTTCATCGAAATCTATTGAGTGATTCATAACAAATTTCATCAAACCATCAAATATGTATGAATTCGGAGATCGCTTACCTTGACGACCTTATACTTCAGCCAACATTTTGACGTGAAGTCGGTTTTTTAATGCTCTGCTTTCGTTGATTATTTATTTGTAAATAAACCCACTTTTAACCTCGATCTCAATTGGATGTGTGAAGATGAGGTCAAACAGGCACACGGGTTTAGAAAAAGACTGGCTCTTTATAAAATATTTCCAGAACACATCACCGCTGGAGCGGTGATATTTGGCGGCAGATCTTGGTTGCTATCCAGGCGAAACCTGAAAGGGTCGTACCACCAAGCGTGGCCACTCGTAGTTATTAAGATAAAAGTTTTCAGTGTGCTATTTTAAGCTTCAGCGTAAACTTACATACATTCATACTTTCATTGTTGTCAGTGGTTTTATGCATGCATGCATAACTCCACGCCTGTATCCCTTACGGGGTAGGCAGAACACTAGAGGTTATAAAACCATCTGATGTCACATTTGACAAATTTGGAGGCATTATAATGATGGAGAGAGACTATTGCAGTTACAGGGGGTCAGCCTATCGCCCACAAAAAAAGCCTCCAACAAAACCTCTGTACCTTTTACTCCTGTGGTTTTACTTTGATAATTTTAGAATAGTTTACGAATTTTCGTATAGTATGGAGTATGGAATATCTAGATTTAAATGCAAAGATTTTGCATGTGAAATAGTAATTGGTGCCAGCATATATTGAACCAATAGTGAATGAGAAGGCCAACCGTGGTTGTAACAAGTTGCAATAGATGGTGTTAGGATTAGTTTTGATTAAAAATACAGTAATTTAACTGATGTGCCTACACTTAGCGGGATCCCATGTCTGGAAGACCAATGAGTGATACAGAGAATTAGTTCTGAATTATGCTGACGACAGAATTTCCGTTATTCATACGAAACGGTTTTGACCTGTTTTGCAGCAGTGTCCCCAGCGTCAAGGCAGCTATTGCTAAGACATTCTTTTGTGCTTCTTAATATAGGTACCCACTTAGTTTAGTTTTTTTCTAATTTTTTGAATTTTATTTGTATGCTTTGCTTCTTTGTGTTACTGTATTTATGAATCATTGTGATATTTTATTATTTTCTATCTCTATGTGTGTATAACTAACGTAATAAGTAATCTTTTTTTTTTGTGACTGTTTAATTTCTTTTCTGTTATTTATCCGTGGAAACTTTTAAATGGCCTTCTGCAACTCATCATAACACTGTCTATTTTTCATAATACAGCTGTGAGTTTTCCGAATATTGTAAAATAAAATAAACAAATCCTGTCTTCAGAATAATTCAGATGAGTGTAGACAAACTCATTGGTCTCCCAGAGATGGGACCTCGCTGAGGGTAGACACATGTTTAACTTTGAAATGAATCATTGCCATTAATCAGCCCGTTTTAATTAAAAATTATATTTAAAAAAAGTAAGTAAATTACACATAGGTACCTAAATAAAACAAAGATACTGACTCTGATTGATAAAATTTTACACACGTAATATTGTCTTAAGTTTTCGCGATTCATACTATTAAATAAAACACTTTTTAACCGGATTTATCGCGTATATTTACATTTTAAATTTTGACTCGACGTTTCGGTGTCTTTGCAGACCCCGTGGTCACGAGCGACTGCTGCAAAGACACCGAAACGTCGAGTCAAAATTTAAAATGTAAATATACGCGATAAATCCGGTTAAAAAGTGTTTTATTTTACACACTTCTACGGAAAAGCCTAGAATTATTTTATTAATTTTATCCAATACCATTAGAAAAATCAGAATCAGATCAAGCACAATTGAAAAACTCATACTTTAGCTACATTTCATATTGATCAATTTAAGCATTGATACTCGATTGGATCGGTACTCACAGTTTTTAACTTTCCACCGCTCTCACTCTCGTAATGTTCATCGTGCCTTAACGCAATGATGGAAAACCAATAAATGAATATACCGTGAATGTGTATTTTTGTGAAGGTTCCGTACTATTGTTTTATTTAAGCTCTCTTCATATATTCAACTCCTACGTTTCTTTTCATTTTTAGTTAGCTGTTTTGCTTGTTACAAAACAAAAATATTCTTGATAGTTTCTTTTGTTTTAAAATATTAGTGCAATCAATATAGTCTGTAACTATAAACTTAAGTAAAAAAAAATAGGTTGTCCTTTACTTCGCAGATTTATGGCGGGTTTCAATATTCAACTGGCTGGTATGAGTAACCGATACAGGTACAAAACTGGTAGAAAAAAAATAGCGTTTCACGATATCTATTATAGCTACGAGCTGTAAGTTCTCAAATTTGGCATGGGCCCTCTTTCTTTACATGACGTTCCTCCAAGAAAATAAGCGATATGTGATTTATAGAATATCACGCATTCGCAAATTATTTGTAGGTATGATATTTGAACTAAATAAATGTATAAACTTATTCGCTTTATTCTTGCTATGTTTTGGTATTCGATAAATATATTAGGTATAGTATGTTTTTAGAGCTTTTTGTTAATAATTGTGTTTAATTGCTTACATAAAACGAAACGAAAATCCTTTAAAATTAAAAATTATTTAAAAGTTAAATTATGTTATTCAATATACTCGTCCTTTTTTCAAAAACAGATATAGATAAGTTAGAAAGAGAAAACTGGATTATTGATATGTTGACAGATATTTTATAGGATATTTAGTTAAATTAATAAACTGTTACGTCGTTGGCTAGATAAAATTACTTATTCTGTAATTTATCATATGTAATTAAAACTTAATTCAATATTGGCGGCAGCAGGCCGCCATGACACCTTTATCTACAACTACCTACCTTTACCAGCAACTGATTACAGTCAAACAGTTCGTAAGTTGTGGTTTGGATGTCAAGATTTTGAATATAGAAAGGCATTTTAGAAGTGAATTCTAATCTTCGTAGGCAAACCGAACAGTTTTCATGATATTGAAACCCGCCATTAATCAGCTTTTAAATACACGTATTATTCCATGTAAAAAAAATATGTCGAAACAATTTATATGGATGCAGAATCAACCTGAAATTTCTTTATACACGGGTAGCACCACAGGTATACCCAGAAATAGAAAATGGACGGTATTTCTACGGAATAAGGATTCACGCTCTAGTCCTTAATATAGAAAAATATGGTTTTAACTGGACTATTGTATTTAATATTCTATTCATTTTTTAATTCGGCCTTTCGGTGTCTTTACTGATTCTGCGGCTGCCTCAATTTCGTTTTATAAAATGCGATGAAATCATGCTATTTAACTTATGAATATTATTATATAAATAAATAAATAAATATTTTTTATTTACGATACATGTATTGCTGCAAGGCAACATTATGGTCAAGGACTGATATGAATAAATATAAAGTATACAGTCATTGAACTCTTTATATTTTGTTATAATACGTCAATAAGCCATTATTTTTATTAACATTGCTTTTGTTTATCTGTCATATATTCATCAATGCTGTAGTAGAGTTTTTCTATCAAAAAATTAACTAATACAGTCTTAAATTTCTGCTAACGCAAACTTTGAAAATTATATGGTCATTTATTAAAGATTTTTTTTTGTCATGCAGTGTACATTTTTGGTATAAACTGTAAATTTTCGGGCAGGTACATATAGTTTGCCTTTTTCTTTATTACGGCGTCTAATAATATCACCACTGCTTTTAAAAAGACGATCATTTCTCTTGACGAAGCAATAAACTTCACGGCAGTACTTTCAGCTTTTTAAATAGGTGCATACCGCTATCCAGGTAATGCGCTTGAAAAATAGACCGTACACATTTAAAAAAAAAATATAAATAGAGGATTAATCTCAACTGAGTCAGTATAAGACCGTAACGTACGTTTGATGCAACATACTCATGATATGCCAAAATTGCAGCCTGAGGAGATATTGTATAGTGCTAAGTTTTCGCGATTCATACTATTAAATAAAACACTTTTTAACCGGATTTATTGGACAGTCAGTCGCTTGTGACCACGGGATCTGCAAAGACACCGAAATGACGAGTTAAAATGTAAAATATAAATTAAACTCGATAATTAACTCGATCAAAGGTGTTTTATTTAGATATTGTATGGGTTATCCATTTCAGTGCGTAAATGAATTCGTCAATTTTTATACATAATTTCTTAACATGTTCTTTCCAGTTACATTATTTATCAATTGTTATGTTATAAATTGTGAAAAACCAATTGCTTAGAATCTCTTCGTCACCCTGGAGAGAGACGAGAAGAGAGAGAGAGACGATGATAATAAAAACTAATATTCTTCACAGTACACGTGGTATAACAGCCAAAAAATCCGGGTGTCAACTGTAACATTGTAATCATTTGATTGCAAAGTTCGTTAATGACTTTAATGGACTGTAATGTGTGTAATATTAATAAAATAAATATAAAAAAAAATCAAAGAATTTGCAGTATAATACAAAATTTCACAAAGCATCCCTAAAATTTATAGAATCCCTAACGACCAGTCGTTTATCGAAATGAGAAATCGCCCAAAAAACGATCCCAATAGATATTTATTTACATATCGGAATTACACAAAGCAATGTCATAATGATTCGTAGCGCGTCTAGAGGTCACTCACTAAAAACGGTAATGATATTCAGAATATTTTTACTGTGGCAGTATCGGCTATCGAGGAGTTTTACACCACTATGAACATGAGCAGTTTACATGATACTTTAAATTTTCAGCGTGGTAATGCAGCGAGCGTCATGGGCACCTTTGCACGGGATACTGTTAAGGGCCTTTTTGATTAGTTGCCCCCGCCACCAACGATTTTTTTTTGTTAGTTAATTATAAGTTCATTTTAGTATTTTTTTTTGTGTTGTATTAATTATAACAAAAAATAAAAATAAAATTTCCATTAAAATATTGCATTCCAATGTCTGTGTGAGATTGTTTTGACAAGGACCTCAAAATAATCTGTTATACTAATTTTTGTTTTTCCTTTTTTCTTGTTCTAATTCTTCGATGCCTTAGTTGATGATTAGGTCGAAGCTGAACAGCACATATATTGAAAAAGAAACTGACTTTTTTTTTAATATTGGAAAAATACACCGTCGCTGGGGCGATGGTTTTGACGGCACACTTTATGATTTCCTTTTCTTCTGAATAATGGCTCTCTACAATATAATTCTCTACAATATACTTCCTTTAAAGTTTCTCAGAATACATTAATCAATTTAAGAAAATAACGCAAAAAGTCAAACCTTTTTGTTTCACCGTCGAACCATATTTTGTTCAATTAAATCTTTTTGAATTATTACAGGTAATAAATTGTCGACATTTTACGACTAAAAAGCTTTTTTTGATTGGAGGGCCAAGTGTCATAATTGGTTGTCCTACCCAGAAACTGTCTATTAAATAAATTTCAATTTTGTAACAAGTTGCTTGCAAATTAATCTTTAAAATTGGCAATAAGATCCTTAAGATTATTAGATCCTTTTGTATAAAAAGGACGAAATAGAAGACACCCGTATTCAAGTGTTCATATAAAAACAAATTTTACATGAATATTTGGGAGAAAAACTTTTGATAAATAATCCACATAACATATGTATTCTTAGAGAGCTTTAGGCATAGACCACATCTATACGCTGCGGCAGGTTATAGAAACGACGGAGGAGTATAACCAGTCACTTTGCTTGGCGTTTGTGAAATATGAGAAAGCCTTTGAATCGATTAAGACCTGGGCTGTACTGCAGACTTTGCAGCGGTGCCAAATTGACTATCGATACATCGAAATGTTGAAATTTTTGTACAAAACGCTACTATGTCAGTCCGTCTTCAGGATCAGAATTCGAAGTCTTTCCAACTGCAGCGGGGCGTCAGACAAGGCGACGTTATGCCGCCTAAGCTGTTCACCGCAGCGTTGGATGATGTCTTTAAGCTTCTGGACTGGGATAGGCTCGGCATCAACATCAACAGCGAGTACATCACTCACCTTCGATTCGCGGATGATATCGTAGTCATGGCTGAGATCCTGCAGAACCTGAGTAAAATGCTCGACGACATCGGTGGAGCCTCGCAGCGAGTGGGTCTTAAAATTAACATGGATAAGACGAAGATCATATCGAACGTCCATGTTGCACATGCTCCTGTGGTAGTTGGATGCACCACTCTCAAAGTTGTTGACAGTTATCTGTACCTAGGACATAAAATCCAGTTAGGTAGGTCCAACTTTGAGAAACAGGTCAATCGTCGAATCCAACTCAGCTGGGCAGCGTTTGGGAAGCTCCGTAAAATCTTCTCATCCCAAATACCGCAGTGTCTGAAGACAAAGGTTTTTGACCGGTGTGTGTTGCGATTGATAACATACGGCACGGAGAAGTGGTCGCTAACTATGGGCCTCATAAACAAGCTTAAAGTTGCTGAGCAGGCAATGGAAAGGGCTATGCTCGGCGTTTCCCTGCGGGATCGAATCAGGAACGAGAAGATTCGCAGGCGAGCCAAAGTCACCGGCATAGCCAGAAGGATTGCAGAGTGGAGGTGGCAATGGGCAGGGCACATAGCTCGCAGAACAGATGGCCGCTGGGGCAGAAAATTTCTCGAGTGTCGGCCACGTACTTGGAGACGCAGCGTAGGCGGCCCCTCGCAAGATGGACCGACGACCTGGTCAAAATCGCCGGTAAATGCTGGATCAGGGTGGAGCGGGACTTATTTAAAAAAAAACTGAGAGGCCAAAGAGAGACTCTTTTGATACCTTAATACATGCGTACATTACTTCACGCCTGTATCCCTTAAGGGGTAGGCAAAACACCAGAGGCTATATGACCACCTGATGTCACGTTTGACTTTGGAGGTATTATAATAATGGATATTGCAGTGACAGGGGGTCAGCCTATCGCCCACAAAAACGCAAATATAACCTCTGTCCCTTAACTGACTATTACAGTTTGCCCGGGAAGAGAAGCAGCTGGCACATTCAATGTTTTTCTTTCGCTCCCAGTCCTGCATGGAAGATGATAATAGTACCTAAAATACAATTTATATTGAGTAAGTAGTTTATTTTCTAAATAACCTAATTATTAATTCAATGTTTCTAAAGTTTTTTAAATGGCCATAAAATATTTCACAAATTGTTAATAGCTATACTTGTACTTAGTCGTTTTTAATTTACAAAAATTTTTTACGAAGTCCAATAATCTACAGGACGGTCGGAAAAATCAAATTCCAGCCCAGCTCCTAAACCAATATCAATTTTATCGTGCAAAAAAGAGAGTTGCCCAGTTACGTACCAATGGTGCTTGGTCACGCATTCCATTTTGAGGGTTTCGTACCCAAAGGGTCAAACGGGACTATTACTAAGAATCCGCTCTCCGTTCCTCTATCCTGCCAGGCTTTCTTTTGAAACTTTCACAAATGATGTATTTCTATTGCTGCTATAAAAACAAATACTAAAAAATAATAAAGAATAAATATTTGAAGCCCTCATACAACAGACATACACTACGTATTGGTGCACACAGTTTCCTACCGCACTAACAAGATGGCTCTATTTGCATTTAATGTATTTTTTTATTCTACGCATACGGTTGTTTATGGTATCGTAGCAGATAGTACGGAACCCTCCGTGCATGAGTCCGAGTCGCACCTGGCCGATTTTTGTTACTCACCTGTGTTCGTTACACAATTATCCCACCGGGATTCAAACCCAGAACCTCTGACATAGAAGGCAATGTTTGTTACCATTACACCACCGTCATAAAATATAATCAACGAATGCAAAGCATTAAAAAAACCGACTTCACGCCAAAACTTTGGCTGGAATAGAAGGTAGTCAAGGTAAACGATCTCCAAATTCATACATAATGAAAAAAAAAAATTCGCCTGAAGTACTCAATCGATTGCAATGAAATTTATATGGGACCAACTTTAAATAAATAAATTTATTGACACACAAAAATTAAAAACATATACATTAAATAAATCAATACAATATTTCTGTGCCAAAAGGGATGCTTTCAGCAATGTTGTCTTTAGAAGACAACGCTGTTTTTCAAAGCACACTATTTACTAAGCGCCGAACTGTACATTAATAAAATAAAAAGAAATTATACACTTACAAATTACAAATTATAATTACTATTATTTAAAATCAAATCAAATATATAATAATTACTATTCAAAATTAATTTAATTTAATTAATTTAAAATAAAAATATACGTACATAAAGAAATTCAAGTAAATTTTTATCATCATTTCAAATCAAAAAAACAATATTAATATACATTAAAATTACAAATTAATTATTACTATAATTTTAAATCAGACAAAGCAACAAAGCAAAAAAATATATAATAAGTATAATATGCATTTAAAATACGCAATTCAAAATACAAAATAAAAATCACTAAAATTCTGATCACTTTGAAGCCCCATATAAATAACACAAAAAAACATGCAGACGAATTGAGAACCTCCTTCTTCTGGACTTTGTTTGTTAAGACTACTTATTTTAATTCTGCTTCTTAGAGTGCCTCTCCAACTAGTAAAAGTTAGCGATTAGCTTGCTACAGTCCTCTCTATTCTTTGCTCGACAGAATAGCCGCTTTAGCTATCCCGGTCGCGTATTTACAAAGGCTATAGAGTGAAAGTGCAAACTGAACTGGCTTAGCTTTTGTATGACAAAAACTTGCAAAAACCCTAATCTATTCTAGTACAGAAATTGACCGAAGTCGTGTAGACTTTGTGAGATAACTTCAATTGAACATTGCAGCAACAAAAGCTATCCCATTTGATATCGATACTTACCGATCGTTGGCTTCAATTTGATACTTAAATGGCAATTGTTCTGATTTTCAAAGATAGAAATAAAATGTGCATGCATTATGACCATCGTTATTTTGATGACTTAACGTTTGACTTTTGACCATGTCGGGATTGTCCAGGGTTGACTATAATAGCTGACCAGGTTTATGGCGCTTCGCCGGCCGCTGCCGCGGCACCGCTCGCTTCGCTTGCTCGGCTCGCGCACGTGTATAACTATATGCAACCTAACATGCTCCTCCTCGCTGCGCTCGTCGTCGCACCTAACCGTACTGATTCCGCCTTCCGGTGTGGGAGTCCTTCTCGTAGCTTATCTCTTTCATCGCAATGTACATCAAACAAAGATATATCTACTTTTCATCTTGACGAAAGCTTATCTATTTGAGTGAATATGTATTATACAGGTTTTGTCATTGCATTTCTTTGAAAATTACAAGAGCAAAAGCTAATCTATTTCAGTCAATTTTTTTACTGAGTTCGATTAGGTATTGTCAACTAATATGCATGAACAAAAGCTCCTCTATTAGAGTCTGACTCGTGACTCAAATAGTATATAGCCTTTGTATATTCGCATCCCGGTCCACTTACTTATATTTCGCAACCACGACTTCTTTCTACCGACTTCTTTCTTCTTTCCACACCCACTTTTCGTTTTCCAGCCACTTTACCCATACAGCTAGAGGTCATACAGTTGATGTCCGAGTACATGATCAAGATAGGAAATTTGCCGCTTACGTTTCTGGCCTATTATAATATCTTTATTATTTATTTAAACATATTTACAAATAGCGTTGGTATACACAATTGTAATCTAACCTATGATAAGATTATTTTCTTTTACTTCGTCGGCGTAAAATGTAGCGAATCTTAGATGCCAACAAGTACGGGTATAAAATGCTAGTTGTGTGGGACTGACCTTTACTAAACATCTCTATTTAATATGAGGGTTACGGTATTTAATCGAAATTCCTATCCTTTCGATAAGTTTTTGTGAAGAATTTTGGGCAAAACTACAAAGAAAAGTTTTTATATTTTAATACTAATAATTAAAACACCGTATCGGAATAGTTCTTTACAAACAGATATTTAAAATATGATTTTATAGTTGTTGCAATAATTAAGCTAAAGATACCAATGTGGTCGGGTTTCGGTTTAATACCTTTAACGCGTTTAACTTTGTTGTGGATAGCTTTTATTCGTACTTATAAAAATATCCAAAAGTGTTAAAATCAAATTAAAATTAAAAAAATATAATGGAATAATGACTCGTCAAAGTCAAAGTAAAAAACAAAAAAAATCGAAGGTATTTAAATACACTTGAAATAAGTCAAACTATTTACAAATTGAACTGAATCTACCAACACTTCGGAAAGTCGATCTGTTGGGATGAAGTGACAGCAATCAATCATATTTTAAAAATACACAATAACAGTTTACAGCCAGGGAATGCACTCTTCTTGCATCTGGATATTTTAGGCTTTTTATTTTATTTTATTTCGCTGCCGTCCAGTTTGCAGCCTTATAGTTCCAAGTTCCAAATATTGTTCCAAATATTTTTGGAATTTTGTTGTAAAAGCGTACACATTGACCCATGAACGAGTAAGTGACTTTGTGCACTCTACTATTATAGCGTGTGGAAATTGAATATTAATTAAAAGTCATGATGTAAGGTCGCAAATAATGTTCTATAAGAATATATTTATTACAACAAAAAATAGCACTGTTAAAAATCCCATTAATTATATTTGAAACAATTTGACTCATCTCGAGCTATGTACAGTTATGTTATAGGAGTTGTACGTCAATTAAATAAAGCAAATACGTCCAATACAACAGATTCTTTTATTTCAATCAATATATTTATCTATCTATCTATATCTATATACTTATAGTAAATCTGTAGAGAGGTCAATTTTGTACATGAAATATATTTTCAAAATAACTATCAGGGGGTGATTAGTGATCGATACTGATGCTAAAAATGCAATCAGTAAAATTTTTGTCTGTCTGTCTGTATGTTCCTTATAGAAACAAAAACTACTCGACGGATTGTAACGAAACTTGGTAAAATTATTCTTCATACTTCTGGGCAGGTTATAGTATACTTATAATCACGCTACAATTAATAGGAGCAGAGCAGTAAAGGGAAATGTTGGAAAAACGGGAGAAGTTACTTAATTTTTTAAGTTTCCGTCGCGTGTGCAGCCTTAATGGTTAAAGCTACATAGAAATCATGTACGACAGAAATATTCTTCATAAAATTATATAAAAAATATCCCACAACAGTATATGTCTATATTTTATGGTTGACTCACAATAACACGTGTAAATCCCGATAGCTTAGCAGTTTGGAGCTTTCTGATTATATTTGTTTACTCTTACGTTTATAATACTCTCACTCATGCCTAATCAAAAAAAAATAACATTATTACCTATTCAATAAAAAAGAATCATATGGAACTCGGCTAAAAGTAACCCAGTTGCAACAAAATGTAATCGAGGCTCAAATTTTAACAGGTTGCGGTGCAGGAGAAACCGTCTTTATTCCCAGAAATCCCATAATACCAAATAATTTTCCATTCCAATTTAAAAGAACGCAATTCCCAGTATCGGTGTGTTTTGCAATGACAATTAATAAGGCTCAAGGGCAGACTTTTCGTGTTGCTGGAGTAGATCTCGGTGTCAGTTGTTTCTCGCATGGTCAGTCATACGTCGCTCTTTCCCGGGTTACCAGTTCTAGAAATCTTCATGTTCACGTGCCGGACGGGTCAACTTTCAATATAGTTTACTCGGAAGCTTTGCGCTGAAGTATTTTCGTTCCATAGATACTTAAGCCTCATGTGAAAGTGATCTAAACAATTAATTGTCAAATATTATAAAATGTCAATCCTTATCCTTACTAATATTATAAATATGAAAGCGTGGATATTTGTTCAGCTTTCACGCAAAAACAACTCAACGAATCATGAGAGGTACTAGAAGTAACATTGGATACTTTTTATCCCGAAATTATCGCGAGCGGAGCCGAGGGCACAGCTAGTTTACAATAAACTGCACCAACTGCAATAAATATACGACTGGTTCGTACTTCGTATGCAAATTGTTTCAGGGTAGGACATGAAAGTTGACAGTCAATATAAAACAATTCAACTGTCAAATGGATTATAAGTGACAGTAGATTTTCAATCGACTTCCAAAAGGAGGAAGTTCTCAATTCGTATGTAGGTAATATATGTTTTTTTGTGTCTTTGTTATACGACTTTAAGGACAGTTATGAATATTCTTGTTTAATATGATAGAGGATACCGGTCCCGTATAAATTTGCATAAAAAAATCGATTGGGTTCTCCTTGAAAAATTTGAAACTATTGGTTTTTTAATGCTCTGCATTCGTTGAGTATTAGTCAAATGTTGGATTCCAATCGAGCCAGCTTAAAAACAAAAATCCTTACTTGTATCGAGTGCCACTTAGTACAACTATTACAGTTTTACTTTTTATTGGACCCGCTTTTCATTGGATACCATTTTTAAGAGAAAAGTTTAAAGAGATTGGTATCTTGACCTTTGCATCACAATTACATTAAGTAAACGCGACATCAGATGGTCTTATAACCACTGGTGTTCTGCCTACCCCATAAGGGATACAGGCGTGAAGTTATGTATGTATGTATATTTATAAGAATAGTAGTAAATTTAAAACCATGAAAGATAAGCATGATAAAAATTATTCTGTAATGACAAGGAACGACCATAAATTAGCGTTTCCCAAATTAAGGCTGCCTAAAAGCACCAAATCATTTATGGGAATGTCAATACGTATTTATAATAAAATACCAAAGTCAATTCAATCCCTAACGTTTAATAAATTTAAAAGAACTATCAAAGAAACATTATGCAAAAAAGGCTACTATAGACTCAAAGATTATTTAGATGACAAAAGAGCGTGGGATTGATGTCTCCACAGGTTATTTCCAAATATTAAACATTAATCACTATGTAAGCAGCTTGGCTGCGACATGATATTGGCAAGCACGAATAGCTGTCTTCTGTTTGTTTGTTCATGTCATAGCAGAGCTGTATTTCTGCCAAATTGTACCTATAATAAGCACTTTTCACAAAAGAATGCCGAGAGTTTTTTTTCCGCCCGCATTTTTCCTCTCGGTCTACCTAGGGTTCTACTTTCATTTCGTTTGTTAAAGCCGAAGAAGAAGTAGTAGTAGACAACACCAAGACATTGGTGGATTATGGGTGATCATTATCTTCATAAGCTGAGAGACGCACACTTCTCGACGGAGGCCTCCCCCAGGATGCGTCATGTCGTCCGGACCCGCGCCGCCCTCATCCAGCATTTGACGTTCGTAAAATGTATAAAATTACCTACTACGAATAAAAAAGTTTTTATTTTGATTTTCATTTAACAACCCTGTGAACACAAACCGAAACAAGTTAAGCTTAAATATGGGCTACAGAGAGATGTCTCATTTTGGCTATTTTATTGAATTTATAATGTATCAAATATACATATAATACATATAATAAAATGGTAGGAAAGTCAAAACTGTACATTGAATATTTTTTTAAAAGAATACTTGGGGTATGATCTACAATCGAAACAGAAACAAAAAATATAGTTTTTAGATTTTTTTTCTGTTTGTCTGTTTGTCTTTCCGGGATAAACTCAAAAAGTACTGCATGGATTTACTTCAAATTTGGCATGAAGATAGTTAAGAAGTCGGGTCAACATATAGGCTACATATTATCACGCTAGCAGTGTTATAATCGTAGGTGCGTTTGGTGCTGCATAGCGTTCACGCAGACGACGTCGCGGGCAGCAGCTAGTGTATCATAATCTCAGAACTATTATTCTTATTATATTCTATTATATTCTATTGAAAGGTAGATTCACGCTTGACTTTTAATAGGCACTACAATAAAGGTCACAATTCTTTATTTTTATTCCGTGAAGTTGGTATTGTATTTATTCATATTAGTACGATTTCAAAGCTCAAGCTATTTATCAATATAATTTTTTTTTGACGACCGGCTGGTGTAGCGGTAACATATATTGCCTTCTGTGCCAGAGGTCCTGGGATCGAATCCCAGCGGCGGCGGATATTTGTGCGATGAAAACAGATATGAGTCGTCAAGTCATGGATGTTTATATGTTTATTTAAGTTTATTCTAATAAAAACTATGTATTTATTCAATATGTATGTTTATATATTTCTTAAGTATATCAGTTATCTAGTATTCATAACACAAGTTCTTTAAGAAACTTATTTTGGGCTAGATAATGTTGTGTGTGTCAGAAATATTTATTATTTAATATAATAAGGTTAAAGTTGTTTAATTTTATATGAAGGAGATTGTCAAGTATTTTAATAAGTGCATATCTGTCGAGTCTAGGCACAGAGCCCGCTAAGATAGTTCCTTGTCTCGATAAATAAGTTGAGGAAAGTTTTAAATTAAATTGTAATGAACTTTTTAACATCTTAGTATTACGTTTTTAGTGATTTTTTTCATTTTGAAATTAATATAAAAATCGTTTATTGCTCACACAGATTACAAAAGAAACAAAAATGACTTATTTTACTTAAATACTAAAATCACGTAGAAATTGCAATAATAACTAAAAATTATTCAAAGTAACATTATAAAATATGAGCAACAAAATATTTTACAAGGAAATATGCACTTACATTAAATAAATAATTCATATGATTTAATTTGATTGATGAAATCAATTAATAACGCTAATTGTTCTTTGTTTATAGAGTATACTTGTTTTAGTCTTAAGCTACGGATACACGACGACACCTGACACTTGACACTCGGTGTATACACCGAGTGTCCGTGTGTGTCATGTGCCGCGACACTCGGTTGCAGCTCTAGGGGCGCTCTAGCTTGGTGTCGCTCTAGCTGCCGTGTAGACGCGACGTGCGCAGTGTCTGAGGCCGGCGCCAGACTTAGCTTCAAATGTTTGAACAAATGTTTGAACAAATGTTTGCACAAATGTGTGGCGCTGGACTTTGCATATGTATTCAACGTTTGCACAAAGCTTTGCACTTTGCCATCCGGTGTCGGTCTTTTTCCACACATCAAAGCGTTCAAAGTTGAATGTGTGCAAATGTTTGCGGGGCCTGCCACACTTGTTCAGTGTCCAGTTGCTCGAGCGTTGTTGAGCGGGACAGTTGTGTGCATGTTACACTGCATGCGGCCATATAATGGACTGGGGCAGCAAGTGCGTTCTGGAATTTGTAGAGTTGTTACAGGGGCAACTAAGTTCATGGAACCCGAAAAATAACAAATAAAAAAAATATAATTACATATATACAAATAATACAGGCTAACTAAGTCTACAAAATCGTTGTCCATCTTGTTTGTTGTCTACTAGCATACTGTGGAGAAAAGTGTTTGCGAAGCAAGTCTGGCAGGTTACGTCAATATGTGTTCAAATGACTTTGCAAAGTCGTCAAAGATTTGTGCAAATCTTTGAAGCTAAGTCTGGCGCCCGGGTGAGACCAGTGTCGCGGTTTTCGGTCGTGCGCGAAACTTTTAGCTAGAGCAACATGACGGCGGCACGCGCGTGCATTTTAAATTTGTAATATCTTCGGAAATATTCACTTAAATTACATGCTGTAAAAAGCATATTGATCTATAATAAATGCACAATTTATTAAAGGTACTTAATTGGATAAGAATGAATGCTGTATTGTTTAAAATCACTTCGTAAATAACCATTTTTTAGTAAAGGATAAATATGGTTATGGTGGGTTATCCCTAAGAGATAGACATATACCATCGCGAACTTTTTGGTTGAACTTTTTAAGGTGGACAATACTGTAGTACATCATTTTGGTCTATCTCGTAGGGTTCAGCCAGCGTTTGCAATATAAGCGCAAAAGAACGTGCTTATTTACGACATCACATTAGAAACATCTAATATCAGTGTTTCTCTACTATATTATGCATGTATTATACATAATAACCTTCCTTAAGAATCAGTCTATCCATTAAAAAAAACCGCATCAAAATCCGTTGCATAATTTTAAAGATCTTAGCATACATAGGTACAGATACCTACGGGTGCAATTGATAACCTCCTTTTTAAAAGTCGGTTAATAAGAACGCATTTATTCAGCGGGCGTGCCATTTCATTTGAAATTTGAAAATGGAATACATTTTTTGCAACTGATGTCATATTTTAAATAAAATAAATGCAAAAGATATTTTGACCAGGTTCGATTCCCGGTTATGTAAAATTAATAGTAGATATTCATTTCTTAATTTTAACTAAGTCCGTAAATATCGATTCATGGCGATGGAGTGTCTGACACTGAATTGCGCATCGCTCCGTGTAGACGGCCAATACACTTCGACCGCGACACTCGATCTCAGAACTAGTGTCGACACTAAAAATTGCTCACCGTGTGGACGCGTCTGACACTTGTGTCGACACAAGTGTCGGTGTCGATGTCACCGTGTATCGGTACCTTTAATCTCTTGGTAAATTATGATAACGGATTCAGTATATGCTAGGCCTATACGATTTATTGTGGCGCAGAAAGTATAATTAAATATAACTATATGATTAGCGCGGGACCTTACTCCCTAGTGGCAAGTTAATTACAGGCTAGCTGCTAAGTGATTAAAGATAATGTATTAGAATGTAACTAGTATGCACTTTCACTGCACATAACAAAAAAATACTTCATTGCATTTAAAGATATTGGTCTTTGATTGAAACTTGGCATGATTCCATTTTCATAAAATAACAGATTCATCGTGAAAAGCTTAATTTTAAGTCTCAGTTGTATGTAAAGTAAATAGACTCAGTTGATGTAAAGTAAATAGTAACATCGTAGTATTTATTTATACGGAATTCTAGTGAAAAATTAAGTTCCTACTTTTATTACATAATTATGATCAGAATCGAGTACAGAGTGCTCTTCTTCAGTAACTAAGTCTAGTCACCCTGCATAAATTATCGGCGATTAATCCGGTTAAAAAGTGTGTAATTTTATATCTTTTAATAAGCTTAATACATACATACATACATAACTTCACGCCTGTATCCCGTATGGGGTAGGCAGAATACCAGAGGTAATAAAACCATCTGATGTCACGTTTGACAAATTTGGAGGCATTACAATAATGAAGAGAGACTATTGCAGTGACAGGGGGTCAGCCTATCGCCCACAAAAAAGCCTCCCATTACACCTCGGTCCCTTAACTGGCTTTTACAGTATGCCCGGGAAGAGAAGCAGCTGGCACATTCTATGTTTTTCTTTCGCTCCCAGTCAAGCATAGAAGCATTATTAACTTTACCGTTATAATGATAAGCTTAAATTATCATTATAACGGTAAACTTAATTATATCATTATTATACACCGATATTGTCGATCCGATGCCGATATTATACAACCAATATCGGTTTTTTTACGTGTCGTGAACAAGGTTATATGACCAAATAAATCAGTGAGATTTATTAGTTTTAATTAGGATTTGTATTCCCAGAGTATAGAGCGGCCACAGGGATCGAACACGAGGTGAACTTGGCTATTTTCCTATTTCATGTGTAATTAACTTGTCTTACACCTTAATCTGACGGTGATAAATGAATGGTATTTTCCAAATAACAAATTGCTGGATACCAAGTGTTAGTAAAATTAACTTCATTTATATATTTTCAACCGAATTCCAAAAATGGACAAGGTTCTCAATTCGTGTGTATGTTTTTTTTTTTGTGTCTTTGTTACACTATATGTCGGACAATTATGAATCGATTTAAAAAAATCTTGTTTCATATGATAGAGTATACTTCATAGTTGGTCCCATATAAGTTTTATCGAAATCGGTTGTGTTGATGACATTATAACTCATTATTGACGTGAAGTCGGTTTTTTTAACGCTCTGCATTCGTTGATTTTTTCTTTATCATATTACGAAGTAAACGCATTTGAGTTAAAATAACGCATTAAACCGGATTTATCGCGTATAATTACGTTTTAAATTTAAAACTCGACGTTTCTTTGCAGACCCCGTGGTTACGAAAGACTGTAATCCGGTTAAGAAGTGTTTTATTTAATAGTGTTAATCGCGAAAACTACTATGTACGCATTTGAGTTACCTGTAACCTTACGTAATAAATACAAGGAATAAAACGTACAACTATGTAAGACCTACCCATGCACTACCAACCTTTTGGAATTAGATGATAAGTCCCAGTACCTACCAGTAATAACCCTACCGATCTTGTTAGAAAAAATACAGAAAACGGGTATAGTAAATAGAATGTTGGTGGTACGAACAATCACTTATCACAAACCGTACCTACCTGCTTTATTGGCTATCCATAATAAATACACATTTTTAAACTGTGCTAGATGATCTTCCGCAACTAAAATCCTATTAAAGTTTTAAATGCGTAATTTTTAAGTGATGTAAGTATATAGGCATTTTTATTTCTCAATCACGATAGAACGGCTCAACGAATCTGGTTGATAGAGATAGTTCATACTGTAAAACAGCACGTGCCACTTTTTATACCAAATAAAGTAAAGTGGGGTGGATTTATTTAAAGGAATAATTTAAATAAATAAATTAATAAATATTTCTGACACTCACACAACATTATCTAGCCCAAATTAAGTTTCTTAAAGTACTTGTGTTATGGATACTAGATAACTGATATACTTAAGAAATATATAAACATACATATTAAATAAATACATATTTTTTATTAGAATAAACTTAAATAAACATATAAACATCCATGACTTGACGGCTAATATCTGTGTTCATCACACCGATATCCACCGCCACCGGGATTCGAACCCAGGACCTCTGGCATAGAAGGCAATGTATGTTACCTATACACCAGCCGGTCGTCAATTTGATTTGACGTTAGCAATTGATGACACTAGATGGTGTCATTTCATACGTATCAATCGACGCGAGCGAAGTCACGAGTCACTAGGTGGTCAATAATAATAACTAGCAAAGCACAAATAACTTTTGACCAAACACGTAAAATATTGTAATATACAAATAAATTTACGAGATATGCATCACGATGTACTGATTTGAAATACCGCTAGATTGGAAATAACGTCTTCAGAGCGTGCTGTCAGTCTTACTTCGAATGCAGTGGTGTATGCAGTATATCTTGACCTTACCAAGCAGATGATTTGGATATGTATGATATTTTGCCGTCTACATTTCCAATTTTGGTTTCAGGATTGTTGGTACATGTCTTTGGAATTGAATTCATCTAGGCATGACATGGCATTGCATTTTCGACCTTTACCTACGGATAAATTGAATCGGGAAGAAAAATTTTCATGATTCACAAAAAGAAACATGTTTTAGAGAGAAAAATATCTGGCAAAATCCTTCTTAATTAAGTATCGGTACTTAGTTTATTCCTATACTCAAAAAACTGGACTTTGTGCAGGAAATTGTTCGTATGTGCACTTGTTTTTTTATATTCAGTTCTTTGCCTCAAATACACCGTTCCTTAAAAAGAACTACATTGGCTTTTTCAAATAAACATGCCGCATGTAAAAGATTTTATGAAAAAAGTTAACTGTAGGAAAATTCTGGTTTCTCTTATAAAAGTAAAATGATATTGCCTATCAGTAAATACTTAAGTGAAAGTTTCAGAGACAGCTCTTAGTGCTTAACTTTGAAAATATGAAGCGATTTCCTTTCTCCTTTATTTGCAGGTACATCTAAAAATACATTTGTATCAACAGAATCAAGCTCAAACTTTTGTTTG
Source organism: Stenoptilia bipunctidactyla (assembly GCA_944452665.1). Taxonomy (NCBI): domain Eukaryota; kingdom Metazoa; phylum Arthropoda; class Insecta; order Lepidoptera; family Pterophoridae; genus Stenoptilia; species Stenoptilia bipunctidactyla. The sequence goes on from OX101736.1 coordinate 6,006,837, forward strand.
TTTGTTTGTTTGAATGTGCAGATTCCGGAGGTGGATTTTAAACCAATGGATTTAAAAAAAGTACTATTTGAGGCAGGTTACGTTTTATTCCTATGTCATCCAAAGATACTCGGGTTATTCAGTGTGTTTGCCTGGGATTGTGACACAAATATCCACCCCTCTTTAAAATCGTTATTTCAAAGAATATAAAAACAACAATTATTTTAATATCATCATCAAAAAACATAGGTATATGCGTACATAAGTTCACGCGTGTATCCCTTATGGGATAGGTAGAACACCAGAGGTTGTAAGACCATCTGATGTCACGTTTGACTTTGGAGGTATTATTTGATGAATAGAGACTATTGCAGTGACAGGGGGTCAGCCTATCGCCCACAATAACGCCACTAAAACTGACTTTTACAATATGCCCGGGAAGGGAAGCAGGTAGCACATTCTTTGTTTTTCTTTCACTCCCAGTCCAGCATGGAACTTGAAAAGGTTTCTCTAGAATAAATATATGTATATAAAATAGATTATAAATATAAAAATATGTATTTTATTGAAAAACCCGAAGTGACATACGAACTAAACTATCCTTTTATAGACCTATGTTTGTGTATGAAGACCTCACAGAGAAACTCGAGGTATTCTAGTTCCAGTATACAAAATATTTCCCACAATTTTCGCCGACTAGGTCAATCTTACAAAATTGACTTAAAAACACCTATAAAGCAGGTCTTAAAATTTACTCTTTAAGATTCGAGATTAGACAGATTGTAAAAAAAGAAAAACTTTTATTTCTTATTTTTTATGACACGGCAATGAAATTTAGGCCCAAATTTCAATTTTCGTGAAATCACTTTGTTTTTGTTTTAACTTTGTTTACAGCCAACGGTGACTAGAGTTCGTCCGAAAAAAGACCATTTTTCATAAGTGTCGAGGGCAAACCGCTTTGCAAGTCAAATTGCGTAAAAACCTTTGAACGGTGGCCTACAGATTAAATTTTAAGGTGAATTTTAAATTGTTCAGCTTATGAACAATGCTTTAGATAGGATTTTAGATTAAGCTGAGAAGAGTTTATAATGTTTTTGAATAATCTTGTGATGGTTTTTTAGGCACTCTGTTATTTGTTTTAACGAATATTTTGATAAGCTTTTTGGCGCTTTTACATACTTTTAGACTTTGAAAAACATTTCCAAACAGATTTGGGTACTTTGAGAACTCATATCTATAGGTAAAGTGGTGGTAGGTAAAGTGTTTGAAATTAAAATACGATTTTCAGTATTACGATTTTCATGATTTTATAGTTTTTTATTTAAGACTATGCCCGCGTTTTGCCTCAATCTCACATGATGGAAAGTGAAAGTGTCTTTTCCGCCAAAAGACGTGTAGCACTTAATATACCAAAAACTAATAACAACTGGTCTGGTCCGATTTTCGGGTCTTTTCCGCCGAAAGGCGTGTAACACTTAATATAACTTTTTACAGTATTTATTGACAAGAGCCTTTTTTTTTTTTTTTTATAAGTGACTAAACCCGCGTTTGACCTCAATCTCACCTGATGGTAAGTGACGATGAGGTCGAAGATGGAAGCACACGGGTTTAGGAAGAAACTGGCTCTTTATACAATATTGCCGGAACACATTACCGCCGGAGCGGTAACATTTGGCGGCAGACTTTATATAAAGGGTTCTTTTAAGCACAAGGTTCAAGGTAAAAATATCATAAGACTCTGAATTTCCGTTTTTAAAGGAATTCTGTATGCCAGTGTGTGTGTATTTGTGTGAGTATGTATACCCGTGTGTGGTACAGTGGCGTTTGTGTATGGTATTTTAATTTTTTATTGGGTTAAGCAAAAGGGCTCTTCGTAAGATCTTTCACAATTTTCAATCTTAAATGAAAAAAACTTGCAACAAGCGTTGCCATAACAACTAAAAACCGTGTTGTGATTTTGAATGAAGAAATATAGTTTCAAAAATACTGATCAATTTTATATTGGAAATCGAGAAAAAATATCTAAAAATGTTTGATGAGTGCTCTTTAACACTGTTTGTATGATCATAAGATAGACCTTATGTAACCGTAAAATAACTTAAACATTAGCAAAATATTTCATAATTATTGATGGTAATATAAAGGTTGGCTCGATATAAAATACTTTTTTGCGACATGTTAACGTTAAAAAATCAACGAAAGTATTAATAATTTTAAGTAAAATTGGAGTAATATTAAGCACATGCGCAAAAGAGGCCTTTGTCCAGCAGTAGAAGTCTATTTTCAACCGGCTTCCAAAATAAGGAGGTTCTCAATTCGTCTGATGTGTTTTTTTGTGTCTCTGTTACACGATATTTCGGATAATTATGATTCGATTTAAAAAAATATTGTTTCATATGATAGTAGATACTTCATAATTGGTCCCCTATAAATTTCATCGAAATCGATCAAGTTCATCATGGAAAATCTCAAATTAAAAAAAAAATTATGATTTATGACGTTATTATAATTCAGCCAAAGTTTTGACATTTAGTCGGTTTTTAGTGCTCTGCATTCATTGATTACTAGCCATCGCGCGCGGTTTTACTCGCGTAACTTTTGATCCAGTGGGAATTTCGGGATAAAATATAGTTCCTCAAGAGTTGGGCTATCAAATGCAAAAATAATTTTTCAAATCCCACTTGTAGTTTCTGAGATTAGCGCATTCAAAAAAACAAACAAAAAAACAAACTCTTCAGCTTTATACGAGTATATTAAGTATAGATTACGTAACAAAATCTTGTTTAAAAATGTTCCGTAAAACAGTCAATTGGCCCGCTTAGATAGAGCCTTTTCAAAGCTAGCATTGAATATCAGCGTTCCTAAACCTCACTTCAGTGAAGTGAAGATTAACGTTGCGATTTCATAAGTAAACCTCGAGTGCACTCTTTCAGTAGCAGAAATATCGATTTAAAAGAAATTCCTTCTATAAAATTATTTTCATTAAACAACACCTACTTAATAGTGATTGATTTGGTTATTTGGAAACTATAAAAAATGTTTTAAATTATTTTTATTAGATCCTAACTTTTCATCCTATCCATGATCTGTGTTTGAATGATGAGGCTATCCTAAAGAAGTTTGTATGAGTTTAGTTAAAAAAATCACGTAAAAGAAAAAATGTAATTCTTTGTATGAAATAAATAAATTAAAAAATAAACATAAATTTAAGCTAGAACTTGTTAAGACTAGAATCCTTAGAACTAATATTTTACTCTGAATGTGCGCTTTTAGCACTATTTCCCTTGATTACAACGAAATATATGGTGTGGAAACCTCGTGTGATAAACAACTCTGTCTCCTCCGTTATGTTGAGTTTGCACTTAAGTTAACGACTCCATAGGAAAATGCAGAGTGTTATTTGAGAAGTTCTTGTCATTTGCGGACTAAACGCTTTGATGTGATTGTCTCTTGGACAGTTTATATTTGCTATCTTGGGTTAAGCAAAAATCTTGTAAAATGATTTCGAAGATTGAGAACAGTTTGTGTTCGACGAATCTATACATATATATATATATATATATATTATTTTAACTTTTTTTTTTAATTTCTATCAAGTTCCTTTTGCTAAAAAATGCAAAAAAGATTACGTAAATTTTTTTAACCAATTCAAAACAGTTGCACCATTAATTTATGTACGTTTATACAGGGTGACTGGAGACAAATTTTAGATAATTTATTTTAGTTTATAGAATTGCACTCTGTTCTCGATTCTGATCATAATTATGTAATAAAAGTAGGTACCTAAGTTTTCAGCAGAATTCCCTATAAATAAATAAAGAGTTTTTCTAGGTAGACGACCGTTCGTGAAGCCGTCTATTCGTATTCGATGTTGATAGCGCCGTCCATGCCAGTGTTACCATGCGTTGCGTAATGAATTCTTTAACTTTCGGTTAAGTTTACTCAGCAAATAATTAATAATTTAAGTGTGTCCTAGCAGAAGACGTAACAGGAATCGGAAAAGAAGCTTTACTGGATATAAATATAACTCAGGGCTATATTTCAAAAATAAAACCGACCAAAAGTTATTATTTGTAGTAACAAGGCTGAAATGGACATCATAGGGTGTTGATATATTTTTTAAATGCCTATAATTTTATAAACACAAGGACAGACAATTTTTTTTATTTTTCCGATTGCTGTTATAACTTTTTGTATCTCTTGCCACCGGTATATGGTCGACTTTTGAGACGCGCCCTGTATATTATACTGTACATTTTAGCAAGTTTAATCTAGGCTTTTCCTAGTGGTTCTAGAGGGAATTAAGTTCTAACTAACCTTTGCGTAGTTTGGAGCTAATTGTGCAGTGTACGATACGAGTAATGGCCATTATAATTTCAATGCGCTGGGTAGCTTAAATACGATCCTTCAGTTATTCAAGTCTAAACTGAATGTGATGGATTTTTATTGAAATTGACAGCAAATAAATTAGATATTCGGATGATTAAACTTTGAGGATCGCTCAAAAAAAAATACCTATAAGTTACAAAAATACCTGGAGCGCATTTTTAAGAGAAATTAATAAAACAACATTACGAAATAAATGGTTAGTAGATACACAATGTCATGAACAAGATGTTATGTTTATGTTTCACTGTATATTTAGTTTCAAATTCACGAATGAGAATAGCCAAAGCGTTATTTATTTTTATATACAATCTCTACAGTTAAGGAAACAAATGATGTCTACCTATGTTTTTTCTAATGTAAAATTATTTTTTTAAAAAGCTGCCTTAAACTTATAGGTGTTATAAGCTTTTTAAATAAAGATTTAAAAAAAACAACATTCCCTCGCGATGTTGGTATTTTGATGATCATGTTATGTTCTTACCTTAGGTATCTTCTCATTATTTTTTAATCTTCCTAACCATACTCGTACTTGTATTTAAATTATTTATAAGTCAAACCTTATTTATAAACAAATATTTTAGGTATATGGATGTAAAATGTTTCTTTTGGATGTTTTGTAATGCTTTTAGAATTTATATTTTTCAATAAAAAAGTTTCACAGAGAAGGAAGTAGTTCTTCATAAACTTTTGTTGGAATACATCATCATTTAAATTTAGACTTAAAAAAGAGTTTTAAGTAACATAAATTTCTAGTAACAGTAATATTAAGTAAATTTATATTTATACTTACATACATAACGTCACGCCTGTGTAGCGACACCTAGCGAAGCTCCATAGCAAGTTGACGATACGACGAAGTTTCCTACATCGCGCTATCAAAGTTTATATAGCAGCTAACATATACGACATCCCGACATCAACCGTCGGGCCGTGGGCCGCGGCCTGCCATCCCTTTTCTGGGGATTGGGAACGAACCCCTAGTTCCCAAACCTGCATTTCTTAACGCAGAACACTAAAAGCTATAATCCATCTGATGTCACATTTAATTAATTTTGAAGTGTTATAATGATGGAGAGAGACTTGCAGTGATAGGAGGTCAGTCTATCAGCCATAAAAACGTCAATAAAACCTCTCCGTACCTCAAGTCCCTTAACTGACTTTTACAGTATGCCCGGGAAGAGAAGCTAACACATTCTATGTTTTTCTTATGCTCCCAGCCCAGCATGGAATTTTGTACTTATATCCTATAAGCATGAGTGGAAAATTACGTCGCGGTGTAATTCCGTACGCGAAATCTAATTCTAAGCAAATAAAATGTCATTTAAAATCTAAGCGACTAAATTTCTTGAAGCAACCATCAGGTATGTCGCTCGATCATACCACTTCACTGATATCTTGAAAGACTTGTGAAAATAGCAAAATTGAAAAGAAATCTTCGTACCAAAGATTCGAAAAGGTAATGTCCAGCTTAATGCTCCATTTATTTTTAACAATAAAATTCTGCACAATGCTGTCAAATGTTTTGTTGGGGAAGAAAAATAAATTAAGTTATTTGCCTTACTTCCAAATGAAAAGAAATGTTTTTCTGTTTTGATGGTTTATTGTATGTAAAGGACAGAAATGGGTCGCTCCATTGACTAAAATTCTGGATTGGATTAACTATTATTAGTTTATTATTTTGCATTCTTATAACTACACGCCTTTCGGCGGAAAAGTTTATCCTATGAAGTAAGGTCTTGCCAGCTGCTTCTTTTATATGTAAAAGTCAGTGAAGGGAAGGAGGTTTTCTTGACGTTTTTTGTGGGCAATAAGCTGACCCCCTGTCTTTTCAAGTCTCTCTCTCTATCATTATATATAATACTTCCAAATTTGTCAAATGTGCCATCAGATGACTTATAGCTTCTGGTATTCTGCTGCCTACCCCATAAGGGATACAGGGATGACGTTATGTATGTATGTGTTATTATTATTTTGATGAGAATGCTAAAGTCGTTATAAAACCCTTGAAAATAATTGGTCAAATAAAATGTCAATATACTTCTAACAACAAATTGAGAGAAATTAATGATACAATAATCAAAAGTTGAAATAGGAACACTCATACATTTGTCTCTTTTTATGTAGCTTTTGACGTTTAAATAGAATAATATTTCAATTTTCTTTGCATTTACTAATGCTCAATTATTATCTCTCTTTATTATATTATCTCTTTGTATTGGGAATCCTGTTGAAAAATAAGTACTTACTACTAAACTAAAACTTTATTCACGAAGAATATGAAATTTTAATTTATGTGAAATATAATAAAAATATTGTTTTCTCGTAATTCAGACCCACTCATCATTCTTAATCTGCTATTAAAATATAATTGACTATAATAGGAGGACCCTGTATAGTTCATTGGCCGTTATTTAGTTAAATTAATCAATTTAATCTATATAAAACTATCAATGAAATACAAACTGCATAGTCAATCTTTTATGATGATTAATCTATGAAAAGGTACAATTTATCAATGTTCAATTTACTTAATTAATTAACTTACAGTGACTTTGTGATCAATAAATGTGATGTCACGGTTACTCATCACAAAAACCACCAAAAAAATGAAGTCAAATTAACATATAATAAAATCACGAAGTTATTTGCGGAATCTTTTCTCTCTGTAGATTTCATTAAAAAGCTCAGACCACAATGTCAGCTTTGATGAAAATATGAGCAAAAATATTAATTAGTAAAACTCTCCTTAAATAAAAAAGAGATCGTAATAACGTTCATCAATTCCAATAAATCGTATCGAATCTTAAGGAATAATACGTAAATGTAAATTTATAAACTTATCATAGAATGTATTAACTTTAATGATCTTATATGCATCGCTTTAGGTTAGGTTAGGTAGGTTATTGTCATTCTTCTTTTTTACATAGACGTGTTGAATCTTAACGACTATAAATGAGAACCTTCGAAGAATCTCACTAGAATTCGAAAACTACTGAAAGAAAGTCTGGTCCCTTCTTTCATTTTATTTCCGTAAAATTAAACATGATTGATTTTTAAATACACCTCCAGAATAATGACAATCGATTCGGCTGACCAACAACTTCAGTAGCTCATGAAATTCTCATCAGTGTAGAGTAACTATTGCGAGAGACTGATTATTGTAGTGATTGCTGTGACTGAGAGTCAGCCTATCACCCAACTTTCAATAAAACCTCTGTCCCTTAACAGACTTTTACAGTATGTCCTGGAAGACATACAGCTGTAATATTCTGTTTTTCCTTTGCTTCCAGTTTAGCATGGAAGAATTGATTAGAGGGCTGTGGTTTAAGAGGTCCAGGATTCAAGTCCCACCTTTGGAAATGCTTATTTGAGAAACATTTTTAAGAAACTAGCTTAAATCTGGATATACCCCAACTTCGCTGTGGAGTATCCATAACACAAGCTTTATACCTGTAAAAGCTTATTTTGAATTAAAGTATTTTTTTTAAACAACTTACTGCAGTGAAAGGTAAGGTAATCATGAAAAGTTTCAACGGTCTATATCAGTTTTTTAACAAACATAGCACTAAAACAGATGGAATAATGTTGACGGTTTTTATCTTTAGGATATCTAGGATATTCTAAATCGATGAAAAAAAAACGATTTTGTTAACCATGTTGACAATAAAGACAGCAAAATGCTGAGTTAAGAACATAATTAAAATTGATTGAATCAGGCGTTACTTTGCGGAAATCCATGAGAACTACTTAACAAAGTTACTTTGCTAATTCCGCGACTTGTACTTTCACTAGCAACGAAACAGTATTCCAAGTGCGTGTTCGTTGCTTTTCTTGCCTTTTGTTTGAGGGAGGGAGGGCGGTGAACCAAAGCAAGAAATTCTTGCATCACTAGTGCAAGTACAAGTCGCGGAATTAGCAAAGTAACTTTGTTAAGTAGTTAACATAATTAAACGTGATAGAAGCTATAGTTTATTATGCGGCTTTTATTCACAATTTATTTTCGTAGGTGTCCGACTGTTTTCGAACTCTTATGGAGTCCTTCATGACGGGTGACTGGGGTGAGTGCAGTCGCGGCTGCGCCTCGCCTCTCACTGCGGGCCGCCGCTCTGCGCGCGCGCTCGTTGAGTTCAGGTGGGCACTCGGGGGTACATTCGGGAACTGCGCATGCGCGGCGGTTGGTAAAGGCGATAGAAGGTTTGATATACGCTGGGTAAAAACGTCCTTCATTTATTTTCGAAGTCGTAAAAACTTAAGACAATTTTAGAATGCTCTGTTGAAATTCATAGCGTACGAACATAAAAAAAGTCTCTTGCCAACCTCTCAAACGTGCCTCAATTTCGAAGATTTTGTTTACTTAAATTTAATTTCTCATCCGCTTTCAAAACAAAGTGTTCAACTTTTATCTGTGTATGTGCTTACAACCTTAAATGCTTGTGAGATATCGTCCCGGCCTCTATGCATACAAATTAATTCAGCGGAGATTAAATTTGTCTTCTCCTTATGCATATTAATCCGATGTTAATGTACGTTTTCAGATAATTTTAAACTTACCTGTAATATGAATATTTATTTCGAGATTACAATCGCTAGTCCTATTTCGAGAGATATTCATTTGTTTTCTATTATTTCTAAATTCTTAAATATCTTACCATATTATGTGAAATACCAGAAGTTAACGCCCACAAAAAGTTTTGGCGATGGGGTAACACTGTCTGCCTCAGACGCCAGTGGTCACGGGTTCCATTTCTGCACGGAACCAGAAAAAAAATCTGGGTTTGGGCGTTTATCTATATATTATCTATACTAATATTATAAAGAGGAAACCTTTGTATTTTTGTATTGAATAGGCTCAAAAACTACTGGACCGATTTCAAAATTTCTTTTACAATTACTTAGAGGGATTCTTCCGAATCCGTATAGGCTACTTTTTATTCCTAAAATCCCGCGGGAATCGAAATAGCGCGGGTAAAACTGCGCGCAACAGCTAGTGTATTTATATTCTAAGTTCCCCCCTAGTTCGCTACATGGTATCCCATGTCACAAGCTCTGCTAGTTCGGGGCCATCTAGTTAGTAGGTGTGGTTGTCTGGGGATCTTATTTATTTATTTATTCATAATATGAAATAGGTATTTATTTTTAATCATATTCCGCTTAACAAAATATGGAAAATTAGGAGTGTATGTGGATATGATCGGTCAGCTAATTATGTTTATTTTATGATGTTTTTTCGCTCTGATCTATACTAATATTATAACCAGGAAAGATTTGATGAATTGTTTGTTTGTTTGCATTGAATAGTTTCTGAAACTACTGATCCAGTTTAAATAATTATTTCACTGTTGCGAAGCTACACTATCTCTGGTAAACGTAGGCTATAAAACATCACGCTGTGAGTAATGAGAGGAGCGAAGTTATAAAGAAAAATGTTGCAAAAACGGGGAAAATTATTCAATTTTAAGAGCTTCCATTGCGTGAGCTGAGTAAACGATTAAAGTTACGTAAAAATTAAGTATAATAAAATTGTTTCTCTTCAAAATTACTAAAAAAAGTCTACAACAGCATATATTCTTTAAGATTGATTCACATAACCATTGTTATGGTAATAAAATGCGTTCGAAATTCATGTAGGTATTGATTTGCGATGGAAATATCGATATTACATATATCGATTTATTATTAATTTTGATCTCAATGAATAGGTTATTAATTACAAATATATAATTGCGAATCCTAGTACTTTTAAGCGTCGAGTGAATAGGTTTCTCATGGATGGACGTGTACCACCTTAGTCTTCATGTTCACTTAACATCAGGTGTCATGGAAGACAAACGTCCCATCCACATTTTATAAAAAAAAAAAAAAAGAACTAATTTGCTCTCACATAACTTTCCGTCAACACCGTAGGAGGAAATCGTAATCTATACTGATATTTTTGTTATATAGTTTGCCTTGAAAAGGCTCCGAAACTGCAGCAACTGATCCAATTTAAAAACTTCGTTCACTGTTGCGAACGATTTAAGTTACGTAAAAATCATGTAAATGACACAATTGTTCCTCTTCAAAAGTTCTAAAAAACATCTGCGACTGCATTATATTTCGTTGCTTCATTCTTCAGATATATTCATTTACCAAGTAGTCCCTTTGACTCACACGGTAGCACGCACGAATTTAAGAGTTATGAAATGACTAAAAAGGTCAAAACACGTGTTTTCGATCGTTTTAGTTAAAATTTTTCACACCAGTCTGGATCCATAGGATGCGCCTCTGTCGAGCTCATTCCTTTTTCGTGCGCGGTAGCAAGTGCACCTGTCATAAAAATGCCGAAGAAGACGGCCGAAGAAAAGAAGAATATTATAAACGCAAGCTTAGAAGGTTGGAGCGGAAAAAATCATAGACGAGTGATTTCATACAGACAATATTCAAGAAAAGCATATAATGTCTCCAGGATCTTAACCTAGCGTTAACGCGAAGAATAAAACACCCGGATGTTGATTTTTTAAATCGACACGGAGGTGGTACCCGGATGTTGATTTTATAAGTCGACACGGAGGTATTCAAATACAACGATATTCAAGGAAACTGTTTAATATCTTCAGGAACTTTAACTAGCGTTAACACGAAGGATAAAATACCCAGGATGTTGATTTTTAAATCGACACGGAGGTAGTACCCAGGATGTTGATTTTATAAATCGACACGGAGGTCAAATAAAAACTAATGCGCATGCATGCATGCATAACGTTACGCCTGTATCCCTTATGGGGTAGGCAGAACACCAGAGGTTACAAGACCATCTGATGTCACTTTTGACAAATTTGGAGGTATTATAAAGATGGAGAGACTATTGTAGTGATAGGTGGTCCGCCTATCGCCCACAAAAACGCCTTTAAAACCCAATAATTCAAGCGGAAATACAAACGCTTCCAATTTAAATCTTAACGGTTCTGGTAGTTCCCGTTAACAAAGGCCCTAAACATGGCGAATGTATTCGCCAAGATTTAGCTCAAAGATGGCTGCCGTTATTGCGCAAAGGGCTACCCAGAGAGGTTTAAGATCAACCAGATTATTGAAAACCCTTAGTCTGAAACCAAAAATTTGAAGGTAAGCACTTGGGCTCGGAACAACAAGCCATAAGTCAAGCTATGACTATTCTTTGGTTGGATATTAAAGTAAACACAATAAAATTCCTAGAGAATTGCAGAGTTCTGTCTGACTTACATTTTTTTTTTTGAAACTGAAACAAGAACGAAACTGCCATGAAGGTCTAGATTTGTTAACATATTGGAAAATGAAGAAAGGGATAAAAAAGCATGTTGACATGCTTAAAATATCCACATGTCAAGCGAACCCACGCCCGCGGTTTCAAGGTAACTGGACCGAATATCGGCTCGCAACTACGCAACAGTATTATTGTCAGCGCTACGCCCGCGCCCCCGAACTTGGTGGACGATATCAACGAGACAATGATCCCTAGCCCATCGTTAACGCAGGTACATGGCTTTATAGCGATAAGGCCGCCTATTGTACCTTTCAAAACTGTTTTTGTTCTAATGTATTCTTTTCCTTTTATTATTTTGTAAGTGTGCAATGAAGTATAAATAAATAAATCAATAAAATGGCATATTTTTATAATTCTGGTACAGCTATTACCAATGACTCTGTTGGTTTAAAGTGGATCTCCAAAGGCGTCTCATTACCAAAAATCTGTCAAGTTATACAAATCGTAACTCCTATAAACAATTTTGCTCCTAAATAAAATCAGGCTTTCGAGATAGGATCTCTCCATAGATAAATCAATTAATCTAGGAGCAATAGTCTCCTGCTCTCCTCAGTCTGATCAGTTTGTTCCGAATATATTTTTTGCACCAAAATCAAATGGAGACAAAAGATTTATTTTAAATCTTATACAAATTTTATAAATTCCTTAATAACAAATCACATTTTAAAAGAACATTTTAGAACCTCCCTGAGCATAGTGACAAAAAAGTCCTTTTTAGCTTGCATTAATTTCAGAGAATCTTATCTTTTAGTTCCTATATTAAAGGAACATCGTAAATAATTACGATTTCAGTTTTTACCACAAACTTATGAATTCGAGGACTTCAACTCGGATCTGTCAAATGAATACAGTGTTTACGAGGTCTCTTAAAGATTTTTGGAAAAGTTATAACAAAGTCGCATATCAACATATTAAAATTAACTGAAAGTGAATTGCAAATATTAGTAAAGATAATTAATACTGCTCCGTGGAAATATAACCAGTGATTTTGCAAGAAAAAAGTGAAATACGAAGTAAACAATTTGTCATAAATAACAACACGTATAAAAACATATATCGAATCAAGTATCAACCAGTTTCAATCAGTGTTCACTATCTCAAATCTGTGTTGCCATCCTAAATTCAGTTTTAAAAAGTAAGGAACAAATTTTAAAAAGTAAGGTGTTGCACCATCAGAGAATTAGCACAATTCACAACTAACTAACCATCAGCCTGTCCAGCAACGGTTAAATATTAGTGATTATACTACCACTCAAACTTTCGAAAGGATAGATACAAAGCTCTCAAAAATAGCAATAATAACGATACAAAAATACAAATACATAGTAAGATTTTAGAAGATTTACAGTGGTGGAAAAACATGTGAAAGACATCTTGTCATAGAAATATTTAGCGAATATTTGCGTCACAGCCTGATGGGGGGGGGGGGGTAATTTGTAAAGATAATCATGCAAATGGAAATTGGAAAAATAGTGAGACATGTTTTCAGCTTTTAATGGGTTACAGTGTTTTGCAAAGGATAAACACGTTTGCGCGGTATGTAGGTACTATCTATATTAATTTAATGGGAGGAATTCGATTTCCTCATTTAAATGCATTAGCTAAAAGTATTTGGTAATAGTTGGAGAAAATGAATATTTGACTATTTGCTCCGTACATCAACTCGGGAAAAAATACAGCACTACCCAATTATGCGTATCAAAGTTTTCAGTCAACCTCAAGTAAATCTGTTTGCTTCTCGCACCAATGTTAAATGCTCACAATAGGTTTCTTGGTAACGAGATCTTGAAGCTACGGTTATAGACGCGTTTACTCTCTCTCCAAATTGCTTTAAATTAAAACATTCAAGCCGTTTTGAAATTTTTGCATTTAATAATGCTCAATTATTCTTAAATAGGTAACGGGAAAAATAAATTTAAAAAAAAAAAAAAAGACCCGGGACCTCTCGCTTGCCGAACGAGTGCTCTTTTACTGAGCTAACGATTTTGAAAAGAAATTATTTATCTTTCCAGAACGAACCAGCGAGGCTTCCCGGCTCGGTTTCATTAAGAGAAGACGTGTAGGCAGTCACCACAGTACCTAGTCGTGGTCTCGTCGCTTTCTAACAAAACTTCAGCTCAGTACAACGTAGCATGGTACAACGTATCGGTACTAGAATTATTGTCACAATAACAGTGGAGATATCTTTAATCGTTCGATTTCACTGAATTTTATCATTTTTTAAGGAACAATTAAAGTAAAACTAATAAAAACAGTTAATAGATATAGTAAATAGTAATGTTGGCCTTATTATTAGGAAACAATATAGGATCACATGAACTAATAAATCCATTACCTTAGGTTAAGGCCATTACCAACATAACACAATTACACTTGGTTTAAGATTAAGATCTTCAAGTCGTTTTAAGATTATATTTCAAAATGGTATCCCAATAGTTATTTAACTCTTGAGCAAAGTACACACACAGTAACTGGAATTTTTACTGGCTTTTAGGCCACTAGCACACCGTGTGCAATTTCTCTTATAATTTTTGCAAATGAAATCAAAATAGGGAATTTGGATTTGATTATAATTTCAGCTACTGCTAGTAACCAACTCTAGTTTTGCCATATTCCCATGAACATGCCATTCCTGTATATGCCCTGCATTAGCTTTAGAAAATTAGTTATTTGTAACGAGTTAACTTAGGCCAGAGCGTGTAGATTGCCTTATAGTCAAACCAAAGCGACCTTACAAAACAACGATCTCACCGTCTATCAGTCGCTGGATAAAGCATGTCATGGGGTCTAGCGGCGCGGGCGTGGCGGCGGCGCGCGGCGTTCAGCGCTCACACCACGCGGCACGCGCAGCAACGTCCGCGGCCGGAGCGCGTGGCGGCCTATCGCTGCTAGCCATTCGCAGCACGGCCTGCAGGACCGCTCAGTCTCAAACATTCGCTAAGTTTTATAACCGCCCCATGGTCGATCAATAAAAGTAATTTTGGAAGGGCAGTTTTTCAATCAAATGTAGAAGTAAACTCCTTTGTTGATCCTTAATTATTAATTTACTTTAAGTAATTTTATTCAGTATGCATGTAAATAAAATGTTTCAAAGTTATACATTTACATTGAGTTGACTAAATAACTGTTGAATATTAGTTAATGAATTTTTATAAAGCAAAACTTTACCTTATGCTCTGAACATCTACTTGGTAAATGAATATATCTGAAGAATGAAGCAACGAAATATAATAGAAGATCAAACGAACTTCTTAAGTGAAGTTCGATCGATATTATATGAGTTGCTTCATTCGAAGATATATTAAGGTCCCACCCGCCCTGTCAATGTAGTAAACTATTGCCCTTAAAGTTTTGCCATAACTATAAAATGAAGAACTCTAAAATAATGAGCTCGACAGAGGCGCATCCTATGGATCCAGACTGGTGTGAAAAATTTTAACTAAAACGATCGAAAACACGTGTTTTGACCTTTTTAGTCATTTCATAACTCTTAAATTCGTGCGTGCTACCGTGTGAGTCAAAGGGACTACTTGGTAAATGAATATATCTTCGAATGAAGCAACTCATATAATATCGATCGAACTTCACTTAAGAAGTTCGTTTGATCTTCTATTATGTTTATCTTTTAACATTGACTCACATTAACATTTTTTATGGTCATAAAATGTGCAAGAATTCAAGTATTGATTTGCGAGTTAGTTATTTTAGTTAGTTCTTCAAAATACCTACCATACTCTGGGTGGACTATGGCCATATTTCCTCAAGCTTAATATATCACTTAGAAATATTATTCATCTGCACCATCAAAGGACGACGCATTACTTTTTATGAGAGCCGGTCCCCGCCTCAATAGACATGTGTGACATATCGTTGTAAAGGATTCATCTTCTAGAACGAGAATTTCTGTGGCGCCTTTCTTGATTCCGAGTCCAAGCTGATAACCAACCTAATAAAATTAATCAAAACCTCCGTAGACAAAATTAAAAAAAAACAAAATTCAGGTGTGCAACAGATAATCAGAGCGGCGGTGTCGCTTATTATCGATGCTATAGGTGACCCGTCTGCTATTTTGACTCTGAACGGACTAACGATCGGAACTTGGAGCAATAGTAACTTTGATTCAAGTTACTAAGACCTTTCCAATGACGTATCCTACATGGCTATTGGAGGTGGATACCAAAATTATTGTCCGACATTTAGGACCTTATAGCTCTGAACGGAATAACGATCGGAACTTGGCGCAATAGTAACGTTGATTTAAAAAAAAAAAAAGATGTGATTAGTAATTTCGAGGCGTACCGCCCCGGGCCGCAGTAGCTCTGCGGAAGAGCACTCGTCCGGCAAATGAGAGATCTCAGGTTCGAGTCCCGGTCGGGTGATTTTTATTTAGCACATTTTTTCAGTTATTTAAGGATAATTGAGCATTTGAAATGAAAAAAACTTAAAAATATTGATAAACATTGCAATGCTTCACTTTAACTGGGAATCACAATTTCTGAAAAGAAATTGGTCTCGGTTGGCCTTAGCTGCAAACAATTAGATGGAGCTACGTTAGCAATATAACGTAAAAACAAAAATGTGCTTAGTAATTTCGAGGTCAGGTGATTTTTTTTTAGCACATTTTTTCAGTTATTTAAGAATTATTGAGCATTTGAAATGCAAAAAATATTAAATAAACAAATGAAATAAAATAAAAATCGTTTATTTCAGACAATTACAGCCCATACACAACATAAAAATTATAGTATAGAAATTATCATAAGCACTTAATATAATATAGATAGAAACAAAACAGATCAATTAAACAAAATAAATATAACAAATTTGATAAAATGAAGATTAAATTAACTCACGAAAACAACACCCTAATTATAAAATTATATGCTATATTAAAATGTGTATACCTAAATATATTTCATTTTATTATTATAGAATTAATTTGAATTTAGGCAAATGTGAAGATTAACAAATTAGGTACACAAATTATAAAGGTACTATATTTTTTTATCGGTGGCAAAGCTCGAGCTTTACCTTAACCGTAACCTTACCTTACCGTTGCGTTGTAGTGGTGATATTTGGCGGCAAATTTGAGTCAGGTAAACCTCAAGGGATCCTACCACCTAGACGCTTATCCACCGGTGGTAGGGTTATTCTAAGGCATGCGGGACTGGGAGAAATATAAAAACGTAGAATGTAGCGCTGCTTCTCTTCTCGGGCATAATGTACTCAAAAGTCAGTTTAGTGAGCGATAGGCTTTCCCCTTGTTACCGCAATAGTCTTTCTCCATCGTTATAGTACCTCTAAACTCGAAGAACTAGACATAAGATGATTTATAGCCTCTGGTGTTCTGCCTACCCCATAAGAGATACAGGCGTCAAGTTATGTTTGACTGGCATGCTTAACGAACATTTTTATGATATTGAAATGCGGTTTTAGTTTTATACAGGGTGGATTTTGACGAGGGACCTTTGCGGAACTGGCAGATAGTTCAACCTTAGCACTATATTTCCCCCATAGAAACTATGGAAATATATGTTATCGTTTTCAAGTTATAGCCTATTAAACATTCATACCAAAAACTACTTTGTACCAACCCTACACAGGTGGTTTGGTTGAACTTACTTGGAAACAATCTTTAGACGTCAGTCAGGATATTTCGTTAATATGTTGCCATTTATCCATTCTTATGTATGCGTGCATCGCTAAAAAAATCGTTGCAGGATTTGCAGAGGTGATTGTCTCTATTCTATTTATTAAATTTTCTGGTGGAGTATTTATGTAATTCCTTAGTTGATAATTCTAACCACAATAAATAACATCATGGATGGAATGACTTTGACAACCACTCGAATGTACTCAATCGTCATAAGCAATTAGGTAAAGATGATAGTAACCTCTTTCGTCATAAATAAAATGTCTCCGTTTACTAAGGGCGCGTACACATAGAACGTCCGTTTCACGTAAATGTACGTAAATGTTATTAGCGTATGTAGTTGCATAAGCGAGTTCACATAGAAGAGTATTCCGGATCCAGTAAATAATACCGATCCGACAAAATAAGAAGGCTTGGCATGGGGGTTCGTGGGTTGCGATGTGCTGCACACAGCCACCATTTGCCGGTTTCATTCCTAGAGTAGTGCACGTGTCTACTGTCCAGTGCTCTCATAATCATGGCAAGCAAGGCGTTTGAAAAATATACAACGTCCATCCTCGTAGAAAGTAGTCGATACACTGAAGAACGAAAGTCCAGTAGCGACGGATCCGTTAAAATCGGTCCTGTAAATGCTGTGTAAATATTACCACCAGTAGCGACGGATCAGTTAAAAAGGATCCTGTTAAATCGGACGTTCTATGTGAACGCACCCTAAAGTGATAAAAAGGTTTTAGTTCGTAAACTCGCTTCATAAAATTATTTCCGAATGTTGATCAGCAATTCATACAATAGGCTGTACTTGTTTTTTTTAATTTATTTAGGTTATCGTCAAAAAAATTAATACCGGACGAAATGAAACAAAGGTTGATTGCTGCCTTCGACATTCTTCGTAGGAAAAATCGTGAAGATCAGACATTATCGCATGTACACCGACATACTCGGGCACGGGCTGCAGCGTGTATTATAAGACACGGAGGAACATTTGAACACCGTATGTAAAAATTGTAATAAAATACCTAACTGATATTCATATTTTTGCATTTTATTTGCTTTATTTGACATTTGTGTGTCATTCTTACACCAGTACGATGACAACAACTCTCGGAAATAAACGTAATATCCCGAGTTTTCCCGACGGCGATTCCTTAATCTAGCCATCTTGCCGTGATGTGCAGACGCAATATAGGGTTATCACCACAGTTAAAAATGAGTGAACTTTGTATTTTTTTTTACTTCGTTTAAGTTTCTAAACATTATAAACCAACCATGTACCTATCACTTAAACGATGCAATATTTCCGCAAAGGTCTCTCGTCGAAATCCACCCTGTATACCGTACTGGAGGCTTATATTGGGTTAGCAATAATAAAGAATGTAGGTATTTATTTATTCATACCTACACTATGTATACCTAAACTCCCAGTATGCCTTTCATATGTTTTTCTGTTTTGTTTTTAACTTTTCCACGAAACCCGGAGGAGCACAGCTATGTTATATTATTCCAGTTTTTGAAGATACTCTGTCTGTCTATCTATCAGTAGATACTTAACACTCTCAGAGCTAAACTGTTGAATCGATTTTGACAAAATTTAGAATGCAATACAGCTTGAACTTTATGGAGGATATATCAATCTTATTTATAGAACTGTAAATTCCGATATTCACGCGGACGAAGTCGCGGGCAACAGCTAGTACTTTAATATTTTAATGCATGAGATTGCCCTACGTACGAAAACAGATAAACGTAGGTAGGTACACATACTTTTAAGTAACGGTCTATCGGTTACTTAAAGTAAGTGTCTATCGGTTTTGTTCAGAGGTCTATCGACTAATCCTCGACTTTTGGACAACAACTAGTGAAAGAAAGCAAAAATGAGATGATACTAGAATCAAGCTATTGACCATTTTAACCCGATATGGTGTTTATTGAAAATGATATTTAATAACAAGATTATTCACTTAAATAGGTCAAATAAGAAAAGAAAACTTTAATATTACTCTATGAACGTTTTAAACACAAATTCGAAGTCTCGAAAATCCTATCGAAATAAACAAACAACTTTTGAAAAGTTTTGATAACTTATACAATAAAAGTCAACTTAAGTCGACATTCGAAACTGGAACGTCTCGTCGTCGTCCAATTTAAAACAACAGCAACGGAGCAATAAGATTCGTGTTGCAAAACGGTAATATATTGCTTCAGGTTGCAATTGAAACAAAGAATATCCGGAACGTAAATCAAAAACATATCGATGCAGTATTTGTTAGTAATGCAGTAATATTTTCTCATGATTTGTAGTTTTCAACCAAATTCCAATAGGAGGGGATTCTCAATTCGTGTGTACGTTTTTTTTTTCGATGTAGTACTTTTTATTTCCAAATTTTGAATAAAGCAAGCGGAAATATTAATCTTTTCGCTTTAAGCGTAAAAAACTGCTCTAACGTTTAAAATGTTGTAAGGAAGGATTGATGGATATTTATTATCCTTTCAGGCATAACCAGCTTAAAATATTGCGCTTAAATTTCGCAGATTTAGGGCATAACCTGAAATAACACAAAATTTCAATATTATCGTTGGAATATTTTTCTAAAATTTCCACAGGATTAGGGTTTACGTTTCAAAGGCAGTAAGTATGAACGTCTACTTATTTTATGATAAACTAGCTGTTTCGGGTGGTTGTGCCCGATGTTAATTTCAAATCCAGCAGGAAAATCGGAATAAAATGTAGCCTATGTGCTATACCAGATCATATAATATCAACTACTATAACTAAGTTAGCTTGCTAATTACGCGACTAACACTTGCACTACTGATGCAGGATTGTCATGAATTGGTTCACCGCCCTCCCTCAAGCATGAAGCAAGGAATGCAATGAACATACACTTGGAACACTGTAACGCACATCACACACACAGATTCCTTGCTTCTTGCTTGAAGGAGGGAGGTGAACCAACGCACGAAAACACTGTATCGCTAGTGCAAGTGTGAGTCGCGGAATTAGTAAGGTAACTTAGTTCTGGTAGTTGACATGGATTTCTGCAAAGTAACGCCTGATTTCATCACTTTACCAAATTTCATTCAAATCCGTATAGATGTTCTGCTGTGATGGTGGAACACACATCCATACATCCATCCAAATTTTCACATTTGTAATATTAGGAAGAAGTAAGATTATTACGAAAAAACGTTGATTTAACTCGTTTTGGTGTCTTCACTGACACTTTCGTGACAAACGACTGTCACATTCGGCAAGTTTAAATTCAATAAGAACGTTGACAAAAAAAGACAAAATTACCTATATATATTTTCGAATTTCAATGTTGTTTATACAGGGTGTCCCAAGAAGTCGTGATATACTGAAGCTGGGAGGTTGAGCACCTAGAGGGCTATCTGAATCACCCCTATGTATGTTCCACGATTTTTCGTATTTTCGGAGTTATGACTTTTTTTTAAATTTTTCACCTATCGCCGAGTACGATGAAATTTTTATTTATGGTGACGTGAATTGTTGGGGTAGATGCTTGATTTTTTTTGTGTGCTAAGCTGATAGATAGGCCAATTCAGTATAGTAACATTTACTATCGCCAGATAAAAATGGAATGGAATAAAAAAAAATGCCAAGAAAGCTAAAATTACCCAGTATGTTCACAACTTTAAGGGCCCTTAAAAAAATAAAATCACATGAAAAAAAAATTTCGTTTGTCTTTTAAAAACTTGCTCTATCTATCAGGTAGCTACCCTGGAAATTT